>CAWUFW010002467.1:0-1200000 GCA_963921515.1 Calotriton arnoldi | reverse complement strand
AGAATTTCAGCCAGCCTGTGTGGGATTAGAGAAAGAGACCCAAACAAGGAGCTATTGCTGGAGAAATTGTGGGGGATATTTTTTTTGCCATAATCCCTTCTGAAGGAGTGATATTAAATGACATTAAAATTAGAAAATTGTCCACTGTAGTTGACAAAAAATCTACTAGAATTACCGGAGCTTTTCGCTTATGGATGCAGAAATGGTTGCTCTTAGGTCTATGGTTTTGCAGAATAGACTTGTGTTAGATATCCTTCTCAAAAAGAAGGACGGTGTCTGTCAAATGCTGGAAAGTTCAGCAGTGTTGTACTTATATTCTAGACAAATGTCAGGACTTGCAAATGAATATTAAGAATATTACTAATTTACAGAAAGATTTGAAGGGTTTGGTAGCAAGACGCACATGGGAAGCTATTGGTAATGGATTCCGTGCAGTTGGCTGATGGTTTGGGAATTTGGGAAGCTAAATAGAGGGTTCTATCTTGAAATCTCTTATGATTATTGCTGTTTTTGTAATATCAGTAGTTACGTTCTTTAAAGTGCAATGACGAGTAAAGGCAAGTAAGGGAGTAAAAAGAAAGAGTGCAGATGTACAATTAGAGGAGGGTCAGAGTCAATATTATGATGACATGAAACGTCTGGAGGAATCTAAATGGGAAATGATGAAGAACACACGGTTTTAGTCGAGTTCATCTGATAAGAGATCGGTATCATGATGTGATGGCTTGATTCTCCGTCAGAGGAGGGACTGGAGCAGTGTAATTTTGCTTCACCCTTACACGTCACAGAATCATGATAAACTCATGTGCATTTATCATTTATTGTTTGCAGTGTGCCTTAATGTCATTAACTGGAGTGGAGGACTCAACTGTACTTTTGAAATGCTTCATTGTAGAATGTTAGAGATTTATAAACGGATGCATACCAATGTTCAAGTTAATCATGAAATTGTAGTTCTCATATGTAGTTACACGTATACTTCAAGTTGTGCAACATTTATTTGAAATTGCATTACACATGTAATCATGATTCTGATCCTCATATGATTGCTATAATTTTGTGACAAGTTGTGCACATATATTTAAATGTCAGGTGCACATGTTTTACAAAAGTTAGCATGACCAAAGGCCTCAAGCTTTTAGGCTTCTGTGTTTGACCTTCAACGCAAACGTTTGCTTGCTCTGCATGTTATCTCCTCTGCAGGTGCATGTTCAAGGCTTCGTTAGTTAGAGAAAGGTGTATTGTATATTCTAGAGATAGTGAGGTACTGGAGGAAATCTTTGTCAAGAAGGAGACGTGCTCACGAAGTAGGAGACCGACTCCCATGGCTGAAACGGATGCTCAAGGTCACCCCGGTGTTACAATTGGAAGGTAGGGGAATAGAAGGATGTACCCAATTTCTACCGTGAAGACTACAGAATTTTACTGGAGACAATGAAGAAGATCTGTATGTGTTAATTGCTTTTCTTGGATATCCTCATATATAGGGAGGAGGATCAAAACCTACAGCCTTATGATCAGATTCCGTTTCTCATATTGTGCATTGCTGCTACCGAACTTCTCATATGCTTTTTGTAATTGAGGATACATTTTGTCCGACACTTTGGATTTCCATTAGTGATTCTGTATTTTTAAAATATGTTTCTGTGACTCATTTATATCAGCGTGGCTTTGAGTCTGTAATACATTCCTTAAACTTTCCTGTAGATTCAGACTCTAATTATGTGATCATAAAGATTACGCAGTAACCTGACATTTTAATTGATGTTAATCCCATTTTACCTCTCAGGCAGCTACAAAAATCTATTGACCAGTGACAGATGATAATAATGGCCGAGGGCACTCTCACATTTGAAACTAAAAAGTAGTAATGATGTATTTTTTTAGTAACGTTTATAACGCCCTTCTGCCCTTTCTAGATGATGCACATAACAATATTGTAGTTAATCAGTATATGGCTGTAAATTTAAAAACTTTGGATCGCTGGAAGGTTACATCTACTTGTGCCCATAAGATCACCTCATTTGTCAGAAATGAGCATTTATCTCACAAAGTGATTCTGCGGACTAAGGAGTAAGCAATCATATTTAATTCGTCAGGGACAGTTGCGGTCCATATGGTAATTGCCGGTCAGCTAGCTCCCATTTAGACTCATCATATATGAATGAAAACTATATTGGAGCTTATTCTGGCAAAATGTCTTTAATGCTTGGTCCTGTACTGAGCTTGTTTCGAAGTTGTTATATAAGGAGTCCCAGGCATACAGAAAACATGATTTCTCCAGAATGAAACAATATGGTCCAGTAGGAGAATGATGATGAGAATGCAGGTCTGCGTGTGTCAAGGTCCTTAACTTTACCACTTCCACTACACCACTCTTTAGTGAGTAGAGTATAGGCATTGTTTTCCCAGCCCAGGAGTAATAATATATGTTTGTCCGGTTTCAGTGTAATTTTCTCTTCACATGCTTATTTCCAGTGTTTAGCCTGTTTTGAAATACTTACAGTCTTTGCTACAAACAGGAGCATAGGAACATGTTCTAAAAGATTCCAGCGTGCTCGCTACAACACAACTGGCATGAGGTGGTTCCAATAGTGTGTTCAAGGTAATCCCTTCCTCAAGACAATGGAATTTTGTTGGAGGATACTTTATTAATATAGTGTTTACTAGCGGCATGGGTTGGTTGAGTGGTTAGGCTAGGTTTAGAAGTAATCTAGTGGCAAGGCTAAAACCAACCCACTGGACCACATCTAGTGGTGAGGGTTGTGTAGCCGCCCACTACATTAAATTTCCCTTTTATAGAGGGCCCTTTCAAGATTTTTTAACAGTGCTTGCTGCCTTAATAGCGAGTGTAGCAAATGTTTACAGATAAGGAAATAAGGGCTAAAGAACACTGTGAGGCCTATTCTCACAGTTCAAATGCAACAGTTGGCTACCGAACAGCATCATGCCTGGATACACGTCTTCAACATTAGTGTACAAATAATGTTTTATTTCAATGGAATAATTGTTTTATTCCTTCTATATATATTTGACCTTCCAAGGTCAGTTATGGCAAGTCATCAATATTCACAATAACTTCAGGAGGTGGTTCAGGGATTGCAGCTCAGACACAGTATGACGCAGTAATTACATAAAATAAACTCAATGCCTGGTCATTTCTAAATCGTCTAATGAGGCTAGGTGACTAATTTAAAGGAGTGCACTATGGATTAAACCCCCAAAACACTCCTTTCATCAGACATATTCCCCTCCTTTGCCACCTCACTTACAGTAATGTGTCTCTCATTCAAACCCCAGACCATACTTTTTGGCCCCTGAGAAGATGTTTGTGAATTTCTATTGCCTAGAAGATACTATTGCGGTGTCCTTAAATGTCACTTGGAAGTTGTTACCCAGAGTCATTGTGCTCCCGGGGAATGATTTGTTTGGTTTTGCTAGTGATGTATAAGTAAGCATAGCTTATATGATGTGAAGCTTAACTTCCTCTGTAAAGGTTAATGGAACATCTACTGACTAGTGGACAGAGTTAGGTTTAGAAATGTTGATAATCTTTTAGTACCTTCCCCAATTCCTCGAGGTTAACTGCAGCAGGCAGTGGGAGGCTTTAAGATGAAGAGAAAGAGAGGGGGGAAGGAGAAAAGCAGAGAGAAAGTGATCAGAGAGGCAGAGGAGAGAAGGATAAATACAGAATTAATGGATGGAGATGGATAGCATGAAGAGACAAAGGGATCAGGGCTGGCTTCAGAAGTTTTTCCAGGGCTATTTGTGGTTTCCCAATCCGGCCCTAGCTATGGCACGTCAAAATTTGCAAGTTAAATGCTGTCAGACTTTACCTGTGTATCATTTCTAAGTTTGATAAGATAGAGAGAATGGATGCTTGCATTATCTATTTTAAGTAATTGACTTCAATTTACTTGCTCTATTATTTTGATATATGCAGACAATCATGATGACTATCTAGTTTATTATGCTTACGTATTTAGGGAACATTACTCACTGCTAAAAGTGTGCCTCACAATTATGGGTCCAGCTGAGGGCAAGGGTGTCTAATGGGGGAAAGGGTAATTAATATCTGTTAATGTTTCACAGCAATTTTGAAATAAAGCTACCAGCACCACTCTTATTATCAAATAACAGAGGTAAATAACATACTCACTTTCTCAGTCTGTTTCATTCCCCTAGGTGTGAACGTAGAATGCAGAAAAACCAAAAGGAACTAGAGTCTACATTCTAAGCACCCTGATATATTGATCTCAGTATCTCAGCATTCCACATAGGATACTAATTAGAGTTAAGTGAAAAACACAATTATGTCCCTGCCTCATATAAAACATAATGTGGTGTGAAAAAGTGGTTAATTAATTTGGGTGGATGGCAGACCACTACAATAAATAAAGGCACTATCCTGTTAGGTTCAGTAAAAGGTATTAGTAATTTAAGCCTGAGGTCAACCACTGGTAGCTAGGGCACAGAGCAAGCATGTTTCATTTAAAAAAATGTGTAAAGCATTTAGAAGTAGCAAATCAGTTATAAAGTCAAAAACACAATATGGCAAAAATCCAATAAGTGGAACCAGAGATATGATTTTTTAAAAGATGAAAGCAAAAATAGAGCCAAAAAGTGCAAAGTGTTAAAGATAGTCAGTGGTCATGGTAGACCAAGACCTATGCGTGGTTTCAGGCCGACAGCAATGGAGTGCATGTGTCATACACCAACCAGGATCAACCCGGTAGAGTTTAGCCTACTGACCTTTGAGTCCACTCCTTTGTTCTGGGTACAAGTGGGAGCAGGTCTAGCTCTTTAGATCTCAAACAGCAGGTGCAGTCCTTTTTCTTTCGTTCCACAGTTCCAATAGTGTTCTGAAGAAGGTGTCTTGGAGTGTCACATTCATGCTTGTCATTAGCTTGTGGGTTGGGGTGACTCCTACCCAATCACAACCAAAAGGAAAATAATTACCAGGGTTAAAGCCAACCACTTTTGCAGTTGTTCCTATGAGCCTTTACGCAAACAATCCCAGTGTCCCTCACTCACTACATTCAAGAATGTGAAACGCTTTTTCCCTTGTGCAGAGCCTGCGTGCCCACCCAGACGTGTGGCCAGGGTAATGAGCAGGTCCCTCCTCATTAGTCACTCGAAAGTCGTTGTAAGGTTTTCCCCTCTGTGCTTGGTGCCTGTCTGATGGGTAGAAAAAAAGAGAGAGCCTGTCCAGATCTGAGGTACCATCATTTATGACAGAGGAGGCTCCTTTGAAGTGAAGTAAGTTGCATGGCATTGCACAACCGGTCTTCCTGACAGAGGAAGCAGATTTCACACCTCATCAGGGTAATTTGCCAGCAGGGTAACAGTTGAAGACTAATGCAAATTAGCCTCCAGGAGCTTCAAAAAGGGAACATGTAACTTTCTAAAAGTCACTTTTCCTTATTAATGATTAAATATCCAACATCACCCTTAAGTTGGGATTTTGATAAGTATTAAAAACTGTGCTTGAATTATTTGTCTAGCTGGTCTGTATCTTGAGTTAGCAAAATTAATATGTAATATTGCTTCCCAGTGTTTCTCAATGGGCCAGCCAACCTTTCTATAGTGAAAATAGATTTTGGGAGGTAGTTCTTTTATGGCATGGTAACTTTACATTTCTACATGTTATACTTTTAGTTTCAATATTTTTTTTAGACTTTTCATATACAACAGGAAGGCAGGCATACCCTCCTGTGTAACCGAACCATGCACTCCAGGTAGTATTAATCTGAACCTGTTTTGCCCGCTAGAGGAGGTTGGATGTACTCTCCTCCTTAACGGAATGTAATGGGTAAGAGCGTTTCTGGGATAAAGAAGAGGTCCCTATCTAGGGGTCTCGCCTTGAGGGTCGCAATAGTTTCCAGAACCTCCTTCTAAAATTTGCCCAAGCGGGGGCAGGCCCATAAGATATGATATATTGTTCCTGTACCTCCACATCCCCTCCAGCAGTCTCCAGGTCTGGCACTGTCCCACATATGCAGTTCCACTGGTATACAATGTAATCTATACAAGATCTTTTATAGCGATTCCCAACCCTGGGTATGTCTCGTGAAATTGGTTGTGCATGTGTATGGCACCCCATTCTTTATCATCCAGTGTAACCCCCAGGTACTCCTACCACCTGTTCTTGTAAGCAGGGCTCCTCTGAGAGGTTTGAGGAGCAAGACGGAATATATTTGAGTGAATAAGCATCACAGTGAGGAGAGGTTCTGTAAGAACTTCTCAAAGTATGTGAGAGGTCTCTTAGTTATTTGAGGGTGTAGAACCCAGTGTCTAATTAGACAGTAGTGAAATATCTATTGATGTTGGACATGATAAATTAGTTTAATATCTTCAAAGGATCGGAAACTGCAATTATGGAACTTATCTTGCAGCCGGTAACTGCCAGTAGTTTTCCATGCCTGGGGTGAAATCTCTGTTCCCATGTATCGGGGTAAGCGGGGACGGCCACCTAGCTATCCCTTCGCATCTAGAAAGATAGTCCCAAGCCTCAAAGGTGACCCTCATGATTGGGGACGTGTAAAGATTGCTACAGCTCTGCGATCTGGGTAACCAGAGGACCTCGGCTAGTGGACGGGCAGTCATATTCTGGTCTATAAAGCACCAAGGCTTGTCTGTTTCCCCTGAAGCCACCCTACCACATATTTCACTTGCAATGCCAAGTAGTAGAGGTGAATTTTGGGGCTCACCAACCCTCCCTGCTTTGGATGACATGTTCTTGTGTGGTGCCTAAGTCTTGGGCACCTATCGGCCCAGATAAAAGTTTTGCAAATGTCGGTTAACTGTATGTGTATGGGAAATGCCTGGAACATATACAAAATCTTAGGGAGGGGGATCTTCTTGAAAGAGACAATTCTCCTAACCCAGTAAAGAGCCTGAAGCTGTCAGGAGGCGGTTAGAGCCATAAGGTAGTGGGGCAGATGTTAAAATGTCATCCTGGTACAGATATGCATGTTTGGTGTCAGGATCACTCCCAATTATGGCAGCAAGTCTAGTGACCTCTGGAAGAGGGTCTCTAGTAAGAGCCTCTTCCCTGGACACCACCAACCCCATCGACTTAACAAGGTTTATTTTGAGGCCCAACATTGCACTGTATTCCTCTAGCAAAGGCAGAAGATTTCATAGGAAGTGTCCTCCGTCTGTCACGGTGAGTAGGACATCATCAGCAAAGGCTGAGACTTTGAATGTGTCTTGATGGAAAGGGACACCCAAGATTCCCCCAGGATCCCAGATCCTCTGAAGGAGAGGCTCTAAATAGAAGGCAAATAGCATAGGTGAGATGAGGCAGCCCTGTTGGGTGCCCCTTTGTATATGGATTTCACGCGACCTGAGCCCATTAACATAGACCCTGACACAGGGTTAGGTGTAAAGTACATGAGAGGTGGTGTTCCTGCAGCAAAGTCCTCATTTTCGGGTTGGTGGTGTTATATAGGGTGAACAAAGCAAACACAAGGAGATGTTGGACGGAGCGCTGAAACTTTTCAGACACTCACCCCCAGTCATAGATCTGGGTTGAATTCATCATCGTTCTTTAGCTCACTTCGCCACCCTAGTTCGGACCCAGCCATATGCAAATCAGTCTTGACCCTATTCCTCATGGGAACAGTCCAACCCAAACTGCCAAGCCTGGTCTTTCCTGGACCAGAAACAAGCATCCTGGAACCGTTTTGGAGTAACCCCCCTCATCAGCCAGGCTAGCTTGAATCCAGTGGAAAAGTGAGCAAGGGACCCACGTCTGGGCATACCCTGCCAACTTAGGGCAAACAAAGCAAACACACGGAGATGATGGACAGAGCGCTGAAACATTTCAGACACTCACCCCCAGTCACAGATCTGGGTTGAATCCATCAACATTCTTTAGCTCACTTCGCCACCCCAGTTCAGACCCAGCAATATGCAAATCAGTCCTGCCCTATTCCTCATGGGAACAGTCCAGCACGACTGCCAAGCCAGGCCTTCCCTTGACAGGAAACAAGCATCCTGGGACTGGTTTTGGGTTGACCCCCCTCATCAGCCAGTCTAGCTTTAATCCAGTGGCAAAGTGAGCAAGGGACCCACGTCTGGGTATACCCTTCCAACTTAGGGTGAACAAAGCAAACATAAGGAGATGATGGACGGAGCACTGAAACTTTTCAGACATTCACCCCCAGTAACAGATCTGGGTTGAATCCATCATCGTTCTTTTATATAGGGTGCCATAATATTCATTAAAAAAAGCCTCAAGTCGAATGGTCGTCTTTGGTGCAAAGATTCCCCGGATATACCCTTTGGTATGTTGAGCCCGAAGTTTGTTAGCCAGGAGGGAGCCAGCTCCCAAGCGGGCAAAGATATAGTTGACTCTATCGTATTCCAGAGCACAAAACTTTCAGCAGAGAGCTATCAAACTCCTCCAGTGTTTCTTGGCAGGATGGGCCTTGTGGGGTCTCTCCACATGGATGAGAAACTCTTGCAGCCTATTCAGTTCTAGCTCCCTCATCCACTTGAGGCAGGTCGACTTTTTGATGAATACCTCTGAATGATCATAATCAGAGCATCCCATACCACCTGTGAGCTGATATTGGCCTCCTTGAAGCAAGTGTGTCTCTTGTAGGAGACATATATCTGCCTCCAATCATTTCAGTTTGCCCAAAATACTGAGACGCTTCGTAGGATTAATGAGGCCCCATGTATTATATGTCACAACCCATAGCATATGTGGTGTTTGTATGCTACGTGGCATAAGACAGGTGGCTCTTCCGCGTCGCTCCACACTTTTTGGACTGGGGTGCTACTTGGACTTAGGGTCAAAATAGATGGTGGCTCCTCCCCTCGTATATATTCCCAACTAGAACAAAAAACAGATAGAACAAACCGAAGGGACTACTTCTAACAAACAAACATAGAGGCGTCCAGTCAAAATCTGGTGTCCCATGGCATATACCTCAAGCAATAATTCAACCATAACTTATCATAGGGAATATATGGCCTAGAGTGTGCACCCAACTACATTCCACAGGGGCCCACCACCCCCCCAAAGAGCAGGAATGAGAGACATCCAGTCAAGCTCATCAAATGTCAGGCAGACCACAAGTCACGGTCAATTCACGGGGCCATGCAGTGCTGCCACTGTATGATCTGCCGTGGAAGGATCCGGGGCCTCTCCAGTAGTCTATCTCAGCTGGGAAAAGAGCCTCTCTCTTTGCCAGCTTCTGTCTCTTTGTTTGGTGGTTCTAGCCCTGCACCTTCAACACACCGCTGTCCACGCTGCAGTTTGTTCCCTCTCTCCTTGGGGTCCCCAGCCCCCCTGGGGAGTCCCCCGAGGGGGCAGGTCCAGGAGCTTCATGGCATTCTCCAGCAACATTAGGAATCCAACCCTGCCTTCCGACTGGAAGATAATGTAAAAGGGGTGCCCCCATCGGTACTTGACCTCTCTTGCTCGCAGGAAGTCCACAATCGGCTTGAAGGACCTGATTTTTGCCAGGTTGAGCTGCAGAAAAACTTGGAACAAAGAGAGAGAAGGGTTTTGGCCATGATGGTCTTCAAAGAAGTGCACTCTCATGAGGACGTCTGGGAGAGCACCACCTGTCGGTTGTACAGTAACAACTGTGTGTAGACTGTCTAGCAAGATGCAAGTGTGTTTTCGGTCCTCCAATATTGCCTCAAATAAGTTCTGGATATAAGAGGTGAGGTCCTTAGTGCCTACCTTCAACATAACTTCTATGATGCAAACATTGTTCTAGCATTATCGGTTCTCTAGGTCTTCACACTCGTCCTGGAGTAGTGTATATTGCTCTTCTAGGGATAGCATCCCTTGTTGAAGTCTGTCACAGCCATCTACCTGCTTGTGGAATAACTTCTATACCTCCTTGACCCTTGAGCCCAGCTCTGACACTGCCCTGCCCACTTCCAGTAGATCAGCATGTAGGCCCGACTTGATAGTAAGGATCCCATCCTTGATATCTTGAAAGGCTGCCAAGAGGAAGTCTCTAGTCGCTTTCTGTTCCACTGAACCATGGTCATGGTGTTGTAACCTTTCTTATTGCCAATGGTACGTTCCGTCCTCCCCTCCTTTTCCCCTTCCCTTGGTCTCTCCCACCTGGAGTTCAGAATAGAATGTTGACACCTGCTGTCAGTTGTGGAGAGTGGATGGCCAAATAAACAGGACTTCTACCTACACCGATTCCTGTACTTTATACTTTTAACACTGGCGACGATTACTGCGAAGGGGGCAGTGTGGTCATCTCCCCTCTGTGTGCTCTCTCCAGTTACAAGTGAAGAACTAAAGAAGGAAGGAAATATCGTGAAATTTGAGTACATGCCAGGACTTGGTAAGAAGACTTCAAGTGAAGTGAATGGCGTATGGTGAGCGGAAGTAAGGAAGTCGCATTGATGTTATCTCCAGGCATTATTAAGAATCTAATGGAGGACCTCAATCATCCAATTGAAGCTACCGTGTGAGGGAGAAGTATCAGCGTTGTACCTATCTTTCAGTATCAGTGGACTGGCTAGTGTCGTCGTGTCTCACCTCAAGTGACAGTTGTCCTGTAATAAGAGACTACGCTGTGCTGGATTGTGTGCGGTGTTGCTTGCCTGCCTCTGCCTGACCTGTGAGGAGAAGCGTCAGTCAGGGTTGAGGAGACTCAGAGGTTCCTTGCACAATAGCTGTCACCCTGAGGTCGTTGGGAGCTACTGATTGTATGCCCGTCGGAGTTGCCGTGGTGCAGCGCCGCTATGCCATAGCAGCGTTCTCTCCTACAAGGCATACGTGCGGAGCAACAACGGGCTGGTGAGGCATATGCATTTCACTATGAGGTAACCGTCCATAGCACATAGCCTCAGGGAGCTGTCACCGGTGTGGGGAACGTGCGGTGATCGCTGCTGGCGAGAGTCTGTTTACTGAGGGGCAGTGCGTGACATGTTTTGAAGGGTCGGAGTTACTGTGTAATGGATCACTGACAAAATATCGAAGGTCAAAAAATCGACCTACAAAAATATCGGAGCAAGAATATCGATGTCAACAATATCGATATCCTATCTACAACATGGTAAGTACAAAAATATCGAAAAAAAAATATCGATGTCAAGAATATCGTTATCAAAAATATCGTTTTTTTTGTTGTTAAAAACAATATGTAAAATAAACTAAATAATACTTATAAATAAAATAAACATAGTTAAAAATATTTTATAATGTTTAAAATTAATAAGTAATATATATAATTTAATAAAACATTAATTAAACATATACATATAATATATAATATATATACTTACTTAATAAACAGTTTTAATAATTATTTTAATAAATTATAAATTAATACAAAATATTATAAATTACAAATACATCTATACACATAAAACAATAACATAAATAAAAATTAAATAATTATGTATAACAAATTAAAAAAATTAAATTTACTTTTAATATTTTTAAAATAAATTATATACTACATTAACTAAAATAATACAAAAAATATTAAATAGCGGAGGGAATAAAACTACTATTTCAACAGTAAGAAAAATGTTGGATAGCGTAGAGTTTAAAATTACTATTCCCACTCTAGAGAGTGCAACAGTAGAGAAAGTATTGGATAGCGTAGGGGTAAAAATTACTATTCCCACTCCAGGTAGCGCAACAGTAGGGAAAACGTTGGATAGCGAGAGGGTAAAAATTAATATTCCCACTCCAGTGAGTGCAACCATAGGGAAAGCGTTGGATAGCGTAAGGGTAAAAATTACTATTCCCACTCCAGTGAGTGCAACAGTAGGGAAAGTGTTGGATAGCGTAGGGGTAAAAATTACTATTCCCACTCCAGGGAGTGCAACAGTAGGGAAAGCGCTGGATAGCGGGAGGGTAAAAATGAATATTCCCACTCCAGTGAGTGCAACAGTAGGGAAAGTGTTGGATAGCGTAGGGTAAAAATTACTATTCCAACTCCAGAGAGTGCAACAGTAGGGAAAGTGTTGGATAGCGTAGGGGTAGAAATTACTATTCCCACTCCGGGGAGTGCAACAGTAGGGAAAGCATTGGATAGCGTGAGGGTAAAAATTACTATTCCCACTCCAGTGAGTGCAACAGTAGGGAAAGTGTTGGATAGCGTAGGGGTAAAAATTACTATTCCAACTCCAGAGAGTGCAACAGTAGGGAAAGTGTTGGATAGCGTAGGGGTAAAAATTACTAGTCCAACTCCAGAGAGTGCAACTGTAGGGAAAGTGTTGGATAGCGTAGAAACTACAAATAACATATTTTGTAAATAATTAATGAATGATTAAATAACTGTAAACTATTTACCAATACCAATAAATAATTATTAAAAACATAATTACCAATAGAACATTTATTAACAATAAATTAATAATAAATACCAATAAATAATAATTAATAAATATTAATTACTAAATAATAAATATTGAACAATAAAATATTTTTAATAACAAAAAACATATACATTATTAAAACTTAATTACCAATTAACTAATATTGAACAATTAAATGCTTTTTTATACCAAAAATAATAATAATTAAACATTAATTATCAATTAATAATTACTTCTTAATATATTAATTAAATTTATCAATAAATAATATTTATTAATATTTAATTACCAATTGATGACAAAACAACAATAAATTAATTTTTAGAAGCAAAAAATTCTAATTAAAAAAATTTACCAATTAATAATTAATGTCCAATAAATTAATTATCAATACCCAAAAATAAATTTAATAATTACTTAATTAGATTTCAATTACTTCCAAAAGTATTCCCCTATAAACGCACAACACACTCCAATAATAAAATAATACACTTAACATAATGATCAAGTAATCAATTAATACAAATTAATAACCAATTAATAAAAATCAATTACCAATTATTAATTAATTAACAATAATATAATTATCAATACCAATTAATTAAAATAAATTATAACTTAATTACAATTAAATGACATAATGATCAATTAATCAATTAATAAAAATTAATAACTAATTAATATAAATTAATTACCAATTATTAATTAATTAACAATATTATAATTATCAATACCAATTAATTAAAATAAATTATAACTTAATTACAATTAAATTACTTCCCACCCTATTCCCCTATAAACCCACAACCCGCTACAGAACTTAAACGCAAAAAATAATTTATAATTCCTAAAAATTAATAATTAATTTAGTATAATTAAATTACTTCCCACCCTATTCCCCTATAAACCCACAACCCGCTACGGTACAAAAAAAAAACCAATAACTTAAAAAAACATTATTAACATATAAAAATTGTATACATATATTTTTAGACAAGTAGAACACAACAAAAACACATATAACACATACATATTAAAAACATAACAAAATACATAACAATAATACAAATATCGATATTAGTAACATCGATATTAGTAACATCGATATATTTGATTTCGATATTACTAACTTCGATATTACTTACGTCGATATAAAAAAATTCGATATTACTTACCTTAGGGTCGATATTCTGTCCATCGATATTCTTAACATCGATATTCTGTCCCTTCGATATTGTGACTTCGATATTAGTGTATGTCGATATTTTATTTTCGATATTTTGACTGCTCACCCTGTGTAATACCGAGGAAGTTCCACCACAGTCTGAGCTCAGGAGGCGAGCGTTAATGGATTTGCGAGCGCTCCTCTGAGGAAGGTGGGAAGGGCGCTGAATTCCTTACCTCAGTGCGTCCTCTGTTTTCCGATGTGCAGTGTTTTCTTCCGCTCCATTTCCATCAGCATTTCTGGGGTGTGAGGAGCAGAGACGCTGTTCTCCCGGGCGTGCGCACTTTCTCGTCAGAGCACTGGAGCGCGCCAGACGCTCTGAGGTGGTCCCGAGCACGCACTCCTCAGTCTGAGCGCTGCTACGTTCCAGCTGGTTCCTGCGTGTCAGTTCTTGGGGAATACCGTTGAGGGAATCGTGTACTGCATAAAATAGCCAATTGTACTGTGAGTAAGGGGAAATCTTTTAAATTACCCTTGGCAGCCCGTCGTTCCATCCATCCTGGCATCCCTCGTTTTCTGTTTCCTGCGGCATATTTGATGAGTGGCTCCTTGTCATATTAACATTATTCAGAGGTTAAAACTGACCAATCTTCTTCAGCTGAGGGACACATTTCTACATCAATAAAACCTTTGGGGGATGTAAGACAAGCATACAAAATTTACTTGGTCAGCCTTAGTTCCTTCTATGCTGCACCTTCTTACAACATTCATGTGGTACATTACCTGGGTGGTTGTGCCATCGTAAGCTTCATTGCAGGAGTCTCTTTTTCCACTTTCACTCCATTTTTAAGGCCTCATTTCCTTTTTATTTTTATTTTCTTCTTCTGTTGAATAAACTTGGAGAAAGGAAGTCATTCACATCCTTATCACCCTGTGTTTTATATGACTATAAATTAAAAGTCCTGCTGCAACACCTTTACCCACTATGATGGCTGCAGCCAGCATGAGCCAACCCCCATCCTTTTTGAATGAAGTGGGAGAGCTGGAAATAAGCTGGAAAGAGTGGGTTAAATTGCTTGAGTCATACCTTATTGCCATAGGGGGAGAGCGCTTCACTTCCATGCGTAAGCAGCACATCCTTCTTCATAATTTGGGGGTGTATGGGCACAAAATATATGAGACATTACCTGAACCGGTGGGTGAGGGTGGTGAGGCAGTTGAAGGGATGGATATTTTTGAGAGCACCATGGCAAAACTAGAGACACATTTTGGGGACAGAATAAACGTAGTGTTGGAACGACATAAGTTTTTTGGCAGAGCACAAGGGAAACAGGAATCCGTGACCAACTATATTGCAGCGTTGAGGGGTCTCACTCAATTATGCAAATTTGGCAACCTCACAGATTCACTAATAAGAGACCAGTTGGTACGGTGCACTAACAATGTGCGTATACAGGAAAAACTGTTGGCCAATAACCCCAATCTTAGAGAAGCTGTTGCCATAGCTAAATCAGTGGAACATACCGCAAAATGCATTAAAGAAATGAGGAGCTCGAATGAAGCAGTGGCCAGTATCCAAGAAGAGAAAGAGAATTGTGAGGTCTTAAAAGTAAACAGTAAAGAGAAGTTGTACAGCAAGACTCCTAGTAGGGAGAGAAGTCTAAGGTGTTACAGGTGTGGAAGTAGCAATCACCTGGCTAATAACCCTCATTGCCCCGCTAAAAGTGTTACTTGTAAAAAAATGTAATAGAAGGGGACATTTTGCAAGGGTGTGCAGAGAAGGTGACCCCCAAGTCAAGGAGGATGGGGGTGTCGAAGGATCTTGGGGCAAAGAAGTAAAATGTATACTGCCTATGCAGAGTAAGTATGTTTTGCAGGTTAAAGAATGTTCAGAGTGTGTAAATATTATTCACCCTAAATGTGATATATCCTTGAACAACAATACAGTAACCATGTTTGCAGATTCATGTTCCCCCTTTACATTGTTGAATAAGAACGATTTTGAGCGCTTTGAAGGGGAAAATAGGTACACATTACAGGAAGCAGACATTTCACCAACTGGCTACAACAGAGAGCTCATACCTCTACTAGGTATGAAGGAGATGCACATTAAATTCAAAGGCAGGAACAGTTTTGGGAAAGTATACATTGTAGAGTCAGGATCAAACCTGTTAGGTTGGCAGCACCAGAAGGAACTGGGCATCATTCTGGATCCCAACAAGGAAGAACAAGTCCTACTTAACGGAAGACAACGTGGAAGGTGGATGCATTTACGATGAGTTCCCAGGGTTGTTTCGTGAAGAGTTGGGAATTCTACATGATTTTCAACATAAAATAAAACTCAAGACTAACGCTAAGCCAGTAGTACATAAACTGCGCCCTGTACCGCAACAAATGAGAGAGCCCTTGGAGAAAGAACTTAACAAACTGTGCAGTATGGGGATCATACAACCTGTGTAATGTTCAGAATGGTTGGCGCCAGTTGTAATTGCAGCCAAGGCCAGTGGTGAAGGCATCAGTCTATGTGTAGACTTGAGGAGCCTGAATGAGAGCATATGGATAGAAAGACACTCTTTGCCCAACATAAATGAGATGCTCAGCACCATGTCCCAAGCCAAATACTTCAGCATCATCGATCTTTCGATGGCCTACCACCAGGTGGACCTACACCCGGAATCCAGACCGCTCACCGCATTCATAACCCCTCATGGTGCCTATATGTTCAAAAGGATGCCGTTTGGATTAGCGTCCGCTGCGGCGGTTTTCCAGAAGGCCATGCAGCAAATTTTGAGAGGGGTAAAATGCTCAATGTGTTTCCAGGACGATATCTTGGTGTATGGTCGCAATGTGGAGGACCATGACAATGCCCTTAGGCTTGTTTTCAAAAGGCTCATGGACGCTGGGTTGACAGTACAAAAGTCTAAGTGCAAAATAAGAGTGACGTCTGTCGACTACCTAGGACATTCAATTTCTGAAGAAGGATTTAGACCTAAAAGCAACCTGCTTGATGCTGTGAGGAACGCTCCATATCCAAAGAACAAGGAGGAACTGAAATCCCTCTTAGGGCTGATGGAATATATGTCCAACTACATTAAAAACTTTTCGTCCAAATGTGAACCAGTGCGAGAACTATTGAAGAAAAACAAGGAGTTCGAATGGAATGAGCAGCACAAAGGAGTAGTAGATACTTTAAAAGAAGAGATCTTAAGTTCGCCGGCCTTAGGGGTATTTGATCCTCATTACAAAACCATCCTCACCACAGATGCATCCAACAAGGGTTTGGGGGCCACCCTGTCTCAAAGGAACGGGAAGGAAGAAAGAATAATTGCCTTCGCATCTCGCTGACTTACAGGCGCAGAGAAGAATTACTCCGTAATTGAAAAAGAGGCCTTGGCGTACTTCTGGGCAGTGAAGCATTTTAAATTCTTCCTGTGGGGGCTGAACTTCACTATTCGTACGGACCACAAGTGTCTCACTTCCATTTTTACTGTGAAGGGTATGGAAAATTGTACTCCACGCATTGGAAAATGGATTCTGGGTTTAGAGAATTTTAATTTCAAAGTGGAGTACGTTCCGGGGAAGACAACAAGGTTGCAGACTTTTTATCTAGAACACCATTAGACGTGGAACAACCCGAGGAGATGCTTGACAGCCCCATCATGGTGGTAGACAACCCCGCCATCACAGAAGAAGAATGGAAGAAATACATGGAGGAAGACAAGGATTTGGACAGGTTAAGAGTTGTATTGAGAGAAGGGTGGCCTAGCAAATGCAATGATCTGGAGGAAGAACTTAAAGACTACTGGGAAGTCAGGAATGAATTAAGTATCATAAAGGACAGAATCTATCGCCAGAACAAAGTTGTACCACCGGTGGGCCTCAGGAGAAGAATAATGGATCTGGTACACAAAGGACACTTAGGACGTAACATAACCAAGAACAGAGCTCGTGCGAACTTCTGGTTCCCCAGGATGGATGCCATGGCAGAACAGCTAGTGAAAGACAGCGTCAGCTGTGCCAGAAGTGATAAATCTAAGTTCTTATGGAAGGCCCCTCTGTCCCCGGTCACGGTACCCCTCAAACCGTGGAGTAATCTAGCAATGGACATAATTGGACCCATGGACAATCTGGGAGTGCAAAGGAGGTTCATGTTGGTCCTAGTGGACTACACCTCCCATTGGGTTACTCAGAAATTTGTACACCGTGTAAACACCAATACAGTCCTGGAATTCCTCAGAGAAGTGTTCTCGAAGGAGGGCATTCCCTCAATCCTTGTCACCGACAACGGTGTACAAAATTATGAAGGAGTTCTTAGTGAACTTAAACATCAAACATGAGTTGACGGCCCTATATTGTCCAAAAGCCAACGGCCTAGTTGAAAGTAGGGGTGGGCGGAATTTGCGTAGTCGCGTTACGCAAAGCTCCGCGAAACGGTAAAAAATCTCTGCGAGCACGCACAAGTTCCGCGAACACGCGGAATTGCTTGTTCCGCCCGTTCGCGATACTTTTTTCCTGTTCGCGAACGCTGTTTGCGTGCTCGGGGGGAAATATCTTGCGAACACGCACTTTGAAAGCGCGAACAAGCAAAAAATTCCGAGAAGCCGCGGATCGCGGAATTTTTGCCAATTCCGCGTTCTCCACGGAACGCGAAATTACCCAAATTTCGCAAATTCCGCGAGCGGAACGGAATTTACCGCCCAGGCCTAGTTGAAAGGACAAACAGGCTAATCAAAGAGCACATCCAACTGGCCATGGCTAATGGTCTCGACCTGGAAACATCCCTACGAGACTGTATGTGGGCATACCACACCACGCCCAACCTGGTAACAGGGGTCTCTCCTTTTGTCTCCCTTAGGGGGAGGGAACCATGCACCAAGCTTAACCCTAGTTGGTTGGGTGGAGGTAGGGCTGTGAACACTTACCCTGACAAGGTAGGGAGGAAGGTTGACCTGCACCAAGCTAAGTACAAGGAATGGTATGACAAAAAGAATGGGGTCAAGACTCCTAGCTGGAGAGTAGGTGATGTTGTGCAGATCAAGCGAAGTGTGACGGAACCCCACAGCTTAAGTAAATTCTACCCTCCTTGTCGTATTGTAAAGGCATTCAACAATGTAGTTCAACTTGACGATGGGCAATGGTGGAGTTGTGACAAAGTTGTGAAGTCTCAAATGTTTCATTGATAAATTTATAAATTTGTTATGTTCTTCATATAGGGAGGGAGGTGTGTTGTAACCTTTCTTATTGCCAATGGTACGTTCCGTCCTCCCCTCTTTTTCCCCTTCCTTTGGTCTCTCCCACCTGGAGTTCAGAATAGAATGTTGACACCTGCTGTCAGTTGTTTAGAGTGGATGGCCAAATAAACAGGACTTCTACCTACACCAATTCCTGTCATTTTAACACATGGCCGCTAGCTCCACACAGGAATGTGTGTGTAGCTAGCTAAAGCTTAGTCTTTATGGAGCTATCTTTCTTCCCCTTCCCTCCTGTCATGGCTCAATTAAGTGGTAGCACTCCACAAGGTGGCTTTTAGTGGGAAGTGGCCCCCAGGGTAGGACCCCTGTGATATCCATTGGTGTCGGAAGTCCAGGGTACCCCACTGGGCTATTTAGTGACTCCTGACCTCGAAGTCGCAAGTGGCACCGCAGCATGCAAGGCTGCCATGTCTGTCAGAGCCCCGAAGGGGCCACAGTCACTGAGAGAAAATTGTGTGGGGGAGGACCCAGCTCCCACAGGGCAGAAAGGGCTATGATCTGCACTGTCCATTAGGGTCCCCCAGATACCAGTGATCACAATGGTGCAACAAGGGGGGGAGCCCCCCAAACCCTGGTGTTCTGAGCATCACTGCCATAGCTCACCTCTCTGCGTCACCCCCACCACAGGCAGCCTCCCAGTAAATCCT
Source organism: Calotriton arnoldi (assembly GCA_963921515.1). NCBI lineage: Eukaryota > Metazoa > Chordata > Amphibia > Caudata > Salamandridae > Calotriton > Calotriton arnoldi. The sequence continues at coordinate 1,180,618 of CAWUFW010002467.1, read as the reverse complement.
CTGCCATGCACCCATAATGGCATCCAGGCAGCACCAGCATTACAGCCCCCTATCGGAAACCTACCACAGCATGCTCCCCTAGACATGGCATTTTCCAGCCATACATTGGCTATCGATGCTGCAGCAAGTGGGGGGGGGGTCTGACCTTACCCATTCCCCCCAGTGTCTCCTCTGCACTGCTCCCTCTCCTCTGCTGCAAACCAGGGTACCTGGTGCCGCCACCTTCAGTCAGGGTGGGTCCTGGCAGCTCCTGTGCAAGTGTCTCCACAGCAAAACCTCAATAGCTCCGCCACACCAGCAGGCCTAGACTCGGCCTCTCCCCCACACCACCAATTGTTGCTGTCTCTGCTTGCCTCTCTGCTCCCAGACGTCTCAAGCTTTGTTTGCGTGGCCCGCTGGCTCCCCTCAGCGGACCCCAGGCCTATGAGATGGGGTTGATGGTGATCACCGGCTGGAGCACCACCATGTTCAGCGCCTGACCATGCTCCCCATTGTCATACTTTTAAATACCATGCACCCTGCTGTGTTTGCTACATGGCCTATATAGGGATAATTTATTAATAATTAATAGGAAGGTTTTGTCCTGTTAAAATTGTTTATTTTCACATGTTTGGTTGCAGTTTTAAAACTGCAGCAACCAGGCTACAGTGGTAGGCCCAGAGTCATAATTGCCTTGTCACACTACTGGTTGGCTCATTCTTGCTGTAGTCCATAGTTAAGATTTGACTTTCAATACCATACGTGTATTTAGGAACACCATACACTAGGGCCTTATAGAAAAGTGAAATATGCCAATTATTAGTGAGCTAATTTCTGCATGTTTTAGGGGTTAGAGCATTTTCACTGGGGCCAACAGCAGCATCAGTCTACAGAAATGGTGCTGCCCACACAAAAATAAGTACTTTCGCACAGAGGGCTACTGTAAATTATCCTCAAGGAGCTTCAGGCACAGAAAATGTCAATTTTAAAAGTCTTTTTTCCTTACTATGTATTAAAAATCAGTCTTCACCATTAGGTTGATTGTTTAATAAATAATAAATTAGAGATACGTTGTCACATGTGATATTTGTGGTGAAGAGATTTTTTTTTAAGAGTATATAAGCTTAGCTGAAGCTGAACTGACAAACATTGCATTTACCTGTGCTTGCTGCCCTTTGTACTTCAGAAATAAAAGCATACCATATAAAACGGCAGAGTTCCACTGACAACTGTACAGTGTGTGTCATTGTTGTCATGATTGGCTTCCTTCGTCTTTGGTGAGAGATATTGTTGGGAACAGCTGCAATCGGTTGTGATGTATAAATTGTATAGTGCTTTTCATGAAGGTACTTCTTCCTTTTGCAAATGATGCTTCCAGTAGATTCGACAGTTTCATTGTGTAACATGGTTGTTGCGAGTACATCATACTTTTCCTGATAGCATGCTAGGGACTGTCCTGTGTCCTAGAAGCTGCAATGAATCCAGCCTCAGTGCTCTCAGCAATGACAGGAAGTGTGTGCACAACTGAAAGACTGAACATTGGTACGCTCAGTTTTCTCCCACTCCTAAGAGACTATGATCAATCTTCATCTTAAACATGCAGCTAACAGCAAGAAAAGAGCAATGCAATCCATCAAACATGACATCAAACGTGGAATCTAATCCAGTCCTCGATCAATAACATGAAGATTTTGTAACACTGACATCGGGAACCTCAGACTCGGTGTCATCTCGGATGAAAGGTTGCAGTGCTCACAATAAATGTGTTTATTAAAGAAAAAAGAGATTACACAAGAGGTCAGAAGGGTTGACTGATGCTAAGCAAAATACTACCTGTTTTCAATTCACAAAACATGTTAAATATGTACGTCACGTGCTGTGTATGATTTGAGTTACAAAATAATACTCAATCCATGATGCACAGATTAAGATTGCTCTCACCAGCGGCCAAGCCTCGGGCGTCATTCCTGCTAATGTAATATATTCACCTCAGATGTCCATCCGTATACTGTAATATATTCACGTTTTCACTGTCATCTTTAGGTAAATGATTACGCCACCAGAATGCTGTCACCAAAGGGTCCCTTTTTAAGATGAATAGCATTTGAAAATGTCACAAACACAATATGCATTTCTCATGCTTCAGCATGTGCTGTAGATAAAAAGAAAATCGGAATAAGAGGGAAGCAATAGCGGACATATATATTCACTGAAAAAACCATAGGTTTCAGGGACGTTATAGTTAGAAATTAGCATTTAAAAAAACCTTAGAAATTCACTGAAAAAAGCCACAGGTTTAAGGGATGTTATAGTTAGTTGGACATTTCACTCATACAAAACCAGAGAAATTCGGCCGTTATAGTTAATTGAGCTAACTATAACTCACGCCCCCAATGCCCTGCTGATGATGTCACATATTACATCATTCATGACATGGTCAGTGACATCACTGATGACATCACTGATGACATCTCAAATGACATCACTGATGACATCACTGATGACATCATCCAGTGACTGTGTGTTTCTGTAAAGTTTAAATATGTTTTATATATATGTATGCCAAGGTGTATTGAAGAATGAGTGGGTGTATAAGAGTCTGAAGGGATAATTTAGTAGGTGCGTGACTGACTGTATAAGTGTGTGATTAAATGTGTCTTACTGAATGCATGGGTTAGTGACTAAACTGTGTGAATGTCTGTATCAGTTTGTCAGTTGGTGTGTAAGAAGCTGCAGGGGTTGGTGAGTAGCTACATGAGTGTCTATATGGGTTATTGATTGGTTGTCTGAGTATCTGTATGGGTGCCTGAGTGTCTGTGTGGGTGGGTGGGTGACTCTGTGCATAGATGTGTGAGTGGGTGATTCACTGGGTGTATGGGTTCAAGAGTGCATCTGTGAAGGGCTGTATGGGTGGGTGAGTGTGTGTATGGGTGTGTTGATGAGTGAATTGATGTCTCAGTGGTACATGTGTGAGTGACTACATATGTGAAAGGCAGTATATGTGAGTGTTGGAGTATATAAATGACTATATGTGAGTGAGTGATTGTGAGAGTGGCTCTATGGATGAGTAAGTGCTTGTATCAGTGATTGTATAATAGAGTAAGTATGTGTTACTATCTGTATGAATAAGTGAGGTGGTGTGTGTATAACTGTATAGGTGAGTAAATGGGAGTGTGATTGATTCTTTGCATGACTGACTAGGTGTGTGAGTAACTCTGTGGATAAGTGGAGGTGTGTGAGTGTCTGTATAGATGTATGAGTGCATATGATAGTGCTGTATTGATGAGTGACTGCATGTATGAGTGACTGTATGGGTGAATGAGAGGATGTATATGTAGATCTAGGAATCAGTTAGTGGGTATATAGTAACTGGTATTGGTGTGTCTATGGTTTCGAAAATGGTGGTCTGTATTTTAGAGTGGGTGTATCAAAGGTTATATTAGGGTGTGAGTAGGTGCATCAGATTATCACGTGGATGATGTCATCAGTGATGTCATTTGAGATGTCGTCAGTGATAACATCAGTGATGCCACTGACCATGTCATGAATGATGTAATATGTGACATCATCAGCAGTGCATTGGGGGGGCGCGAGTTATAGTTAGCTCAACTAACTATAACAGCCGAATTTCTCTGGTTTTGTATGAGTGAAATGTCCAACAAACTATAACGTCCCTGTTTTTTTTAGTGAATTTCTAAGGTTTTTTAAATCCAAATTTCTATCTGTAACGTCCCTGAAACCTATGGTTTTTTCAGTGAATTTCTAAGGTTCTTTAAATGCTAATTTCTAACTATGCCTACAGAGGTAGGGCATGTGCAGAAAGAGGAAGAAAAGCACAGAAAGAAGCAAGAGAAATGCAGAAAGAGGCAACAGAAGTCCAGAAACACGAAGAAAGGTGCAGAAAGAAGCAAGATATATGCAGAAAGAAACAACAGAGGGGCAGAAAGAGGCCTTGTTGCAAAGTCAAACTGTGACCCCAAATTTTTGCTGACTGGTACTAGTGGTAACTGACTCTGACTAACCAGGCCCGGAGCCAGTGCTATGCCGAAAGACACTTAGAAAACAGTAAAAACACCTACATACACTAGGGTACACTATGGGTTGGGGTACCCCTGTGATTGGCATGACCTCTCCTGTAAGGCCCTAGTACATAATAGGGCAGGGGTATTAAAACTACCTCTAAGTCAGAGGTGCAGAAGGAGGCAAGAGAAGTGCAGAAAGAAGCAACAGAGGAGCCAAAACAGGCAAGAGAGGTGCAGAAAGAAGCAAGTGAAGTGCAGAACGAGGCAAGAGAGGTGCAGAAAGACGCAGGAGGGGTGCAGAAAGAAGGAAGAGAAGTACAGAAAGAAGCAACAGAGGCGCTGAAAGAGGCACAAAGGGTGCAGAAAGAGCAAGAGAAGTGCAGAAAGAACCAACAGAGGTACAGAAAGAGGCAAAAGAGGTGCAGAAACATGCAGGAAAGGTGCATAAAGAGGCAATAGAGGTGCATAAAGATGCAAGAGAGGTGCAGAAACAAGCAAAAGAAGTGCAGAAATAGGCAAGAGAATTGCTGAAAGAAGCAACAGAAGTGGGGAAAGAAGCAAGAGAAGTGCAGAAAGAGGTAACTGAGGTGCAGAAAGAGGCAAGAGAGGTGCAGAAAATGGCAAGAGAACAGCAGAAAAAGGCAAGAGGGATGCAAAAAAGGGAAGAAGGGTGCAGAAAGAAGCAAGAGAAGTGCAGAAAGAGGCAAGAGAGGTGCAGAAAGAGGCAAGAGAGGTTCAGAAAGAGGCATGGGAAGTGCAGAAACAGGCACGAGAAATGCAGAAAGAGGCAAGAGAGGAGCAGAAAGAGGCAAGAGGGATGTAGAAAGAAGAAAGAGAAGTTTAGAAAGAGGCAGGAGGGGTGCAGAAAGAAGCGAGTGAGGTGCAGAAAGAGGAAAGAGAATTGCTGAAAGAAGCAACAGAGGTGCAGAAAGAACCAAGAGAAGTGCAGAAAGAGGCAAGTGAGGTGCAGAAAGAAGCAAGAGCAGTGCAGAAAGAACCAACAGAGGTGCAAAAAGAGGCAAGAGGGGTGCAGAAAAAGGTAGGAGAGGTGCACAAAGAGGCAAGAGAGGTACAGAAAGAGGCAGGAGGGGTGCAGAAAGAAGGAAGAGAAGTGCAGAAAGAAGCAACAGAGGTGCTGAAAGAGGCGCGAAAGGTGCAAAAAGAGCAAGAGAAGTGCAGAAAAAAGCAACAGAGGTACAGAAAGAGGCAGTAAAGGTGCAGAAAGAGGTAACAGGGATGCAGAAAGAGGCAAGAGAGGTGCAGAAAGAGGGGAGGGGTGTAGAAAGAGGCAAGAGTGGTGCAGAAAGAAGCAACTGAGGTACATAAAGACGAAAAAAGGGGTACAGAAAGAAGGAAGAGAAGTGGAGAAAGAAGCAACAGAGGTGCTGAAAGAGGCAAGAGGAGTGCAGAAAGAGGTAGGAGAGCTGCACAAAGAGGCAAGAGAGGTACAGAAAGAGGCAGGAGGGGTGCAGAAAGAAGGAAGAGAAGTACAGAAAGAGGCAAAAGAATTGCTGAAAGAAGCAACAGAGGTGTAGAAAGAAGCAAGAGAAGTGCAGAAAGAGGCACGTGAGGTGCAGAAAGAAGCAAGAGCAGTGCAGAAAGAACCAACAGGGGTGCAAAAAGAAGCAAGAGTGGTACAGAAAAAAGTAGAAGAGGTGAACAAAGAGGCAAGAGATGTACGAAAAGAGGCAAGAGAGGTGCAGAAACAGGCATGGAAGGTGCAGAAAGAGGGAACAGGGGTGCAGAAAGAGTCAAGAGAGGTGCAGAAAGAGGGGAGAGGGGTGCAAAAAGAGGCAAGAGGGGTGCAGAAAGAAGCAAGTGAGGTGCAGAAAGACGGAAGAGAGGTGTAGAACCAAGCAAGAGAAGTGCAGAAAGAGGCAAGAGAATTGCTGAAAGAAGCAACAGAGGTGTAGAAAGAAGCAAGAGAAGTGCAGAAAGAGGCAAGTGAAGTGAAGAAAGAAGCAAGAGCAGTGCAGAAAGAACCAACAGAGGTACAGAAAGACGCAACAGAGGTGCAGAAAGACGCAAGAGAGGAGCAGAAACAAGTAAGAGAAGTGCATAAAGAAGCAGCAGAGATGTAGTAAGGGGGAAGTGGGGTGGAGAAGGAGGCAAGAGGGATACAGAAAGAAACAAGAGAGGTGCAGAAAGAGGGAAGAGGGGTGCAGAAATAGGGAAGAGAAGTGCAGAAAGAAGCAATAGAGGCGGTGAAAGAGGCACGAAAGTGCAGAAAGAAGGAAGAGAGGTGCAGAAAGAACCAACAGAGGTACAGAAAGAGACAAGAGAAGTTCATAAAGAGGCAGCAGAGGTGCAGAAACAGGCAGACGAGGTGCAGAAAGAGGGAACAGGGGTGCAGAAAGAGAGAAGAGGGGTGCCGAAAGAGGCAAGGGGGTGTAGAAATTTGCAAGAGAGGTGCAGAAAGAAGCAAGAGCAGTGCAGTAAAAAACAACAGAGGTGCAGAAGGAGGCAAGAGTGGTACAGAAAGAGGCAAAGAAGAGCAGAAAGAAGCAAAAGAGATGCAGAAAGAGGCTAGCGGGGTGCAGAAAGAGCCAAGAGAGGTGCACAAAGAGGGAAGAAGGATGCAGAAAGAGGCAAGTGGGGTGCAGAAAGAAGCATGAGAGGTGTAGAAAGAAGCAAGAGAAGTGCAGAAAGAAACAACAGAGGTGCAGAAAGAAGCAAGAGAAGTGCAGAAAGAACCAACAGAGGTGCAGAAAGAAGCAAGAGGGTTGCAGAAAGAAGCAAGAGAAGTACAGAAAGAAGTAAAAGAGGTGCACAAAGGGGCAAGAGAAGTTCAGAAAAAGGCCGCAGAGGTGCAGAAACTGGCAGAAGAGGTGCAGAAAGAGGGAACAGGGGTGCAGAAAGAGAGAAGAGGGGTGCTGAAAGAGACAAGAGGGGTGCAGAAATTTGCAAGAGAGGTGCAGAAAGAAGTAAGAGCAGTGCAGTAAGAAACAAAAGAGATACAGAAGGAGGCAAGAGGGGTGCAGAAAGAGGCAAGAGCAGTGCAAAAAGAACCAAGAGACATGCAGGAAAAGGGAAGAAGGGTGCAGAAAGAGGCACAAGGGGTGCAGAAAGAAGGAAGAGAAGTGCAGAAAGAAGCAACAGAGGTTCTGAAATAGGCATGAAGAGTGCAGAAAGAGGGAAGAGAGGTGAGGAAAGAGGTAAGTAATTACACAAAGAGGGAAGAGGGGTGCCGAAAGAGGCAACAGGGGTGCAGAAAGAAGCAAGTGATGTGCAGAAAGAGGCAAGAGAGGTGCAGAAAGAGGCAAGAGAGGTGCAGAAAGAGGCAAGAAAAGTGCAAAAAGAGGCAAGTGAGATGCAGAAAGAGGCAAAAGAGGGGCAGAAAGAGGGAAGACGAGTGCAGAAAGAGACAACAGGGGTGGAGAAAGAAGCAAGACAGGTGCAGAAAGAAGCATGGGAAGTGCAGAATGAAGCAACAGGGGTGCAGAAAGAGGCAAGAGAAGTGCAGAAAGAAGCAACAGAGGTGCAGAAGGAGGCAAGAGATCTGCATAAAGAGGCAAGAGAGTTGCAGAAACAGGCAAAAGAGGTACAGAAAGAGGGAACAGGGGTGCAGACAGAGGTAAGAGAGGTGCAGCAAGAAGCAAGAGCGGTGCAAAACAACCAACAGAGGTGCAAAAAGAGGCAAGTGAGATGCAGAAGGAGGCAAGAGAACTGCAGAAAGAGGAAAGAGAGTTGCAGAAACATGCAAAAAGGGGGGCAGAAAGAGGGAACAGGTGGGCAGACTGAGGCAAGAGAGGTGAAGAAAGAGAGAAGAGGGGTGCAGAAAAAGGCAAGAGGGATGCAGCAATTTGGAACAGAGGTGCAGAAAGAAGCAAGAGCAGTGCAGAAAGAACCAACAGAGGTGCAGAAAGAGGCAGGAGGGGTACAGAAAGAGGCAAATGAAGTACAGAACAAAGCAAAAGAGGTGCAGAAAAAACCAACAGAGGTGCAAAAAGAGGCAAGAGGGGTGCAGAAAGGGTTAGGAGAGGTGCACAAAGAGGCAAGAAGGGTACAGAAAGAGGCAGGAGGGGTGCAGAAAGAAGGAAGACAACTGCAGAAAGAAGCAACAGAGGTGCTGAAAGAGGCAAGACTGGTGCAGAAAAAGGGACGAGAGGTGTAGAAAGAGGCACGAAAGTTGCACAAATAGGAAAGAGGGGTGCAGAAACAGGCAAAAGGGGAGCAGAAAGAAGCAAGTGAGGTGCAGAAAGAGGCAAGAGAGGTGCAGAAAGAGGCAAGAGAGGTGCAGAAAGAAGCATCAGAGGTACAGAGAGAGGCAAGACTGGTGCAGAAAAAGGGACGAGAGGTGTAGAAAGAGGCACGAAAGTTGCACAAATAGGAAAGAGGGGTGCAGAAACAGGCAAAAGGGGAGCAGAAAGAAGCAAGTGAGGTGCAGAAAGAGGCAAGAGAGGTGCAGAAAGAGGCAAGAGAGGTGCAGAAACAGGCAACAGAAGTGTTGAAAGAGGTAGGAGAGGTGCAGAAAGAGGCAAGAGAACTGCAGAAAGAGGCAAGAGAGCTGCAGAAAGAGGCAAGTGAGGTGCAGAAGGAGAAAAGAGAACTGCAGAAAGAGGCAAGAGAGTTGCATAAACAGGCAAAAGGGGTGCAGAAACAGGGAACAGGTGGGCAGACTGAGGCAAGAGAGGTGCAGAAAGAGGGAAGAGGGTTGCAGAAAGAGGCAAGAGGGGTGCAGAAAGAATCAACAGAGGTGCAGAAAGAAGCAAAAGAATTGCAGAAGGAAGCAACAGAGGTGCAGAAAGAGGCAAGAGGGGTGCAGAAAGAGGCAAGAGAAGTGCAGAAAGAAACAACAGAGGTGCAGAAAGAGGCACGAAAAGTGTAGAAAGAGGCAAGAGAGGTGCAGAAACAAGCAGGAGAGGTGCAGAAAGAGGGAACGGGGTGCAGAAGGAGGCAAGACGGGTACAGGAAGAAGCAAGTGATGTGCAGAAAGAGGCAACAGAGGTGCAGAAAGAGGCAAGAGGGGTGAAAAAAGAGGCAAGAGAGGTACAGAAAGTGGAAGAGATAAGCAGAAAGAGGCAAAATAAGTGCAGAAAAAAAAGAAAGTTGCAGAAAGAAGCAACAGAAATGCAGAAAGTGGCAAGAGAGGCACAGAAAGAAGCAAGAGTGTTTGGCACACCATTAGTACCAATTTAAACACCCACATTTAGCAATAAGTAACAGGTGACAGTTCTAGGTTTGTAAAGGGCCTTCCACCACACTGTAACACTTTTCGCTGCATTTTTGGTAAAGTTTGAGCCGTTGGAGCTAGGAACAAGGCTTTCTTTGTTCAAATCTGCAGATTAGGCAGCAGATGATGGATTATGTGGCTAATGCGGAAAATGTATAATTGTGCGAAAGTCGATGCAGCCAAACAGTCGCATAATTCCAGTGGCCCTGCTCATACCTCTAACTAGGTCCAGTAGTGCTCCTGAGTGATTCCATCTTTTTTTTGTCTCATTGAGTTCATAGTTTAGCTTCTATGGAAACGAGGAAGACTAAACCTGAGGTTACCACTCCACAACACAGACTACCATACCACATAATTACTCTCCATAACACATAATCCCACTCTACATAATTCCTATACACGAAATACCACATACTTTCTATCCACATAATTTCACTGCACAACATACCACATAATTCCACTACACACAAAGTACATCCACTCCACTCCAAAAAACATTAGTAAAAAACATATACATATTTTTTTCATTTTAAACTTTTAGATTTACAACGCCAATAGCACTAACTCTTGCAAATGCGAGACCAATTACATTACAAATGCTTCTTTAACTGGTAGTCACGTTTGCAGAGTGGTGGAGAAAGGGGCCTGGGCCTCCAACCAGAGCTCAGGAATTCCACTGCGTAGGACTTACAGGAGATACCAGGAGGGCTACTTGGCCGCCAAAGTCCCTCAGGAGTAAAGTGGACTTCATCCCCCAACCAGTACTGTGCCAGGAAGCGCATTTGCAGAGTGGTGGGGAAAGGTGAGCGTGGCCTCCTAAGACCTCTCAGCAATCCCACTGTGTAGGACTTACTGGAGGTAACAGGAGGGGTAGTTGGCCACCAAGTTAAATCTTGGGGGCCAACTACCCCTCCTATTACCTCCAGTAAGTCCCACACAGCAGGACTGCTAAGTTCTCATAGCAGGCCACGCCCCCTTTCCCACCACTCTGCAAACGCACTTCCTGGCGCGCTCTTGTATGGGGATTAAAGTCCCCTTCACTGCTGGGGGTCCTTAGGGGCCAACTAGCCTACCTGATACATCCAGTATGTCCCAGATAGTGGGATTGCTGAAAGGTGGACACAGGCCATGCCCCCTTTCTCCACCACTCTGCAAACGTGCCTCCTGGCACATTCTGCATTGGGGTATTAAGTCCCCTTGAATCCTGAGGGTCCCTAGGGGCCAACTAGCCCACCAGGTACCTCCAGTAAGTCCCACATAGCTGGATTGCTGAGAGTGGTCCGAGGCCACGCCCCCTTTTTACACCACTCTGCAAACACACCTCCTGGCGCACTGCTGTTTGGGGGATGAAGTCCACTTTAGTCCTGAGGTCCTCAGGACACAAGAGTGACTGAGTGTTTCTAAAAAGTTTAAATATGTTTATATATATATATGCCAAGGTGTATTGAAGAATGAGTGGGTGTATGAGCGTCTGAATGGATGATTTAATAGGTGCATGACTGACTGTATAAGTGAGTTATTAAACGTGTTTTACTAATACATGGGTGACTGACTAATCTGTATGAAGTCTGTATCAGTCTGTCAGTTAGTGTGTAAGTGGCTGCTTGGGTTGGTGAGTAGCTACATGAGTGTCTATATGAGACATTGAAAAATCAGGTGGTTCACTGGATTTCTGTAAACTCTAATTTTGATATCAACATGTTACATCAGAATATTATTATGTTAAGGAGAGTGAACTGGGTGGGTAGCTCCGAAAAACTATGTCGGGGAGACTGTGTTGTGGTGAATTTTCACAGCAGGGAGTTGGTAGGGAATTTGGTGGAATTTCTTTCAAATAACCCTACTGAGCCTTATTCCAATGATTATATAACTGCTGTCCCACTTGGCTTCTTTTACAGGCATAGACATAGTAATGTTAATATGAACCCCAGATATATCCCATTCCCAATTGTTCCCTTGTATAACAAGTATGCACCCTTGAGAAGATGTAGTGAAGTTGATGGACAGTGAAATAATGTGGCTGTCCCACTAGTTAGGAATACGGATTATATCCTAACCTGTAACAAGATAGAAGCTGACTCAAGTGTACAAACTCAGAAATGTGCTATGGGGAGCCACTAATTAGTAACAAGGATTATATTCCCATTTGTAACTTGTTGGAAGCTGGATCTTGTACATGACCCAATGAGCTTTTACATATCATGTTGTGGAATGTTGCAGGGATTAAAAATAAGATTAATGATGAGGAATGGTTAAAAACGATAGAGAGGTGTGCTTTAATCCTAATACAGGAAACTTGGCATACTGAGCCTATTTTTTATTAACGGCTTTCAAATTGTTTGTACTAATTCTAGCCCCTCTAGAATGGGGAGAGCAAAAGGAGGTCTAGCGGCATTAATTGCGGTTACCTCGCCCCTAATTCTAAGTAAAGCCAATACTTCGTCACAGTTTTATCAGCTTTTTCATTTCTATTCAGAGGGAAAACAGTCCATCATTGTAATAAACTTTTATAATAAAACTTTTGATAAAACAAGAAGCAGGGTCATTCAGCTATTAGAAGAAGACCTGGATCATTTCTTGGAGGGAGTGGGAGGGGATTATGTACTAGTTTGGGCGGGTGATTTTAATTGTGAAAAATGTGATATTGAAGTGGAAGAACCATGTGGATATTGTGACCATTTTGGTGATCAAATTCCCCATTTTCCACATGATCCCTATGGGGAGGCAATTAATAATGCTGTTTATAAATATAATCTAGCAGTTATGGAGCCTTCTATCCCTGCTGGAGAGACAATTATCCAAACTTATGTAGGGGCTAGGTCATCCTCGAACATTGACCATTTTATCGTATCAGTCAAGTGTAGGGACCTGGTGGAAAAAATGTTGATTGGTGTTGGTCTCCTTAGCGATCATCACCCACTAATTATTTCCTTGAGGCTTATTTTGACACGACAAGTAAGGGGGAAGGCCGTGGATATTGATATTAAGACTCAAGGTAAAAACGGAGTTTCCATAAAATGGTCAGGTGTGAATCCCACCATTTTCATGGAAAATCTCAGAGGGAAAAAACAAAGAGATTTAGAAATCCGTCTGGATAGTTCCTCTATAAATTTGGCAATTATAACTGCATTTTGCAATATTACCACTGAAATAGCGGGTGACCTAATTTCTAAAAGTAGGAAGAATGTTTGTGACTTCAACCCCAGATGGTTTAACCAGGAATGCTCAAGGTTAAATAGGGAATTAAAAACAGCCCTGAAAGCAAATCTAAGAGATAGCGCTAGGATTAGTACCTTGAGGAAAGTTTATAAAAATACACTGAAACAAAGGAAAATGGATATTCGTGAGGAGGCCTGGGAGAAATTAATCCAGGCTGCAGGGACGCGAGACGCAGTCCTATTCTGGAAAACAATCGATCATCCTTTTTTCAAAGAGAATACTACTGTGAAAATTGATATCGTTGTGCCTCCGGAAGATTGGATATTGCATTTCGAGAGTATTTTTAACCCAGAGGCCATTAAAGTAACTAAGCACAATAATGGTAATTTTATACTAGTGGAGCCTGTAAAATCATCCCCAATAACGCCCGATGAAATTAAATCTACCTTACAAAAAAGTGCCAATGGCAAAGCCGCTGGACCGGATGGGGTACCTTTTGACGTTTTTAAACACAACTCGGATTTCTGGATCCCAATATTATTAAATGTTTTTAATGCCACCCTAGGGGGAGTGTTACCTGCATCCTGGGTTGAAAGTGTCATTGTACCTATTTTTAAAAAGAGGGATAGAGGGAAGGCTAATTGCTACCGTCCCATATCCCTTCTTGACTCCACCTCAAAACTGATGGGTAGAATAATGTTGGGGAGGTTAGAAAACTGTGCCACTGAGAACAATATCTTAAAAGAGGCCTAGTATGGATTCAGAAGGGGTCTTGGGACGGTGGAACAATGTATAAATCTGGAGTTATTGATAGGGAAATATACCTTAGCTAAGGAAGGGGTTTTACATCTTTGTTTTGTTGACCTTACTAGCGCCTTCGATCTCGTCAATCATGCCAAATTGTGGCAAACATTGAAAGAGCTAGGTGCCCCTTTTGATATAATCACATATTTATCCCAGATTTACACTTTTTTAACTTCTAGCGTCCGGTTTGGTACAAGGGGGGAATGTACTCCGGATTTTAGAGTAATGCGTGGAATTCGACAAGGTTGTGTTTTAGCGCCCCTTTTATTCTCCCTATATATTAATAATGTAGATCCCTTTTTACAAAATCAAGCCGTAGATGCCCCGAAAGTTGGGACACGCCACACCCCAGTACTTTTATATGCAGACGACGCTGTCCTAATATCTAGGACAGCAAATGGTCTGCAATGCCTAATAGAACATTTTGCGATGTGCATGTCTGAAAAAGATCTTCGGCTAAATCTTAAGAAAACATTTGTTATGACATGTGGGAGCAATAGGCTGAAGAGTAGACAACACCATGTGGGAGGGGCTGTTATTAATAGAGTTTCAACTTTTTCATATTTGGGATTGCTTTTTAAAGAACTGGTACCTGGAACACACATATAGAATCTTGTAACTCGAAATTTTTAAGAATCACGGAGGGTATTTTTAGATTTTCAGCAAAAATAGGAAATAAACCCATACGGGAAATTCTTGCCATGTATCGGAGTAAGTGTGTCACAGGTGTCTGTTATGGGGCTGCTATATGGGGGAGAGCCAACATCGCCTCCTTACAAATTCAAGAAAACAAATTTTTAAAAAGAGTGTTGGCAATACCTAGTACAACAGCGAATTATATAGTACATAAAGAATTATCCGTACCGTACTTAAGTGATTTAATAAATATGGCAGGTCTCACCTTTTGGCAAGGGATTTGGGCCAAGGATGAGACTAAATTTACAAAGGATTTAATTATGAACTGCTTGGCTCTTGACCATAGCAGAAAAATTCCCTGGCTAGAGCATATTCATACCCTTCTAACATGCTGTAAGGTAGACTTCGATAGAAAGAATCCTGTACCCATCCAGGATTATAGTAAAAGTGAGCTGAAGTTAAGATATATTAACGCAAGGGAATGTGTAAGACAGGCTGAAATTAGCAAAAACATAGTGTTATTTCTTACTGCGAACGCCCATCGGCGAGGGGCACACAGTTTATTTGACGCTGGTAAGAAATACCCAACATAGATTCTACCTAACGAGGCTCAGGTTTGGCACACTCCATTATATATTAGCATTCCCTAGAATGGAAAAGTGGTGTCATAAACTCCCGAACTGTCCGTGTGATGGAAAGTCCCCCCAATCCACGTTGCATTTTATACTTTTTTGTAGTTTTTATAGGGATATCCGGAAATCAGTTTTAAAACCTCTATTTTTATCTAATATGCTTGTTCAGTATAAACATGCTTTTAACTTTGTATGCAGTCTGGAAAATGTGAAAATCATGAACGCTGTTATTCTGTTTATACATTTGGCGATCAGGAAAAGAAAGGACTATTCACATTTGGATGCACTGTTATATGAAAAGCCTGATGATTGTATGTAGTTACTACTCCTACTTCTTATCCTGATACACTATAGCATTTTGCACTTTATGTATCTCTATGATACAGGCTATTTTGCACATACTGTACTGTATATTATATAAATGCGTATTGTATTTCGATGTATTGAGTGATCATGAAATACGCTGTTTTTAACTTGAAAGATTTAATAATGTGTTTTTAATGTTTGATTTTTTGATTAGAATGCTTTTATGGTGGTATGTTTTGCACCGAATAAAGCTGATTTCACTGACTGACTGAGTGTCTATATGTGTTTTTGATTGGTTGTCTGAGTGCCAAAATGGGTGCTTGAGTGTCTGTGTGGGTGGGGTGTGTGTGACTCCCTGCATGGATGTTTGAGTGGGTGTTTCACTGGGTGTATGGGTTCAAGAGTGCATCTGTGAGGGGCTGTATGGGTGGGTGAGTGTGTGTATGGCTGTGTTATTGAGTGCATGGATGTCTCAGTGGTACATGTGTGAGTAACTACATGTGTGAAAGGCAGTATATGTGAGTGTTGGAGTATATAAATGATTATATGTGCGAGTGAGTGATTGTGAGAGTGGCTGTATGGATGAGTGTTTGCATGTGTCAGTGATTGTATAAGAGAGTTAGTATGTGTTAGTATCTGTATAAATAAGTGAGGTGGTGTGTGTATAACTGTGTAGGTGAGTAAATAGGAGTGTGATTGATTCTTTGCATGACTGACTACCTGTGTGAGTAACTCTATGGATGAGTGGCAGTGTGTGAGTGTCTGTATGGGTGTATGAGTGCATTTGATAGTGGCTGTATTGATGAGTGACTGCATGTATAAGTGACTGTATGGATGAGGGAGTGGATGTGTATGTAGACATAGGAATCAGTGGGTGGGTATGTAGTAACTGATATTGGTGTGTGTCTATGGTTTCGAGAATGGCAGTCTGTATTTTAGAGTGGGTGTATCAAAGGTTATATTAGGCTGTGAGGAGGTGCATCAGATTATCACGTGGATGATGTCATCAGTGATGTCATTTGAGATGTCATCAGTGATGTCACTGACCATGTCATGAGTGATGTAATATGTGACGTCTTCAGCAGTGCATTGTGGGGGCGCGAGTTATAGTTAGCTCAACTAACTATAACGGCTGAATTTCTCTGGTTTTGTACGAGTGAAATGTCCAAATAACTATAACGACCCTAAAACCTGTGGTTTTTTCAGTGAATTTCAAAGGTTTTTTAAATGCTAATTTCTAACTGTAACGTCCCTGAAACCTATGGTTTTTTCAGTGAATATATATATATATAACTACGGCCTGATAGATCTCTGGCAGATCCGTTCTATAGCACAGTGAAAGAGCGTCCTTACAACTTCTCGTACAATATTTTAAAAACAGGGGTGTGAGGGGTTTCCCAACAATGACTGTACGGTACCTTTTCTTCACAAACGACCCGGTCCAGCCATTTCGAGATTCCCACGAAACCGCGAGGACTACCGCCTGACGCCGTTGAGGGTAACCACGCCCCCTTGTCATGTGTCCTTACAGGAGCCAGTTACGAGCTGGGAGTCGGGGGAAGGAGGCGGGACTGACCCCGGAAGGGGAAACCCGAGGCCGGTGAAAGGAGCCCCAGGGCAGACGGAAGGAGGCAGATCTACAGAGAGCGAGGAGGACGAGTCGGAGAGCCAGAACAGAGAAGAGACGGAGACGAGAGCGAGTCGACGAGAGGAAGCAGACGGCCCAGAAGGAGAGGAAGAGTGGAGCGAGGACTGGTGGAGCCCATCGGAGGATGCTGGAGAGCGGCCGCAACTCAGGAGAGTTGCGGCGGAGCCGGTGAGTCCACAAGAAGGAGAGAACGGGGAAATGGGAACAGGGGAGGCGGGAGGGGAAAACATACTCGGGATGGGTTAGGGAGCGCAGGGTGTACAGCAGTAGAAGACACGAGCACTGAGTCGACTACCCTCACATCCCGTTCTTGGCCCCTGAGGCCAACACACCTTTATATCACAACCCTTACCTCTAGGAGATCACCGTTTTCCCCACTCCAGCTCCTCTCCCCCCTTTTTTCATTTACTGCACCGCCTTTCCTTGTCAAGTGTGGTTAAACACGTATCACCGACCGGGTGTGGTGACGGTTAGCACTAGGCATTGCAACTTTTAAGGACTAGAGCTGACGGATCCTTCTTGTTTCTCCCCCCTTTTATGAGCCTCCGCAAGCCCACCACCGCATCAAGACCATCCCGGGAGGAGAGAAACCCACAAGACCACCGGAAGAGGCCCACAAGAAGGAGACGACATACGGAAAGGACACAGGCTGTGTTACGTGTACCTACAGTGCCGAGACAGTCCGTGGTTATCAATAAAAACACTAAAGATTGCACACTACATCCAGCCTCCGCGTCTGTGTATCCGGCCCGCACTCCCCACACGCTCACAGGTGGTGTCAGAAGTGGGATTCGCCGGAGACATGGAGGCTGTGATCAGGAAGATGGCGGACAGTCAGGAAAGCCTAGGCAAGGCCATGGAGAGGTTCCTTACGGTCGTGGAGGAAGACCGTGACAAGATGCAACAAACCCTAGCCGGACAGAGTCAAACCCAGGAAACGGCCCTGGGGAAGATTGCAGAGGCCCTCAGTCAGCAGAGAGGGACCACCACCCTTCCGTCCCTTGTATTACCGAAGTACGTGAGCGGAGAAGACCCGGATTACTTCTTCAGTAACTTCGAAAGGATGGCCATGGCGGCCGCATGGCCCGCCGATAAATGGGGACAATACCTGGGACCCTTACTCTCAGGTGACCTCCAAGCCGCATACCAAGCCGCCAACCTACAAGGCCTCACCCCTTATGTGGACATAAAACAGTGTATCCTTGAACGACTAGGGGTAGACGATGAAACCTATCGCATACGGCTGCGTCAGTTGAGAGAGGGACCCCAGGAAACGCCAAGAGCACTATATTTCCGCATGAAAGACTTAACTGACCGATGGTTGAAGCCCTCCACGACCACGAAAGAGGAAATCATGTCCAAAATCTACTTGGAACAGTATTTGTCCTCCCTACACCCACCCATTCAGAGATGGGTGCGCCAACACGCCCACCTTACTCTGGAAACCGCGGTTGAAATTGCCAGTGCCTTCAGTCGGGCACATGAGATACAGAAGGGACGCGAGGAAGTTCCCTGGAGAGGCGGAACCAGCGGACCACATCGCCCACCCCGAACCCCGATACTGAGGAAACCGGACCCTATTACCATAGTGCCTGGAACACCCCTCTTTAGGGCACCACCACCCGGACCTCAATGCTACAACTGTGGGGGTCTGGGCCATATAGCACGTTTCTGTCCTCAAAAGGAGGAACCGATGGAGGTCGGAATAGCCCGCAATTATTATTGTTCCCGACATGAGAGAACCCGACCTCCTTATCGGTGTAAGGTGTTGGTGAACGGACAATCCTTAACCGCCCTAGCAGACACGGGGTGTCACCACAGCGTGTTAAGACCCCAAGACCTTAACCAAGCTTCAGGAACGGTTAATGGGACCGTGGCCATACAGTGCGTTCATGGGGATACAAAACGATATCCCACAGCGCAAGTTCGTATTCAACACCCAACCGACCCAGGCTCCTCCCTAAACGTTGGTCTCATTCCCCGGCTTCCTGAACAACTCATCTTGGGGAATGACTATTCACAACTGACTGATCTACTACAAGGGACCCCTCCAGACAAAAATGACTGGTGGAGAGAAGCCCCTTTTTCTCAAGAAGAGGATCCAGAGTGGCCCCCGTCTAAAACAAGAAAGAGTCGGAAACAGAGAAGAGATGAGAAAAGGAAGAGCCATGCGGCCTACCCCGTTCGGGTAGAGGAGCACCCCTGGGAGACCGATAGGGATTTCCACGCTACACAAAGAGAGGACCCCGTCCTACAGGAAGCCTGGAGCAGAGCCCTAGAGAACGAGGACCCCCTTCAAGTAGGTCCCTATTTCTTCACGAGAAACGGACTGTTGTATAGAAAAGGTAGTCCTGCCCACCCCGCACAGCTCCTCATACCCGGCCCCTTTCGTGAGAAAGTGTTATACCTCACCCACAGTCATCTACTGGGGGGACATTTCAGTGATGAGAAGACCGAACAAGCCATTCTTGAAAAATTCTACTGGCCAGGTATCCATCAACAAATCCGTACATATTGTCGGAGCTGTCCAATATGTCAGAAGAACAGTAGAAACAAACCCTCCCGAGTACCACTACTCCCTCTTCCCATCATTGCGGAACCCTTTCAAAGGATAGGGATGGACATAATAGGACCCCTGTTGCCCTCCAGAAGCGGCTGCCGCTACGTCCTGGTTCTCGTGGACTATGCCACCCGTTTTCCAGAGGCAATACCCCTAAGACATCCCAACACCACAAACATAGCTAAAGCCATGATAATGGTATTTTCCCGCGTAGGCTTTCCCACAGAGATCCTCACAGATCAAGGGACACCCTTCATCTCGAAACTGATGAAGCAGGTGTGTAGTCACCTAGGCATCAAACAGATACGCACTGCAGCGTACCATCCGCAAACAGACGGATTGGTTGAGCGCTATAACGCCACCCTGAAGACAACCCTAAAAAAACTTCTATCCCTGGAAACCCGGAGGTGGGAAGAAATGTTGCCCCTAGCCCTGTTCGCCATCCGGTGTAAGGTCCAAAAGAGCACGGGGTATTCTCCGTTTGAACTCTTATACGGTCATCAACCTCGTACGTTTCTGGATATGGCGAAAGAAACATGGGAAGCAGAACCAAACCAAAGCAGACCACTCCTTGAATACGTAGACAAGCTCAAAACACACTTGGGGCAAGTCCGTGCCATAGTCCGACAGAATCTGGAGGAGGCTCAGACAGCTCAGAAAAAACAATATGACAAGGGAACCAAAGAGAGAACATTCGCAGTGGGGGATTCAGTGCTTCTTATGATGCCTTCTTCAGACCAGAAAATGTTAGGCCAATGGCAGGGTCCCTATACCATATTGGACAAAGTGACCCCAGTGACCTACCGAGTGGAAATAGATCCGACCCGAGCCACCTCACAAATATACCACGTGAATCTACTAAAGAAGTGGATAAGACCTCTCCCTGTCCTGGTAGGACAAGAGAACGAGAAGGGCATCCTGATGGAACAAAGTATAGATCAGGACTTACCCATGGACCTCAGGGGTTCCCTCCTAGACACTCTCTGTCCCCTACAGGGGATCTTCTCCCTGACCCTAGGGAGGACAACAGTCACAGAGCATGCCATTAAAACCCAACCCGGTAAAAAAGTGCGGCTTCGTCCCTACCGTATACCCGAAGCCCGTAGGACCGTAATCAGGGAAGAGGTGAAGCAGATGCTGAACATGGGGATAATCGAGCCCTCCAAGAGCGACTGGAACTCCCCTATAGTACTAGTGCCTAAACCTAATGGCACAGTCCGTTTCTGCATTGATTTCCGCGAAGTCAACAGAATCTCAGACTTCGACGCCTATCCTCTCCCGAGGGTCGATGAAATGATTGAGCGCATAGGGAATGCCAGATACATCAGTACCCTTGACCTCTGTAAAGGGTACTGGCAAATCCCTTACGGGAACAAGACAGGGAGAAAACTGCTTTTTCTACTCCGGACGGCCTATCACAGTGTTGCCCTTTGGGCTGCACGGAGCCCCAGCGACCTTTCAGCGAACTATGAATCTGGTGTTACGACCCCATGAGAAATACGCAGGGGCTTATCTTGATGACATCATTATATATAGCAAGACATGGGAACAGCATCTCACCCATCTCTATAATGTGCTTCACGCCTTGGGCTGTCATAACCTTAAGATAAACCCGGCCAAAAGTCACTTGGCGGCCCAAACGGTCAGATATCTGGGTTTTCTTTTGGGAGAGGGTGTCATTCGACCCCAAAATAACAAAATAGCCGCTATCACCCAAGTACCATTTCCCCAATCAAAAAGGACCTCAGGGCCTTTTAGGCCTATTAGGCTACTACCGGAGGTTCATACCTAATTTCTCTCAAACCGCAGCCCCTCTCACAGATTTACTACAGAAAAGTGTGAAAACCGAAGCCCTGTTGAAACAACCCACCCCAGGACTGACCAAGGCTTTTGAGACGCTGAAAGCCGCACTAACGACAGACACCGTACTCACCAGCCCTGACTATACACTTCCCTTCATCTTGCAAACCGATGCATCAGACCAGGGTTTGGGGGCAATTCTCTCACAACGTACCTCAGAAGGAGAAGAGAAACCAATCCTATACATCAGTAGAAAACTGTACCCCCGAGAAAAGAACTACGCAGTGATCGAAAAAGAGGCCCTCGCTATAAAGTGGGCCATTGAGTCACTGCGCTATTACCTAGAAGGACGAGAGTTCACCCTCTATACCGACCATGCCCCACTGGAATGGTTGGCTCGTAACAAAGGCCACAACGAAAGAGTGCTCCGGTGGTTTTTGTCCCTGCAACCATATAGATTCACTACCAAACATCGGAAGGGTACAGAACAAACAAACGTGGACTTTCTGTCACGATACCCGGTGGGGACAACCCCTACAAGAAGGACAGCTAGGGAAAGGGGATGTGAGGGGTTTCCCAACAATGACTGTACGGTACCTTTTCTTCACAAACGACCCGGTCCAGCCATTTCGAGATTCCCACGAAACCGCGAGGACTACCGCCTGACGCCGTTGAGGGTAACCACGCCCCCTTGTCATGTGTCCTTACAGGAGCCAGTTACGAGCTGGGAGTCGGGGGAAGGAGGCGGGACTGACCCCGGAAGGGGAAACCCGAGGCCGGTGAAAGGAGCCCCAGGGCAGACGGAAGGAGGCAGATCTACAGAGAGCGAGGAGGATGAGTCGGAGAGCCAGAACAGAGAAGAGACGGAGACGAGAGCGAGTCGACGAGAGGAAGCAGACGGCCCAGAAGGAGAGGAAGAGTGGAGCGAGGACTGGTGGAGCCCATCGTAGGATGCTGGAGAGCGGCCGCAACTCAGGAGAGTTGCGGCGGAGCCGGTGAGTCCACAAGAAGGAGAGAACGGGGAAGTGGGAACAGGGGAGGTGGGAGGGGAAAACATACTCCGGGTGGGTTAGGGAGCACCCGGGTGTACAGCAGTAGAAGACACGAGCACTGAGTCGACTACCCTCACATCCCGTTCTTGGCCCCTGAGGCCAACACACCTTTATATCACAACCCTTACCTCTAGGAGATCACCGTTTTCCCCACTCCAGCTCCTCTCCCCCTTTTTTCATTTACTGCACCGCCCTTCCTTGTCAAGTGTGGTTAAACACGTATCACCGACCGGGTGTGGTGACGGTTAGCACTAGGCATTGCAACTTATAAGGACTAGAGCTGACGGATCCTTCTTGTTTCTCCCCCCTTTTATGAGCCTCCGCAAGCCCACTACCGCATCAAGACCATCCCGGGAGGAGAGAAACCCACAAGACCACCGGAAGAGGCCCACAAGAAGGAGACGACATACGGAAAGGACACAGGCTGTGTTACGTGTACCTACAGTGCCGAGACAGTCCGTGGTTATCAATAAAAACACTAAAGATTGCACACTACATCCAGCCTCCGCGTCTGTGTATCCGGCCCGCACTCCCCACACGCTCACAAGGGGGCAGAGATAGGTCCTTCGGGGGGCCTAAGAATTGACACAGAGTAACAAAAACTGATTCAGAGTTTCTTGGCTTCCCAGAGGACAGTTCCACATCCCATCTCTCCGGCCGTAGCCCATTGACCAGGATTTGGTGTAAGAATGTACCTGTAGTGTGCCTAACCTGAGAAAATGAACCCTTTTCTCGGGTGGTGAAATCGAGTCAAGGTAAGGTTCCCAGCTGGGTTCAACTGTTATGTACAGGTATTTAGTTAGCAAGGCACTGCTTGTATCTTTATGCTTTTGCCACGTGGCATCCCAGAATTTATTTTTTACTAATGGAAGAGTGTCTTTGGTTATATTTTCTGGATAAAGCAACAGTTAATTGACTTTAAACTATGCTTTATGCTCTCTGTGTCTGAGCAGGTTTTAGCAGCACTGGCATCTCGGGATAGCCCTCCGGCTTTTTTGGTACTCAGCAAGAGCGGTGCAGACAAGAGATGTATCCAATAGCTAAGGGGGGGGAAGGCGATTTAATCTGCACAGATGTCATTCCCAATTCAGCTCTGAGTACTATCATTGGTGTCCCTGTGCCTAGGTGTAGCAGTCCCCCCAGGAAGGCATTTTCCACTTTTTGTAGGGCCAGTACATTTGTATGGCCCCACATTTCAGCACTGTAGGTGCTTGCAGCTATTGCAACAAAAGTTGTCACAAAGCTATTTGGGCCTTAATATTCAGGTAAACACCAAAAATATCACTGTCAGTGTACTACGAGACCAACTTTCTATTGGGTAGATAAGAATAATGTTGACTTTGCGTTGCTGATTTACATTAACCATACTTGTTGAGACATCTTGCCATCTATATTATATTTATATAATGATGACATTTGCAAAGCAAATAGGTCTCACCTACCAGAGCTAAGAGCTTTTTCAATGTTTTCTTAGCCATGTTGTACAGTAGGGAGACTGCTGTGCACCATGTCTGAAAAGTGTGTTATATTACTTTTTTTATTGCTGGTGGGCAGAAATGAGAGCTAGTTAGGAGGCAACACTTAGGGAGGGAATATGAGGGGGCAGCACCTACAATGGCATGCCTGTGTAAAAAGTGGCATGACGAGGCCAGCATTGGTCCATCGTAACACTTTTCTTTTGTATTGTGGGGTGGGAGGCAACGGGGAGGTGGGTGTTGGACCTGGCCCTTTTTGCAGGGTTATCCCTAAACTTTTTGCCTTCTTCCTCCTGTTTTTCTGACCCTCTTTTTGTTGGCATTTGGACTCTGGGCACTTGACCACTGCTAATCAGTGCTAAAGTGCATGTGCTCTCAGCCCTAAAAAATTGTATGATTGGTTTACACCTGTTTGGCATATTTAATTTACTTGCAAGTCCCTTGTAAACTGGTATCCCATATACCCAGGGCCTGTAAAATAAATACTACTAGTGGGCCTGCAGCGCTGCTTGTGTCCCCCAGAGAAGTAGCCTTTCAAACATGTCTCAGGCCTCTGCCAGTGCAGGGCCTGCATGTATTTATTGCTTTACTGGTGTGAGTGTGTTGCTCAAACCCTTTGCATATTGCCTCTGGGTATAAGACTGACTGCTCTGTGCCAAGTTACCAGGGGGTGCGCACAGGTTATCTTTGGTGTGTAACTTACTTGCCCTGACTAGAGTGGCGGGTTCTGCCTGGCTTAGGTGCATACCCTGGCCAACCAGAAACCCCATTTCCAACAGTGGGGGTGGGAGACAACACAGAACAAGGGTGTGGAAGGCAACATTTTGGGAGAGGGTGTGGTCTAGTGGCTAGGGCGGTCGACCTCAAATCTGGGGAACTGGGTTGGATTCTCGGCAATGACGCTCAACATCCTGTGATTCTGGGCAAATTACTTAATCTCCCTGTGTCTAACAAAAATTAATGTGTCCTTGTGTAATGCAACTGGTGCTCGTGTAAAGCGCTCCGATACCCGATACCTTCAGGTCAAGTTTGCGCTATATAAAACTCTGGGGAAAAAAAAGAAAGAGGGAGCGAGGCAACATGGACGAAGGGAGGGAGGCAGGAGGCTTCATGGACAGAGGAAGGAAGGCAGCACAAAGGGAGGGAGGAAGGCAGGCAGCCCAGAGGGAGGGTGGGAGGACAGGAGGTATCACGAAGGGAGGAAACCAACAGAGAGGAAGGGAGTGCGGGAGGACAACACAGAGGGGGAGGAGTCAATGTGGAGGGGGAAAGCTGAAAAACACACTATATTGTAGAGTGCTTAAACACAAATAAAAAAGAAGCAGTGTAGGCCAGCAACAGCATAGACAGCAGGAGGAGGGCGAGAGGGGGCAAGCAACAACAAGAGCAGTGGGGGGGGCAAGAAACATCATGGACAGCGGGAGGGGGCAAGCATCAATACAGACAGCAGGAGAAGAGGCAAATGGGGCAAGCCGCAATACAGACAGCAGGCTTTGGCAAGCAACACCATGACAGCGGGCTTTGGCAAGCAACAACACAGACAGCAGGTCAGGACAAGCAACAACATGGACAGCGGGAGGGGCCAAGCACCAACACAGCCATTTGGAGGGAAGAAGAACAGAAGGGAGCATTCTCCCAAGCACATGCACTCTCACGGCACGTTTCAACAAAAACAAAATAGTAGGTTGAAAGAAGTGAGCAGAGGAAGGATACAAGTAGTTTTGCAATGCTCCAGGGGAGGGTCAAAAACAAGAAGCAAGCAAATGAGGGTGACGATGTAGACAATCAATGGTAAGCCATGGTCAGGTTCAAAGCACACTGTAAGCGAATAAATTGTCTTGCAAGCGACAGCACATGCGCCGACTCAGACAAGACCTAAAAAAGCAGGATTACAAATACAAGCATGTACATTTCACTGCACTATAACCAAGTAGAAAAAGGTGAGATTATGTATTTACTTAACAGAATGTTCAAAGTTGTATTTTGATGACATGACCATATGAGGGTTTCATAATTTTAGCTGTCTTTGAAATCAGCCCTTTCCACCAATAATTCCTAATAGTACATTATGAATAAGAAAATCATGAACATTTAAAGAACATATTGATGCATTCGTATGTGTCTCTCAATCCATTCTTGCCTAATGACCCTTAATGACAGACACCACAGTTCAGTTCCACTGCATTGTTGTTTTGCTTTTCTCCTACAGAGAAACTAGAAAGTATGCTATTACCTTAAACAACTGTAAACCATTACAGTTATAGCAGGAGTATATCAATCAGGGGATCTCCGAAGCTATTCCAAGGCATCTCTACAGTTAAACAAAGGAATGTAAAGAAAAAGGGTCTATATATACTTAACAACTTTTATAAATCTGTCTACAGCTTAAACAGTTCTAAATGGGCAAAGCTAGCCTCGAAGATGGGAGACTGCAACCAGATTTACAAGAATAGATCTTGCTGAATGACCTCCCAGCAACACATCACTGTACCATATGATAGCCAGATAGTACACTAAACGATATGCCAGCAACAAATTCTGGTTGCTGGAATATCGTATGGTGAATTATCTTGCAATCACATGGTTTGGTGATGTTTAGTTGGCATGTTGCCACCCACGTCTTACACTTTCCTGTTTGTCTATTTAAACATCATGCCCAGTTTTTCACTACTGTGAGTTCCTACCTTCAAAAGAGAGCAAACGCCATCCATACTCCTCCTTTCTCATCCAAACCCTACATTTTAAAAGCAGGGGTCCCTCAAGGCTCTATCCTCTCACCCATACTTTTCAACATCTACATGAACTCATTACCAGCAATGATCAATGAATTTCAGCTCACCTGCTTTAACTATGTAGATGACACACAAATACTTCTTAAACTGGAAATCCCCAAAGAGACTGGAAACTCAAAAATCTTCAGTTGCCTCCGAGCCATTGATCAGTGGATGACATGGAGCCATCTCAAATGGAATACATCCTTAACTGAACAACTCACCTGTGGCAATTGGAAAAATGATGACCCACTCTCTGCCTAGCGATCTGGGAATACCTCCTATCCACTACAATTTTATATCTCTTGATTTTCTTTCCATATGCGTATCATGTTACCATCTCTATGTATGTATACCTCCTATGTGTGGTCATGTATCTACATATTTATATATTTTCCTCTCCTGCAAAGAAGAAAAAAATTACTAATCGCCCTAAACGTCATCAAATCACAACTATACGACTCATCCTGTTCCTCTCCCAAAATATCCCCTACCTCCACTCTGACTCACCCTAAACCTGTTTTACTACTCCGAACTCCCAAATAATCATTTCTAAATTTTTTCCTCCTCTATACAGCCTCCTTCCTATTCATCCAACTAACAGACTCGTGTGTCTGCCACCCCCACCACTCCGAATAACAATTTATATGTTCCCCTAATCCACCACTAATCCACCTTTGGGTTCCGGATTTGCATGCTACTCCCTGAAAAGCCCTTAAACGCCTCGTCAGGTGTAGTAAGCTCTATGTAAATACAATAAAATTTTGAGGTTATCTACATCCCATAAATTATGGACAAGATCCTGACTCCAGCCTTTCTGCTTATTTTTAAGGGATAACACAGCTACGTTTGTCCTGATGAGGTCAGTGTACTCTTTTGCCATGTCGGTAGGCACATCAACAATTAGATACACAGGCTGATTTTAAAGAACTTGTTTAACCAGAGCTCATAGGCAAGTATGATCAGTTATTGTGTCTAAAATCAGCTTCAAACTGGTTATTTCTGTTTTTGTGCATTTGTTTGAGTATAGGTGGTTTAATTGTCACGTGTGCCGGCACTACATCATGAGCACTACACCTATCCCTTGATTCTTTGTCAATACTGTTCCATTCAACGTTTTTTGCCACCGTAAATATATGATGCATCAAAGGGTGCCAATACAATCATTCTTTGCCCCTCCATGTGTCCTTGTATGTATGGGGTCATTATTTAACACAGCTGCAAAAACACATATATTTGGTTGTCTTATAACTTTGTATAAGATTTGGGGTAGTTTCCCATAGATAGAACCGATGTCATTTCGTAGTGATTCCTGTGAAACACTATTTTTTTTTCTACCATTGAAACAATGGCATTAACACACCATTGCTTTTCATTTCATCGCTGCAAAAATGTATAGGAACAACTTGAGAGACGTGAAGCGGTGAACATAACTGAAAAGGATGAAGGACTCAGCCCATGGTTCTGCCCACTTTCAGTTGGCTACAAACCTAAGCAACTAGATGCTGCTTATCTCTGCATTGTTATGAATCCACCTAATTAAGTGATCAAAACAAAACAGACACAACACATCGACTGCAGGGGACCTGGTAACAGACCATAGGACAAATACAACTTGTCCAGCAAATTAGATCTCAAATCTGAATACAGACAACTGATGCTAAATCATGAGCCCAGATACAACACAACTTTTACCATTCATGTAGGCTCGAGATGCCAAACGAGGCTGCCTCCTGGCATCTCCAGAGTGGTCACATAGTTGCCTGGGGTGTCAATGATGACATTCTAATGCACCCCTTGTCAATAAGGGAATGCTGTGACCAGCTCAGCTGTGTGCTGTACTACTGAGCCTGTGGGATAGAGGACAACCACTTCACAGAGATTGATTTGATTTGAATTTTGAAATGCACGAACAAATACACAGAGGTGTCTCGGAGCTAAGAACTAAGGAAACATAGAGATAAATGGGAGTTCCCCTATGATGATAGTGAATTCTTCGGATACCACTTCTTTTCTGTTGCTCCTCACTCAAAGAAGTATGTAGGGTCTGTCCCTCAATTAGTATCATAGGTGATAAACTTCCCCAGCATGGGGAAAACTGCATGTCGCTGAACAAGTAGCTAACCTCCTTCACTGGACACTCAGCCTGCTAGCAGCTGGGATACCATGGTCCTAATGGGAAGAACAAGACCATGTATTATAAGCAACAAAAAATAAGCTCTGTTTGAATTCATCAAAAAGCAATATTACAGCCATTCAAAACAAGGAGTGCCAAGGCCAAAGCTCATCTTTTACATTGTAATGTATGCTTGTAATACACATAAACTGCCCAAAGCCACCTGGCCTTCCTCCGCGTTTTTGTCCCCTTCCTGGTTTTCTATTATACGCCTTCTGTACCTGCTCATCTCTGTGGGTTCCAAGGCACCGCAAGCCTAGAACTGCTGTCTTCCCAGAGGCCTGCCCTTGGCTCAGCGCCACTATGTTTTTTTCACTTTTCCTCACTATTTTGACCCCCCCTCCGTATTTGGCACCCCACTCAGTGCCGTATCAGAGGGACCCCCATACCGCTTCCTCCTCTCTCTTCCATTCCCTCCTTTTCTTCTCTTCCCTCTCTTCCTCCTCCCTCCCGCTTACCCTCCTTTCCACACCCAGGTTACCCTTTGCCTCCTCCCACCCTACTCCTTAGGGTCACCGTTGCCCTTTGTTACTGTCAGGCCCACACGCTGCCCTGAGGGCCACTGCTGCCCCCGCATCATCCCCCTCCTGCATGCCATCTCACGGATATGCATTCTTCGCCACTGGCGCTTTCCCACGCCCCTTCCCACAAGGAGTTGCTGGCGGCAGTATACCATGCGGCCTCCCATAAACATATCATCTATAATCTCCAGGACAGAGCGGAGATCTTCCTCCAGATGTGGCGCCCTTCCTCTGGGATATCGCGCATAGATTTTTGGCCCTATACATGACCCTCTCCCCACCTGACAATCCACCTGGAGGATGCATCGAGACTTGTCCATTGCCACTGACTGTACGGCTCCCTTCGGGCGCCCCCCCCAACCCTGCGGCCCTCTTTCACCTCCACTGTCTTCTCTTTCTTCACCTTCTCATCCTTCTTCTCTATTGCGGTCTCCCTCCCCTCCCCTTAGACACGTCCCGCTATAATCCTAAATGGACCCCTCTCCTTATGGCCTGTCTCTGTAACATGGGCGCCCGCCTTCCTGGGAAGATGTAGCCCATTAGATGATATGTGCCCTGTATTGTGGTTTTATTTGCACTATCTGGGCCTACAGATATTCATGGCCGATGTGTAGTGACTTCGTTGTCATTGTATGTACTGCCCTGTTCCCTCACCGTCCACTCCTCCCTCTGTATTGCTTTCCTTTAGTTTTTCAGTAAAGAATTGCAAAACAAAAGAAGATTATTTGAGGACTTGCTGGCTGTGTAGAGGAGGTAGAGGGGGTAGGGATGTCACGACATAAACATATACCTAATATTTTCTCAATGCTATATGTCACTTACTGTCTCTTTTCACCCTGAGCCGTGAGTTTTACATTGTTGTCAACGAGGTCAATGGTGTGCCTTGAGGGTGCATAGATGGCAGTCCTGTCACGTTTTCCAGGTCCATGCGTTATGACTGCCCCAGTCCAGGTTTTTCTTTGAATTCTGGAAATTGTAGTCTTGCTTATTCCATCATAAAAATAGGACTACAATTCCCAGAATTCAAATAAAAAAAACTGGACTGGAGCTGCACACCACGCATGGACCTGAGAAACTTGGTTTATGGGATGGGAGTGATCCAGGATAGTCATAGGATAGTAAGCATTGGGCGGCCTCTGATAATACCCTACATCCAGTGTTCTTGCCACCTGGAACAATACAGATTAGTGGAGGAGAGGCTCCTGCTGCTAGGGTGCCTTAGAGAGCTGGTGGAAAGCTTCAGCAGCGTTACTGCACAGCAGTTGAAGTAAGGGCCCTTTCTCTACCTGCAACACAGGTAAAGTCAGACAAGGCCAAGCTGGAAGATGCAAGAGGTCAAGGCTGAGCTAGACAGGCAAGTGGAGGCATGTCGCACCTGAGGCCTGTGCAGAGCCATTAAGGGGTGCCTCTGGTGGACGAAGACATATTCAAAATCAACGAGATGAGTCGGACCTCAAGTGGCAAAAACGTATCTGAGGCGACCCAACAAAGCAGTGATGCAAACCCACCCAGAGAGCTCATCCATGAAAATCTAGAGTGGCCCACAAGGTTTGCACAGCAGCTGGAGTACTTTATTCTTACCAGGGGTGAGGGCAAACTGACAGGCCACTCAGTGCACTTGGAAGAGAAACAGAAGTTGACTGTGCACGGAAGAAGGTGATGGTGATGCCCAGTGTCACAGAAACAAATACTTGAACAATATAGCATAGTAGCTTCCTGAGATCCAAAGTGCTGGCGGAGTGACATTTTATGTACCATTGTACCCCATGCAAATGTGCACTAGCTGACTGTAATGAGAGGCAAAAGATGTGGGGGGGCTACACAGCCCCAGCATAACTGCTTGCATAAATATGCCTTCCTCAAGCCTGACAAACCAAGGGACTCCAAAGACCAAGCGATCAGGGTCCAGCGACGACCACCTTCAGAGGAACAGTCATTGACCAAACTTCTAGCAGCAGTTAGAGAGTCTAGACATGCTTTGGAAAAAGCAATTGACTTTGTCTCCACAGAAGTGAACCATAGGATAACTGATTTTAGGAAAATGTGAGAGGGTTGGCACAGCAGACTGGTAAAAATATATATATTTTTTTAAAAAGACACAAAAGAAACCCTGGGTCTATTGAATTGGAAGAATGCTAATGGGGTGTCGTTTTTATAGGACAGTTTCCCTCACCCACCCAAAGGAGGCATACTTCATCATAGGGTAACCTCCTCGCACTATGAACCTAGTCATAGTGCGGGCTACAACCCCCTCTCTGAGAGGGAGGAGCTCAGGGATGTTTTGTTTGTGAACAAGAGGTTTACAACAGAAAGGTTAGCCAAAAAAAATGTGGATTCCATCAAGGCCCTTCAGGCTTCAGTGACACAACTGCAAATGGGCAAAAAAATGATGTCTGCTAGGATGGAGGATGCAAGGGTAGGGAATGACGCAACAACATCTGGAACTCTGGAAAATAAAAGTGCTGAAACCCAAGTTCCTATAATCTTCCTTCTCAGTCAAGCAGATGCACAGAGCATCAGCCCGTTAGTGCCAACCTACTACATTTCAGGTACATAGATGCAATTGTGCAGGAAGCTAGACACAAAGAAATCATTACTTATAAGAATGCAAAGGTGTTGATGTTTCCTGATTTTAGCCTGGCTGTTCAGAAACCAAGGAGAAGCTTCAAGGGAATGAAAAGGACACCCAGAGAGAGGAATGTGAAACACATGATGCTCTTCCCTACTCGCCAGAGAGTAACTGCAGGAGGAAAATCCTGCCATTTTGTGACACCAAAGGATGCCTGGGATGGTTGGAGGGATGGCGACACGCACTTGCAGGAAAAAGTGCCTCCACACGTGGGAGGTGGGATGCTCTTACAAACTATAAAGCAACACCACCTGATGAAATAGATTTTGCCTGGAAGTGTCAAGAATATGATGGACTCTGCTAGAGGGTGCCATGATGGACATCAGTAATTGCTGAAGAGCAGGCTGATCTCGACTTACAACCATGCACTGCTGTCATCCATTATGCACTGGACACTTCCTCAATGGCAGCGGCGAGGAAACATTGAGAGCCTACCCAAACTGATGCTGTATCGGCAACCCCAGAGGCCCACTGTGACACTGACAGGGCCTGCATACACTTGTGTAATACGTACTGGTATGTAGCCAAAGGTCTGAGTCTTTTTTCTACATACAAGAATTGACACTAAGCACATATCCATGACAAAGTGGGCAGAAATGGGGAGTAAAGTGGGAGGCTTTGTTCAACCCGACACATTTTGGAAACTTGGTGTTAGCTAGGCTTTAGCAATACTAAGTTGAACTTTTTACAAACTGGGTGGGTCAACAGATGCAAACACAAGGAGATGATGGACGGAGCGCTGAAACTTTTCAGACACTCACCCCCAGTCACAGATCTGGGTTGAATCCATCATCGTTCTTTAGCTCACTTCGCCACCTCAGTTCAGACCCAGCTATATGCAAATCAGTCTTGACCCTGTGCCTCATGGGAACAGTCCAGCCCGAACTGCCAAGCCATGTCTTCCCTGGACCGGAAACAAGCATCCTGGGACCGGTTTCGGGCTAACAGCCCTCATCAGCCAGGCTAGCTTGAATCCTGTGGCTGTCATGGTGAATGGAGTTTTGTCGACACCCTTCCGTCCCACTGAATCATGGTACCTGACAGAGTTATCCATTATCGCCTCTATTCGTCGCACTGACAGATGAGCCTCTTGCCTGCTGGATTATGGGAAATTTAGGTTTTATTTGTTAGAGAGATAACATCGCTGCCTCTGTAATAAGACCCAATTAATAAGAGCTCTCTACAGAAAAATTGATATTGGCGGTAAGACACTTGACTGCTGTATCCAAAAACTTACACTGGTCAAGGAAATCCAGCTTCGCCGATTGCCTGTACGATAGCATCACTACAAGTTTGAGCTCTCCTCTCTTGACAAAACGTTCTTGTCTTTCTTCCTTACAGCCACAAAGCCTGACAGGTACACAAGATGTGTGATAATACTCCCTGGCACAGCTAAACATCTAGCAGGACTTCATGCCACCCATCACTGGATCGCAAGATCCCCTAATATCTGCCAAAGGATATGAATAAAATAGGTCCTAATAAACCTGTGGGGCATTTTATATTACAGGCAGAGGGAGGGGACATACAGGTTTGTAGGTATAGATGCCTGCTTCTATAAAGGGACTCTGTGTAGGTTATATTTTCTCAGGTATAAATCTTCCTGAGCTATACAACTGTTTAGATATCTCAGGTTTTTTAAATACAACTATACATGAATACACATCTAATTAATATAATTTTTTCCCATTGCTCAAAAGTTCCCTTTAGAACGGTACTCCATCAAGTTATTTAATGATAAAGATTAACTATTTTGGTGAATTCTATAAAGATGTGTCTGGTAATACTGCATACTGAGACTGCAGAGTAAATAAGCATGAACTCGGAGAGCTGTGTATTCAAGCATGAAAAGAATAGAAAATGCACTTGCCAAAATGTAGCAACATAAATCGGCGACTTTGGGGAGGTGTACTCTGTGAAACATTCACCAACCAGCCACTATTATACACAGGAAAAATTAAATTTGTATCAGGGAGAAAATTGTGAAACTATGACATTACTAAATAAGGTATCAATACATGGAGAAACCTGCAAAAAAAAATTGAAAAGTACTTACAAAGATGAGAACGGTGGAATTTGGATGTAAAAATCAACAAGTTTAATGAGCAATTGGGACAGCAAACTTACGGTCATGGTTACGAAGTTCAAGCAGCCCGGGGAGGGGGCAAGGTGTCTTGTCAGAGATAGCAGCAGCGCAAGTATAAAATGCGAGTAAAACAAGCATTGGCATAGCCAATAGGTCTCGCTTTTGGGACCTTATAAGTATTTAGTTATGGAGCACAATATCCTTGGTGCAACAACATCAACTGTTGCATGGCTAAACACTTATAAGGTCCCAAAGGCGAGACCTATTGGCTATGCCAATGCTTGTTTATTACGGTATTGGCTTGTTGAGGCATATTTATGGGGTTATTCAAAAATTCACTCAAACCCAGTTTCTGGAACGATCTCTTGAGGTAATTAAACCAAGGGATATTTTGAACGTTTTTATTAGAGAGACAACCCACTACTATGGATTTAGTAAAATCCAATCAGGAGTTTTCCAGATCTTGGCACACTGTAGTAAAGGGGCAAGACCTACTCGGTCCATTGCTAGCTCTAAACCCAGTTCAAGAAGGCAAAAGAGAGTTGAAGTACTTTTTGAGACCATCAAGAGTCTCCTAATAAAATCATTCTCAATTCTCTGGAGCTTTGAGCAATTAGCATATCCCCAGACTCAGGCCCCATAAGTGGCAACTAAAAGACACTTGGCCCTATAAAGTGTCAGCATCTCTTTAACTGGATTTCGAGCCAAGTTGGGCTGCAAATCTAAAAAGTGCTTCCACTACTCTCGCCGCTTGTAAGGCTCTTAATGTGAGTAGATAATCCCATGATAGCTGTACATTAAAAACAATTCCCAAACAATAATGATGTCAAAATTTCCCTGCCTCAGAATTTGCCTTTCCGCTTGAATGAGTAAAACATGCCACATAGTTTGATTATACACGGTTTCAAAATTCTAGAGTAGTTCTACCTATGCATGCCCAGTACTGCTGTCTGCTGTACAAACGGGGTGGAATGAAATGCTTATGGCCTACTCTGTAGCTCTTCAGAGCTTAAAAATAATTGTGGTGTAAACCTTACAGAAACGATGTAAAAAAAAAAACAATCTATTGAGCAATTACAGACGTCATGAAAGAGATGAAATGTTCTCTTTTAACGCATGTTCGAAATTGGACACATTTTCTTTGCGCATAAGAGTACACTGATACATTTTCCGTGCTCCACCATGCAACTTTATGCCCCACCCCAAGCAAAGAATTCTGGAGCCGGGCCCACCCAACTAACCAGAACTTATCAAAAGTGCCCAGTTTGGCCAGACCCTACAACCCGGCGAGCGTATTTTAGTCATTCCCATTCTAAGTTTGGGTTAATCAGAGTAAACATGCACAACGCTAGCTGAAGGCGTCTCCAAATAACATGCGGTCACTTTGGCATCTATGACTTGGTGACAGAATGGAATCACCCGATGCTCGTGAGTGAGAGGAGGGATCTGGACGTATATCCCCAAAAGTACCGCTTCACTGATCAGATGAAATGTGTGGTGACTAGTAGAGCCCTGGTATTCCCCGCACTCATGGTAACGTTGAGGACCTCACAGATGAGTTGCGCCATACTACGTTTAAAATAACAGAATTGCCCACTCCGTTGCTCGTAGCTCAAGGGGGGTAAAAGGAACAGACATCGCTGACTCTCCACAACGGACTACCACTTCTACAGACTACGTACTCTCGCAAACCTCATTCCCCGGCATCCAAAATGGCATCAATACAACCCACCGCTGGCTCCCTCTGAGGTTTTCGAACTCAAGGTCACATGCCGCGATAGCAGCCAATGGCAGGCGGAGTTTGCTTTTCTCTCTGCCGCTGACAGGCTAGAACGCACGCGTCAGCGTTGTACCGCCGGCTCGCGCTCCTTCGCCATTGTCAGCTACTGTTTGCCGACTTGAGAGGAGCTCGCTTGCGCGTGCACGAGAGGAAGAGGAGGCACCTAGGCGAGTGCGAGCTCAGGGAGGCCGAAGAAGATATCCATAAAAATATATACCCTTCCCAAAAAAAACAAGCATTTGCAATGCAAGAGGACTTGCATTTACGGGACACCTATTGTATTGCAAACGGGAGTGCGGTTGAGCGGGCGTTAATAAGGCACGAACAACGGAAGTGGCGGGGGCTGGAGAGAAGGCTGGGACAGCGGGAGGGGTGGCACGGGAACAAAGTAGTGCTCAGGAAACACGCAGTAAAGGGGCCAATAGCCGTGGAAGGAGACATGGCCGTCATAAGGCGGGACTAGCAGCCTCTAAACCAATCAGAAGGCAGCACTTAGAAAGAAAAAAGCCACAAGCCAATGAAAAAGTGGGAGGGGGAGTGGCCGGGGCTTCCCTCACCTATAGTGTATACTGCATGCCTCGCAAAGTGAGCAGCGCATGCGCTCCACCGCTAGGCGAGACCTAAAAACAACGCAGGAGTTTGCAAAGAATTTGTGCTCCGTGGCATTAGAGGGAAGTGTGCTCCACACTAACTTGCTTGTTTGTGTGCCAGCGTGCCACGGCCACCAATCAGGTTTCACAAGGTTAGTGCACTCCACAAAAATTCACTCCTTCCTGTCTAGGCTGCTAAAACATGTGACATATCATACAAAGCATGTTTGTTTTCTCTAGACTTCAAGCACTGACTAGCTAACCCTGACAGTAACACACGCAACTCTATTTAACGTTTGTGAACAGAAAAATGTGAAAAATGTAGGCTGTTGTTGGAATGCCTCGTAGCAATGTGGGGGCAAAAGGGCATGTAACACAGGTAACCTAATAATTTATAGGTGGGAGGTTCATCCCTACTGGAATGTCCGAATGACACTGATGTGCATTGCTTAGATTTTTTATGGGAGAGTGGCAGACTGGTCCACCTTTAATAAGGCTGCCATAGTGAAATTTCTTCTTTCAGTCAAATACATTATTCTTGTGTTCAATGTTCCTACCAGACAGGCACGTGTTCCTAATTGAACGTGTGTCTTTACAAAAATTGTGTACTGGAAGCATTCTGCAAATAATGCTGCCAAGTTAACACTTTGCCTGCTGGCACCGTTACACCCATATGTACAATGGGAAACGTGAATCTAAAAGCCGCATAACATTGTGACCATAAAAGCCAGGCCCCAGCAGCAGGTTTCAGACAGGACATGGGAACTCCTGCCAGCTATTTCGATGCTGATAGGGCGCCAATATTTCAATACATGGGTTTCATTTTAATAATATTATCAGATGTATTATTAAAGTATGTAAACAGAAGCAAAGGCTACTGCACCGACATTGCATTGATGTGTTAAATGACACCAAAGGACTGGAAACAAAATGTTGTATAACATAAAACAACCTGCTACCCCAGCCCTACCAAGCTTTTCAGATCCATGGGGGGAGGAGGTGCTGATCCAGCCCAGGGGTGTTTTTATTTATAATTTTGGGTCTTGTTTATTACATTAGAAAAAACGACTACAAGTCCCAGAATTCCTAGGAAAAACCCTGGACTAGAGCAGCACATCAGCCATGGGCCTGGGAAATGTGGCAGCTATGTTACCATCATCTATAAAAGTTCATTGTGCAGCACAAGTAACCTCCAAAGAGACACCATCTTATATACGAGAGTAGCCAAACACCAAAACAATTAACATCCATATTGTTAATTGTTAATCGCATTGCTCTATGTGAAACAATGAAACTGGTAGAACATGCAATAGTTGGACAATGGATGTCAACACTTCAGCGCTCCCCCCTCACTTTCAGATTTTATGTACGTATAGTCGTATTTGTGTAGAGAAATCTCCTATCTGTGTAGCAAAGGAAACCTGAAACATGCCACTAAGTTGTTCAAGTGACGTCGCCACCCAAGGCATTTTATCAACTCCAACCACTGTTTCCAGCGCGATGCATGACTAAAAGATTATGGCCTGGCCAGGGCTGATTATTTAAAATAAACCTCCCTAAATCCTCGGTGAATTGTGGTGACAAAAATACCAATGATTAGAAATCCACATATTTCCGAACAAGTTGTTTGCAGGCTGCCACGCGCATCGCATGAAAGGCACCTGCAGGGCAGATATTCTGAGGAGTCGTTGCTGTGTTATGATTGCATCTGCAGAGAACAGGTCACTTGCTTATCTGGCCATCCCAACCACTGACAGCAGCCCGTGCAGGTCTGTTCACCTTTCACTCTCACTCCAGCTGCCCCGTTCTCCCTTTGGCTTCAGCAGCACCTGTGCACGCGCTCCCTCTCCCCACCTGCTCCTCGCAGCCCAGGTGGGCAGGACCCAGTTATTCATTCCCTATGAACAAAAGGCAGTGAAAAACGCCCTGGCACAGAATGGTCAGCACGCCTTACCTTCCACAGCCATCTCTCAACTCGTGCTTAATTCAAACATAATTCTCCCAGCGGCAGCACTGGTCGCCCGTTTCCGTGTTCATGAGATTTCTGTGCTGATTCAGTGACAGGCTATAAGCCCAGCCTGCAGCAGACATACAGTAACCAGGGAGCCTGCTGCCTTTTCGGAGAGCAGACTTGTGGGAAATGTAGTATCGCGGAAGTCGTGCGCTGCTGCAACTGAGACTGCAAGCCTCGTCTGGCATCCTGGCGTGTAATGCAGAGTTTCTCCTTGCGTTAGTCTTTGGAACCCACTAATTACATACGTCCTTGGGAGCCCCTAATTACTCATAACAGAGCCCGCAGCTGGAAAGAGAACTCCAGACCCCACCATGCAGTCATTCACGTTCTTAAGTTTAGCAGAAATACACCTTGGAAGAATGTGCGGGCGCAACCTAATTGTTGGAGTCCACATGCGCCCGTCCAGTCTAAAGGACATCAAAAAATCCCCGAGAGGTGGTGGTCCCCGAAGCTGCCAGGGCCCCGCGGGCCCCCACTACATAATTATACATTGCCCCGGGACCTGGCCCACCCGGGGGCTTAAGGATAAGGAAGCGCGGGAGCCCACGCTTCATTTTTAAAGAAAATAATGCTTTTGTTGGCCCTGGGGGTCCTTGTGGGACCCCCTGAGCAGGCTCTAGGGGGTCAGGGTGTTTCTACCCTGCCCCTTTCTTGTTTTTAATCTTTTTTAACTGTTTTCTTGTGACTCGGTTACCGAGTCACAAGATGGCTGCCAACACATTCTGGTTTAGAGTGTTGGCAGCCAATCAGAGTGAAGCTCGTGCCCGGGAGGGTTCGCGAATCCTCCTCGGTGCTCAGATATCTATATTTTTATTTTTGGAATTTCTCAGCAACTACTGAACGGATTTACACCATTTTAAAAAGAGGGCGCTTTCTGAACCAAGACCTACTTTTTGCCAAATTTGGTGTAATTCCGTTCAGCAGTTCGGGCTGTAGCTTTGTCTCAAGTTTCCTATGTAAATGAACATGGAGAAAACGTGTTTTGGGACCCCCCTTTTTTCTCAGCCCCCGCTTGATGAATCACCCCAAAACTTTCAAGACAGGAGCTGACCCGATCGCCCCATTAGTTTTGAAAATTTCGCGAAGATTCGTCAACCGGAGCCTAAGATATTGGCAAATCAAAAAATGCTTTTCCTATTGAAACAAGGTCCTAACTATAACCACCTACTGGCAGGTAATATATATATATATATATATATATATATATATATATATATATATATATATATATATATATATATATATATGGCAAAAACGGACTCCACACTACTCTCAGCAAGGATCCCACAGCACGGAGAAAGAACGATCCACAGGTAGGTTTTTTAACCAGTAAAGTGCATTTATTTAGTACACCATTGTGCAAGCATGGACGGTCTACGCGTTTCGGCTCCTGCCTTCAACTGGACCATAGAGTCTCGTCGTCCAGAACATCTATTTAAAGTGACAAAGTGCATTGTGATCCCTTGTTTATTTCTAAAAAAATTTGCTAGACTGTTAACCCTCATTTTCCTCAGTCTTAATGGGATTTAATAGCTACCATTTGTAATGTATCTTCATAAACCTTTCTGTAAAGTACTAATATAAATGCAGTTCAGAGGCAGAATTGTATATACGCACAATATCAATCTTACAATTCAGGATCATTTTTTTTGTTTTTTTTTTGTTAGGGAGGAGAGTAAAACTAAATTCAAAAATACACAAAATTTCACAGATAAATCAAGATATATAGAAATAGTTTGATCCAAAAAGCATGGACTCATTAACAATTTTCCTTTGTAAAGTACAGTAGAATAAATATCATTTGGTCCACACAGTATTGTTGATTTTAAAGTGCTTAGTGCAATATCTTTGTGCAAAATGCATATTTAGTCCAATATCTTCAATGTTATATCCATGTAAAATCAATTAATAAACATCTTTTTTTGGTAAAAATACACAAAAGTGAATAACATTTAGTCCAAACACTCTTGTTGATTTTAAAGTGCTTTGTGCAAAATGTTTGTGCAAAGATGCATATTTTAGTTGGACTTCTTCCGTATTATACCCATATAAGATCATTCCATATCTGAAGAAATCTATATAGCTGCCATATGAAGTGAAGGTGCTTGTTGCAGTACGTTCCTTTTGTACACCATTTTCCTTTCATCTTTTCATATCATCTGAAGTAGAGTTATAAATAAATATATATTTTATTCATAAATATTTTATCAGCTAAAAAGATTTTTAAAAAACAGGTTTCAGTTACTAGGATATTAAAGTATCTATTTCATTATTGCACAGTTTTTATTACAATCCTCTTGTCCTTAGATCAAAGGTCTTTCATATCTTCTTTCTTTTTTTTTTTCCCATACTGTATTTTCTATTTTCAACTCCTTTTCCCTTGTTTGAACTAGTTTATTGAATGTATCGTATTATTTCAATCAGTTTCTCAGAGATGTACGTGCAACTCAGCATCCAAATTGTGGCCAAATGGCTTCTCTGTCCCAATGGCTAATATGCATCTTGATTCAGCTTTCCTCAGTTCCAGGGTTCTGTCCCCTCCTCGTTCTTTCTGTTTTATTATTTTGATGCCAAAATATATCAGAGACTGATTTTCTCCTGAGTGTGTCTCCGCAAAATGTTTTGCCATGGGATATGCGAGGTGCTTGTTTTTTATTGCTCTCAGATGTTGTAAAATTCTTAGTTTTAGTTTGTTGATGGTGCTTCCGACATATTGTTTCTTGCACGGACATTCTAAGATATATATCACATATTTTGATTCACATGTGATATGATCAGCAATTTGCTCCACTTTTCCATTTTGAAGACGATAAGTCTGGGTGTTCCTGCCGTGTTCACCCGCCCTGCATTTTGGAAACTTCCAAAATCCAGGTGTGTTCAACCACGATGTATTTACAGTATTTTTAATTTCCAGATGACTCTGTGTCAGGAGGTCACCTAACGATGCTGTTTTTCTGTAGGTTATTTTAGGTGTTGACGGCAGATTCCTCATCAAGGTTTCATCGAGCATAAGAATGCTCCAATTTTTCTTTATAATGTTCCTTAAGATCTTATTTTCAACATTATAGTCCATGATCAAACGTGTTGGGTCATCTTCTTCTACGATTTCATTTGTTTCCAGTATCTCCAATCTTGTTTTAGTATTTACTTTAGCTCTAGCACCTTTAATTATTTCTTGTGCATAGCCCCTCTACAAAAAGCGTGCATTCATGTCATCAAGATTTCTTTCGACGTCCTCATTTTCGGAGCAATTTCTTTTGGCACGGAGCATCTCTCCATAAGGAATGCTCCACTTCAGATGTTGTGGGTGCCCACTATTCGCATGAAGGATACTGTTGCTGGCAGTTGGCTTCCGATGCATCCTTGTGCAGAGTTGTTGGTTTTTGACAAAGACTTCCACATCTAAGAAGATTACTTGTTTTTTGCTGTGTGTGGATGTGAAGGCCAGGTTGTATTTGTTGCTGTTCAGTATTTGAATGAATGTTTCAAGTTCAAATGTTTCGCCTTCCCATATTATGAAAAGATCATCTATGAATCTTGTCCATGTCAGAATATTTGATCCATATTTACCATTCAACACCTCCATCTCCCAAACTGCCATGAATAGATTAGCGTATGTGGGGGCTATTGATGTCCCCATTGCCATGCCCTGTTTTTGGAGATACAGCTGTCCTTTGAAGAAAAAAATGTTTTGAGTTAAACAATGTCCCAACATTGTTATGAGCATTTCTGAATGTTCCAAGAGACTCAAAGATCTTGATTCCAAGATTATTGTAACTGCAGAGAGGCCATCTTGATGGTGAATAGATGTGTATAAAGATACTACATCTATAGTGACCATAGTCAAATTAGCATTCCAGCTTATATGTTGTAACTTTTTTATAAAATCTGTTGTATCTTTCAGATGTGATGGAAGGGAGGTCACATGCTCAATCAGGAAGGTATCAATGTAATGAGATGTTTTTTCAAAGAGGGATCCTAAAGAACTAACTATAGGTCTCCCTGGTGGGTTGACGATGGATTTATGCACCTTGGGGAGGAAATAAATTGTTGGTACTACCGGGTGATCTACCTTTAGGTACATATATTCTTCAAAGTTAATGAGTCCCCTCTCTTTCCATGTTTGTAGCTGCAAATGGTACTCTTTTGTCCAAATTTCCATCGGATTTTTCTCCAATCTTTCATAATGTTCCCTGTTTCCTAACTGCCTTTCGGCCTCTGAGACATATTGTTCTAGGTTTTGTACAACAATGTTCCCGCCTTTATCTGAGGCTTTTATGATGATATTTGAATTGTCTCTTAGTTCTTTAAGGGCTTTTTATTCACCCAACGTTAAGTTCCACTTTCTCCTTTTGTTTTGTTTGGTTTTGCATCCTGATAGTTTGTTTACTTCCTCTACCACTATTTCGTGGAAGAGATCCACTTTGTTCCCAGGAGGGAGTTGCGGGCAGAACTTTGATTGCGATTTTAATCCACTTTCTCCACCTCTATTGGTAGCTATACCTTCTTCCTGGCATA
Source organism: Calotriton arnoldi (assembly GCA_963921515.1). NCBI lineage: Eukaryota > Metazoa > Chordata > Amphibia > Caudata > Salamandridae > Calotriton > Calotriton arnoldi. The sequence continues at coordinate 1,138,287 of CAWUFW010002467.1, read as the reverse complement.
GTAGTAGATCATCATCTATTCCTATATTCATTGTCGTATTTGTTTCTGTCGTAGTTTCTCCTAGAATTCTTAATGTTCTTAAAGTGGTAAGATCTTTTTGATTTAAGGAGGAAATAGCAGAAAATGATTGGTTTAATGTCTGTGGGTTTGATAGCTTGTCCTCATAATATTTCTTCAATTTTACTTTGCGAAAAAACTTGTAGAGATCAATTCTAAAATTAGGAATGTCCGTTATATTTTGGGCAGTAACTCAATCCTTTATTCAGTAGACTTAGTTGGTCTGTAGTCAAAGTAATACTGGAGATGTTGATTACCAGATCTTTCTTCACTAAGTTCTGCATCATTTTTCTCTTTATTTTGGCTTTTTCTTTTCTCCTAATTTTTTGGATTTTGCTCCACCTCCTGTCCCTTCGGGTTGGGGTTTGCTTTGTCCCCTTATCCATGGCGTGCCCCTTCCTCTTCCTCGTTGTCGCATCACCATTTGCGCCAGCCTCATCTCTCCACAAAAATCCAATTTCGAAGTGCTTGCTTCATCTTCTGTTGAGCTCAAATCTGAGCTATCGACTGTCCCTGTCGTCTCATAGCCTATACATCTGTCCATTGCTGCTTTTTTTCTGAGAGAATCATATTTCCTTGCAAACGTGTAGATCCGGCCATTTGCATAGTCAATCCGATCATGGTTGAATTTATTGGCCTTTCTTTTCTCTATGTCTGCCTCATGTTTGCTAATCTTCTTCTCCATGGTCTCCATTAGTTCCTTCTTATCCTCATTATTTTGGCGTTTATCCAATTCTTCTTCCAAACTTTTAATTTTTAAGAGTGTGGCCTTCAATTTTCTTTCCGCATGAATGATCAGTGTCCTCATTAATTTCAAGGAGCATTCATTAGTATCTGTCTGCCACTGTTTAATCAGATCCAAGTCCAAATCATTTAAAGTGGGCATAATCAGAATTCTCAAGCCTCTCGGTACTCTCTTGAACTCTATGTATTTCTCCAAGGTTGTTTTTTCCACCATTTATTTACTTCCATGATTCTGGCTTGTTGTAATTCTCTGATAACAGTGTGTACTGTTCTCCTTCTCCCATCTGTTAAAGCCTGTGTGTCTCCGGAATCGTGGTTATCACTAGCATTGTTATTGTCATCCAATAATTCATTAGCTCTTTGTACTCGATTTCTGCCTCTTTCTGCCATGATTAAAATCCCTTGTTTCTGACTGTTTTTAATCTATTCTCTTTTTTTATTAATTTCGTTTCCTTTTTTATATTAATTTTTCCTTTTTTGTTTTTTCTATATTGTCCGAGGGTTAAAATTTGAATTCTTTAGCTTGCGCAGGTTGTACTGCTGGTAATCTTTCTTCTTTTTATTTATTTTGACCTCCTTTGTGTTTCAACGTTCTACTCCTAGTTCTGTTACTTGATTAAAGAAACAGTTCTCCCATGCAAATGCCACAATCTAACAGTCAGTCCTCCCGTATGTTTGTTTATTCTTTCGATTGCAAGGACGGGATGAGCGGGACTCAATTAACCAGCAGCCTTCAGTTCAGGCTACCGCTGGCTTGGCAAATGCGCTATTACACGCTCTGGTGGTTTTCCGACGGCACGAGCGTTAGCAATTACAGTTAGGCGTTCCTCTCACACCGTAATACAATGTGGTCGGTCGCCACCCGCAGTGCCTCCCCCCGTGTCCCGTACTCACCACCAGGTTTTCACCGCCATTCAGTCCCGATAGTAGATTCAATGATGCCTTGTTTCCGGGACGCCTCACAGCGTTGCGGATTTTCGTTGTCGTGGCAGAGACGTCAGCTCGCTCCTCCCGTTACTCCAAGGGGCTAATGAACGGGTGCAAGTCTGTCTCATCTCGGTCGTGGTGTGCTCGTGGTGCGCAGATTAGCCACTGCATAAATATTGCAAAAACGGACTCCACACTACTCTCAGCAAGGATCCCACAGCACGGAGAAAGAACGATCCACAGGTAGGTTTTTTAACCAGTAAAGTGCATTTATTTAGTACACCATTGTGCAAGCATGGACGGTCTACGCGTTTCGGCTCCTGCCTTCAACTGGACCATAGAGTCTCGTCGTCCAGAACATCTATTTAAAGTGACAAAGTGCATTGTGATCCCTTGTTTATTTCTAAAAAATGTGCTAGACTGTTAACCCTCATTTTCCTCAGTCTTAATGGGATTTAATAGCTACCATTTCTAATGTATCTTCATAAACCTTTCTGTAAAGTACTAATATAAATGCAGTTCAGAGGCAGAATTGTATATTCGCACAATATCAATCTTACAATTCAGGATCATCTTTTTTTTTTTTAGGGAGGAGAGTAAAACTAAATTCAAAAATACACAAAATTTCACAGATAAATCAAGATATATAGAAATAGTTTGATCCAAAAAGCATGGACTCATTAACAATTTTCCTTTTGTGCGGGCGCCACCTATTTGTTGGAGTCTACATGCGCCCGTCCAGTTTAAAGGACATCAAAAAAGCCCCGGGGAGGTGGCGGTCCCCGAAGCTGCCAGGGCCCCGCGGGCCCCCACTACATAATTATACATTGCCCCGGAACCTGGCCCACCCGGGGGCTTAAGGATAAGGAAGCGCGGGAGCCCGCGCTTCATTTTTAAAGAAAATAATGCTTTTGTTGGCCCTGGGGGTCCTTGTGGGACCCCCTGAGCAGGCCTAGGGGGTCAGGGTGTTTCTACCCTGCCCCCTTTTCTTGTTTTTTAATGTTTTTTTAACTGTTTTCTTGTGACTCGGTTACCGAGTCACAAGATGGCTGCCAACACATTCTGGTTTAGAGTGTTGGCAGCCAATCAGAGTGAAGCTCGTGCCCGGGAGGGTTCGCGAATCCTCCTCGGTGCTCAGATATCGATATTTTTATTTTGGGAATTTCTCAGCAACTACTGAACGGATTTACACCATTTTAAAAGAGGGCGCTTTCTGAACCAAGACCTACTTTTTGCCAAATTTGGTGTAATTCCGTTCAGCAGTTCGGGCTGTAGCTTTGTCTCAAGTTTCCTATGTAAATGAACATGGAGAAAACGTGTTTTGGGACCCCCCTTTTTTCTCAGCCCTCGCTTGATGAATCACCCCAAAACTTTCAAGACAGGAGCTGACCGGATCGCCCCATTAGTTTTGAAAATTTTGCGAAGATTCGTCAACCGGAGCCTAAGATATTGGCAAATCAAAAAACGCTTTTCCTATTGAAACAAGGTCCTAACTATAACCACCTACTGGCAGGTAATATATATATATATATATATATATATATATATATATATATATATATATATATATATATATATATATATATATATTATCTACTGGCGGTCGCCAGTAGATAGTTATAGTTACAACCTATTATCCATAGGAAATCCGCGACATTCTATTTGAAATAACTCACTTGCCGGTTGACATATCTTCGCGAAATTTTCAAACTTCGTGAGGCGCTCCGGTCCGCTCCTACCCTGAAAGTCTCGGGGTGATACGTCAAGCGGGGGCCGAGAAAAAGGGGGTCCCAAACGCGTTTTCCCCATGCATTTTCCCATAGGAAACTTTAGACACGGCTACAGCCCGAACTGCTGAACGGAATTACACCAAATTTGGCAAAGAGGTAGTTCTTGGTTCAGAAAGAACCCTTTTGTTAAATGGTGTAAATCCGTTCAGTAGTTGCTGAGAAAATCAAAAAGTAAAAGTACATATATATCTATGGGCACGGAGGATTCGCACACCCTCCCGATCACGCAGCTGCATGTTAATTGGCTGTCAGCTGGCTGTCAACATTCCGATTCAGGAAATGTTGGCAGCCATTTTGTCCCTCGGTAGAACCGAGGGACAGAAACAAGTGCGCAAAGCGCACAAAGGGGAGGGTAGAAACACCCTGACCCCTAGGTTTGCTCAGGGGTCCCACAAGGACCCCTGGGCAAAAAAAAATGTTTTTTTTAAAAATCGGCAGGATGCGCTCAGGGAGCGCGAACCCTGCCGAAAAAAAAAAAAATCGAAGCGCGGTCTCCCGCGCTTCGATGCTAATTGGCCCCCAGGTGGCCCAAGTCCCGGGGGCATGCTGGGGGGGTTAATTTTATGTGTGGGGGCCTCTAAGGGCCCCCAAGCCCCGGGACCACCACCCCCGGGGCTTTATGTACAATGGTGCGGGAGGGCTCTGAGCCCTCCCGCAGCCCCGGGACCACCACCTCCCCGGGGCTTCTTTTTATTATTAAAACCTGTGTGGGGGGCTCCAGCCCCCACACGCCCGAGACCACCACCTCCCGGGGCACTAAGAAAAATTACAATGGGGGTCCGTTTTGGACCCCAGAGCCCCGGGGACCACCACCTCCCCGGGGCTGTGCACTGAATGGGAGGGGGCGCGCGGCCCCCTCCTGGAGCCCTTGATGGCCCTGGGGACCACCACCCCCAGGGCCGGCTCCTGCAGTGTCCCGGGGTGCCTACCCCCGGGACACTGCTGCTTGCAATGACAGGACGGGAGCCTCGCGGCTCCCGTCCTGTCATTGCAAACTTGCTTTGGATATTGGAAGAGAGGCAGGAAACCTGCTCTCTCTTCCAATATCCAAAGCCGACTGCTTTCCACATGGGGAGCTGCATCTTAGCAGCTCCCCATGTGTAGCGCAATGCCGGCTCCCGTAGGACACGGGGAGCCGGCAGGACTGTGGGGGATTGGGGACCCCCACAGTCCCCAACGGAGGGCCAGCCCCGGGGATGGGGTCCCCGGGGCAGTAGTGGCTCGGGAGGGGGCCACGCGGCCCCCTCCCCCAAAAAAAACATTTAAAAAAACGATCGGGCCCGCAGGCCCCGCTTCCTTCCTTCACCACTCTGCAAACGCGCCCCTGGCGCGTTTGCAGAGGGGACCAATTCCCCTTGAATACTGGGGGTCCCTGGGGCCAACTAGCCCACCAGGAACCTCCAGTATGCGCCAGGGGCTGCCTTGCAGAGAGGTGTACAGAGGCCACGCCCTTTTTACACCTCTCTGCAACGCAGCTCTATGGCGCTTTTGAGGTATATGGTGGGCTAGTTGGACTCCGGGGACCCTCAGGATTCAAGGGGACTTAATCCCCCAACTTAAAACGCGCCACGGGCGCGTTTGCACAGTGGTGAAGGGAGGGGCGGGGCTTGAGGTGACATGTGTGCAAACAGGCCCCGTGGCGCGTTTTAAGATGGGAATTAAATCCCCTTCAATCCTGAGGGTCCCTGGGGGCCAACTAGCCCAACAGGTACATCCAGAAAGCGCCACAGAGCTGCGTTGCAGAGAGGTGTAAAAGGGGTGTGGCCTCTCTACACGTCTCTGCAACGCAGCCCTGGCGCATATTGGAGGTTCCTGGTGGTCTAGTTGGCCCCTAGGGACCCTCAGGATTCAAGGGAACTTAATCCCCCAACTTAAAACGCGCCACGGGGCGCGTTTGCAAAGATGTCACCTCAGGCCCCGCCCCCTCCCTTCACCATTGTGCAAATATTCCTCTAAAATCAGCCGAAATAGGAATTCCGATTTACTCACCTGTTATAAGGAGAGACCTCAGTGCTGTATCTTTCAGCCCAGTACTGGTCCTGAAAAGTAATTTTAACCGTACTTACCGGTAACTTGAATTTCCTTCATAGGCTAACATTGACTGGTTTCACTTGGAAATTCTTCTAAGTGTGGAGTTTTGGAACTTTAAAATATTCCTCTAAAATCAGCCGAAATTCGAATTCCTATTTACTCACCTGTTATCAGGAGAGACCTCAGTGCTGCATCTTTCAGCCCAGTACTGATCCTCAAAAGTAATTTTAACCGTACTTACCGGTAATTTGAATTTCCTTCATAGGCTAACATTGACTGGTTTCACTTGGAAATTCTTCTAAGTGTGGAGTTTTGGAACTTTAAAATATTCCTCTAAAATCAGCCGAAATACGAATTCCGATTTACTCACCTGTTATCAGGAGAGACCTCAGTGCTGCATCTTTCAGCCCAGTACTGATCCTGAAAAGTAATTTTAACTGTACTTACCGGTAACTTGAATTTCCTTCATAGGCTAACATTGACTGGTTTCACTTGGAAATTCTTCTAAGTGTGGAGTTTTGGAACTTTAAAATATTCCTCTAAAATCAGCCGAAATACGAATTCCGATTTACTCACCTGTTATCAGGAGAGACCTCAGTGCTGCATCTTTCAGCCCAGTACTGATCCTGAAAAGTAATTTTAACCGTACTTACCGGTAACTTGAATTTCCTTCATAGGCTAACATTGACTGGTTTCACTTGGAAATTCTTCTAAGTGTTGATTTTTGAAACATACAAATATTCCTCTAAAATCAGCCGAAATCCGAATTCTGATTTACTCACCTGTTATCAGGAGAGACCTCAGTGCTGCATCTTTCAGCCCAGTACTGATCCTGAAAAGTAATTTTAACCGTACTTACCGGTAACTTGAATTTCCTTCATAGGCTAACATTGACTGGTTTCACTTGGAAATTCTTCTAAGTGTTGATTTTTGAAACATACAAATATTCCTCTAAAATCAGCCGAAATCCGAATTCTGATTTACTCACCTGTTATCAGGAGAGACCTCAGTGCTGCATCTTTCAGCCCAGTACTGATCCTGAAAAGTAATTTTAACCGTACTTACCAGTAACTTGAATTTCCTTCCATAGGCTAACATTGACTGGTTTCACTTGGAAATTCTTCTAAGTGTGGAGTTTTGGAACTTTAAAATATTCCTCTAAAATCAGCCGAAATACGAATTCCGATTTACTCACCTGTTATCAGGAGAGACCTCAGTGCTGCATGTTTCAGCCCAGTACTGATCCTCAAAAGTAATTTTAACCGTACTTACCGGTAACTTGAATTTCCTTCATAGGCTAACATTGACTGGTTTTCAGCAAAAAAGTTTCAAAGTGTTGATTTTCACAAACTACAAATATTCCTTAAAAATCGCCTGTATGACTTAAACGCATTCTTTCAACTGTTTACAGGAGATGCACCAGTGCTGGATCCAGGATCCAACACTGAGTAAGAAAAAGTAACGATAACAGTTTTTACCTGCTAAGTGAATTTCCTTCCATAGGATAACATTGGTGATTCTATGAGAAAAAGTTTCAAAGTGTCAACTTTTAAAATACAATAATATTCCTTAAAAATCACGACTGTAACCAAAACGCTTTTACTCAACTGTTTACAGGAGATGTACCAGGACTGAATCTAGGATCCAGTCCTGTGGTTACAAAAGTAATCCATAAAGTAACTAATTGCATTTAACTAGAAATTCACATTGAGCTGAATGTTGCATTGTGTTTGAAAATGTGTTGCCCATTGCAACAACTGTAACTACTGTACTTAAAAGTCTATTGCCTATCTGCAAAGTATTTAAACTAAAGTAATTCATTCTGAGAAAGTATTTTTGTAATGTAATGTATAATGTAATTACAATGTAATTTGACAAATAAAATATGTAAAAAAAATTGTTTCTAAAAATGTAGTAAATCAGTATGAAAAAAATTAATATAACAATTAATACATTTAAAAATTGTCATTTACAAAACCTTTGAAATTCACTGAAAAAACCGTAGGTTTCAGGCACGTTATAGTTAGAAATTAGCATTTAAAAAACCTTTGAAATTCACTGAAAAAACCATAGGTTTCAGACACGTTATAGTTACAAATTAGCATTTAAAAAACCTTTGAAATTCACTGAAAAAACCATAGGTTTCAGACACGTTATAGTTACAAATTAGCATTTAAAAACCTTTGAAATTCACTGAAAAAACCATAGGTTTTAGGGACAGTTATAGTTACTTGGACATTGCACTCGTACAAAACCCGTGAAATTCCCCCGTTATAGTTAGTTCAGCTAACTATAACTCGCGCCCGCAATGCACTGCTGATGACGTCACATATTACATCACTCATGACATGGTCAGTGACATCACTGATGACATCACTGATGACATCTCAAATGACATCACTGATGACATCATCCACGTGATAATCTGATGCACCTCCTCACACCCTAATATAATCTTTGATACACCCACTCTAAATTACAGACTGCCATTCGCAAAACCATAGACACTCCAACACCAATAACTACATACCCACTCACTGATTCTTAGGTCTACACACACACATCCACTCACTCACCCGTACAGTCACTCATACTTACGGTCACTCAGTACAGGACTATCATATGCACTCTTACTCCTATATAGACACTCAAACAACGCCACTCATCCATAGAGATACTCACACACCTAGTCAGTCATGCAAATAATTAAACACACTGCCATTTACTCACCTATACAGTTATACACACACCAGCTCACTTACTCATACAAATAGTAGCACATTGTTACGCTCTTATACAATCACTGATACAAGCACACAATCATCCATACAGCCACTATCACAATCACTCACTCTTGCTTATAGCTATTTATATACTCCAACACACATATATACTGCCTTTCACATATGTAGTTACTCACACATGTACCACTGGGACATACATTCACTCACTAACACACTCTTACACACACTTACCCACCCATACAGTCTATCACAGATGCACTCTTGAAACCATCCACCCAGTGAATCACCCACTCACACATCTATGCACAGAGTTGCACACACCCCTCCCACACAAACACTCAGGCACCCATACAGATACTCAGACAAGCATTCAATAACTCATATAGAAAATCATTTAGCTATTCACAAACACATGCAGCCACTTACACAGCAACAGACAGACGGATACAGACATACACCCAGTTTAGTCACTAACCCATGCATTCAGTAAGATACGTTAAATCACTCACTTATAGAGTCAGTCACGCACCTACTAAATCATCCATACAGACACTTAGACACCCACTCATTCTTCAATACGTCTTTTCCTATATATTTTAAAAATATTTAAACTTTACAGAAACACACAGTCACTGGATGATGTCATCAGTGATGTCATTTGAGATGTCATCAGTGATGTCATCAGTGATGTCACTGACCATGTCATGAGTGATGTAATATGTGACGTCATCAGCAGTGCATTGCGGGGCGCGAGTTATAGTTAGCTGAACTAACTATAACGGGGGAATTTCACGGGTTTTGTACGAGTGCAATGTCCAAGTAACTATAACTGTCCCTAAAACCTATGGTTTTTTCAGTGAATTTCAAAGGTTTTTTAAATGCTAATTTGTAACTATAACGTGTCTGAAACCTATGGTTTTTTCAGTGAATATATATATATATATATATATATATATATATATATATCCAATTTTCCAAATTACCCTATGCGAGACGCCACACAGGTAGAAGTATCTCCTTTCATTTATTGTGGGAGCAGGAGTCAAACTAAACCCTTTCAGGCATAGAGTGACGCATATATTATGCAAAAAAAGAAGCAGCGATCTATGGGTAGTTCTCAAGTTTAGGTGGAAATCAGATCCAGTATAGAGCACTCTCAACACCAGCGACACTCTAAATTTGCTCACCTCAAATGTCTGCTTTTCTATCAAAGCCTTTAAGCGTAGGATTAGCACAGTGCCATCCACGCCAAAATAGAAAGGGACAAAGTCTTTTGCCATTTCTACAGCAAAGTCTTTAAGCATATGATTAGCACAATGCTATCCATGCCGAGCTGTAAAATGGCCAAAGCCATTTACCACTCCAGGCACAGTATTACAGCTTTGAATTGGTAAAATACCATACAAGCCAAACTGAAAAGAATAAAAGCAACCCCTGACATGTGTTTCGCTCTCATTAGAGCAAATTTAGATTGTCGCTGGTGTTGAGTGTGCTCTATACTGGAGCTGCTATCCACCTAAACTTGAGAACTACCCAGAGTTGTCTGCTTCTTTTTTTGCATATATATATATATATATATATATATATATATATAACTTTACTCCGAACTCCGCGTTCTCCAACTAATCCGCTGAAATTACGGACAAGGACCCAGGTTTAGTCGATCTTCAATAGTTTATTTCTGTGCCGCCATATATATATATATTGATAAAGGCTGCTGCTTGTTGACACATATATATATATATATATATCCCAATACTCTTGCGCTGCTGCGCAAAGAAAAGCCGCACTCCAGGATTTTCTCCTGGAGTGCAGCTTTTCTTTGCGCAGCAGTGCAAGAGTATTGGGATATTACATGCGGCTCCTGGGCCTGTCGAGCCAGCACCAACCCCGTATGGTGGATGTGGTCGGATGAAACAACAGGAGCTGGTTGCACGGATATATATATATATATATATATATATATATATATATATATATATATATATTATCTACTGGTGGTCGCCAGTAGATAGTTATAGTTACAACCTATTATCCATAGGAAATCCGCGACATTCTATTTGAAATAACTCTCTTGCCGGTTGACATATCTTCGCAAAATTTTCAAACTTTGTGGGGCGCTCCGGTCCGCTCCTACCCTGAAAGTCTCGGGGATTCGTCAAGCGGGGGCCGAGAAAAAGGGGGTCCCAAAACGTGTTTTCCCCATGCAATTTTCCATAGGAAACTTTAGACACGGCTACAGCCCGAACTGCTGAACGGAATTACACCAAATTTGGCAAAGAGGTAGTTCTTGGTTCAGAAAGAACCCTTTTGTTAAATGGTGTAAATCTGCTCAGTAGTTGCTGAGAAAATCAAAAGTAAAAGTATATATATATCTATGGCCGCGTCGGATTCGCGCACCCTCCCGATCACGAGCTGCATGCTAATTGGCTGTCAACACTCCAAATCAGGAAGTGTTGGCAGCCATTTTGTCCCTCGGCAGAACCGAGGGACAGAAACAAGTGCGCAAAGCGCACAAAGGGGGCAGGGTAGAAACACCCTGACCCCTAGGTCTGCTCAGGGGTCCCACAAGGACCCCCTGGGCAAAAATTTATTTATTTATTTTTTAAAATCGGCAGGATGCGCTCAGGGTGCGCGAATCCTGCCGAAAAATCGAAGCGCGGTCTCCGCGCTCGATAGTAATTGCCTCGGGTGGGCCAAGTCCCGGGGGCATGCTGGGGGGTTAATTTTATGTGTGGGGGCCTCTAAGGGCCCCCAAGCCCCGGGGACCACCACCCCCGGGCTTTATGTATAATGGTGCGGGAGGGCTCTGAGCCTCCCGCAGCCCCGGGACTGCCACCTCCCCGGGCTTCTTTTTATTTTTGAAAAACCTGTGTGGGGGCTCCAGCCCTCACACGCCCGGGACCACCACCTCCCGGGGCACTAAGAAAATTACAATGGGGGTCCGTTTTGACTCCCAAGCCCCGGGGACCACCACCTCCCGGGGCTTTCAAAATATAAGGAGGGGGCCGCGCGCCCCCTCCTGGAGCCTGTGGTGGCCCTGGGGACCGCCACCCCCAGGGACGGCTCCTGCAGTGTCCCGGGTGCCTACCCTCGGGACACTGCTGTTTGTAATGACAGGACGGAGCCTCGCGGCCCCGTCCTGTCATTGCAAACTGCTTTGGATATTGGAAGAGAGAGCTGGAAACCTGCCTCTCTTCCAATATCCAGCTGATTGCTTTTCACATGGGGAGCAGCATGTTAGCTGCTCCCCATGTGTAAAGCAATGCCGGCTCCCGTGAGGACACGGGGAGCCGGCGGGACTGTGGGGGTTTGGGGACCCCCACAGTCCCCAACGAGAGGCCAGGCCCCGGGGGATGGGGTCCCCGGGGCCATAAGTGGCCACAGAGGGGGCCACGCAGCCCCCTCCCCAAAGGTAAAAAAAGTTAAAAAAAAAAAAGTGCAAGGCCGGCCCCGGGGATGGGGTCCCCGGGGCCTTAAATGGCCTGAGGAGGGGGGCCACGCAGCCCCCTCCAAATAAAAAAAAGAGGCCATGACCCAGGGGATGGGGTCCCCGGGCCAATACAGGCCCAGGAAGGGGGCCACGCGGCCCCCTTCCCGTTTTTTAAAAAAAATTTAATTAAAAAGGGGGTAAGGCCCTGGGGGATCGGGTCCCCAGGGCCTAAAAATAGGAAAAGGAAGGGGGCCACACAGCCCCCTTCAGGAAAAAAAACGATTGGGCCCGCAGGCCCCGCCCCTTCCTTCACCACTCTGCAAACGCGCCCTGGCGCGTTTGCAGAGGGGAACAATCCCCTTGAATACTGGGGTCCCTGGGGCCAACTAGCCCACCAGGAACCTCCAGTATGCGCTAGGGGCTGCCTTGCAGAGAGGTGTACAGAGGCCACGCCCCTTTTACACCTCTCTGCAACGCAGCTCTGTGGCGCTTTTGGAGGTATATGGTGGGCTAGTTGCACCCCAGGGACCCTCAGGATTCAAGGGAGTTAATCCCCGACTTAAAACGCGCCACGGGGCACGTTCGCACAGTGGTGAAGGGAGGGGCGGGGCTTCAGGTGACATGTGTGCAAACAGGCCCCGTGGCGCATTTTAAGATGGGGAATTAAATCCCTTCAATCCTGAGGGTCCCTGGGGGCCAACTAGCCAAACAGGTACGTCCAGAAAGCGCCACAGAGCTGCGTTGCAGAGAGGTGTAAAAGGGGTTTGGCCTCTGTACATGTCTCTGCAACGCAGCCCCTGGCGCATACTGGAGGTTCCTGGTGGGCTAGTTGGCCCGTAGGGACCCTCATGATTCAAGGGGACTTAATCCCCCAACTTAAAACGCGCCACGGGGCGCGTTTGCACAGATGTCACCTCAGGCCCCGCCCCTCCCTTCACCATTGTGCAAATATTCCTCTAAAATCAGCCGAAATACGAATTCTGATTTACTCACCTGTTATCAGGAGAGACCTCAGTGCTGCATCTTTCAGCCCAGTACTAATCCTGAAAAGTAATTTTAACCGTACTTACCAGTAACTTGAATTTCCTTCCATAGGATATAATTGCCTGCTTTTTGCTGAAAAAGTTTCTAAGTGTTGATTTTTGAAACATACAAATATTCCTCTAAAATCAGCCGAAATACGAATTCCGATTTACTCACCTGTTATAAGGAGAGACCTCAGTGCTGTATCTTTCAGCCCAGTACTGGTCCTGAAAAGTAATTTTAACCGTACTTACCAGTAACTTGAATTTCCTTCCATAGGCTAACATTGACTGGTTTCACTTGGAAATTCTTCTAAGTGTGGAGTTTTGGAACTTTAAAATATTCCTCTAAAATCAGCCGAAATACGAATTCCGATTTACTCACCTGTTATCAGGAGAGACCTCAGTGCTGCATCTTTCAGCCCAGTACTGATCCTCAAAAGTAATTTTAACCGTACTTACCAGTAACTTGAATTTCCTTCCATAGGATATCATTGCCTGCTTTTGCTGAAAAAGTTTCAAGTGTTGATTTTTGAAACATACAAATATTCCTCTAAAATCAGCCGAAATACGAATTTCGATTTACTCACCTGTTATCAGGAGAGACCTCAGTGCTGCATCTTTCAGCCCAGTACTGGTCCTGAAAAGTAATTTTAACCGTACTTACCAGTAACTTATATTTTCTTCCATAGGAATCCATTGTCTGGTTTTCAGCAGAAAAGTTTCAAAGCATCGATTTTCACAAACTACAAATATTCCTTAAAAATCGCCTGTATAACTTAAACGCATTCTTTCAACTGTTTACAGGAGATGCACCAGTGCTGGATCCAGGATCCAACACTGAGTAAGAAAAAGTAACGATAACAGTTTTTACCTGCTAAGTGAATTTCCTTCCATAGGATAACATTGGTGATTCTATGAGAAAAAGTTTCTAAGTGTCAACTTTTAAAATACAATAATATTCCTTAAAAATCACGACTGTAACCAAAACGCTTTTACTCAACTGTTTACAGGAGATGTACCAGGACTGAATCTAGGATCCAGTCCTGTGGTTAGAAAAGTAATCCATAAAGTAACTAATTGCATTTAACTAGAAATTCACATTGAGCTGAATGTTGCATTGTGTTTGGAAATGTGGTGCCCATTGCAACAACTGTAACTACTGTACTTAAAAGTCTATTGCCTATGTGCAAAGTATTTAAACTAAAGTAATTCATTCTGAGAAAGTATTTTTGTAATGTAATGTATAATGTAATTACAATGTAATTTAAAAATAAAATATGTAAAAAAAAATTCTAAAAATGTAATAAATCAGTATGAAAAAAATTAATATAACAATTACTACATTTAAAAATTGTCATTTACAAAACCTTTGAAATTCACTGAAAAACCGTAGGTTTCAGACATGTTATAGTTAGGAATTAGCATTTAAAAACCTTTGAAATTCACTGAAAAACCATAGGTTTCAGATAAGTTATAGTTAGAAATTAGCATTTAAAAAACCTTTGAAATTCACTGAAAAAACCATAGGTTTTAGGGACAGTTATAGTTAGTTGGACATTGCACTCGTACAAAACCCGTGAAATTCCCCCGTTATAGTTAGTTCAGCTAACTATAACTCGTGCCCCCGCAATGCACTGCTGATGACGTCACATATTACATCACTCATGACATGGTCAGTGACATCACTGATGACATCACTGATGACATCTCAAATGACATCACTGATGACATCATCCACGTGATAATCTGATGCACCTCCTCACACCCTAATATAACCTTTGATACACCCAATCTAAATTACAGACTGCCATTCGCAAAACCATAGACACTCCAACACCAATAACTACATACCCACTCACTGATTCTTAGGTCTACACACACACATCCACTCACTCACCCGTACAGTCACTCATACTTATGGTCACTCAGTACAGGACAATCATATGCACTCTTACTCCTATATAGACACTCAAACACCGCCACTCATCCATAGAGGTACTCACACACCTAGTCAGTCATGCAAATAATTAAACACACTGCCATTTACTCACCTATACAGTTATACACACACCAGCTCACTTAATCATACAAATACTAGCACATTGTTACGCTCTTATACAATCACTGATACAAGCACACACTCATCCATACAGCCACTATCACAATCACTCACTCTCGCTTATAGCTATTTATATACTCCAATACACATATATACTGCCTTTCACATATGTAGTTACTCACACATGTACCACTGGGACATACATTCACTCACTAACACACTCTTATACACACTTACCCACCCATACAGTCTATCACAGATGCACTCTTGAAACCATCCACCCAGTGAATCACCCACTCACACATCTATGCACAGTCGCACACACCCCATCCACACAAACACTCAGGCACCCATACAGATACTCAGACAACAAATCAATAACTCTTATAGACACTCATGTAGCTATTCACAAACCCATGCAGCCACTTACACAGCAACAGACAGATACAGACATTAACCCAGTTTAGTCACTAACCCATGCATTCAGTAAGATACGTTTAATCACTCACTTATAGAATTAGTCACGCACCTACTAAATCATCCATACACACACTTATACACCCACTCATTCTTCAATACGCCTTTCCCTATATATATTAAAAATATTTAAACTTTACAGAAACACAGTCACTGGATGATGTCATCAGTGATGTCATTTGAGATGTCATCAGTGATGTCATCAGTGATGTCATTGACCATGTCATGAGTGATGTAATATGTGACGTCAACAGCAGTGCATTATGGAGCGCGAAGTTATAGTTAGCTGAACTAACTATAACGGGGGAATTTCACGGGTTTTGTACGAGTGCAATGTCCAACTAACTATAACTGTCCCTAAAACCTATGGTTTTTTCAGTGAATATATATATGGGGAAGGAAAAGTGGAATCCAAATTACACAGGAAACCCACGGCTGGGAATACGGTGTTACATGCTACCAGCCATCACCCTAGACACCTTGTCCAGAGCATACCCTATGGTGAGATGCTGCGTATTAAACGCATTTGCAGCACCTCGGATGAATGTTATCTAGCCCAACAAGAGAGTAGGGACAGATTCCTGGCCAGGGGTTATACAGCCCGAACTATAGATACTGCCATTGCCAAAACCAACAATGTCACAAGGGAAGACACTCTTGCAGTTAAACCCTCTATTGAGAGCGATAACAATTTATCTTTAGAACAGACTACGCGTATGATCCTTACATTTAATTCTCAGCATGGACAAATTCGAAAAATCCTTAACAAAAATTGGGCATTGGTACGCAATGATCCAATATTAGGAGAGTCAACTTCCATAACCCCAGATATCACATTTAGAAAGGCAAGATCTATGAGTGACATGTTAGTAAAAAGCTGCCCAGAAGTGATAACACCTAAAAACTGGCTGTCTGCTCGCAGGGGTTTTGTGAAATGTCCATCATGTAAGGCATGCAAATATGCAGTCAGTACTACTTCATATACTTGTCCCTTTAGAACAGAAGCTGTACTGATTACAAAATTTCTGACTTGTAAAACGGAATATGCAGTATATGTGCTGGAGTGTCCCTGTGGCCTGAGGTATGTGGGGAGCACTAAGCTGCAGGTCCACAAGAGGATACTCCAGCACATCAGGGCTATTAATAACTATGATCCCCTGTACCCCGTTGCCAGGCATTTTAAAGATGTTCATAACCAGAATTCAGGGCTTTTGAAATATTTTGTGGTAGACGCAGTCTTACCATTGAGAAGGGGTGGTAATCGTGAATCACTCCTCCGGACATTAGAGACAAGATATATCTTAGAACTGGATAGTAAGGTTCCTTCTGGTATGAACTCGAGTGAAGATTTTTATACTTGCCTGTAATCATATGTTGCCGTCTTTTTCTCCTTTGGAGTATGATGAAAATTCTGTTACTTGTTTACATTTTATCAATATGCTGCTTCCTATTTTTAACCTTGTTGAATGGTTTGCACTTTGCACTTTATTAGGTGGCACTGTAAGGAAAGTTATATTTAGCACTAGCACTTTATGGGATTGCATAGAAACATGGTCGATGCCCACTTAGGGCTTTATTCAGCTTTCAGCCATACAAGATTCATGTTAATAGATGGCTTATTATGGTCTATAACGGAATCCACCCTATATTGTAATATAGATGTAGGGTATGGAAGGTTCATGATTAATATCAATTTATTTTAACTTGGTGTTTTTATGACCTTTTTAAATCTTTGCCCGTTATTTATATAATTGTGTATAACAATACTGTGCGATTATAGGTGATGCTTTTAAATGAATTAATTTTAAGTATTCACATTGTGTATATGAAGGTACATATATTTATATAGTGTATATTCTGTGTATTTATATATTTATATATTTATATTTACATATTTCTATGTTGGTATGTTTATTTATATCACCATGTGCAATATTACAAATATACAAATCACTATTAGGGCAGGCTGTAAGAATTTAAATTTGCTAAAAGAAAGACCTGAGATTGAATGTTTCTTCTATGTTTAGCTGTCATGTGACAGGTCACGAGTATTTGCACTAGGCACTTTAAAAAGGTATGGCACTACGCAGCGCGTTATGTGAACAAGACCTCTGGTAGGTCGAAACGCGTCGTGGCGGTGGTGCGGGGCATCTACAATAAAATATTTCACCTAGCACCAAGTAAAGGGTCCGGTTTCGTCTTTTCCATGCGGACTGGATGTTGTTGGCGAACTCCATTCGATATATATATATATATATATATATATATATATATATATATATATATATATATATATATATATATATATATTATCTACTGGCGGTCGCCAGTAGATAGTTATAGTTAGGACCTATTTTCCATAGGAAATCCGCGACATTCTATTTGAAATAACTCTTGCGTCGGTTGACGAATCTTCGCGAAATTTTCAAACTTTATGGCCCGCTCCGGTCCGCTCCTACCCTGAAAGTCTCAGGGTGATTCGTCAAGCGGGGGCCGAGAAAAAAGGGGGGTCCCAAAACATGTTTTCCCCATTCATTTTCCCATAGGAAACTTTAGACACGGCTACAGCCCGAACTGCTGAACGGAATTACACCAAATTTGGCAAAGAGGTAGTTCTTGGTTCAGAAAGAACTCTTTTTGTTAAATGGTGTAAATCCGTTCAGTAGTTCCTGAGAAAATCAAAAGTTAAGTCACATATATATCTGTGGCCGAGTAGGGTCCGCGTACCCTCCCGACCACGAGCTGCATGCTTATTGGCTGTCAAGTGGCTGTCAACACTCCAAATCAGGAAGTGTTGGCAGCCATTTTGTCCCTCGGTAGAACCGAGGGACAGAAACAAGTGCGCAAAGCGCAAAGGGGGCAGGGTAGAAACACCCTGACCTCCTAGGTCTGCTCAGGGGGTCCCACAAGGACCCCTGGGCAGAAAAGAATTATTTTTTAAATCGGCAGGATGCGCTCAGGGTGCGTGGATCCTGCCGATTAGGAAAAAAAAACAGAAGAAACAAGTGCGCAAACGCACAAAGGGGCAGGGTAGAAACACCCTGACCCCTAGGTCTGCTCAGGGGTCCCACAAGGACCCCCTGGGCAGAAAAGAATTATTTTTTTAAATCGGCAGGATGCGCTCAGGGTGCGTGGATCCTGCCGATTAGGAAAAAAAAACAGAAGAAACAAGTGCGCAAAACGCACAAAGGGGGCAGGGTAGAAACACCCTGACCCCTAGGTCTGCTCAGGGGTCCCACAAGGACCCCTGGGCAGAAAAAGCATTTAAAAAAAAAATCGGCGGGATGCGTCCAGGGTGCGCGGATCCCGCCGAAAAAAAAAAGAAAACGAAGCGCGGTCTCCCGTGCTTCGTTCTTAATTGGCCCCCGGGTGGGCCAAGTCCCGGGGGCATGGGGGGGTTCCTTTTTAATATGTGGGGGGACCTCTAAGGCCCCCCCAAGCCCCGGGGACCGTCACCCCCCGGGGCTTTAAAAAATAATGGTGCAGAGGGCTCTTTGCCCCCCCACATGCCCCGGGGACCGCCACCTCCCCGGGGCACTAAGAAATTTAAAATGGGGGTCCGCTTTGGACCCCCGAAGCCCCGAGGACCACCACCTCCCCGGGGATTTCTAAATGTGGGGAGGGGGGCCGCGCGGCCCCCCTCCTGGAGCTTGTGGTGGCTCTGGGGACCGCCACCCCCCGGGGCCGGCTCCTGTAGTGTCCCGGGGTGCCTACCCCCGGGACACTGCTGTTTGCAATGACAGGACGGGAGCCTCGCGGCTCCCGTCCTTTCATTGCAAACTTGCTTTGGATATTGGAGCGAGAGCAGGAAACCTGCTCTCGCTTCCAATATCCAAAGCAAATAGCTTTCCACATGGGGAGCAGCATCTTAGCTGCTCCCCATGTGGAAAGCAATGCCGGCTCCCAAGGGACGCGGGGAGCCGGCGGGACTGTGGGGGTTTGGGGACCCCCACAGTCCCCAACGAGAGGCCAGGCCCCGGGGGATGGGGTCCCCGGGGCCATAAGTGGCCAGGGAGGGGGGCCACGCAGCCCCCCCTCCCCTAAAAAAATATTTTAAAATAAAATATTTAAAGGCCGGCCCCGGGGGATGGGGTCCCAGGGGCCTTTAATGGCCTGAGGAAGGGGGCCACGCAGCCCCCCTCCAAATTTTTAATTTAAAAAAAAGAGGGCTTGTCCCGGGGGATGGGGTCCCCGGGGTCAATACAGGCCCAGGGAAGGGGGGACACGCGGCCCCCTTCCCATTTTTTAAAATTTTATTTAAAAAAAAAAAAACTCCTCAGGCCCCGGGGGATGGGGTCCCCGGGGCAAAAAGTGGCTGAGGGAAGGGGGCCACGCAGCCCCCTCCCAATCAAAAAAAAAAAAAAAGACCGGCATCGTGCCGGAGGCCCCGCCCCTCCCTGCAGCAGTCTGCAAACGCGCCCCTGGCGCGTTTTGAGAAGGGGCAGTAATTCCCCTTGAATACTGGGGGTCCCTGGGGGCAAACTAGCCCACCAGGAACCTCCAGTATGCGCCAGGGGCTGCGTTGCAGAGAGGTGTACAGAGGCCACGCCCCTTTTACACCTCTCTGCAGCGCAGCTCTGTGGCGCTTTTGGAAGTACATGGTGGGCTAGTTGGACTCCAGGGACCCTCAGGATTCAAGGGGACTTAATCCCCCAACTTAAAACGCGCCACGGGGCGCGTTTGCACAGTGGTGAAGGGAGGGGCGGGGCTTCAGGTGACATGTGTGCAAACAGGCCCCGTGGCGTGTTTTAAGATGGGAATTAAATCCCCTTCAATCCTGAGGGTCCCTGGGGCCAACTAGCCCAACAGGTACGTCCAGAAAGCGCCACAGAGCTGCGTTGCAGAGAGGTGTAAAAGGGGTGTGGCCTCTGTACACGTCTCTGCAACGCAGCCCCCTGGCGCATACTGGAGGTTCCTGGTGGGCTAGTTGGCCCCCAGGGACCCTCATGATTCAAGGGGACTTAGTCCCCCAACTTAAAACGCGCCACGGGGGCGCTTGCACAGATGTCACCTCAGGCCCCGCCCCTCCCTTCACCATTGTGCAAATATTCCTCTAAAATCAGCCGAAATACGAATTCCGATTTACTCACCTGTTATCAGGAGAGACCTCAGTGCTGCATCTTTCAGCCCAGTACTGGTCCTGAAAAGTAATTCTAACCGTACTTACCAGTAACTTGAATTTCCTTCCATAGGCTAACATAGACTGGTTTCACTTGGAAATTCTTCTAAGTGTGCAGTTTTGGAACTTTATAATATTCCTCTAAAATCAGCCGAAATACGGATTCCGATTTACTCACCTGTTATCAGGAGAGACCTCATTGCTGCATCTTTCAGCCCAGTACTGATCCTGAAAAGTAATTTTAACCGTACTTACCAGTAACTTGAATTTCCTTCCATAGGATATCATTGTCTGCTTTTTGCTGAAAAAGTTTCTAAGTGTCGATTTTTGAAACATACAAATATTCCTCTAAAATCAGCCGAACTACGAATTCCGATTTACTCACCTGTTATCAGGAGAGAACCCAGTGCTGCATCTTTTAGCCCAGTACTGATCCTGAAAAGTAATTTTATCCGTACTTACCAGGAACTTGAATTTCCTTCCATAGGCTAACATTGACTGGTTTCACTTGGAAATTCTTCTAAGTGTGGAGCATTGAAACTTTATAATATTCCTCTAAAATCAGCCGAACTACGAATTACAATTTACTCACCTGTTATCAGGAGAGACCTCAGTGCTGCATCTTTCAGCCCAGTACTGATCCTGAAAAGTAATTCTAACCGTACTTACCAGTAACTTGAATTGCCTTCCATAGGCTAACATTGAATGGTTTCACTTGGAAATTCTTCTGTGTGTGGAGTTTTGGAACTTTATAATATTCCTCTAAAATCAACCGAACTACGAATTCCGATTTACTCACCTGTTATCAGGAGAGAACCCAGTGCTGCATCTTTTAGCCCAGCACTGACCCTGAAAAGTAATTCTAACCGTACTTACCAGTAACTTATATTTCCTTCCATAGGAATCCATTGTCTGGTTTTCAGCAGAAAAGTTTCAAAGTGTCGATTTTCACAAACTACAAATTTTCCTTAAAAATCGCCTGTATGACTTAAACGCATTCTTTCAACTGTTTACAGGAGATGCACCAGTGCTGGATCCAGGATCCAACACTGAGTAAGAAAAAGTAACGATAACACTACTTACCTGCTAAGTGAATTTCCTCCCATAGGATAACATTGGTGATTCTATGTGAAAAAGTTTCTAAGTGTCAACTTTTAAAATACAATAATATTCCTTAAAAATCACTACTGTAACCAAAACGCTTTTACTCAACTGTTTACAGGAGATGTCCCAGGACTGGATCTAGGATCCAGTCCTGTGGTTAGAAAAGTAATCCATAAAGTAACTAATTGCATTTAACTAGAAATTCACATTGAGCTCAATGTTGCATTGTGTTTGAAATTGTGTTGCCCATTGCAACAACTGTAACTACTGTACTTAAAACTCTATCGCCTATTTGCAAACTATTTAAACTAAAGTAATTCATTCTGAGAAAGTATATTTTGTAATGTAATGTATAATGTAATTACAATATAATTTAATAAATAAAATATCTAAAAATAAATAGTTTTAAAAAATGTAGTAAATCAGTGTCAAAAAAATAAATATAACAATTAATACATTTAAAAATTGTCATTTACAAAACCTTTGAAATTCACTGAAAAAACCATAGGTTTTAGGGCGTTATAGTTAGAAATTAGCATTTAAAAAACCTTTGAAATTCACTGAAAAAACCACAGGTTTCAGGTACGTTATAGTTAGAAATTAGCATTTAAAAAACCTTTGAAATTCACTGAAAAAACCATAGGTTTCAGACACGTTATAGTTAGAAATTAGCATTTAAAAACCTTTGAAATTCACTGAAAAAACCATAGGTTTTAGGGACAGTTATAGTTAGTTGGACATTTCACTCGTACAAAACCCGTGAAATTCCCCCGTTATAGTTAGTTCAGCTAACTATAACTCGCGCCCGCAATGCACTGCTGATGACGTCACATATTACATCACTCGTGACATGGTCAGTGACATCACTGATGACATCACTGATGACATCTCAAATGACATCACTGATGACATCACTAATGACATCATCCACGTGATAATCTGATGCACCTCCTCACACCCTAATATAACCTTTGATACACCCACTCTAAATTACAGACTGCCATTCGCAAAACCATAGACACTCCAACACCAATAACTACATACCCACTCACTGATTCTTAGGTCTACACACACACATCCACTCACTCACCCGTACAGTCACTCATACTTATGGTCACTCAGTACAGGACTAACATATGCACTCTTACTCCTATATAGACACTCAAACACCGCCACTCATCCATAGAGGTACTCACACACCTAGTCAGTCATGCAAATAATTAAACACACTGCCATTTACTCACCTATACAGTTATACACACACCAGCTCACTTAATCATACAAATACTAGCACATTGTTACGCTCTTATACAATCACTGATACAAGCACACACTCATCCATACAGCCACTAACACAATCACTCACTCTGCTTATAGCTATTTATATACTCCAACACACATATATACTACCTTTCACATATGTAGTTACTCACACATGTACCACTGGGACATACATTCACTCACTAACACACTCTTACACACACTTACCCACCCTTACAGTCTATCACAGATGCACTCTTGAAACCATCCACCCAGTGAATCACCCACTCACACATCTATGCACAGAGTCGCACACACCCTCCCACACAAACACTCAGGCACCCATACAGATACTCAGACAAGCATTCAATAACTCATATAGACACTCATGTAGCTATTCACAAACACATGCAGCCACTTACACAGCAACAGACAGACGGATACAGACATTCACCCAGTTTAGTCACTAACCCATGCATTCAGTAAGATACGTTAAATCACTCACTTATAGAGTCAGTCACGCACCTACTAAATCATCCATACAGACACTTATACACCCACTCATTCTTCAATACGTCTTTTCCTATATATATTAAAAATATTTAAACTTTACAGAAACACACAGTCACTGGATGATGTCATCAGTGATGTCATCAGTGATGTCATTTGAGATGTCATCAGTGATGTCATCAGTGATGTCACTGACCATGTCATGAGTGATGTAATATGTGACGTCATCAGCAGTGCATTGCGGGGCGCGAGTTATAGTTAGCTGAACTAACTATAACGGGGAATTTCACGGGTTTTGTACGAGTGAAATGTCCAACTAACTATAACTGTCCCTAAAACCTATGGTTTTTTCAGTGAATTTCAAAGGTTTTTTAAATGCTAATTTCTAACTATAACGTGTCTGAAACCTATGGTTTTTTCAGTGAATATATATATGAATATATATATATATATATATATATATATATATATATACATATATCTATATATATCCGTGCAAACAGCTCCTGTCATATACTGATTTAAACACAGGCTCGCAAAGGGCCCTCAGGAGTGACATGTAGTATCAGTATGGCAAAATCCTGACAATGTTGTATAAGCTTTTTGAGCATTTTTTCCAGGAATGGAGACAGATTTTAAGGTGGTAACTGGATAGCTGAACTAGATAAAGGTGGGATTTTTTTGGGAAGGGTAGAATTTGTCTGTGTTTGAACTTTCTCAACTTTGACTTTGCGACAGTGAGCAAAGACTGCTGGGTAGAAGCCATGCCTTGCATTCCATTTGTCTCCTCCCACCCACAAATCTCTTAACAATGTTTTTTGACCCAATATACATAATGCTCTGAAGGAGCCCAAGGCAAAACCCAGCAATTTCTAAAGTTTATAAATAAATAAACAAGGGTCATATTTCAGCTGTGAGTGAAGTGTCAAGAATTTTAAGAAGTTGGATAGTTTTTAGATATTGGAACTTCTAAAAGAGAAATGTATAATGTAATTTTAATATATGAGGGACAATATGAGGATTATGAAGTCCTCATAAAACAGAAGCAGGAATTAGGGCATTGTAGGGAAGTATTTGGAATGTGTTTCCACAGGCCATATCTCTTTTGAAGGATTTCTCTCCTGCAAGGCATCAGCTGAACAATCTTATTCTTCAGCCCCAGCACATAATCTACCACTTCATGTGTGGTTGTTATTGACTATTCAAACAAAATTTCAACTGCGCTAACAAACAGGGACTATTGGAGGTTATCCCATTTCTTCCTTAATGGTTACTGCAGTGCACTATTAGTCTTTTGAGCATGCATTGAACCACTCAAAAAGCGATGGTGTTACTATCACATTAAGAATTTATAAATGTCTCTCACCTATCCCAGAATTGCTTTCATGTAAGCCAACATGGTGGTGTTCCCCTCTGAGAAAAAACATCACCCAGAGACTTCAACTTGGTAAATAAAATCCCAATGATTGTCCAAGCCATCACGAGGGCAGAAGTGTAACTCAATGGCAATATTTCAGGTTAGCGCATTGTGTAGCAAACAACCATCCACATTTCTTTGTTTTCATTAGGACCATCAGTTTCAATCCATATGCTCTCAAACAACATCCTACTACTGAAAGTGACAATTTTAATCCATGTGCCTTCAAATGATACCATATCACTTAGGGTTTTGTCAAAGAAACATTTGACTGCCCTTCTGATTTTTCTTTCATCTGACAACTCATGCAGATCAACGAATGTTTCTCAACTTCTATGCCTATCTAAGACCAATGGAAAAAAGCAAAATGCAATGTATTGATTTTGATGGTCCATGGTTTTGTTACTGAAGGGGGCTTATACAGCAGCTGCATTAGGAATTTATAGAATTATACAATGAACATCTGTTATTCAGCGCCAAGAGGCCTACGGGTGAACATGCTCTTTACAAATACACATGTTATGTTATAGTTGGCATTGGGAGCAATCAGGTTAAATTCAGCATTTCAGGACTTAATGTGGTATTCCCATCTTCCAAGACAGCTTTCGACATCACTGTTGCCAGAACCGGGGGAGCAGCTAGGTTGCCATCCACAACCCCTTCATGAAGTGAACAAAATCCATGAGGTTTGTACTAAGCACCTCCGTAATCACATTCACAGTCCATCACCTGATGTCCTAGTGATGTGATCCCACATCCAGTGAGACTCTTGATTATTTGGCTCATATCCTTTCATGTATAATCTTTCAGTTCATACCTACAATCTGTAGAATAATTCATTTTTCTTTGTATATGATATTTTTATGCCGCATGTTTTATATGCAACTTCTTTTCTATGTTCACCAAGATGTGACATGTGCAGATCACCTTCTACCCCATAGTTACAGATCTGTTTTTATATTGTGCTGTAAGACTGCATTTCAAATGCATAATGATTCTATTCCTTCGATGGCAGGTTATTATTATGTCACATATTGCCTGACCTATCATGTATGGTTACCATGTCAATTCAGAAAGTAATAAATGCAATGCTTTTCTTGTCATTTTTATTTATAGGAATGTTTCAAAAACAGTAACTTGGAAGCAAGAAGATGCAGAGAACTGATCTCTTTGTTTTTAAGGACATGTGTACTGATAAGCAGCCCAATATGGACTTCTAGAGGGTGCAGACACAAGGGGGCATATTTATAAAATTATCACGCAGCGAAGCACAGCGCAGTAAGTCACCTTGCTTCACTGCGTGATAGGAAAAGGACAGGAATGTGGAGTATTTAACAAAATATGGCTCATTTCTTCATTTCCCAGTGCTGGCTCGCAATGTGCTGCCTATTGCCAAGGCAGGCACTATTGCACCATGGTGCAGGGGTGCCTGCGTTGTAAGCAGGATTGTTTTTGAGCAGGAAGGGACATATTCCTGCACGAAAACAATCCTGAGAGGCATTTTCCTCTTTCTAAGTGTGCTGCAGAATACAGCACACATAGAAAAAGAAAGCAACAAGGAAAATTAAAGGTATTTCTCCTTGTGTCATCTCAACTGGGGAGGCAAAGCATTTTGAAGCATTCCTGATAAACTAATGGTAAATATGGAAATGCACCAAAATCCATGGGTGGAAGCTTGGGAACACCCACGCTCCACTCGTGGAATGACTTCCTGGTTCAAAGTAACACAACACGATGATTTGTGCTGCATTGCGTTACTCTCGATTTATCAAGCCACTCAGGACCACTCAAGGTGGCCTTGCATGAATTAATAAATCTAATTTAAGGGTTGCATTTCTTTTGTGCCCCATTGCATGACTCAAAAGTGACACAACCCTTTAAAAATATGCTCAAGGTTTATAACAGACCATCAGACGTTATGGAGCAGGCGTTTCCAACCTTTTCTGTAATATAAGCTGCTTATATTCAATGAAAATCATACAGAGCTACTAGTGTTTTCAGTGTTGTTTAGTGACCACATTAGACAACATTACTTTAGTGGACACCCCATGGAAGACTGCAAGAGGTGATTACCTCAGTGCATCAGGTTGGGTTCTTATAAGTAATGCAAGAACGGTTTTATCAACTTTGAATGAAGATATATTTTGGAAATTCAACCATTTTTCTCCAAACATCATCTTCTGAGTTCTGAAAATACTCTTATTTTCATCTTGAATGCACACTTTTCAATTTTGGTATACCTATGATAATTCATCCAAGCAAAGCCTCTAATTTAGTAGGGTGGGCTGCACATAGTAGAGGTACTTACAAGTAGCTGGAGAGCTACAAGTAGCTCACGAGCTACTCATTGGAGACACCTGGTAGGGAAGGAGGTTTTAGAGTTCTCTTGGTAGACAAAGAGACTATAATTAAATTTGACTGTATGTACGATGTTTGGTGTTTTCAAAATGTTCACTCTTTCAGATTTTACCAAGGCTCATGCCATGCTAATTTTAATAGTGCCCCTACAGAAACATCCTACGCTAGGTGAGTGTTTAATAAACAGCCATAATAATTCTAAGTCTTTGTGTGTTCTGTGATTTTGGGAAGTGGCTGAGAAAACAGCCCAAACCCAAATTCTGTGCAAGTGCATTTGACAGATAATGTTGCTTTTACCATAATACTGTCCAATGTGCATCATCTAGAGTTGGGTTTGTGAGATACATGTCCACACTTCAAGCTCCAACTAGTCACCAGCTTTTACAGGGGAGAGAGGGGTAGCCACCCATGGAGGAAGGGTGCAGGGCCTGGCAGGAATCCAGGCTATGCATGCCACCCCTGATGCACATGATAATTCGGACACCCTCGGAGAGTGGGTTCCCACCCTTGCTACGCATTGGATAGGCCATGCTCTTCGGGGCTCTGATGTCCTCAGATGGTGAGGTACAAGCCTGGCATGAGTCCAGGTCATTTGGGCCAATCACATTGTGCATGGCTGAAGGCTGAGTACAACCATGGCTGGTAAAAAGCAGATTTTGTGGGGGAGGGGCCCAGCAGATGGCCATCCCTGAGGCTTTTCCTGCTGTACAAGATTGGAGACTTGTGCAGTGGTGATTTGCCACCTGCCCACAAAAGCTGGGCTGCAGGGCAATTACTGTCACTTACTTGTACTGACCAATATGCAAGCAACATATGTTTTAAATCGTTATAGTTGATTCTCAAACAATCTTTTCTGTGTTTCAATTTTTTGGGGTTATTTCAGGGTTTAGAGACATTAAAAAAATAGTTTTTTATTTATTGGGGAATACAAAACAAAAATAGATTTATTATGGAAGTAAAAAATGTAGATAAAAGTTAAAAAAAATTCTGCAGGTCTTCCAGTGCAGAACCACTTGGTTTTATTTTCTGCAGGACTTCTGGTAAAGCACCACTTGATTTTTTTTCATGCTCTCACACTTTGCTCTCCATATGATATCACAGTACTGCAGACCAATCAGTGCAAACCCGCTGTTACAAAGCAAGTATTCATTTCATCATGTTCCTCCTGGAGAAAATGTTTTGGCATTCATCCAGTAGGTGGAAAGGTGTGTTGAAATACGGCAGCAGATGTTAATGTTTTTCAGTGCCCCTCTTTAAATGTTTAGCATTAGCATTGAATTACTGCTCATGCCAAACATTAAGATGCTTGTGCATTGACAATGTCCCAAAGCTGTTTTTGCCCTGGCTACTCCTGTTCAGTTTTTTCTTGTCACAGTGTGCATGGCACATATTTGGAGGTAAGTTTTTTCTACCCTGATGCTAATGTAAAAAAAAAAAAACACGTAATGGATTCTGGTGGTGAATGTGATTTCCAATGAGGGCCTCTCCAACTTCTTCAGCTCACTATGCTATATGTACCTCTGGTATTTGTGTCTCCTGTTCCCATGTAGAAGCCATTGTATTTCAGCAAAAACGTTTTGTTTCCCCCCATAAAAAAAGGACAGCAAAAAACTGCCTAGTTTTCCTTGCTACAGAACTCGAAGGCAAGGAATGTGGAGATGTGTCAAAAGGTGAAGAACTACGTGAATGTGGAGGTATAGGGTCACAGTAATCAATGCATTTCCTCCCAGGTTTTCCAAGGATTTCTCAATCCTCCATGGAACCAAAGTAGTGCCCTTAAACCACAGCACCGGTTCTCGGTACCGCAATTCCAACAAGGCGTAAAATGCAGACATTTTGAAATGTAGTACTATAGATCAGTGTTGCAGGTTATGCTTAGCAACCCCTATTCTCAAACTATAAACAATTATTCGTGTTCTTACCAAACTCAAATTTGTAAAAAGTTATGGTTTTCACAGCAACAGTTTTAGGACCTTGGTACCCGTCAAGAATGTCCTGCTTTCCCTAACTTGCATGAGAGCCATGGCACAGTAGTTGTTTTTATATCACCGGCAGAGGATCCACAAATCCAAAAATCACCAAAAACAATGACAAGAGCAAACAGATTAGTTGAATAATCCACATTATATAATAGGAAAGTCCTCAGCCTCTAAAAACAAGCATCCTACCCTTTTAAAGAACACTCTAACTCTTTGATGCTTCTCCTTGTTAGAAGCAATATTCGTATGGTGGCATGATGGTATTCCGGAAAACTGGACAAAAATTCAGAAATCATCCAGGAGAGCAGAATAACAATCTTCTGGAGAAAGCCTACAGAATGGCAATTTTCTACAGGTAACCTCTACATCAAGGGCTTCTGTTGCAGGACATTGTTCACAGACCATGCAGAACAGAAAACAGTAAATGCCCTTAAGGTTACATGCAGTCTATGTGACCATGTCCTGCACTGAGGTATCCAGGGATGTATTCATTTGAAACTAGCTGCATGATGGAATACGCGAGCAATACATCCTAATCCGTACTTCCTAGTGAAACAGAACGGCAGAAGTGAAGGGAGGAAGAAATCCGGTCTCCAGAAGTCCTCCAAACAAGCTGCAGAAGAAGAAGTTTACAGACTACAATCTTTTCCCACCTAAAACAATAATCATTTGTTCAGGGAAAATCAACAAGACCATAACCTCCAGGGCAATGAATACACAACTTAAAAAAAACATAAAGACATTTCTCAAAATCTTTAAAAAAATTAGTAGTTAAGAAAAACTTTGAACAAAAAAGGACACCAAAGTGTTAAAAAATTTTTTTACAAAGAAAATATCGAAAAAGATTCCACTACAAGAACCTTAAAAAGCGCCACAAATATTTTTTTTAAAATGACATTCTGGATTGTTTTGTCTGCAGATCCTAGCTACAGGCTGGGCCTTGTAGGCAATCTCTGAAGCGTATGACATAACACCATGCGCAGCATGGGTTGCCTATCCATGGAGAGTTTGGCATAAGACATAAGCAATGATAATGATGTGCTGTAAACCAATGTTGTCAAGACTGTAGGAAGCTAGCTTTTTATGTGGTGTACCAGAAAGAGGTATACTATGTAGAAAGTCCAGATGACCCTACATTGGTGGATCAGTAGTGCGGTACAAGACTTTGCATTTGATGATACCACTTGGTCAATAGGTGTTTCCACAAAGAAACTCACAATTGACATTAGTCAAAAAAATTTTTTTTACGTTTTCGATTTTTAAATGTTAATTACATTTTCTAATCTGGTCTGTAGGAGCCTTGTGCTAAGTCCTGCAATTCTGTCGTATTAGAGATCTAAAAAATAAATGAGTAAGTTAGGCCTTAAAAGACTTTTAGAATTTTTGTCGAATTTCTATAAAGGTCCCAACTTTACTAAAAATGTCTGGCACACAGGAGATAGTTCAGGAATTCTAACTGGCACCTTACCTGCATCTTAGTATGAAGCAGCTAAGGAACCTCTGTACAGCTAGTAAAATGAAAACTAGTTCAATCCCTACAAAAGTACAGCTCCAGGAGCTCCTTGCAGAGTTTGATTTAACTCAAATCCACAGAAGATCCTGACTCCTCAGAGGAGCAGAAAGTGATTATGACAGTACTCCAAGAAACTGTCTTCCCAAACTCACTAAAAAAAGTACTAGAGGATCAGGATGTGTATCTTGAGAGACTAGCCAAAAGAGCGGCCCAGGAGGCCAAAACCCTGGCAATAGAAAAGGAGAGGGTTGCAATGGGCCTTTGCACCCATGACTGTTGGCAGCAACAATACAAATAAGGAGAGAGAGGAACCATTTGACCCTAAAATCCCGAAAGGGATTGTCCCCAAATATGTTAAAGGTGATGATATAACCAAGTGGTTCACAGCCTTTGAGAGATCTTGTAGGGTGAGAAGGTTACACCAGAAACACTGGGGCTCTCTACTTCGGGAGCTATTCTCAGGAAAGTGCAGGGATAGACTCCTGACACTCAATGAGGTAGCTGTTGAGTCCTATGACCTCATGTAGAATACCCTAATTGGGGGCTTTGGGCTTACCACTGAAGAGTACGGACTTAAGTTCTGGGAGACTCACAAAACCTCGAGTCAAACCTGGGTATATTTTGTTAACTTCTCTGTCAAGACACTAAGAGGCTGGTTAAAAGGAAACAAGGTGCAGGACTATGAAGGGCTCTATAATTTGCTAATGAAGGAACACATATTAGCGAAATTTACATCATACAAGGTACACCAGCATCTAGAAGATACATCACTTTCAAGTCCTAGAGAGCTGGCTAAGAAAGCCGATAAATGGGTTAGGATTAAGATTCACAAAAAGCATCAGGGGGAGATCCCAAGACAAGGGGATTAGGCCAACAGAAGGAAAAGGAAGGAGGAGGTAAGTCTTCCAAAGAGATTCCTTCAGGGATCCAAGTCCCTAAAAGAGAGGATAGTGCATTCCACTCCACCTCTGATAGTAAATATAGTAGTGGGAGCCCTAAACTTGAAAAGACCCTAGATAGTAGGCCCTGCTTTGACTATCAGCAGGTTGGGCACTACAGAGGGGACTCAGCTTGTCCAAAAAAAGGCAGGCACTGGGGTTGGCAGTGTAGCCTTTGAGGGTTGCTCCTCAGATGAGGATATCCTTAGAGATTTCAACTGGGAAAGGGGGCCAGAAGGTGAGTTGGTGATTCCAGAGGGAAGCAGACACTTCCATCACATCCAGGTGAATGGAACCCCAATCACTGCCCTGAGGGATACCTTTGCCTGTCATATCATGGTACATGACAGGTTGGGATCCCAAGACCAGTTTTTGCCAGAAGAGACGAAAATAGTAAGGTTTTCCCAGGTAAAAGTACTGTTAGGCCTGTGGCTTTAGTATCCTTAGAGAGAGGGTGGTCCCTTTGTTGGCAGCCGGTGGTAGTCAGTCCAGACCTCCCCCTTGATGATCTTCTTGGAAATGACCTCCCAGAGGTTGGTCTGAGTCCAAAGGAGGTAATGGTCCAGAGCCAGACCCCTCCCTAGGATTCTGGAGGTGCTTAACTTACAGCTAGTAAAAGTAGGCCCCAGAAGAAAAGCAAGAAAAAGAAGTGTAGGAAAGGTGGGCAACTTAAAAGAAAAACGTTCCAGTAAGCCAAGGAGATTCTGCTCTAGTAAGGAAGAACTCCAAAGTTGGCACTGTTGAGGCCTTACCTACCCCACAAGAAGTCCTGACTAGTCAGGCAGCTGTTGAGCAGGAGGTTGTGGCACCCCAGCTAACAAAAGAGGGAGTGGAAGAAGACTGTTTGCTACAAGAGGTAGTAACCCCCACCCAGACATAGCAGAAGGATTCATTGAGGCCAAAAAACCTATTCCCTAGCCCATACACCTGTCAGTGGAGAGTTAAAAGTGTGGTTCTGGGTACTGACAATTGCCAGTAGCCTCTTCTGGGAGTTAGCCTTTATGGCTGCACTGTCCTTGGCATGGTGGTCTGACCCCATGTGAAATAGCAAGTTAGGCCCCTTGACCCTGCTGGTCATGATGGGGTTACTCCAATTATGGGTGACCTCTTTGAGAAAGCTGGGTGTTGCCCTGGCTAAGATAGGGTTAGCAGAGGTAGATACCTCTAACCCCAAAGAAAGGAGAATGGGTGAGGAAACCAAAGAAGCAATCAAAATGCAGTTTAAACTGGGTCCTATCACTGTTGAGATGGGTCAGCTGCCAATTCGAACCGACCTAGACAGGAGGATGTGGATCAGAGAAGGCCCTGCAACAATACAGCCTATTTCCTTACCCTTCTTCACCTGACAGACTAGGAAAACTCTCCCTATTGGGGCTGGGTCTCCTGGACTGTTGACTGGGGAAGGGTTGTGTAGGAAACTGGAATTTTATCGCAGTTTCCCTCCCACTTTTTGCCCCCTTTTTTAGCTACTAGACGCTGGTTTTCAACTCTGACATTGCACGGAGGCCTGACAACCAGACCTCAGTGCCAGTGCTCTTTCCTTTAAAACAAAGTAAGTCTGATTATTTTACAATTGACATATGACTCTTTAGCTCCCATCTAAGTCTCTAGTGAATGGTACCTCTGCTATCTAGTGCATGGGTACTAAAGTGAGTCCCTAAGGGCTGCAGCATATCTTATGCCACCCTAGGGGACCCACACACAATTGCACACAGACTGCTATTGTAGGCTGCGTGAAATCGCACAAACATGAATGAAAACATGAAATGGCACACTCCTGTATGCCATACCAAAGTCACTACACTTAAAATATTTAAGTCGCCCCTGCCGCAAGCCTTGGAGCCCTGAGGCAGGGTGCAGTATATTTTATGTGAGGACATATCTGCATGAGCAGATATTAAAAATGAGCAGTGAAGCCATCTTAAGGTATGTACTGGGCACTGGTCAAAATGAGTTACCCAGCTACATAATAGCTTCAATGAAAGCTATGGTATTTGGTATCAAACTTCTTGTCTTAATACATCTGTACTGATGTCAGTACTAGATTTATTATGACATGCACCCAGAGAGCACCTTAGAGGCACCCCCAGAAACCTTACTAGTCCTCGAGTGTGCTAGCTGACTGGACTCTTCCAGCCTGCCACACAGATGCATTTCTCACTCCCTGAAGGTGAGAGCCCATGCTCTTAGAAGGTCAGGAAAGAGCAATGCCTACTCTGGCAGAAAGTGTTATCACCGCCTCCAGCAGGATGGCTAGTGAATCTGAATGCCAAGGCCAAAGGCTTCAAAGCCTCGGCCACTATTGATATGCAGCCCTGGCTTCCTCTAGAACTGGAGAATGCCACCCCCTGCCCTGAGGCCCATTTGGCACCAGGGCAGGTGGGAAATTAGATAAGCAAAGAGGTCTAATGCACCTCCAAGCTAGTCACATTCCTAAGATGGGCTGTCTGAAGCAAACACGAAAATTTTAATTTCACCATCTTGGTTGTGGTGAAATTCTGAAATCTGGAACAGGGTTATGCCCACTCCCCACGGATGGGGTGGTGTAGTGATCCCAGGGGTTAGGAGCCCATTGGCTACGACCCATCACTCCCCTTAACACCCCTAAATTCAGTATTTATGTGGCCCCCTAACACCGGGAAAACAGATCAAGTCAAGACTTCGACTACTCAGAACCGAGGAAGAAAGAAGACGGACCAAGAGAGCGAGAACTGAAGACTTGCACCAAAGATTGGCTCTAAACCCCGACAGGCTGCTTGCACTTCGACAAATGCTGGGACCAACTTTGCAAAGAGCTGGACAACCTCCCTAAACCCCTGGAGGACTGCCCAGCACCTCCATAACTGTGAAAGATCTCCCTTGGAGTGGAGGAGCTACTCCTCTGTGTCTTGCAGGCACGGATCCCAAGCTCCAGTTCATGAACTGCTGATCACCAGACTCACCGATGAAGCACCCACCCAGGAGGAGGTGTTCTGAGCTCACAGAAGTCAACCCCATCTCCCCAGTGAGGAACGAGATGTTAGATCCTCCAGGAGCCCTCCAGCACCAATACCCGGGGTACCAGACCCTTTGCAGCAGCCAAGATTTGTTTGTGCTCCAATCTGGACACTGACCCTACAGTGACTGAGGGACATCACCACCACTGAAGCCAGCACAAAGACTGGCCCAGCTGTCCTATTGTGTCCCCATCTCCAGGTCATCACCTGAAGCAAGAGCCTCTGAACACCGCGACCCGCCTGACCAAAAACCACTGCACACGAGTCCCACTGTTTGACCAATGGTGCATCTCAGCTCCAGAGACCCTAAAGAACCGAGCCCCCTTTGGGGTTCAACTGGACTGGTCCCCCAGTCCCCACTTGCAGCTTCTTTTTACAGGTGCCGTTTTCCATTGGCTTCAACGGGGCTCCCGACCCCAAAAAGATGCTCTACATCTGGATGCCCCAGAGCCGACTGAGGTGACCTGTTGGTGATGCCTTGGACATTGGCCTCTACTTACCTTAAGTCCAGAAGAACAGTCCTACAAGTCGTTCACATGTGACCGTATGCAGTATATGGTTTTCGATGTAGGATTACATTACCGTGTTACTCTCGAAATACAGTGCATTTTCTATTTCTTGTAAAATCACTATCTCGAAAAGTACTTATCTAAGATTTAAGTTTTTGGTGCTAAAAATATAGAAAAATAAGCGTTATTTTTCTAAATTGTTCTTGAGCTTTTTTTCGAGTGTGTGCCTCATTTATTGAGTCTGCGTGTGTTCAACAAATGCTTAGCACTACCATCTGGTAAACCTAAACTGCTCGCCCATACTACCACAAAAGAGAGAATTTGTGATTATTAATTTAAGCCCTGTAAACCAATAAGGGTTGTCTGGACTTTCTACATAGTGTACCTCTTTTTTTGGTACACTACAGAAACAGTCAGCTTCCTACAAAGATACAATGGCTATAGTATTTGTGTGATGAGATGATGTCACAAGTGATGTTATCAGTGATGTCAAAAAGAATGTCATTTAACTTTGTCATGAATGGTGTAGTTATAGTTAGGTTGGTGTTGCCATAGGAAATGCTTTTTTAGTTTGCTAATAACTTTGATGTATTTTGAAAGATCTTTGTTTCACTAAATGTTTTTAAAAAAGTGCTCTTTTTTGTCTAGGTTCTTCATGGAAACATTAGGGGTGATCAGTCAAGCGGCAGCGGAGAAAAAGTGGGGGTCCCAAAATGCAAAATCCTAAAGCATTTTCCATAGACTTTTTTTAAATGGGATATCTCAACAACTCCTGAACAGAATTTCACAATTTTTGGCAAGAAGCTAGATCTTGTTCCAAGAAGTGTGCTTTTTGTGATTTAGTGTAAATGTATTCAGTAGTTTTTGAGAAATATTTGTATATCTGTACAGTTGGGTTCAAGGGACTCTCACAAGAGTCCAGCGAGCTTAACATAAAAAGTAAATCTTTCTGATTGGCCTCTGGGGCTTTTTTTCCCCTTCGGCCGCCTCGCTCAGATTGGCTGGCCACAACATGAACACAAATGTTTCAGCAGCCATTACAGGACAATGGGGACATAGACCCCTGTCCTTTAAACAGTTAAAAAAAGATAAAAGGGGGCAGGGTAGGGATACTCTGCTCCCTTAGCCCTTGTTTGTGGGGGATCCAAAATATATTTTACAAAATTGTGGCAATGCTGAGCTACTTTCATGGGATTGCTGAGAAAGAAAAATGGTGGCTGCCATTTCTTTTGAATTATTATGAGCCCTGAGGTGGGTCAGGTCCCGGGGGTCAAAGTATGTAAATATTTGGGAGGGTGGTGTGCGTGGGTACCATTCCCTGAGCCTATATGAAGCTACGGGGACCCCATCCCCTGGGGTAAAAAAATAAATACAAGAGAGGGGGTGTTAGAAACTGGGTTTTTGGTTGGCAGAGGTATGCACCCTGTCCAAGCAGAAACCACAATCGTAGACAGAGTAAGTAACAAACGCAACCTAAATTAACCTCTGCTCATCCTCTGGTAGCTTGCCACAGGGCAGTCAGGCAGAGGCAATGTGTAAAGTATTTCTGCAACACTTAAATAGTAAATCAGTGAAAACACCACATAAAAAGGATCCATGCCATTTAAAAAAATAGAATTGAGTGTGCCAAAAATCCAATAAGTTGATCCTGATATATGCAATGTTAAAAATGTAGGTGAAAATGGCACATAAATGCGCAAAGTTCTAACTGTTGTAATCTGGTTGCGCCGGCCTGGACAAAGACACAAGTTCAGATCGACTGCGATGGGCGTTGGACCAGCTACAAGGACCCACTTGGGCCCGCTGAACACAGTACCTTAAACCCTGTTGAACAGTCTGCGAGGCATTGCTTTGTGAGGCTTTGCAGTTCTGAGAATGTGCAGTGAGGCTTTGCGGGGCTTGACGTCACTTTGTGTCGGTACCAGGGAGCTGTACGGTGAAGCTTTGAGTGGCTTGGAATCACATTGTATCAATCCCGGGGAGGTGTGCAGTGTGGCTTTGTTGGACTTGGCATTGCTGTGCATCAGTTCTGATGGACTGGCAGCTGTGCGGTGAGGCTTTGCAGGGCTTCGCGCTGCCCAGCATTGATTCCGGTGAGGCTGGCAGCTGTGCACCAAGGCTTAGTGGGGCTTTGGGTTGCTTGGTTGCAGTTCTGATGAGGACCACAGAGGGTAAAGGATTGTAGGCCCACTTCCAAGGGTCTAGGACTGTGGTGGTACCACTTGGCAGGGCAGACTCACAGATGGCAAAGTTCAGGTGCCGGAGCCGGTCCGTTGGGAGTATTTTGTGTCCCTGAGACTTCAGAAAACAGAAGACCAGTCAGCTGGCCCTTGGAGTCATTCTGGGTTGTAAAGATTCAGGTCCAGTCTTTCTCACTCCCAAGCAAAAGGGTGGCAGGCACAGGTCAGTACAGCAAATCAGGAGTCCAACAGAATCCAGCAAAGTGGTGGTCCTTGTAGCATCACAGCAGCTCTTCTTCCTGGCAGAGTCACAGGTCCAGAACTGTACTTAAGTTATGGAGTCATAGATCCAGTACTTATACCCAGTTGTGCCTTTGAAGTTGGGGAGACTTCAAAGAAAGCTTTTGTGTTGCACAGACGTCCTGCCTTCCTGCCCTGGCTCTAGACTCACTACAGGGGGGTATAATGCCCGTTGTGTATGGGCAGGGCACAACCTATCCATGTGTTAGTGTGAGGCTGTGCCCTGCTCCTCCCTCCCATCCTGCCAGGAAGACCCATCAGACACACCCAAGCTTCCTTTGTGTGTGAGTGTCTAGAGGGAATGCATAAAGCCCTGCTGTCACCCAACCCAGAATCAACAGAGACAGGCAGCAGGCACCAAATGGCTAAAGTGAGTAAATGCCAACTTTCTAAAAGTGGAATTAGCTAAACTGCAATTTAAAATCCAACTTCACCATGAGTTGTGATTTTAAATTGTAAGTCCAGTGACACCAAACTGCAATTGGGAATTACACTTAAAATGTGTAATAAGGTAATCCCAATGTTATCCTGTGGGTGAGATAGGCCTTGCAGTAGTGGAAAAGAAGTTAAGGGTTTTTCACTACAAGAACATGTTAAACTTAAAAGTACATATCCTACTTTTTAAAAACACTGCACCCTCCATTTGGGCTGTCCAGGGCCTGCCTTAGGGGTGACATATGCATTAAAGAGGAAGGATTTCTACTGCATTAGATTTAATTTGCCAGGTCGACATGGCAGTATAAAACCGCACTCATAGGCTCTGCAGCAGCAAGCCTGAAACATGGTTAAGGGGCTACTTAAGTGGGTGGCACAATCAGAGCTGAAGGCCAACTAGTAGCATTTAATTTACAGGCCCTGAGCACATGCAGTACTTTTTACTAGGGACTTATAAGTACATTAAATATACCAAGTGGGTATGAGCCAATATCACCATATTTAGAGGAGAAAGTATATGCACTTTAGCACTGGTTAGTAGTGGTAAAGTACTCAGAGTCCTAAAGCCAACAAAAATGAGGTCAGAAAAAGAAGAGAAGAAAGGCGGAAAGTTTGGCGTGACCCTTCAGAATGGGCCATTTTACAACAGGAGGCATACAGCCGCCCTCCTTGAGCCACTATAGGGCCCCGGTGACCACATCCCCCGGGTTCAAGTTGTAATTAAAGGGGAGGGAGCATATGGCCCCTGTTAGAAATGGGTGTCTTTAGTTGGCAGATATAGGTGCCTTTGTCCAAATAGGGACCTTTGCTTCTAGTCAAGGTAGGGGGGATACACACTTTAGATAACCCCTGCTCACCCCCTTGGTAGCTTGGCATGAGCAGACAGGCTTATCCCAAAGGCAATGTGTAAAGTATTTGTACCAACACTGACAGTAACACAGTGAATCCCATAGGTCGTCGAAGTTAGGGGATACCTGTTATCATTGAGCTGCTATTTAGAATGCTGGTACTGGACACCATGTAAAATGGGATATGAATTTGCGCTTTTTATTTCTGTACGTTTTAAATATGAGACTGGATATTTTACAGGTTTAATCCTTGTTTCTTGTATATCTTGCTTATCATATTTATTGTGTACAAATGGATTATGAATTCGTCCTATTTACTGTCTATTTTGATATGAGATTGGAGATTTTGTAAATTTGTCTGCTTCATGTACCTTGGTTATCATGTCTGCTATTTTTATGCTCAATAAAAAAATATATATATCTTTATCTAAACTTAACAAGACCAAAACGACAAAAATCCAACATACACAAGTTAAAAATATGACTTTCAAAAGGTTTCAAGAACTTGTACCATAGAAAACTATGGAAGCGTGACTTTTACCCAAAGTACCTGAAGTTGCGTAAAAATTCACAAGGCCAAACAGCCACAGAGAAAGGAAGCGTTGGAAAACACAGCAATGCATCAGTTCCTGAGACCTTGGGGAGGCGATGCGACAGTTCTGCTGCACGCAGGAGAAGTGATGTGTCATGTCCGGTCTGTGGGGGGAAGTGAGGTGTCGAAATCCAAGACGATTCTTGGTGATGCGTGGAAAAACTTGGTGCACAGGTACGATGCGTGACACATCAGAGGTGATGCGTCGCTCTGCGAGGCTTCGCGCCATCCGGCATCGGTCCTGGGGGCTGCACAGCGAGACTTTATGTCACCCGTCGAGACTCAGCGAGGCTTCGTGTCTTCCGGCGTCGGTTCCGAGAGACTTTGCATGGCTTCTCGCCAGTTATTGCAGAGATTAGCTGCAAAACCTAACTCTGAGGCCCTGTAACTGGAAGGAGGCACCTCAGGAAAGGGTAGGACTCAGAGATGGCAGAGTCCAGCAGCACTAGCAGATTTGCAGGTAGTCTTTTGTGTCCCTGAGACTTCTGATAGGAGGCAAGCACACACAAGCCCTTGGAGATCTCCTTCAAGCAGGGGACACAGCACATAGCAAAGTCCCTCTCCTTTCCTTGGCAGAAACAGCAACTGCAGGCCAACCCCACACAGCACACAGCAAAGGGGAAGTACTTGAATTCCAGGGATGATCTAAAAGTCTGGGGTCTGGGCCCTTTTTTTTTATATAGTAAATCTATTTGTTCTCTCCTGGCCCAGGGCTCTAAGCCCAGTTCAACCCAGTTCTGGGGGCACTTTGTAAGTGCACAACATCCTCCATCATCAGTGTAAGCTCTGGCTCCAGACACACCACAGGGGGGCACAGCCTTCATTGTGGAAGGCAGGCACAGCCCTAATCAGGTGCAGGTGCTACTCCTCCCACCACTCCAAGTGCAGCCCAGGCCTATTCAGCCTAGCGTTGACTCATTCAGACTCTCTGGAGCCACTGCTCATCCCCAGCCCCTGTCACTCCAAAGCCAGACAGTCAATACACTTCCTAGCAGAGGCACACTGGATGGCTAAGCAGGAAAATACCTACTTCCTAAAAGTGGTATTTTCAAACACAGAATGTAAAAATCACCCTCACTAAAAGATGCATTTTAACATTCTGAGTTCAGGCATACTAAACTTTATTTTCCTATCTGGTTCCCAGGGGCAGTTATGTTTATAAGATGTTATAAGCAAGCTCCCCATTCTATCCTATGGGAACAGATAGCCTTACAATAGTGAAAAACGAAATTGGCAGTATTTCACTATCAGGACATGCCATACACATCAGGGCATGTCCTACCTTTCACATACACTGCACCATGCCCACAGGGGTACCTTTGGCCTACCGTAGGGGTGACTAACATGTACGAAAAGGGAAGGTTAGGGCCAGGTCGACATGGCAGTTAATAAACTGAGTACACGCGTTGCCTTTTCAGAGCTACTCATGTGAGTGGCACAATCAGTGCTGCAGGCCCACTAGTAGCTTTTGATTTACAGGCCCTGGCACAATCAGTGCACTTTACTAGGGGCTTATCAGTAAATCAAATATGCCAATCATGGATAACCAATCATAATAACAATTTACACAGAGAGCATATGCACTTTAGCACTGATTAGCAGTGGTAAAGCGCCCAGAGTCCTAAAGCCAACAACAACAACAGGTCGGGAAAAAATAGGAGGAAGAAGGAAAAAGTTTGGGGATAACCCTGCAAAAAGGGCAATTTCCAACAGCCCTCTTCCCTGAGCCCTGGGACACTGTAATTACCTGCCAGGGAGAGTGCAGGCATATCCTGCCCGCATTCGCCAGGTTGTAGCGGTTTGGAAATGCTGCTTCTGCCTGGGAAGGAGCAAAGAGAAAGAGCCTGATCCCACTAGAGCATAATATAGTGCTGGATGTGAAGCTGGTTGGGGCCATGGGGATCTTAGGGTTCCCCCAAGGCCCACAAAGACCCATACATTTTGGGTGCCCCTGGAGGATAACAAAGAAATTCTGAAAAGAAATACAGTTTACCAACGAAAATCACTGTCAAGGGAAAAGGATTGACAAGGACAGGCAAGAAAACTGAAACACTGACTAAACCCTAAGGAAGTGCCAAAAAACACAGAGTAACACTGAGGTGCAAAGCGTTACGCAACAAGACCACGTGGTCAGAGAAGGAAAAAAGGGCATGGAGTATGGAGCTCTTTTATGTTTTGCTCCAAGTGCCACCGCAAGGACACCCAGAATGACACACACGAGGTCTGTAACCTCTGCCTCCCTAAAAACCACAGAGCGGGCGACTGCCGGCATGCACAGATTTCTTGCCAAGAGCATCAGGGTAAGGAAGAAGCAGAGGGGGGCACACTACGTAATGGCGTCAGCTCAGTGATGCAGGCGTCCTTAAAAGAGCTTGGTCTGTCTAGCAATGAGGAGGACATATTGGAGGAGGTCCAAGGAGAAGAACCATACCTCAAGGAGGTGGGCCACAAGAAAACCCAGAGGGAGGACCAAAGACTGATGGTAATTTTCAGGGCCGTGATACATCCAAGTCAAATGTTCCAGACTCAAATAAACTAGCAATGATGCTGAAATTGTTGATGCTGGAAGGCAGGGTGAAAAGCCACTAGGCATCGACACCTAAGGTCATCGAAACAACAAAGCACCTGATATCGACACTGAAAAGTTCCTTGACATCAACATAGAAACACAGAGATGAAATCAAACTATATATTGAAAGAAAATTGATCGAGGTAGAGTGGAAAAGGAAGCCCCATGAGGCAAAACTTGAAGTCGTAATCAAGAAAAAGTGGAATTAGTTGACTCCCTTCAGCGATTCAGGATTTCACTGGTGGAAATAGAGAAACCAGAGGAGTTGGAAAACCCCATTACCCCAGAGCTGCAGGAAGAGATGGAAGAGGAGTTCTTTGACCTAGAGGAAGAACAACAGGAGGGCCTCCCACAAATAGGGGACACATCAAATAACAGTTAGGACATCTACGCAGACTCACCAGAAGAAGAGGTGGAATCTTATCCATCAAAGCCATCACCACCAGTTGACAACATTGCATACAATACAGTAGAAAAGAGAGCTGCATGCACTTATGGGTTTCAGCAGGAAGCAGAACAAACAGTAGCATGTTTCTTCCTTGAAACACTACTACCCAAGCAGATATGCAAAATACATTTCTCCCAATGCTTCTTAGCATGCCGGACCAGGGAAGCATTTAAGAAGCCAGCTGCAGCCAAGGCAACAACCCCAAAGGAGGAGGAGAAAATATACAGCTTCTCATCAAAGGATCCACCGTACAGCAAGAGGAATGTGCCAGCTAATATCCTCATCATGGCAACAGCACACAAATGAGAAAACACACCCAAGTCTGCGGGGCCATGACCTGACAAGGAAGGCAGGAGAAAATGGAAAGATCAGCAGCAACACAGTGGCAGATAGCCAACTCGATTGCCTGGCTAAACAGATATGCCCACCAACAGTGGGATGAAATGGAAGAGCTGATGGAAAACCTGCCAAAGGAGTTCCAGAAGAGGGCAAGTGCAGTTTTGCAGGAGGGCCTGAAATCAATGTTGGATGGAGCAGGTGCTGCCAGTGAAGAACTCTGCATGGTAACCACCTTGTGCAGACACACTTGGTTGAAAATCTCAGAATTTAAACAGGAAGTCCAGTAAGCCATAATCAACATGCCCTTCACAGGGGACAGTCTGTTTGGCTAGGGGGTAGATGAAGCATTTCAGTGCATGAAAAAAGATAACAAAACCACCAAGGCCATGGGAGCCCTACAATATAAGGGAACATTCTGGCGAGGCATGACAAAGAGAAAGAGGATGAGTTAAAGGGGAGCCGTGCAACCGCATACGACTCAAGCAATCTCCAGCAACCAATGGAAAGAGACCACCACTTCTCCACAGTGGTAGTATTGCTCAAGCTCCAGCCAGCCCTTTCTCGTCATGGAAGAGGAGGAGGGGGAAGCCTTAAAGGGGGAACCACGATAGCTAATGACTACCCAATAAAAAACTCCTACACAAGTAACCAATAGGAAGAAGAATCAGAGGATCCCTGAAGGAATGGGCGAAGATCACCACTGACAAATGGTTCTAAATATCATAAAATATGGCTACTGCATAGAATTAACAGTCACCTCCAATGACACCACCAAAGACAAAACAAAAGTTTGTGACAACAAAATATCTGGTAATCAAAATTAAGCTTTTCCAGTACTATTTGATTAACAAGTTCACAAATAAAATAAAGCAACGAGAGATCTTAACATTATGA
Source organism: Calotriton arnoldi (assembly GCA_963921515.1). Taxonomy (NCBI): domain Eukaryota; kingdom Metazoa; phylum Chordata; class Amphibia; order Caudata; family Salamandridae; genus Calotriton; species Calotriton arnoldi. The sequence continues at coordinate 1,094,692 of CAWUFW010002467.1, read as the reverse complement.
GCTTTACACAGCGGTATATATACATTAATGACAAGCACCTGGGATGTTTGTTCTGGCATTGTAAGTGAGACCATCATTTTCAATGCAAACTCATTACTATCCATCACTATACACCCACCCATTACCAACAACCTTTCCTTGCTCTTCCTTTAAGGACGAAAAATCTGTCAAATCCCAAGTCGTCATAAAGGCATATCTCCTGCATGCACATTATATCCATGCCTAAAACTAATTGACCCCATTGTCTTCCTGCAACCTACACATCCCTGCCATGATCCCAGAAAACATAGGCAGGTGATTTTCATGGTTTTTGGTAAAAACTGAAGAGTATCTAAACGCCTGTACTGTACCTGTGAAGGATGATTTAAGTGGCCCCAAACGCATTCCCAGGCTAATCTCCTGGAACTCTGTAATGATGATCGTGAGCTAGTTGATCCATTTCTTTCACTGTCACCCAATAGGGCTCCTTAATCAGGATTATCCGGAACCTATCAATCGGAAGTGTAGTGAATTAGAAGTATAAATTCCATTGAATGTGTTAGTTTTTTCTCGTAGCGTAATTTGTGTTGGAAATTAAGGTTAATTCTCTGAGACTTAACAGAAGGCTCTTCCTGTTAAACTATGATTGAAATTTTGGTATTTAAAAAAGCGAGTCTGATCATTTAGGGGCCCTCATTTGGCTTCTATCAATTCTGCTAGTTGTAACATATATGTTTATAATCAATCAAGTTCAGGGATTTTACTAAACAGTTAAAGCAGATTATCTCTGTTGAGAGAAACAAGGTAACAATCAATATAAAACATTTCTAACTGATTCCAACTCTCAATTTTTACGATCAAAGGGCAAGTGAATTGAATACTGAAAATATTAGTGTTGGAATTTAAAATAGATTTAATATTGTGGTTATTCAATTTAAGCCTCCCCTTCTCCATTTTGTTCACTTCAATTACTTCAGGCAGCGCTATAATTCTATCGACAATATAAATTCTAATGAAGTATTTTGTGGTTGTGGGTAATTTCCCACATGGATGGAGCACATACTTCAATAAACCTTTAGGTTTTCCTGTTTATTTCTTGCTTATTTACAGCTGTAGAGTTATAGCCAGCACTGGGTTATTCAGATTTATTCAGATCTATTTTCTCTTCATTACTCTTTTCTACAGCCTGCTACTCTGGGGAATAAAGGGAATAGTATAAGTTTATCCTGAAGTTTGCTGTTTTCTATGGCCTCATTAGTAGCAGTGTGGGGTGTGTGAAACTCAAGTAATTTGCTATTGCATCATTACGCAAATTCAATGCAAAATTGCATGAAATTATACGTAATTAGACAAAATGCAGCTTGCACTCAAAAAATTACTCAGACGGCCTGCTTTGGGTAAAAGTTAACAGAAAAATGTGATTTTGAATTGACTTCTGGCTCCTGCTTTCAAAATACTGTCACTCGTGTCTGGATTTGTAGTTTTACACTCACAAATTGCCTGAAAAGGTCCGCTAGGGTCACAAATCTGCCTGAAATGTTTGTTGAACACCCACGTTAAAGTAACTGTCTCTCGCACAGGCGCGGCCGGCACAGGTAACTGCAGTGGGGCCGTGGTGTGGGGCAGGTGGGGAGGAAGTGGGCAGACAACAGGATACGGAAAATAAATAAAACCACTTACCTTGCGCTTGCTGCATCACGAGTCAGCGATGCGGCGAGCGCAAGGTAAGTGATTTTATTTATTTATTTATTTTACTTTCCCTATACAGTCCTCTGTCCACAAATCCCCACCTCACCGTGGTTACCTGTGCCAGCCATGCCTGCTCTCGCATTCAAAATACCACCACTTGCTCTCAGATTTGTAGTTTCACACTCAAAAATTACTTGAACACTCCGCTCGGGTAAATAATCTACCTGGAATGCTGCATGCATTCAAAAATTACCTGAAATGTACTTTTTGCTTTACAATTTCTCCAGAAAATTCCATTGTGTGGTGTAATGGCATAATCTTGATAACCACGCATAACCACGCATAAAATGTTATTATGTAAAATTGCCAAAATTAGGCCAACTAAGCCGGCATAATTTAAATTTCGCCTGGCTTACTAATTAGAATACTTCCTGCATTGTTAGTTCCTTGTTCTTTGGTTTTAGGACCACCCAAGCAGAAACATAACATAACAAAAACAGTTCAGAGTATATAAGTAGGGGAAACCGCATTTAATTTGTAGGGGTGCATTATAATCACACATGTAGAGCGCACCCGCATATAATCCTTTGTCGTATTACTGTGAAGTGTTAGAATTTCGAATTGTAATAACATGAAACGTGGCCATTTAAAGTAACATGGGGAATTAATGTAGAAAATGAATGTAACTAATAGAAAACATTAACATGAAGAACTCGTGTTGTATAACTGACCACCATTCATTTATTAAATGTGTTTATTAATGTGCCATTTTACATGTAGGTTAATGTGTTAATTGAATTGGCCTTATTTCCTATGCAATTTCTTAAAGCTTACTTTCCATTTCTTTATGTTAGCCAATCTTGTAGGCCTGAAGTGCATTTTCCCTGGACACTCTCGCTTTAGAATTTATAGCTGAATTTCATGTGTGCTGTGGAATTTGTTCTTTCTCACGTTTTGTGTTCCAGGTGAAAGAAGTGCTCTTGTTAGCTAGAATTATGTCTTTGTTTTACTAGTCAGGCAAGAAGAGAAAAACTTACATTGTTCGGTCTGAATCGATAAGGGAAGGCTGTTGTCCTTCGCACAGGAAATGGCTTGGGAACCAAGGACAGAAATGGTGAGAAGAAGAGCATTGCGATCCCATGGAAAATTACTTTTAGGATGATACCCAAAGCGGATGGCGTGACACGCAAAGACTCTTGGGAAAGATACGTGTAATAATGCAATGTTGAAAGTGGGGAAAGTGCTCATTTCTCTTCTGCCTTTGGAGAGAGAGCATCTTAGAATGAGCTCTGTCCTAATAGCTCTATGCTATTAGACCAATCGATGGAGGAGAGACTTCTTAGAAAAACTCCACATGCTGACACCTTATATCTCTTGTCCCAGAAGATGCAAACATAGGGATGTCATTTTAGCGTTAGAGTAGATTAGGGATAGATTAATGCTTTATATTCACCAACCCTCAATGCATGGAAATTTGAACTCATGTTTTCTGATCCTCTACATCCAATTTCTTGAGTTAATTGTTTTGTGTATGTTGCATCGCCTCAACTTGATTCGCAGATTTGGCTTTATGCTCATTCCGATATATTTCTACACTTTTGTTTTGAGGTGTCATTATGTCCAGTTTTTTTGGCTTTGTAATAAATTAACTAACCTTACGTAGTTTACTGTGGATACTATGGGGCCAATTCCGATTCGGGCCGGAAAACATACCGACCGACTCGGTACAGGAATTTAGTCCGACCGACTCGGACCGGCGCCGCACGACCCGGGTAGTACGATGAAATGCATGTGAAATCCGACAGACTCGGACGGAATACAAAGCGACCGACCGAGCCGGACGGAAACAAGCCATCCGGCCGGGAAATCACGCGAAACGAACCGACCGACACGCGCTCGGATTGAACCCGAACGAAGCGTACCCGCGAACTCCGACCCGCGTAGTACGATGCTGTGCGTGCAAAACACGACCGACTTGCCCGGAGCACAAGCCGTACGACCGACACGCATACAAAGCCCAGCCGAAGCAACCCAATACTACGCGACCGACTCGTACGCCGCATATGAAACCTAGCTGACACACAGCGGGAACGAGTCGGACAAGATCGCACCAGACAACTGCAGCGTCCTACTCGGACACAAGAACGACTCCTACATGCACCAAAAACACCAAGGAATTTTTTTTTAAAAAGGGCCAAACAAGCAACCACTAAGCCAATAAATACAGGGAGGAAAAAAAAATGGAACAAGGACACACCTCCAACTCCACCTACATAAAGGCCACAAATCCCTACCATGATCCCTTGCAAATTCCACTGACCTGCCAGACAGAACACCATCACACAGCAACCACAGACACACTCACAGCTCATACATCACACAAGCCACACACCATTACCACACCTACAAATAGCACCCTCACACACACCCAGCTAAACCTACACTCACACACCCCCACTTGCACACACACACACATCAATCACCACCACCACCCATCACCATGCCCCCAAAGAAGAACCATAAGTTCCTAGATTGTGAATTGGAAGTCCTGGTAGACGAGATCCTCAGGGTAGAGCCACAGTTGTTTGGTACATTGGTACAACAGACCCCCATGTCGCAGAAAACCAAGATGTGGGCGAGGATTGTCGACAGGGTCAATGCACAATCACCATGTTTGCGCACAAAGGAAGACATCCAGAACAGGTGGTATGATGTGCGCAGGAGGGTCAGGGACCTACTCAAAAAGGACTACCTCCTCAGCCAGCACACCGGCAGTGGCCCTCCTGCAAAACCAGTATACCTCAGGCCCTGGGAGGAGAAGGTGCGGGCCATCCTACCACCAGTGAGCGTATATGGATTAACAGACATCCCAGAGCCTGGTGAGTACACAACTAATATACACAATATGGTGTGACAACACACACACATCACAGTCAAGGGGATAGGCAAACCATGCACACTTAGCAAATACACAGCAACTAAAAGATATCCATCCCAAGATGTGAATGCTAGTCAGACAAACACAATACCTGCCATCTCATAGTGATATGTAACTGTGTCATGACATCTACAAACCTAACAACAAATACAGCAAGGCAGTGGCACAAATAGAACTAACAAATACTCCCAAATATTTACCCACCACTAGAACACCACCTCATAGGGAAGCTCACTGAAAGGAAGGACTTCTGTGTATGCTGGTCAAGTCAGTGTAGCCAATAGCATGATGGGAGTGGTAGTCACAGATATTGGTCACACCCACAATTGGCCCATCAACACCACTCTGAACCATGCTCACATCACAGGGAGTGGAAAACAACTGACAAGATGGCTGACACTGGCTACTGCTGTGGGGAGCACAAGGCCCTGCTGGGAACTGGGCACCAACAAACAACAGGACCACACTGTCAGCCATCTTGCCATTGCTGTCACACTCACACACACTGAAGTCCACTCAAAAGGAAGGAAGGATGGGCATGCTGGGAAGGGGGTGTAGGCAATAGCATGATGGGAGTGGTAGTCACAGATCAACATCTCACACCCACATGGCCCAGCAAGTTAGCACTGAAGCATGCACACCTCACAGAGAGTCAAAAGCCACTTCAAAGATGTCTGACACTGGCCACAGCTGTGGGGAGCACAAGGCCCTGCTGGGAACTGGGCACCAACAAACAACAGGACGACACTGTCAGCCATCTTGCCATTGCTGTCACACTCACACACAGTGAAGTCCACTCAAAAGGAAGGAAGTATGGGCATGCTGGGAAGGGGGTGTAGGCAATAGCAGGATGGGAGTTGTAGGCACAGATATTGGTCACACCCACAATTGGCCCATCAACACCACTCTGAACCATGCTCACATCACAGGGAGTGGAAAACAACTGACAAGATGGCTGACACTGGGTACTGCTGTGGGGAGCACAAGGCCCTGCTGGGAACTGTGCAACAACCAACAGCAGGACACCACTGACTGACATCCTGAAAGACAACTTGCACTCCCTGCAATGGAAGCACGTTCCATGGTGGGATATCTGGCTGGGTGGGAAGGAGGACTCACAGCACTGACCATAGTAACAAGCACCTCCCCTCACACACCCCAACACTAACTCCACATAACCCACCTGGGAGAATGCAATGCCTCACATCCTAAATGAAGATCCCACAAAGAACCACCACCCTGGGTTATGCTGTGTGAAGCACAGGGACACTCTTGGGACTTGTAGCCAAACAACTGCCAGGACAACACTCCCAGCCAGCCTGTCAGCACAGGCACCCCACCCCACAGGGAAGCAGAGTCAAAAGGAAGGAAGGATGGGCATGCTGGGAAGGGGGGTGGAGGCAATAGCATGATGGGAGTTGTAGGCACAGATATTGCTCACCCTCACAATTGGCCCATCAACACCACTCTCAACCATGCTCACATCACAGGGAGTGGAAAAGGACTCACAAGATGGCTGACACTGGGTACTGCTGGGGGAGCACAAGGCCCTGCTGGGAACTGTGCAACAACCAACAGCAGGACACCACTGACTGACATCCTGAAAGACAACTTGCACTCCCTGCAATGGAAGCACGTCCCATGGTGGGATATCTGGCTGGGTGGGAAGGAGGACTCACAGCACTGACCATAGTTACAAGCACCTCCCCTCACACACCCCTCAACACTAACTCCACATAACCCACCTGGGAGAATGCAATGCCTCACATCCTAACTGAAGATCCCACAAAGAACCACCACCCTGGGTTATGCTGTGTGAAGCACAGGGACAATCTTGGGACTTGTAGCCAAACAACTGCCAGGACAACACTCCCAGCCATCCTGTCAGCACAGGCACCCCACCCCACAGGGAAGCAAAGTCAAAAGGAAGGAAGGATGGGCATGCTGGGAAGGGGGTGGAGGCAATAGCATGATGGTAGTTGTAGGCACAGATATTGCTCACCCTCACAATTGGCCCATCAACACCACTCTCAACCATGCTCACTTCACAGGGAGTGGAAAAGGACTCACAAGATGGCTGACACTGGGTACTGCTGGGGGGAGCACCAGGCCCTGCTGGGAACTGTGCAACAACCAACAGCAGGACACCACTGACTGACACCCTGAAAGACAACTTGCACTCCCTGCAATGGAAGCATGCTTCATGGTGGGATAACTGGGCTGGGGGGAGAAGGAGGCCTGGATGGCAACCAAATACCACCAATGCTGGTCATGCACACACCTCAACATACACATTGACATGCCACAGGTTGGCAGGACAATGTGCTACACCAATATCACTCTCTGACTGTCACAATTTAGGAGAATGCAATGTCCTGGCCCACATCCAGAGGTACAGTCACAACTGTCAGGTGTTTGAACAATTGATGCCAGTAGAAACATAACATACAATCTGTGTCTCTCCCCAAAACAGGTGATGATGGGGACACAGCAGCAGACGAGGAGGAGTCCCTGTCCCAGGCACCGGGGAACACTGAGCTCACTGGTGTGGATCAGCCACTGCACTCCTCGGATGGTGAAGAACCAGCTGGACCCTCCGGTGTGAGTCATCATGCAGCACCAGCAGGACCAACATCTGCACCCCCTGCACCCACCCCTCCAACAACTGCCAACACACAGGCCACCCCTGCCAACATGGACAGACCAAGGACCACAGATGACAACAGCGCAGGGACCCAGGCCCAAACTGGAGCTGGTGACAACGAGCCCAGGAACAACACCCAAGTGGGCCCACGGTCACCTGTGCGTGCCACCGCAGGTCCTGCACGTGTCGCCAGGGGTGGTGGGAGGGGTGGTAGACATAGGTCGCTCTTTGCAGAGGGGTCTGGACTGCATGATGACCCACAACTGGCATGCATCGCGGATGCGTACCAGACTAGCACCGGAGAGGTCAGCCAGGTAGTGGGGATCCTCAAGGACATACAACAGCAGCAGGCTGCCCATCATGCCCGCTTGGACTCCCACATGTCCCATGTCGACACGCACATGTCACATGTCGAGACACACATGTCACGTGTCGAGACACACATGTCTGGCATTGAGTCCAAGTGGGACACATTGGAACAACTGACAGCGGTGCATAGGGACATACTGACATGCCTCCGCCAGATCAGCACCAACATGGCCTCACCTCCCTGTGTGCCCACAACAACTGCTGCTGAAACAACTGCAAATGCCACAGGGAGGGAGGAGGACTCTGGCAGAGAGTCCCCTGCACCGCTGTAGCCTGCACCTGAGGGTCCCCCCCCCAAGAAGAGGGGCCGTCTGAGGAGGCCAAACTGAGAGGCCGATGGCCATCTACATCCCCCAGGAATCCAACACCTGTTCTGGAACTTTTCCTCTGTGTGCAAACTGCACGCCCTGTCGAAGCCAACCCAACTCTCCCACATGACATGGGGAGCTCTAGTTGGCCAAATTTATCAGATGACTGTGGACTTTACTCTGGACATTTCAGCTACCAAGACTTCCAATACACATGGGAACTTTGGATTCCAATTTCTATGTACAGCACCCACCATCCTGTGCACCATCCTCACACCTGTATGTAAATAAACTCACCAATACACCATATCTGCCTCTGTTGTGATTCCAACGTGGTTTTTGTCATGTAGATGGTGATCTGCTAAATGACACTGTGCATGCTAACTGCTACAGCAAGTCCAACACCGTCATGTCAGTCATGGCGACGTGACACATATGAGGGAGACACACCACTAGGGCCACACAACACATACACACCAGGGCCATCAGACTCATCACCTATACTGATGTTGCAACTAAATACAGTGGAATGCACAGACACGCCACCTATTCACAGTCACTGTCAACTAGACTACAGGTGCAGTAAGCAAATGTCAGTCAGATGTGTGACTACAGACAACGCACATCCCAAAGTGAAGCACAGGTTTATTACACATTTGCAACATGTTGTTTCCACTACAAATGCAAGCTAATCCAACCTGGCTGTGGCCACAAAGTCAAAAAGTGCAGAAGATAGAAAGTCCAGGGGTGTGTGGCACATCACCTGTAGGGAAACGACTGCTTCCACCTTGGAAGTTGAATCATGGATTCGGGGATCCAAGTTGATCAGACAACTCCGGCAGCACCCTGTGAAGGACAGACATGGCACACAGTCAAAACCACTGAAGAACAGCACAGAACGGCAATACTCATGTCTAATACATGTCACGAGATAACTACACAAAACCAAGTTAGCATGTCAACAATGTTGGGCAGTACAGACCACCTGCAAGGACACATCGCTGCACGCATCCAGTCAAGTAGCACATGGCCACACTCAAACAGCACCAGAGCACCACACACACATATCATGCAAACTCAAATCATTGACATTACAACCCTCTGGAGACTCACATTCAGCTGAAGAAGTTGGTGATGAGCTGTGTGCGGACATCACCATCATCATCATCATCATCTTCACTGGCATTGTGACCCAGGCCAGGATCTTCCACAGGTGGCGGACGTTGGTCATCGTCATCCAGGATGAGAGGCCACTCCTTCCGCACTGCCAGGTTGTGTAGCATGCAGCAGATGATGACAATCTTGCACACCTTTGCTGGGGCATATGGGAGGGCCCCTCCTGTCTTGTCCAGGCAGCGGAAGCGGCTCTTCAGGAGACCAAAGGTCCGCTCAATCACCCTCCTCGTCCGACCATGTGCCTCATTGTAGCGCATCTGGGCTGGTGTCACAGGGTTTCTGAGGGGTGTCAGCAACCACGGCATGTTGGGGTATCCCGAGTCACCTACAGACAGACAATTGCACATTAGCCGATTTGAAAATGTGTGCGGAAAACAACATAGCAGAACACACACAATGGTACAAAGTCAGTACACACCAACAAGCCAGGCACGCTGGTTCGGCATCTGTGACATCATCCTCGGGATGCGACTATTCCTCATCACGTAGGCATCGTGTGCCGAACCGGGGAAACGGGCACACACATGTGAGATGGTCATATCTGCAAGACATACCACCAGAGCATTGATCGATTGGTAATGTTTCCGGTTCCGGCATGTCTGCTCATGTGCCTGTGGTGGTATCAAAGCCACATGTGTCCCATCAATGGAGCCAATTACATGTGGCATCCTCCCCAGGGCATAGAAGTCACTCTTGACGTCAGTGAGTCGTTGACGTGTTGGGAAATAGATGTACTGGTTGAGGTATCTCAACATTGCCCCCAAAACATCGCGTAGCACATGGCTGAACATAGTCTGTGACATCCCACCAGTAGTTGCCACAGTGTGTTGAAAGGTACCGGTGGCAAAGAAGTGTAGGGCTGCCATCACCTTCACCTTGGGGGTCAGCACTTTAGGATATGGCCGGCCAGGCTGCAAATGTGGGTCCAACCGCACGGCCAAATCCTCAATCAGCTGCCTGGTGAAGCGGTACCGTCGGATGCTGTCATGTTCCACCATCGTTGCCAGGTCTGGGAATGGTCGATGGACAGCAGGAGCCCTGCAGTGCATAGGTGAAGAAAGCAAGATTGTCAGTCACCCCACCTATGTGCCGTTCACCATACTCAATTTCACATGATACATCATTAACAAACACAAGTACTTGATGTGTGTGTCGTTCCGTTTGGACATATATGGCACCTACATGGACATCATCTAACATCTCTGTTCAACAAGTGTTGACAACAGGTTCCAGGGTGTGCTATGGGACACCATTAGGCTGTGTCACAGTACCCATTAACTGCTCTCACGTTCCACACACATACCACAGTGACATGTCTGGACAGATGCTCCACAGGCATCACAGCTCATTGACAGGTAGATTCCCAGGGACTCTGTCTTGCCACATGGACACTGGCATGACATGGCGTATCATGTACACGTCAGAAAAACAAACATGACACCCACAGGTAGTGGCCCCTGTAGCCTCTGCAGGACAGACATGGACGTCTGTGACACACACACACTATCAAAGTTCATGCACAAACCACGTGGATGTGGAGACTGTCTCCCATTGTGCACATGGAGTCAGAGACATGTGATACACAACATGCACACAGACTGTGGAGGGACATCACTATTGTTGGAATGGGCCACCCTGTGACGTACATGCCTTCCCACATGTGAGCCTGGGGGTATGTGACATGTCATACACATACACAACCTGGAAATGTGACCATGACACATGCTCAGAAATTAAAAGTTGCACACCACAGTGGTCAGGTGCACAACACACAAAGGACCCTGTCCCCATGAACACGTGCACAGCCTGAGTGTGTCTGCCCCCAAGTGCCACCCCAAAATCCACATGGTCACCCCCATACACAGATAAGGTTATGCTGCCACACATGCCTTATATACAGTGTGGACTGGGTGTGGTGTTGTAGGTGTGCCCCTGAGTCCCTGGAAAGTAAATGTGGCTGGCATAGGTTCACCAGTGACAAGCATGGTGACATATGCGTGTGACCTGTCCAGGGACGCGTTGTAGAGCAATGGACCGATCGGTGTGCCCGGTCGGCCCATTGAATTGTATGTGAGCGGGTACGCGTTGTATGCCTGGTACGCGTTGTAGAGCAATGGACCGATCGGTGTGCCCGGCCGGCCCATTGCATTGTATGTGAGCGGGTACACGTTGTATGCCTGGTACGCGTTGTAGAGCAATGGACCGATCGGTGTGCCCGGCCGGCCCATTGCATTGTATGTGAGCGGGTACACGTTGTAGAGCAATGGACCGATCGGTGTGCCCGGCCGGCCCATTGCATTGTATGTGAGCGGGTACGCGTTGTATGCCTGGTACGCGTTGTACAGCAATGGACCGATCGGTGTGCCCGGTCGGCCCATTGCATTGTATGTGAGCGGGTACGCGTTGTATGCCTGGTACGCGTTGTACAGCAATGGACCGATCGGTGTGCCCGGCCGGCCCATTGCATTGTATGTGAGCGGGTACGCGTTGTATGCCTGGTACGCGTTGTACAGCAATGGACCAATCGGTGTGCCCGGTCGGCCCATTGCATTGTATGTGAGTGGGTACGCGTTGTGTGCCTGGTACGCGTTGTACAGCAATGGACCGATCGGTGTGCCCGGCCGGCCCATTGCATTGTATGTGAGCGGGTACGCGTTGTATGCCTGGTACGCGTTGTAGAGCAATGGACCGATCGGTGTGCCCGGCCGGCCCATTGCATTGTATGTGAGCGGGTACGCGTTGTATGCCTGGTAAGCGTTGTACAGCAATGGACAGAACAGTGCGCACACATTGGCTGGGGCCTGGCATGGCAACGGTCGCGTTTTCGAAGCTCCAACGAGTCTGATGCAGTGAATTCAGTTGGCCAGCCACAACAATGTTGCAAAATCATGGGTGTCATGAAGTTGAAGATTTGAAGGATGCTGTGGGCGTGTATTAGTGCTGCTATTCCATGGATTGGTCAAATTCAGAAGATGCAAACGACTTGGAACTATCACTTTGGACACATGGGACAGTATCTGCCTCTGCAGCACACATATAATGCTGGCTGTTCCCCTGAGAGCTCACTTGCCTGCACTACATGCTCCAGGACGACATCTGCCACCAACACTGCTGCTGTTTATGCATCCTCTGGCTCCTGCAATGGCACGTACTGTGGAGAGAGCCCCAGCCTTCAGCCTTGAGGAGAACCAGGCCCTGCTGGACAGCCTCCTTCCACAGTACAGCAAGCTGTATGGGAAACCAGGGGAGCAGGTGAGTGTGCTGTCCACTGCCTCACTAATTGTGCATGTTGTCTGACTAGCAGGGCTTTCAGTGTGCACACCACTCGCTAGCATGCCCACTGAGTAGTTGTCACACCCCAAAGTGTGTAGTTACATGCACTGAACTGGTACAGTGCAGTAACAGTGCATTCCAACTAGGTTTACTTCCCATGCAATGATACCATGTAGTGACTGCTGGCAAACTGTTCATAGCCATTGTTGCACTGCCTGTGTACATCATATGCCCCTGTGATTGAGACATGTATATCCAACTGTGTGATGCACGTATATGTTGCTTGTGTAGTAATGGCCTTTTCACTTTGTCATCCTCACAGGTTGATGCCCACCAGAAGCAGGAAATTTGGCTGACCATCGCCCGGAAAGTAAGATCTGTGGGGGTCTACAGGCGCAGGATCCGCAACTGCCAGAAGAGGTGGCAGGACCTTTGTGGCTGGACCTGGAGGATCGCAAGGGTCCAGCTGAAGCTGTCGCCTCCTCGCAGGAGGGGCGGACACCGGACCCTGACCCCCCACATGCTCCGGATCCTGGCGGTGGTCTTCCCTGACCTGGATGGGCAGCTGAAGGACAGACAGCAGCAAGGAGGGGGTGAGTCCATGACTGCACTGTGCACTTTGTCTGACATGCTATGTGCCCTCCTCTGGCCTGGTTAAACTTCCACAGTAAATCAGTCATGTGGTCCATGACCCATGTCCCTCATTTGTGACATGCCCACTTCTCTGATACGCATATGTGTGGCCCTTATAGTTGGGAAATTGTGTCATTTGGGGACTGTGTCATTGCATTTTGCTTTGCTCAAGGTGGGGGACAGCATTTGTTCCCGTGACTATGTTGTGCGATTAATGGGTGGCTCAATTGCTTACACAATGCCTAAGTTCTGACATGTGATCTGGGTGTAACTTTGATATGTGGTCCGCTTGCTGCTCTGACTCACCACATGTCCCTGGGGAATTTGCCACACACCCATGCTGCTGGTGGGAACAATGTTTGGGCCTCAGGAGTATGTGTATCCAGTGTGTCACACATGCTTAGCCACCTGCCTACTGTCCAGGACTCATCCCTCTTACAGGTGGAGCTGGACAGTCATGCCTACTCCAGGGCATGCAATACACTCTGTACTCCCACTCCCATGTATCATCTGGCATGTTGTGATCAGTGAAATGTACCCTTAGGTGTCTGCCTCTGTCTCATTGTGCTGTGTCTTCGTTGTCAGGACTACTGGTATGTTTATGGGTTAGGGCTCAGCATGCCATCTGAGATGTCACCATGATAGACGATACTTCTGTGACTTATAGGTGTCTGATCACTTAACTGTGCACACAGGTGTTTGCGACTGTGACTTTCAGGCAGCTGTGTTGTGATTCACAGCACACTGTGAGGTGCTCATGTTCAGAGAGTTGTGTTTCATGTCCCCCATATGTCCAGTTGGTATGACGTGGACAAATAGTAGTACAGATGATGTGGTATTTGGGGGATGGACATATGCACTTGTCAGTCACATAACTTGCGTTCCCCATGCCCTCGGATTGTGACACAGTGCAGACTGTTGTTGGCAGGCTGCCATGGCCATGTGACTTGAGACAGTAATGTATGACTTTGCACACATTCCTGTGTCATGGCATTAAACTTCCTGAGACTGATCCTGCAGGGAGTGACATGTGCAACATGCACCCCATTGTGGCATTGACTATCTGGACATGGGTGCATCAAGGTGTCTGGTGCTGGTATGCATCACATGCATTTCTATTTAGACTCTGGCCATCCCTTTATCCGGACACCTGCACTGACTCAGTGGCAAGAGATGTGATGTGTGCATGTTCACATACTTCACCGTGTTCCCTGCAATGTCCAACAACTGTGTAGGTGGTGCATGTGTCCGCACTGGGGTCTTACCATCAGACAGGCACCAGACAGATGGGTGCAAGGGCAGGAGGGTGTGAGTCCCATGGTTGACCATCAGACTGACAATTGGCTTTCCCGAATCTGTGTGGGGACTTTAGGCAATGTTCAACTAAGGATGCCAGGGCTTGCTCTGTAATGTGCTGTACTTACTGTGGTGTGTGCGGTCAGTGCAGGTGACTGATGTTTGTCTGTTTCCCTAATTGTTTGCAGATACATCCACGGCCACAGGAGGGGACAGCTCCACGGACCAAGAGGAGCAGCGGAGCCAGACTGGGTCAGCATCGGACCGAGTGGTCAGAGGGACCCAGTGGCACGGAGGGCGAGGGAGCCACACCGAGGAGTCCTCAGCACCATCCACCTCAGCTGAGGACCACAGCAGCTCGGAGGATGACTCCCTTGTGGAGGCGGGTGTCAGCAGCCACCAAAGGCCAGCTAGTCTGTCTGGCCCCGCCACCACCACCACCACCACCACCGCCCTCCCATTGTCTCCCATTCCTGAGGTCCGTGGAGGCTCCCGTACTCGGGAGCGTGTCTCCTTCGTGCCAGGCACCGCACCCCCTGCCCCTGTGTCCCCTGCTGCCCTGAGTGAGGAGTCTGTGTACCTCCTTTGGCAGCTCCATGTAGGGCAGACAGCAATGCTGAGTGTCCTCCATGCACACACCACTCTGTTGACACAGCTGGTGTCGTTCATGGAGGGCATCTCAATGGGTATGTCTGCCCTACAGAGGAGCAATAAGTCTATGGACTCCTCCCTGACGGCAGCAGTGTCCCTCCTCCAACAGTCCCTCACCCCTCCCACCTCTGCCCCATCCACACTTCCTGCCCCCTACCTGTCCAAAGCACATGCACACCTGCACAGTCACCCAAACACACAGACACGAGCAGCACAGACACACCCAAGAGAAAGGCAAGACGTGCACACAAGCATCCTCAGGGGATTGATACCACAGACACAGGGGATGGGGAACACACACACACACAGGCAACCACAGTCACTCCGCAATCCTCAAGATCCTCTCCCTCCAAGACCCCTTCCCTTGCCTCACCTGTAACCCCACCTGATCAGCAGCTCTTCCTCAGTGACCTCGGCCTCTTCCCCTCCAATCCCGCTGATCCAGCATACCGGGGAAGAGGAAGTCCACCCACACAGAGGGAGTGCCCTCGCCCCCGGACACCCTCCCCCAGGTGCAGGCAGAGTGAGCCCCCACCGCAAGTCCCCCGGTCCCGGAAGAGCAAGACCCCACCACTGCCCTGCAAGTCAACCACCCAGTCTCTCACCTCCATCCCCCAGGCCACCACTCCACAGGTTCCACCGCCACACCCTGCCCCAGGTTCCCCCACACACCGATACCCCATCCCCAAACTGCTTAGGCCCTCCCCCCCTGCCACTTGCTCTTCCACCCCCAAACCAGACGCTCTGCCTGTTTGTGCCACTGGTGTGGAGACCGTGTCCCCCCTCTGTCCTGCCCAGCTCTTCTGCCCCCCTTCCACTACCTTGGAGTCATGCACTGCGGTGGAGTCCACAACCACCCCGTCTGACTCGGGCACTGCATTGGGGACCCAGTCCACTCCATCTGACCAGCCCACTGCAGTGGTTGCAGCACCAACACCATCTGACTTGAGCCCTGCGGTGGTGCCAGCCCCCTGAGTCAGACACCTCCACTGCAGTTGCCGGTGACACTCCTGCACCCACCCCCCCTTCACTGCCTCCGTCTGGCATCCCCTGATCCTGTCCCTGCGGTGCCTGGCCTGCCCCTCGTATGCCCCTCCAAGGGGGATGTCCCCTGTCCGTACCTGTACAAGCAAGCAATTGTTGACAAGTTGTCACACATCACCCTGTTGGAACTGTATATTTGGACTGGCCATTGGCCTTAGTTTATTTTGGACTTTTGATTTGAGTTGCACACTTGCTGAATAAAGCCTCTTTTTGTTTACTTGTGGTTAATCTTTGGAGGTACATGATGTAGATGTGTGGAATCATGCATTTGCTGTTGTAATAGTGTTCAGATCAGGTAAATGAAGTTTTGCTGTGATGGGCTCCATGTGGTCCATGGGATATGTGTCCTAATCTAGTCTGGATCTATAGCATCATTTGCTGCAGTCTGAGGGTGTAATGTTCAGCATTTGACACAGGGATGTACGTTTAGCATTTGTAGATTACCATCTTTGTCCTACACTGATTCACATCTGGTGGGCTTACCACTGTCCAATGTTCCTAGTACCCTGACTGTGTGCCCGTCTCCAATGGACATGCAGTTTGGCACATCAAATTTGGAGGACTCATCTGTGTACACAGTGCAAGTTGCTTGACACGTGCCTTGGGTGTATGCAGATGACTGACGTGACACTCCCGTGCCCAGGCTGATATGAGCAGAGCCTTCAGTGTGTTGTAGTTGTTGACTCACTGACCGAGTGTTCTGCTGACAGATTTGAGTCGTGCACAGACAAGGTTTGGCACAGCTGACCTTCCACAGGAGTAGAGTGCCCTCATGGCAGTGCGTGATTCCGTGATATAGGCTGTGCCCGTGTTGTGTGTTGTGTAGGCATGTCTGTGCGTGTACCCTTTTCCTTTTCCTACACAGGCTGTGTCCCTACGGATGTTCCTGTTTGTGATGCTTGCTGAGTTGTTCTGTGTTCATCCAGCATCTTGGACCTGGTTTCTCCGGGATGTGGGTGCATGGCAAACTAATGTTAATGAGGTTGTCATCCCTAGTTGTCTTTGTTGTCAGGGCTGGGGATGTGGGCAAACGCAGATGGGACACAGTCAGGATTCCTCTTGGCACTTGTTGGTTACACGAGTAATGTGATTTTCTGTTTGTGTATGCTTTCAGTGATTGTGACACGTTGTGTGTGTGACTGCTGCAACTCCTCAGGGTCAGAGCTGCAATGTTGGAAGTTGTCTATGTGTGTCCTTTGTGGGTCAGCTTGGCATCTTCATTGGTGTGTGACTATGGCCAGGATCCCATTGTTTGGGGTGGATTTGATGTCATGCCCATGTACGTCATACTGTGCAGTGTGTCAGACATTCACAAGTATTGTTGACTGGCCATGTGTGATGGGTTTCTGCACCTTATTTCCCCCCACCACCACTGGGATTTTCTGGGTGCATGTGCAATGTCAGCAGTCCATGTGAGCTTCACTGCTGCACATTGGTGGAGTTCAAGGTGTGTGTCGTTGAGTGTGTGCAAATGTGAGTTGTTGCATGGCTGGGGCACTACCTCCATGTTGTCCTTGGCTGGCAGGCCATGCTGAGTGCTTTGTGCTTGTATAGGTGTGATGGTAGTTTGTTGCTCAGGACACATGGCTGTGGTTCACAGTGTGGATGACATCTACCTTTGCCATCACAGTGTGATTGTCATGCAGGCTAGTGTCACCACAATGTGGGGTCCCTGGGGGAGTGCTGTGGTGGTTCTGTCTCTTGCTGTGTTTGTTGCTGTTCCTACAAGCTTGTGTGACATGTGTAATTTGGGCTCCCTCTCATCTCACAACGCCTGTTTGCCCACATAGGGGAATCCAATCCCTGAGTTAGGTTTGTATGTGACTGTGTTGACATCTGTGTATTAGTGAATCTGGCCTCCTCATGTGTTGTGTGTTTGCCTGGGGACACTGGCACACAACCCCCTCACCTGTTGTGTATGATATGCAGTGTGAGTCTGCCTGTTTGTGTTTGTGCATTTGCACCACTGCATTGGCATATCTTTAGTTTGCCATTGGCTGTATGTTGTTTGTTGGCTTTCCCCTGCTGGCCCTGGGACTGCTAGGTCATCAGTCAGCACATTGATCATGGTTAGTATGTCCCATTGCTGCCATGGTATGGTATTTGTTCACATGACATCTACAGTCTCCACAGGATATCTACATGTGTGTGTCCATTGCTGCAGATATGTGGGTCTGCATTATGATGCTCACTTCTGTCATTGTGTTATTTGTGAATGTAGACAATGTGGGCCCCCATGGCTGATGTTTGTGTGCACATGGCTAGAACGATGTGTCATTGGCACTGCACTGCTTGCCTCACACAATCTATGTTGCTATGGGACACAAGCACTACAATGCCACTGTAGTGTTTGGTGTTGTGTGGCCAGGAATAATCCCTGCATTTTTGGTTTAGCAGCTTTTACCAGGACTACACTTACCTTTTGGGCACTGTGGTGATGGGGCTTTGGGCCCCATTGCCACACTGTTCAAAATGTGCTTCAGCTATGGAGCACACACTTACCTTTGGCCACTGTGGTGATGGGGCTTAGGGCCCCATTGCCACACTGTTCAAAATGTGCTTCAGCTATGGAGCACACACTTACCTTTGGCCACTGTGGTGATGGGGCTTAGGGCCCCATTGCCACACTGTTCAAAATGTGCTTCAGCTATGGAGCACACACTTACCTTTTGGCCACTGTGGTGATGGGGCTTAGGGCCCCATTGCCACACTGTTCAAAATGTGCTTCAGCTATGGAGCACACACTTGCCTTTTGGGCACTGTGGTGATGGGGCTTTGGGCCCCATTGCCACACTGTTCAAAATGTGCTTCAGCTATGGTGCACACACTTACCTTTTGGGCACTGTGGTGATGGGGCTTTGGGCCACATTGCCACAGTGGTCATGGTCTGCTTGCATTGTGTAGGCCACACACACAATTATGTGTGACACATGTGTTAGGGGGTCACATTGTATGTTCAATGTCATGTTCAGTGTTGTATGCATTTGACACAGACCACACACGCTTGTCATGGTGTTGGGGGTGGGATGTAATTTACAGACAGTCCTTATGTGGGAGTATGCTAGTTGTGTCATGCATTACCCATCCTATGAGTAGGGGTGGTTGTAGTGACAGGCATCGTGCCCCCCATGAGTGGGGATGGTAGTAGTGGTAGGTATCCAGCCCCCCATGAGTGGGGATGGTAGTAGAGGTAGGCATCCAGCCCCTATGGGTGGGGATGGTAGTAGTGGCAGCCATCCAGCCCCCATGAGTGGGGATGGTAGTAGTGGTAGGCATCCAGCCCACCCTGAGTGGGGGTGGTGTTAGTGGTAGGCATCCATCCCCTATGGGTGGGGATGGTAGTAGTGGTAGGCATCCAGCCCCCCATGAGTGGGGATGGTAGTAGTGGCAACCATCCAGCCCCCCATGAGTGGGGATGGTAGTATTGGTAGGCATCCAGCCCACCCTGAGTGGGGGTGGTGTTAGTGGTAGGCATCCATCCCCCTATGGGTGGGGATGGTAGTAGTGGTAGGCATCCAGCCCACCCTGAGTGGGGGTGGTGTTAGTGGCAGCCATCCATCCCCCCATGAGTGGGGATGGCAGTGGTGACAGGCATCCAGCCCCCATGAGTGGGGATGGTAGTAGTGGTAGGCATCCAGCCCCTATGGGTGGGGATGGTAGTAGTGGCAGCCATCCAGCCCCCATTTGTGGGGATGGTAGTAGTGGTAGGCATCCAGCCCACCCTGAGTGGGGGTGGTGTTAGTGGTAGGCATCCATCCCCTATGGGTGGGGATGGTAGTAGTGGTAGGCATCCAGCCCCCATGAGTGGGGATGGTAGTAGTGGCAGCCATCCAGCCCCCATGAGTGGGGATGGTAGTAGTGGTAGGCATCCAGCCCACCCTGAGTGGGGGTGGTGTTAGTGGTAGGCATCCATCCCCTATGGGTGGGGATGGTAGTAGTGGTAGGCATCCAGCCCACCCTGAGTGGGGGTGGTGTTAGTGGCAGCCATCCATCCCCCATGAGTGGGGAGGGCAGTAGTGACAGGCATCCAGCCCCCATGAGTGGGGGGTGGTGGCAGGCATCTAGCCACCCATGAGTGGGGATGGTAGTAGTGGTAGGCATCCAGCCCCCTATGGGTGGGGATGGTAGTAGTGGCAGCCATCCAGCCCCCCATGAGTGGGGATGGTAGTAGTGGTAGGCATCCAGCCCCTATGGGTGGGGATGGTAGTAGTGGCAGCCATCCAGCCCCCATGAGTGGGGATGGTAGTAGTGGTAGGCATCCAGCCCACCCTGAGTGGGGGTGGTGTTAGTGGTAGGCATCCATCCCCCTATGGGTGGGGATGGTAGTAGTGGTAGGCATCCAGCCCCCCATGAGTGTGGATGGTAGTAGTGGTAGGCATCCAGCCCCCTATGGGTGGGGATGGCAGTAGTGGTAGGCATCCAGCCCCCTATGGGTGGGGATGGCAGTAGTGGTAGGCATCCAGCCCCCATGAGTGGGGGGTGGTGGCAGGCATCTAGCCACCCATGAGTAGGGGTAGTTGTAGGGTGGTGTTGGTGGTAGGCATCCATCCCCCTATGGGTGTGTATGGCATTGGTGTTGGCCATCCCACCCCTATGGTTCTGCTGTTGCTTGTGTTCGTCATTTGTGCATCCCTATGTGTGTGTGACATATTTCGGGTACGTGTCGTTTGTTTGTGTTGTGGGTGTTTGACTTACCGTCTGCGCCGTACGCGTCTGTGCCGGTCCCGGTAATAGATGTAGAGTATTGGTAGGACCTGCGCGATGGGATTCATGGTTGGTTCGTCTTGTTCGGGTTTCTCGTGTCTTCGACTCGTACTCGTCGCTGGCTTGTTCGTCTCGTCGCCGTGGATCGTCTTGTGGCGTGAATCGGAGCTTATGTGCAGCTCTCCCGGATGCTCAAACGTGCCGTACGTAGTGACGAGTTCGGCGCGTACGGGAGACGCATCGTACTAGTCCGGCCGGAAGGTGCTGTGTATTTGGTTCCGTGCGACTCAATTCGGCGTTTACGGATCCGGCTCGGGCAGGGAACAGGAGCTGGAATGGGTAAGTACGGCTCGCTCGGAATCTGGGCTGTTATGCGTATCGTACTTGTTCGTTCGGTAGAGTGTTCGAGTCGGTCGGAAAACACGCGTTCGGCTCGTATTTTTTCCGGACGAATACTGTTAGGTGCGCTTCCGGCCGACATCGGAATCGACCCCTATGTGTCTGGAGGAATTCCTGTTGAATTGATTGGATTTATTAACAACTTTCTCCCCTCTACGCTTACATGCTGCTAAAAAGAACCATTGGATTGTGATTCTAGATTAGGTCCAGAACTTATTGGCCCAGCACCTTTTAGTTGGCAGCAGAGTAGGATGGTTAGCACATGAAGCGAGGGGAGAATCCAGAACTAGTATAGAAAAGTGGAACCTAGAACCCAAAAATCCTAAAATAGAGCCTGATGACTGAGAACGGAGAGCAATGGATTTCGGCGGAGACTGACGGAGTCTGATGTGCGGCAAGATCAGCAGTGAAAGGAGGAGTGAGTATTAATTTGTCTAAAATTTGGCATAAAATCACTGAAAAAGAGGGTGAATTGTCATTTAAGCGTTTTGGTTCATTTCAGTTGGATGTGTTGCGGTTGTTGAGAGGAGTAATGTTTGCACTGCGACCTTTGCCTAGTCCAATACAGTTTGAGGGATTGGACGCATGGATACGTGCAGCACATGCGAAGAAGAGGGAGATACACCAAGGGAAGATGAAGAAAGCTTTGAGGACATGCCAAGTAGCGCAATGAGACACACAACTCAAGAGATGGAGAGTGGATACTCTTGCGAGAGAAAGGTTGTACCCAATGCTGGTAGGAGAGGGAGATTCTCAGAACAGGAATAGAAGGGAAAATGGAAATGATGGGACAGATACTGACAACAGCTTTTTGGATGGGTTGTTATATGAGCATCCACCAACTTATAATCCCCAGTCAGAGGAGGGAAGGTGGGATTTGGCAAATGCAGTGAATATGGAAAATGTGTCAGCACATCAAACAGGTTCTAGTACGGGAGTTGTGGGAAGGATATCCGCAGGGGTAGTGGGGACAGGAGTGTCCGCCTTAGGAGGTATGGAACAGAACGGAGTAAATGCTGCTTCACGGTTACCGGAAGCCCCTACAGTACCAGGCACCATTGGTCCTTTTTGTCCTGTGTATGACCCAAGTTCAGTGGGAAATCTTAGCCAGCGACAGTCTGTTCAAGTTGAAGAAACCAGATTGGGAAGGTCAGGGAACCCAATTGGAAATGTTCCGTCTCTAGTGCCTTTAGATTCTAGTACCCTTTTACTAGCTACTGTCGATCCTTCAGGAGTACGCATTGCTTCCAGTACTATACAGTCTATACCTATGGCAAGCACTAGCTCAGACCTGAGGATGTGGGAAACTCCAGTGAGAGGACCAATGGGTGCAGCTTCAGAAGCAAGTATAAGTCTTGGGAGTCACAGGGAATCAACATGTCTTAGATGTTGCAGACTTAGAGATTTGGTTGAGAGATCACAATAATCGCAAGGAAGGTAAGAGTAGTACATCAAGTCAAGGAACCATCAAAGCTTCAGTAAAGGCAAAACTATGGGATGTGGTGAGGTTGAAGGCTAAGGTAGATGAGATCATCAGTGGGAACTTACTTTTGAAGAGAATAGAGACCTATGAGCCAGATGACCTGCTGTTTGTAGCAAAGGATGAGCGCATGAGAAGTTGTCAGAACTAGCTCAGAGGTATGAAGTAGGCCTGTCTCAAACAAAAATGTTACAGGGAAATAATAGGCTTACCTACAGTGACCAGTAGCTGGAGGAAAAGAGAGTGACAGGATTGAAAACACATATTCGAGATTTGGTTATAGGAATGAGGGCTTGGAGTACCCTGGATAACTGGGAAGAAAGGTGGTCTAGAAAGAAGAATAAGATAAGGTTGACAGGTGAAACACCACCTCCAGCTGGGGGAAAGTTGGAAGTTGAGGCATATCTGTTAAAGGGAGGTGCCTAATGGAGGGTATGTGCATGTTCCATGGAGTAGAGGTGATCTTGCTGCATTCACAAATGATTTCCCCAGGTTGAGAGAGAAACCTGCTGAATGGTACAAACAAGTAAATCATTTTGTGAAGATCTCAAAGGTGTTGTGGATTGACTTAAATACTCTGTTTGGAATTGTGGTTCCTAGTTATCCATTGTCGGCCTGTAAAATCGCTATTGAGTGGCCTGCCGCTGAGCCAGAGAGGAGTCCTGTAACTCATGGTCCTTTGCCCTTGGTTATGAAAAAGTACAATCAGGTGATCACAAGGTTGCTGTCCAAAATAGCCCCTCAAGACATCATTTGGGTTAAACTTAGATCGAACGACCCAGGAGCCTAAAGAGTCAGTACATGCCTATTATGAAAGGCATTTGCAAGCCTTTAAGCAGTACAGTGGGTTGGACACACTCGACCCTAAAGACATGAGCCAATTTCTCTCAAAATTTGTGACAGGACTGAGGCCTGAAATCACCCACATGATCCAGCAACATTTGTTCTGCTGGCAAAATAAGCCTGTGGACAAAATTCTAGGTATGTCAGGTATTGCAGTGATGAGGGGGATTCCAAACATAGGAAAATAAAGGAAAAGTTAATCTTGGTTCAAATGCGAAATGCGCAGAAAGGAGATCAGGTACAGGCAACCGGAGGAACAGTTGTTCACAAACAAGGGATTGTCCCAGCAGGTGTTCAGGTTACATCAGTTGCAGGTCCGGCAGGACATGCAAGAGGAAGAGGTGTCCCCATAGATCCTAAAACAAGGATAGAAGTTGCTACGCTGAAAAAGACAGCTGTGGTCATTTTTGCCACAAGATCAGGCATTGGAAGCACGAGTGCCGCTTAAATCCTGTGAATCAGGTGCAGGAGGGAGAACTTGTGCAAGTGACAGATGTGGTAAATCAGTTACTGACGGTAACTAGGCCAAGATCCCTTAATGTGGGGGGAATCAGAACCAGTTAGTGCAAGAGCCCCAACCTCCAAAAATCTCGCAAGGCAATCAGACCTACCATCAGATGCCTCTAATGGAAGCATTGGATGGATTTGATCAGGACCCATCCTTATGACGGTGCCTGAGGGGGGAGGAAGACTGTACACTTGGTGCAGTCTTTTAGGTAGACCAGAGTGGACCATATGTAGAAGCTGACATAGATGATCATCCCATTACATTTTTGATTGATACTGGTGCTACCCGTTCTACTGTAAGGTCTGCAATAGTCTCAAACCTATCTCGAGAAAATCGATCCAAGTTGTAGGAGTTGCTAATAAAGGATGACAAACCCTTTGACAGAAGAGGTACCAGTGAAAATCAGAACCTTTCAGGATCATCACCAGTTTGTAGTATGTTATTTGAGTCCAGACTGTTTGTTAGGGAGTGATCTCTTATGTAAATTGAATTGTACAATCTATTGCAAGCCGAAGGGAATTGAACTGCAGACTAATGATGAAGACATTGCCTTCAAGTTGACAAATCAGAATCATTAAACAGCTATGTTTCCTTTACTGACAGTGGAAGATATGCCGCTGGACTTGAGAGACACCGTCTCTCCAGTGGTATGGGACTTCAAAGGAAAGGGAATCAGACTGATTAGAGGAGTCGAGCCAGTCCGCATACAGATCAAGCCTAATGCAGGATTCCTGAGAACACCTCAATACAACCTGACCCCAGAAACGGTGGCACGGATTACACCTGTAATTGAGTTCCTGATTGTGCACAGCATTCTGAAGGAGATCATAGGAAGTCCATGCAATTCGCCCATCATGGGATTGCAGAAACCGAGCAGAAAGTATTGCATAGTGCAGTAACTTAGTAAGGTAAATAACATTGTGATTCCATGTTGTCCTGTGGTACCAAATCCATCTGTAATCTTAATTCAGATTCCTTGTGAAGCTGCATGGTTCACGGTGATTGACCTCTGTCAAGCATTTTTCTTCATCCCATTGCATGAGGAAAAGCAATTTTTATTTGCTTACCGTCTAGAAACTTGTGTCTTAACATGGTGTTGTATTCCTCAAGGGTATACTGAAAGTCCATGCATCTTCAATCAGTTCTTGAAGAAGAACCTCAAGAGCTTGATTTGCTCCAAAACTCTGTGCTAGTTCAGTACATTGATGACCTCCTCATTGCATCTGAAATAAGGGAGGCTTGTAGGGATGATACCAACGCTTTACTGAACCATTGGCTGACAATGGGCATAAAGTGTCTCAGAGCACACTTCAGTACTGTCTCACTGAAGTTCAGTATTTGGGTCATTGGATTGAGAGAGGCAAGAGGAAGGCGTCACCAGAATGAGTGGAGGCGATCATGGAAATTAATCCGCCTACTACCCAGAGAGAGGTCAGGATGTTTTTGGGAATGGTTGGCTACTGCCGACAATGGATTCTGAATTTCTCCTTGATGGCAAAGCCTTTGCAGATGCTGACCCACAAGGATGTGAGTAATCTGGTACCTTGGGATAACAACTGCTTACTTGTCTTCTTGGAGCTGAGAGAGTGCCTCTGTCACACTCCAGCTTTAGGAGTGCCTGATTACAACAAAGCATTTTTGCTGTTCTGCCATGGAAGGGAGGGTTGTGCGCTGTCTGTAATCACCCAGACACATGGAGGTGCCCGTAGACCAATGGCCTATTTCTCAGCTACATTAGATCCTGTGGCTTCAGCGTTGTCCAGATGTCTCAAATTCTTTGCTGCAACATGTGTCAGTATTGAACGATGTGAAAGCATTATGATGTGTCATCCACTTACTGTATATTTACCGCATTTAGTTGAACTTCTGATGACGAGGACTAAAACACAGCATTTGACTGATAACAGGCTGCCAAGATATGAACAGGTGTTGCTTGCAGCAGAAAATGTAACTCTGAAGCGCTGTTCTGTGTTAAATCCTGCTACCTTGCTACCTGTTCCAAATGCTGATGGGGAACATTGTCAAGACCATGACTGTCTGTACATTACTGAGCTTCGCGCCAAGCCGAGATCTGACATGTTTGATGAACCATTGTCTGACCCCGACCAAGTCCTTCTTGCAGATGGTTCATGTCTAAGAGACAATGAAGGTAATTTGAAAGCAGCATTCGCTGTACCTTGTCTGAAATTGTGAAAGCTGCTTGTTTACTAGGAGTACACTCTGCACAAGTGGCCGAAATCGTTGCCTTGACCCATGCATGTCTTGTCTCTGAGCAGATCTGAGTCACCATCTATACCAATAGCCAGTACGGTTTCAGTGTGGTTCGTGACTTCAGACAGCTATGGTCGCAAAGAGGGTTCCTAGCGTCATCAGGTTCTCCCACTAGGAACAGGGAATATGTGAGCCAACTGTTGGAAGCATTGCAGTTACCAAAGGAAGTGGCAGTGATTAGGTGCGCTGCACATGGGTAGGGAGATTACTTTGTTACCACGGGAAACCGCTATGAGGATGAAGTTGCTTGCTTTTGTGCTACACATGCATGCATTTTCAATGGGGAATATGTTGGAGAGAGTGCAGAGGGGACTGGAAGCAAACGGAAGCAAACGATTAGGAACAAGCGGGTTGGATCAGAGCAGGTTGTTGTGAGAAGGGGGAAAGTGACATATGGGTTTCAACTGATTGTAAGGCGGTGTTCCCGTATTGTCTGTTAAACCCAATGGCAAGGCAGATTCATGGAGCAGCTCATATAGGAAGTGATGCAATGGTGAAATTGTTTATGCAGACTTGGTTCAATCTGAGGTTTTGTTTGATTGCGGAAGCAGTGTGTCATTGGCATGTTACGTGTCAACAGATGAATGCTGGAAAAAAAACTGTTGTTGCTTTGAGCCACATTGGCAGATCGAGGGGGTCCTTTCAATTGGATCTAATTGAACTTTGTTGGGGTGCCTGTGTGTAATGGATTGAGATACATCTTAGTTGTTGTGTGCATTTTTTCTCAGTGGGTGGAAGCATATCCAACTAGAAGGTGTGACAGTCTCACAGTACCAAAGTTATTGTTGAGGGAGCTTATACCTCATTTTGGATTTCCATCTACATTGGAGTCGGATAGAGGAATGCAGCTCCAGAGCGAGATCATGAAGCTGTTGTGTACTGCCTTGAGTGTGGATCAAAGACTGCATTGTCGTTACAGACCAGAGGCATCAGACATTGTGGGGCAAATCAATGGGACTTTAAAGGCGAGGCTGGCAAATGTTTGTGCTTCAACATCTTTGGAATGGCCTGATGTGTTGCCCTTGGTTTTAATGAACTTGCGCAGCATTCCTGATAAAAGAACTGGGTTATCACCCTATGAGATCCTCATGGGAATTGCAATGCGCTTAACCGCAGTGCAAGCGACTGCTTTGATCAGTATCACAGATGACTTGATCCTTTACTACTTTATTTATTTATTTATTTAGAGTTTTATAGAACGCATACTTGACCCGTTAAGGTATCAGAGCGCTTTACAGGGATAACACGTTGCACACAAGTTTGACAAAGACAATAACATGGATAGGGAGAGAAGGAAGAGACTACACTCGGGAATAACAGGGTATATACAATATTCAGAGCAGCGACATGTGAGCAATATGCAGAGATATCCAGCAATTACATTTGAGGGTGTAACAGGTCAGTAGAAAGACAAGAGCAACCAAGCAGACCGGAATCTATTAGAAAACATAAGGCAATGCAACTGAGCGGTGTGCGCAATGAATGAGATTTATGGGAGGAACTTGCCAATGAGGAAGGTTTTAGCTTCCTTTTTAAAGATTGACAGAGAAGGTATTCTTCTGATGAAGCAGAGGATGTAGCCTTACGGCTAGAGCAGTCAACCTCGAAGCTGGGGAACCGGGTTCGAGTCTTGGCAACGACGCTCAACATCCTGGGATTCTGGGCAAATCACTTAATCTCCCCATGCCTAACAAAAATGAATGTGTCCATCTGTAATGAAACTGGTGCTCATGTAAAGCGCTCAGATACCCGATGTCTCAAGTCTAGTTTGCGCTATATAAAACGTTTGAAAGAAAAAGGACTGCATTGAGTTCCAGATTCTTGGTGCGGCCCCAGGGAAGGCACGATTATAATTTTTTCCTTACGGAAGCGGGGTGGCTGGAGCACTAGGTCTCAGGCGGACAGGGGAGTTTCTGGCTCCTTCAGAAACCATGATTTTCTGGGCTAGGTATGCAGGGGATTTTGCGTGCAGCACTTTTGCGTGATACAGGCCAGTTTGAGTTGGATTCTGGCTTCAAAAGGAAGCCAGTTCAGAGCCTTATGGTGCGGTGAGATGTGGTCAAAGGATTTTGAGCCTGTTAAGAGTCTTGCTGCGGTGTTGAGGCAAGCTTTTAGGGGGGCCGTTGAGATCTTGGGTAGGCCAGATAGGGTTGAGCACCCGTATTCAATTCTAGAGGTAACTAATGTCTGAAATGCCGTTTTTAGGTTCGAAGCATCAAGGAAAGGTTTTAGTTTCCTCAAGTAGCTCAGATGAAACCTGGCAGTTTTGGCCATCGAGTTGATGTGTTCTCGCATATTCAGGTTGCTGTCCAGGGTTATACCGAGAGATTTGGCAGATTTCACTATGGTCGGTGTGCAGTTTAGTGCTGTGATCGACTTAGTCCATTCCAGAATATCAGTGGTACTTTTAGGGGGGGAGACTAGAAGGAACTCAGTTTTTTGTGCATTTAGTTTGAGCTGGTTGCTGGCGAGCCATTGAACAGTCAACGGCAGAGCCTCATTCAAAGAGTTGATCTCCTCTAGTGATGAGATTTTGATGTAGATCTGAGTATCATCGGCATACACGTGGAAGGAGATGTTGGCGGTATGAAATATTTCAGCTAATGGTTTGAGGTAGAGATTGAAGAGGGTAGAGGAAAGAGTTGAGCCTTGGGGGACTCCAATTGTTATCGGGGAAGGAGCAGGTAGCTTGCTGTTGACTTAGAATCTCTGCGGGCGGTTCCGAAGGAAGGATCCAAACCATTTGAGAATGGTTCCCCCAATTCCATCCTGTGTTTGAGGCGTACAAGTAGTTTCTGATGGTTGACTGTGTCGAAAGCCGAGGATAAATCCAGTAGAATTAAGAGACATGTTTTGCCTTGGTCAAGGGCTTAAAGAGCGTTGTCTACAATATGGAGAATAGTTGTTTTCGTGCTGTTCCCAGGGCAGAACCCAGATTGGAATTCGTCTAACAGGTTGAAATTGGTGATGTGTTGGCTCAGTTTAAGTTGCACACATTTCTCCAGAACTTTCTCAAGAAGTGGAATATTGGATATTGGTCTGAAACTGTCTGGAATAGGAGGATTCAAAGTGGGTTTTTTTAGGATGGGGATGACTTGACCAGTTTTTAGAGTGTCAGGTATGGACCCGTTGTAGTAGGGAAGCATTGATTATTGTAGTCCAAATGGGAATGATAAATGGGGAGGTCGCAGCCAAGCAGTTGGAGGGGATTTGGTCATTAAAGTGTTTATTCGGTTTTAAGGAGGATAGAATGGCCGTCATATAACTTGAAGTTGGACCAGTGTGCTTGGTTTTTGGATGTTGCCTGGAGGGAATGAGAAGAGAGATGGGTCCCGGCAGGAGGAGGTGGGATGTTGGTGGCGGAATTAAGTTAGTTTCCTAGGGAGTTAATTTTGGCTGTAAAGAAGGAGCACAAATCCTCACAGGTTATTAGGGATTTTGTAGTTTCTTTGGAGGTTTTAACCAATTTGTTTGATTGGTGTTTAACCATTTCAAAGGTCTGTTCTTAGCGTTTTCCAGTTCCGATCCGAAGAACTCTTTTTTGGATTTGAGGATGTTCCTGTTGTATGCATTTCTGGTCTGTCGGAGAAGTTTTAGTTGGGTGGATGAGGGGTGCTGTCTCCAGTTTCTTTCTGTTAGCCAGAGAGTTCTCCTTTCATTGTTGAGGGATCTGTTGAACCAGGGGATTTTGTCTTTGATTTTGGATCTTTTTAGCTTTGGCGGGGCAAGATCATCAATTATGTCAGACATAGTCGAGTTGTAGTGCTCTGGAAGGTCGTTGACCTTTGATAGATTTGGGGGGAAAGGTGGAGGTCGTTCTCACAACATGCAGCCAGCTTCTCGAGGTCTAGGCTCTTAGTGTCTCTGAGCCAGAGTTTCGGTTTCACAGGTTGCGCTGGCCTTTTCTTGTGGATGCCAGGCAATAGGAAGGTAATGGCATGGTGGCCTGACCAGTTGCATGGATCTATTGAGTTAAGCTTGACCACCATTGCCTTAGCAATGATCCAATCCAGTGTGGAGCCTTTCGTGTGAGTTGGTGATGTGCAGGCTTGAGTAAGTGATTGGTCAGCAAGAAAGACTTTGATGGCATAGTGATTGGTCGGCAAGGAAGACTTTGACGGCGTTGACCTGAGGGTCATTGAGGTCATTCCAGTGCAGATTGAAGTCACCGAGGAAAATGTCATCGGAGTAGGGAGAAACCTTAGCTGTAATGATTTCCATGAGGTGGTCGATGAATGTGTCGTTCTTGCCTGGGGGTGGTAGAAGATGTGCAGTTTGCACAACTGGGTAGCGTTGTTACATATGGAGAGTGTGAAATATTCACAGGAATCGGTGGGGTCAGCGTGAAGTTCTGTAATGAGGAGGTCTGAGCAGTGGATGTTAGCAATTCCTCTCTCTTTTGTTATTTGCTTGTCAAGCCTTATGATGTTATAATTTGGTGGGACCAATAAATCTAGGTAAGGTGACGATGATTCGTTGAGCCATGATTCGGTTAGGATTGCTACATCAGTTTTTTGGCTCTGGATGAGTGTAGCGATGTCGGAGGCATGCTTCTCTGCTGATCGGTAGTTAAGTAGGAGGCCAGAGAGTGGAGGGTTAGGGGGGGCATATGTTGTAAGTAGGGGAAGATAAGGGTACTTGCGCTAAGTTGTTGCTGTTTACTCCTCATGTACGGAGAGTTGATGATCTATTAGTGTTGATTGAGACCATATGAATTAAGTAATCTTCTTTCTTGTCTGGAGGACTGTAAAGTACTGCTGTAAAGGATTGGCTGATGTGGTTCATTCTGTGTTTCATCAAGTTGAAGCAGCGACTGTACCGACTTTGAAAGACTTCTGCCACAACCTGAGCCCAGGATATTGGGTGCTTGTCTGAAAGCAAGTAAGGAAGAACTGTCTTGACTTTCGGTGGTGCGGACCATATCAGGAGTGCCGAACTGAACCCACGCTTCCCATACCAGATGAGTCTCAGGTCCCTCCGATGAAACAGCACCTCTCCCAGAAGGCATTCCAACCATGACCGAGGAGTCACTGGAGAGGGCAAGACAAGCTGTGGGGTTCCTAACGAGGCTGGATACCCACCCGGCCAAGCTGAGGGGGGTCAAGCGAAACAAGACCCAGGTATAAGGTGACTGGGCGAGTAGGCAGGGAAGGGGAAAACATGGCGGCAGGCTAGTTGCGGATCACGGGTGAGCCCTGAGAGCGCATTGGAGCCACAAGCATTCAAAACGGTATGAAAGGAAATTAACATCAAAAATTTAGATGTAACTCGCCCGAGCACTCGGAGTCAAGCAAGGAGGATATTTTAGAGGAAACCACATACTGCAGACGGCCACCGGCATCTTTCTGGGGATCAGTGAACAGGATCGGCAAGCACGGCGGAGGAGCAGCCGTGGGCGAGGGCAGCGCTGGAGCTGCATAGGGGACGGCGCGCTTCCACTAGAATCCACTTCCGGGGCAAGGGAGGAGGCGGCAGTGACAACGGCAATGGAGGAGCTACCAGTAAACAAGTAGAGAGGGACTTTGGCACTAAGGAAGGTGCAAGACTCCCGACGCGATTATCAACGCAGTCGCAGCTTCAGGAAGGGGGTGCAGCTTCGGAGCACACAAGAGTTAAGGTGGGTAAGGGCAGGAGAAGATCAGAGAGGGGGAGCGCGGGTGTGGTGGGGAACAGAGGGGTCTCCAGGTACATTCTTAGGATTGCAGGGAGAGGCAGTGGTTTGGCAGACTCTGATTTATCTCTGGCAATATTTAAAGTGGTGGAGGAGGAGGAGAGAGAGGTAAAAGAAGTTAATAGGGTAAGACCTCAAAGAGAGCTACCAGCTTGGGACGTTTCAAGTCACAAGAATATATTTTAAAAAAAGCTTATTCCTGAGCATAAGATTAAAGTCACCCCCTCACTTAGGACTTACTTTAAGGTTCTCCCAAAAACGCTTATTTTAAGCAATAGCAGTATGGCGGAGATAAAAGGGCATCAGAAAGAGCTGAGTAAGGGGCAGGGGACACGAGGAGGAACCACAGAGTTGTTAAGTACGGGAGATTGGTCTAAGGATGTGAGTCCAAACTGTTACCAGGCTCTTGCCTCAGACACCCTAGCTGCCTCTGGGGAGGGGTACCCAATATCTAGCCCAGAAGTACCAAAAAGTTCCAACTGTAGCACGGATGCAAAACAGACTAGTTCTGGGGGGGCCAGAAAGAGAAGGAAGAATGTGAGGGTGCAGGGAATGGTTCTAAAAACTCAGATAAGGAGGACCCCTCTATTGGTGCTCTTCTAGTAACCCTGACTACTGAAATAAAAATCAGATTTGAAGTCTCAGAGTCAAATCAGAAGGAGATTAGGTTGGCCTGTGAAACTTTGGAGAGGAAGATCGACGACTTGAGCAATAGAACAGCTACCTTAGAAAGGTAAGAAAGGGAGCTCAGAGAAGCAGTGAAGGTTAACAGTGCTGAAATAGAGTGGTTAAAAACGAAAGAGAGAGAGCAGCAGGAGAGGGTAGAAAGGTTGGAAAACTTTCAAAGAAGGAACAATTTGAAGATCTTAAGGGTCCCGGAAGGCAAGGAGGGGGAGGACATTAAAACTTACATAGTCCAATTGATTAAAAGGGAGCTACAGTTGGAGAAAACAGAGGAGGAGATTTACAAAGATATCCAGAGGATCCATAGAGACCCCTTTAGACTAAATACAAACCTAGGAGAATTTTAGTGAACTTCCTCACTTACACTTTAAAAGAGAAGATCCTGTCCAAGGCCTTGAGCAAAAAAGCGATTGAGGTAGATGGGGTTAGATATGAAGTTTGATCGGACTTGTCGAGCGTTACTTCCAATAGGCAATGGGAACTAGGGAAGAGGATGGAACCACTAAGGAGGTTGGGTGCTTCGGTACAACTAAAGTTCCCAGCTTTTTTGAAGGTGATGTTTAATAATAAGATGCACACTTTCCGTTTTGTTGATGAGGTAGACAAGTTTATCGAAAATTTGCAGCCAGGTGGCTAGAAAATATGACTTAGGAGTCGGTAGACTCCGGTACGACGGCGTTTTTTTTCATTATTTTTTATAGTATCATAGTTACTTGTTCATAGAAATCTTTTTTTTTTCCTTTCTTATGTATGCACTATTACTGGTATTTGATGCACACTTCAGGGGGCACCCATAGGGCTCAAGCCATGAAGAGTCAGGGTTGGGTTTTCCATGGGGGGAGGGGGATACAGGGAGCACAGGGTGGGGAGCATGTGGGAGAAAATGAAAAAAATAATTTCCTCAGAAGCCTCATTAGTGTTGTACTTGCACTTAACTTTAGATTTTAGGGGGGATGGATGAGAAACGAAAAAATGATATAAAAATGTTATCATGGATTGTGAATGTTCTTCGGGTAAGGGGAAGATGAGAGAGTGTACGGCAGTACTTAAAGGATTGCCCCGCACAGATTATTATTGTACAAGAGACACATTTAACAGAGAAGGAGGGTCGGGAGTTCTTTAAGGCCAAAAGATGGATTGCCCAAGCAGTCTGTACAAGGAAGTCGGCTGTTACAAAAGGCATGGCGGTCCTGGTGAAACAGGGGACAAATATTTCTGTAGAAGGCAGTGTTTCAGATATAGCGGGTAGATGGCTTGTGGTAAAATTAAAGATTTTAGGGCATAACTTTATGTTTGTGGGCTATTATGGTCAGAATCATAATGATACTGGCCCTCTTGAGGAATTATTTACCGAGCTACTAAATTTTCCCGACCCGATTATTATGGCAGGATACTTTAATGCTGTTTTGGATCATATGATGGACAGATCCCTGAATAGCAGAGCCGCGGTAAATCCCAAAATGCCAGGGATGATTAGACAATTGATGGAGCAACTGGGACTATGTGATATTTGGCATCAGAGGGCAGGGCCTCAGAAAGGTTTTACATTTTACAATAAGAAGTATAGACACCAGTCTAGGATTGAATACTTTTTAATTGATAATGGGCTGAAAGATCGGCTACTAGGAATTAATCACATTGGGGTACACCTGTCAGATCACTCAGCGTTAATGCTCCACGTAAGTTTAGGTGAGGGAGGTGCTCAATCAAGGTGGACATTGGATCGTATGATTTTTCTAGAGGAGGAAATCATAGATGCTCTAAAAGTCGAGACGAAAGAGTTTTTTGATAATATTCTGGGTTCCTCTTCGATTGGTATGGTATGGGATTCATATAAATCCTATTTGAGAGGCAGACTGGGTGCTCTAGCAGCAGCAAAAAGGTGATTGTATCACAACAACATATTTACATTAGAAGAGCAAGTCTGAACAATTGAAAAGGAATTGATTAATCCAAAAATAAATCAGGGAGACCGTGAGGCTCTGCTTCGTGAAGTAATGGAAATAAAAGCAAAGCTGACAGTAATCTTACAGGACAGGGTTAGAAAGAGATGGGAGGCTAGTCGGCTGGCCCACTTTGAATATGGCGAAGGATGCAGTAAGCTGTTGGAGTGGAAAGCCAAGAATGATCAAGTGAGGAACACGATAAAAGAGATTAGGTGTGAGCAAACAGGAATTTTACTCGGAGATAATAAGGGTATTGAGCTAGCCTTTCTCAGATATTTTAGGAAAGTGTACCAGGAAGATCTGGAAATCACAGAAGAAGAGGTGATGACTTGGCTGAGCCAGAATTCTGCTGATCCCTTAACGGCAGATAAAAGTGAACAACTGAATGAGAGGATAAATATGAGGGAAGTGGAACAGGCTATTGGGGAAGGCAAGAAAGGGAAGGCACCGGGACCAGACAGCTTGACTCATTAAGTCTACAAGGCCTTGGCTAGTACATTAAATCCTATCTTGGTCGAAATGTTTAATGAACTATTTTTGACAGGAGCCAAAATGCCTGAATCTTGGAAAGAAGCTATCATTACATTAATACCAAACCGGGCAAATGCCCAAAAAACTGTGACTCTTACAGGCCAATATCGCTTTTAAATTGCGATTATAAGATCTTTGCGAAAATTATGGCAGGAAGACTTAATGGGGTTTTGTCTCAGCTTGCACATGAGGATCAAAAGGGGTTAATTCGAGGTAGATCTCTGAAAGAGCTGACCTATACGCTTATAGGGTCTATAGATCTGGCCTTCGCCTATGAGCTCCCATTAGCAGTAATGGCGTTAGATGCCGCTAAAGCATTTGACCGGGTCAATTGGGTCTATCTACAAGCCGTAGTAAAGTCTCTTAACCTTGGTTCCAACTTCTGCAAAGCCCTGGCGGGAATTTATGCTGTACCAGAAGCTAGGGTGTTGGTTAATGGCGCTTTGACAAATGCAGTTCGGATTACCAGGGGCAGGAGACAAGGTTGCCCCTTGTCCCCATTATTGTTCGATCTATATATCAAACCGCTAGCCAGAAGAATCAGGAGCAACACAGATATCTTACCCTTCCAATACAATGGCTGGAGCAAGAACCTAGGCATATATGCAGATGACCTTTTAATCTATACTACCAACTTACAAAGAACTCTGAGCTGTGTTTTGACATTAACGGCAGACTTTGGGAAGATCTCAGGTTATGATATTAACAAAGAGAAAACAGAGATTATGGCTTGGAATACAGAGGTGGGCGAAGGGAAGAGTAGAAGGGAAATGAGATATCTAGGGGTTAAGATCACCCATGACATCACAAAGCTAACCAAAGAAAACTTTGACAAAGTAAGGAAAGAAGTGGGAGCTTTGCTGAAGAATTGGTTATATCTCCCGCTGCCCCTGTTTGGCCGAGTTAACTTGGTCCAGATGATAGTCCTCCCCAAGTTTACTTTTCTTTTCGATTCAATTCCCTTACCTTTTAGGAAGGAATGGTTTGCGAAGATGCAAAGTCAGATTAGCACCTTTATTTAGTCATCTAAAGGGCCACGGATAGCTTGGAAGAATGTGAGAAGGAGGGTGAAGAAAGGGTGATTAGCATTACCAGATTTTTTTTTCTACTCTTGGGCTTTTCTACTGAAGAATGGGAAAATGCTATTGGACAGACCCACAAATTCAAAGATTGGCAGGCTTTTGGAGGTGATGTTGAAGAAGGAGAATGGAGGGGAATGTGGCTTTATGCATAAGTATGCAGATCCTAAGTACTTTAAAAAGGTTAGGCTAAAGATTTTAGGGGGTATGGCTGAGACATGGTATAAAATCAGAAAGGCCATAAAACTCCTGTATTTCAGTCAACTTGCCCCCATTTGGGACTCTCCGGGCTCTCCAGAATGGTCAAAGGGCATGCTGGCAATTCCTTTACGAGAGGCCGGTATATCAAGGTGGAAGCATCTAATTCATGATGGTCGTTTGATCACGTGGGAGTGGTGTAATCAGGAAACAGGCCACAAGGTCTCAAGGTTCAAGTTCCTCCAGATACAGAGCTGGTTTCAGGCCTCAGATACAAAAATAGGGGAACACAATGAACTTGAAGACAGACTTATGTCAGGGACCGCAGTGAAAAAGGAAATTGCTACATTGTATTGGCTGATGATTGAGATGGAAGATGGGGATTTTACTTTGCCGGTGGACTTATGGGGAGGATGCTTGCCGGAGACTACGCTGGATCATCAATGGCAAGTATCTATGTCTATGATGTACAAAATAGTAAAACCTGCATATTTATTTATTTATTTTATTTGAAAGGTTTTATATAGTGCTGGCTAGACCCGGAGGTATCATAGCGCTTTACATGAGCAGAAGCAATCAAGAAAAGCAATTGTTCTGGGTAAACAAAACAAGCCAGTACAACTCACAATTAAGTCAAAGGGGGCGTAAAGCACTTTACAATAGTAGAAGCAATCAAGAAAAGCAATTTTTCAGGATAAAACAAAACAAGGAAGTACATTTTACATTACGTTAAGGGGGCAAAAAACTGGGTGATTCACAGGTAAAAACATCAAAATAATAAGATGGGGGTAACAACTCAGGGCAGAGAAGAGAGTATCGACGGGGAAGGACAAATAGTAGAGGTAGGGGGTAAGGGTAGGCAAAGGGGGGTGGTGAGCAAAAGAGGGTAAGGTCAGGGTAAACAGGATGATATGTAAAAAGGGAGAGCGAAATGAGAGCCAGGAAAAACAGAAAGATAACCAATGCAGGGAAACAGAAAGCAAGGTCATGGGAGCGATTATGGACCCCAATATTTGTTGAGAAGGTGATGTTTTAGGTCTTTTTAAAGCTGAGGTCGGAGGGGTTACAGCGCAGGTCCCTCGGGAGGGCATTCCAGATGTATGGGGCATTTCCAGAGAAGGAGCGAGATTGGGTGGTTTTCTTTTTAAAAAGCAGGGGGACGAGGAGGAGTGCAGTGGTGCTTCTCATCAGTCTGGAGCAGCCCGCTTTATTGAGTTTGTTTGTTAGGTACAATGGGGATTGTTGGTGAAGAGCTTTGTGTGTGATGCAGGCAGTCTTATAAAAGCATCTTCCTTCAATGGGCAGCTAATTTAGGGATTTAAGGGCCGACGAGATGTGGTTGAATCGTTTACAGTTAGTGATGAGCCTGGCCGCCAAGTTGAGCACAGCTCTAAGGGGGGCTAGGTGTACTTTAGGGGTTCCGGTGAGGATAGCGTTGCCGTAGTCAAGTTTCGAGAGGACTAGTGATTGGACAACCCATTTGAAGTCGTCTAGAGGAATGAAGGGTTTGATTTTCTTGAGGTGCCAAAGAGTGAAAAGTGCTCCTGTGGCCGAGATTTTTATGTGGTCCTTAAGAGCCAGGTTTTTGTCAAGAGTGAAACCTAAGGATTTCGCCGAGTTTGATAAGGTGAGCGGACAATTGAGAGCATTGAGGTCCGTGATCCAGCCTCGGATGGGGAGACGGTTGTTTTTAGGAGAGAAAAGAATAATTTCAGTTTTATTAGGGTTCAGTTTAAGATGGTTGGAGTACAACCAGGATTGGATCTTGCTCAGGGAATTGTTTAAGTGAAGTACATCGGAATGGGATTTAATCTTATAGTAGAGTTGGGTGTCATCAGCATAGAGGTGATAGTTGATTCCAGCTTGTTTCAAAATGAGGGTAAGGGATTCCATAAAGAGGTTGAAGAGAGAGGGGGGGAGAATAGAGCCCTGGGGGACACCCAGGGAGACAGGGATAGGATTGGAGAGGCAGGCGTTGATTTTTATTTGTTGTGTTCTGTGCTGGAGGAAAGAAGAGAACCATTTGAGGACCAAACCATTGAGGCCAAAGCGAGTTTTAATCAAATTAAGTAAGGAAGAATGGTTGACTGTATCGAAAGCTGCAGAGAGGTCGAGGAGAATAAGAAATCAAGCCTCACCATTGTCTGGGGAACTGTGGATGTCATCCACAATGTTCAGCATGGCGGTTTCTGTACTGCAGCCTTTCCTGAAACCGGATAGAAAGGAGTCAAGTAAGTTGAAATTGCATATGTGTTTGTCCAGTTGAAGTAATGCACATTTTTTAAGGGCTTTAGCAAGAAGTGGGAGGTTAGAGATAGGGCGGAGGTTGTTAGGATCATTGGGGTCAGCAGTGAGATTTTTAAGAATGGGAGTGATTTGTCCGAGTTGGAGGGAGTCGGGGACACATCCAGTGGCAAGGGAGGTGTTGATGATTTTAGTCCAACAAGGGGCTATGATGTGGTTAAGATTGTGAACTAGGTTAGAAGGAAGTGGGTCTTTGGTGTGTGAGGTCGGCTTTAGTGTAGCAATGATATTAAAGACTTCGAGCTCAGTCATAGGACGAAAGTTATATCAGGAGGCGTTATTTTTCAGTTGTAAGTTGGGAAGGATGTCATCGGGCGAAGTTGGAATGGGTAGGTGAGTGGGAGGATTAGGCAGTAGGGATGTTGCCGAACAAGGAGGCATGTCTATGGCAACGTCTATGGCATATTGGGGGCTGGGCAGGTCCAGGCTTTGAGGGAAGGATTGGTCAATTTTAGCAATTTTATCCGAGAGGAAGTTGGCAATTCCTTCACATCTTTCAATTGAAACCGTTAGCTCTGGAGGGGCAGATGATGTTTGTTTTCTAACAATGTTAAACAGCTCTCTGGGCCTGTTTTTGGCACAATCAAGTTGAGCTCTAAAGAAAGATGCCTTTTCATTAAAAATGTGCTTCTTATAAGTTGATCTAGCAGATCTGAGGAGGGCAAGAGGGGAGGGTGAGGGGTGTTGTGTCCATGTTCTTTCTGAAAGTCTAAGTTGTCGTCTTTCGTTGTTGAGTTCAGGATTGAACCAGGATTTGGATTGGATTTTTCTCTGTTGTTTTAGTTTAAGAGGGGCGACTTGGTCCAGGACATCACTAATGGTCTTATTGAAATGTTCAGTGTGCTCGTTAGCATTTTGGGAGAGAGGGGAGTGATGAAGTTGAGCTTGGAGTTTAGACTCAAGTTCGCCGGCGGGCGGACTTGTTTAAGGTTTCTGGTCCAATTCATGGGTTTATTTGCTGCAGGAGGGAGTAGGGCACTGGTTGCGATCTTAAACAGAATGAGGTGATGGTCGGGGCAGTCGATGGGGATGATGTTAGAAAGGGGAGCCAAGTCAGTGTTGGAGATGATAGCGTTGAGTGTGGCCCCTTTGATATGGGTTGGATTGTGGCATAGTTGCTTAAGGTCATTCATCTCAAGAAGGTTAATGAGGCGCATGACAGTGGGATCCACTGAATTATTCCAGTGGATGTTGAAGTCTCCTAAAAAGAGATTTTTCGAGGCAGAAAGGGAGGAGTGAGTGAGAAGGTCGGATAATTCATCGGCGAAGAGGAGAGGTTCACCCGGAGGGTGGTAGATGTTATGTAGTTTAATTGGAGAGGAGCCCTTGACAGTGAGTTCAACGCCAAGGTATTCAAATGTCAAGTGATCCGTGTTCTTTTAAAGGTTGAGTTGAAATTCATTTTTATGGATTATAGCTAGTCCACCCCCTTTTCTGTCGGGTCTGTCCTGCCTAATGATGGCGTAGCCTGGGGGGGGTGAATAGGTCAAGAATAGCCATCGAGTGGTCATTGAGCCTGGTTTCGGTGAGGAAGGCGATGTGAACAGCCTCGCTGAGGGTGGTTTCTGATATTTCAGTCACATGTAGGACTGCTGATCTGCAGTTAACAAGCATGCAAGAAAGGGGATTAGGGTTATCCTT
The DNA here is from genome assembly GCA_963921515.1 of Calotriton arnoldi. NCBI lineage: Eukaryota > Metazoa > Chordata > Amphibia > Caudata > Salamandridae > Calotriton > Calotriton arnoldi. The sequence continues at coordinate 1,054,433 of CAWUFW010002467.1, read as the reverse complement.
AACAGGCTTAAGAGAGTGGATGGTGGTGAGTTGTGCTGGAGGTCTAGGTGAGATGGGTGTAGAAGGGACTCTGTTAACGCCCACAATAACTGGGATGCTGCAGTAAGGGGGGAGGTGATCCGTTATCAGAGGCTTAGGCAGGTAGGAGTTACATAGGTTAATTAGGTCAGAAGTGGAGAGGTAGCTATCAGCATGGTGAGGCCTGTGTGTTCAACTGCAAAGGGGTGTAGTCAGCCATTGGGTGTGTTGGGAAGAGTTATGGGAACAAGAGTGAAAGGTATCAGCATGATTGGAGCAGGCCCAGGAGTTAAGGGTGTTGATATCCCCTCTGAGCCGTGTAAGTTCAATAGTCATAGCAGAGAGTTTGAGTTCCATGCATATCTGAGGAGAAATCATCTTTTCACCATCCACAGGGCTTATTGGACCCCTCAAAGACTTTCCAAATTTGGGAAAGGAGGTGATGTGGCGTGTCCTAAATGCGGCAGCATGAAGGAGGATGACGTGCATATGTTTGTGCATTGCCCAAAGATCCAGGCATTCTGGGAGGCTGTGAGTAGAGTCTTGTCTAATTCTTTGAAGATACAAATAAAGGTAAGCATTTTACTGATTATCTTTGGATGTTTGGACCCGCAACTTATAATCAGTAAAAACCACGTGAAGCTGGTATTTTATGGTATACTACTGGCACGCAGAGAGATTTGCAAACAGTGGGTGGCCCACGCTCCTCCTCGATACGAGGATTGGTTATCGTCTGTAAAGAGTATGGCCAGTTTGGATATTTCTGATAAGGGACAAAGAAGGTATGAGTTTTGGCTACCCCTGCTACGTTGGTGTGAGCAACAAGAGAGTAATTTGGATCAGGGATCCAATGATTAGGCCTTCTTCGCCTCGGCTGGCACTTTTCTAAGGAGCAGGGCTGCTCGCAGAAAATGTGCGTTTGAAAAAGGGGGTCGTCACAATCCAAGGGTAAACCCTCCTTTCTCTCCTTTTCCAGCAAAGAGGTTTTGGACACTCCAGTTAAGCTGCAAGTGGAATGGTGTGAACGAGGCAAATAAGAACAAAAAAAAAAAAAAAACAAGACCCAGGTATAGACTATGAGGAAGATGGTAACATTGTGAGTGGTAAAGCGTCTGACTCAGCAGAATAGACTGGTGTGGAAATCTGTTGTGTGCAGTCAAGAAAGAAAGATGGCGCAGATGAAATGTGGCTTGTGACACAGAATAGAAGGAACTTGAGACACATCTGAAAGAGAACCTGCACCTTTAAGAAGTAATGTTCCTCTTGTTGTAACTCCAGTCGACACTGAGGAGCAGTTGTCTGACAAGCTGCAAGTGGCATGATGGCATCTGTGACTTGGTGATGTGCTTTGCTGAAAAATACTTGCATCTCCTAAGAAGTGACCAATTTGATGATTGCATAGCAGCTTGATTTCTAATGGCATGACATGTAGCTTGTTTTTTCTGAGGCAAAATGTGGCGGTGACTGGCCAAAGCAGGATCTAGTTTATGTCCTTGGTCATTTGGAATCTCAGTAATCACACCAAATTTGATTTTACCCTCTGCAAATTCAGGCAATCCGCCAGCCCCTGATGTCTAACATGTTGGAATTAGTCGAATCTTGAATTCAATAGGTTAGAACTCTTTATGCATGTTCCTGTGCATAGTCCTTGTCAAAATGAATCCCATTTGTAAAACTGTTTAGGCAATGCTGGTGTTTTATGAAATTTGCAGGTGTTTGCTTTCAGGTACATTTCACCATGTGGCTTCTTCAGTAATGGTTCTTCTGTTGCAGTAGCTTTCCTGTAGGGGAGTACTATTTGTTTGATTTTGGCACTTTTTTGTATGGAAAGCTATTTTACTCCTTGTAACACTTTAAACGTTTGGTTTGAAATAAGGGGACACTCTTTCTATGGCTCTACTTTTCCTACAAAATTGCTCAGTACATGTTGGTTTCCGATTATATTTGAAAATTGTGTAAATATAAGTGTGATTAGGCAAAAAAAAAATTATTATGTGGGTGTTTTGCAGTTGCAGGCTGCATTGTATGCTTTACTACAGAGAGTGGGGTTTGTGTTTGCCCTTGATCATGATTAGATGGCTTTGTTGTCACTCTCAGTTCCCTGATCTTTACTGGGTAAGTTTCCTCCCTTTTCCCTGTTTGGCCTGCCCTTAAGCATAGCTTGTTTACCCTCTCTTTTAATTGGATATTATTGGAGCTGGTCCTTCTCACAGGATCGCCGCCAAACGTTTTGCCACCCTCCTTGTTTTCTGAACCCATTTTTGTTGACCTTTAGGGTTCTGTGCACTTTACCACTTCTAACCAGGGCTAATATGCTCGTGTTCTCTCCTCCACACATGGTAAAATTGGCTTACACCCAACTGGCATATATTCTACTTATATGTCCTTAGTAAAGTGGTACTACATGTACCTAGGCCTGTAAATAAATTGATACAGTAGGTCTGCAGTACTTATTGTGCCACTCGCTTAAGTAGCCTTTCTAAACATGGCTCAGGTCTGCCATTGCAGCCTTTAAGCCGTTTTAAACTGCCAATTCGATTTGGAAAAAAAGACCTTTTGCCAAGCCTAAAACTCCCTTTTCAGTACAGATAAGTTGCCCCTAGGGTAGGCCCTGACCAACCCATAGGGCAGGGTGCATTGCAATTAAAAAGTTGGACATGTACTTTTGTGTTTTATATGTCCTGGTAGTAAAAAACTCACAAATTCATTTTTCACTACTGTGAGGCCTACCTCTCATATCGGATAACATTGGGTTACCTTATTACATTTAATAAGTAATAACGTTTGATTGGGAGCAGGTAGGAAAGCCATGATTGCTGTCTGAAGAATTGTAATTTAAAACTTTCTTTAATGGTAAAGTCAGAATTTAAGTCACAATTTTTAAAATGCAACTTTTTGAAAGTTGGCATTTTCTTGTCCTGTTCATTTGGTGCCTGTAGTCTGTTCCAAGGCCACAGGACTAAGTGTAGTTGGCAGTTGCCCTTTGTGTATTACTCGCAGACAGCCACACAACAGAGGGTATATGGTTGCCTGAATGGGCCATCTCAGGCTTGATGGGGGTGGAGCTGTCACCTATCACTCTTGCACTTCAAAGGAATTGGCCCAGCTCAAACACAAAGTGCTTCACACTCGCCTAGTGTACCCCAAGACAGACTAGGTCCAGGGAATGGAGACAGGAAATTCCAGAGCCTTGGTAGGAGGAAACTCCAGAAGCTTCTCCCACTTCAAAGTGGGCATCAGGCATAAAAAGGGGAGGCTCAGACCCACTTTTGAGTACACTCCTAGAACTCTGCATACTACAGAAGAAGAACAGCCTGCTGCTTGAGACCTACCCTGCTTGCTCAGCAGGAAGACTGGGCCTGAACCCTTCATCCCATGCTGAAGTGACTCCAAGAGTCAGTTGACTGACCTCTTGTTCCAAGCTACAATGACACAAAATGCTCCAGAGGCCTCTATGCAACTGCCCAACTATCCTGCTGCAACTGCACCTGCCTGGATTTGCAAGTGGACATGCCTGAAACGTGCTGGGCTTTTGCTGGAGTGAGTTCCTTATCCCCAAGAGCTGTCTCCCTGTTGTAGCATCAATGGAGCTTCTCCTTAAAGAAAAGAAGAAATCCTGATGTTTTGGGCTCTTCTCAATCGCAAATGATTCAGTTTACACCAAGATCTTGCTGCCCTCGCTGATCACCTATATGAAGATTCGGTGAACTCGACTCCTCACTCTACATCAACCACCAGGGATGACTGGAAAATTCAGATCTGCACTTCGAGCTACAGCATTGACAGCTCGCGATGACCACCAATGCGAATCTCCAGCAATGACCATCTGTTATGCCTGACAATAACTTCGCACTACAGGGATGACCGTCTGTGATGCCCGGACTGGTCTTCATGCTACAGCAATGAGCAGCCACAATGCTCTTCCTGCTCTGCCCAGCATTCTCCACTGTGAACTGAACTCTTTCAGCTGGACTTTAGAAAATAGCTTTTTCAGTGGGACTAACCTGGTCCCTGTGTCCTGCCCGCGCTCCATAGCTGTCAGTCTGCACTTGAGTGGTGCTTTGTAATTTAGGTGACACTACTTACCTTAACTCCGTTTCAATTGATTGGATTGTTGGCGTTTTAGTGTCAAATTTATTAAATGTTACTCTATATTTGGATTTTCTTGTGTTGAGTTTTGACTTCATTATTGTTTGTGTGCTGCATAAATACTTTACACTGCCTCTAAGTAGAGCCTGACTGCTTTTGTGCCAAGCTACCAGAGGGTTACCTACAGGTTAATGTGGTGACTTTTTATGGTTCACGCTGATTGTGGCTGATGCTAGAGTAGGGGTCCAACTGCCCTCAACCAAAATCTAAATTTGTTATATATATGATGTATACTTTCAATTCTAAGGTAATGACACTATTCTTTTTTTTTAATTTCAGTTGGTTAGCACTTCCTGGGAATGAATGTCCGAATATTTCCTTCAGCACACGCTCACATGCTTTGCTCTCGGATGTAAGTGTAAATCTGTGAGTGAGGTTGAACAAATTTCTTTTAAAGGAGCCAGTAATGTACGGAAGTTAAATATTCAACTAAATGTGCCATGTAAATATGTTCAGTACTCAGGAATTGTGTGGCACAATACATATATTACTACATCGGATTATACCACATTTAAAATGAAAAAGGCATAGGAATCCAAAATATAATTATCAGAAAAGTACCTTCAGTGAAGGACATCTCTTAAATGTATCTTGTTACCACAAGAATATTTTTACAATCTATTGCAGAAGTTTACCCCAAAAAGTAATTAACAGTAATGAATGCAAATATTTCATGTGGATGAATCAACAACAACTAACTTATGTTTTAGGAAACGTCCTATAAATATTGTGATGTTTTGATTTTCACAGCATAGACATTCGCCACGTTAATTAGAGAGAATTTTTCTCACTCACAACATTAGTTTTGCTGAAGATGGCAGTCTTTACTCATTTCAAAAGCAGTAAAATAATACTGTGAAGAGTAAAGTTAGCAGTATGCGTGCAATTATTTCCATAATGAAAGGATCCAATTCAAATGAATTATGCATGCTAGTTACTCTTCCACTAGAGCAAACAAAGACAAGACATGCACAAAACATGTTTGCTTCTATTTTGGGATTCTTTTTGTCCATATAATAACTAAAAAAGCACCCCACTGTGCAGCTGGATAGCTTGCACAATGTAAAGAGTGCTTAAAAAATACATTCAACTTTGGAAATAGCGAACTATCATTCATATTAAAAATCACAGCTGGATAGACTTCTCAGACTGCCCCTTTAAATTAATAAAAAAGACAGACTCCTGTGCAACACAATCTTTTATGTGGACTAGCGGCGTTCGAGCAGATACATTCTGTTTAAGAAAACCCTTCATAATATTACCACAATGTATACCAGAAATTACACTTATACGTAGGTTTTGTGGATTTAAAAACCGCATTTGACCAGGCCCCTCGCAGAAAGTTATGGGAGGTACTGGAACAAAATGGTGTTCCTCCAGACTTGCTAGACATTCTAATTAGATTACATCAAGACATTTATGCGGAAGTAAGCTGGGGGCAGAAAGGTGAGTAAACAGACTGCAGAGGGGTGCAAAAGGGGATAGGGCAAGGTTGTGCCCTTGCCCATACCCTCTTTTATCTCTACTTAAATGATGTGGTTGCCCAAATGAGGGATTGTAAGAATGATGCACCTAAGATTGCTGGCCGGAAGACACCAACGCTTCTATTTGCGAATGACACCTTGTTGTTCTCAAAAACCGCGGCCGGCCTCCAGATACTAGTGGACTGTTTTGCAGCATTTTGTATTGAGGAGAGGGGCTGGGGATTAATCAAGCCAAAACTAAATTTATGTCCATCAACCTATATAAATCATTTAGATGATCCATTACGTTAGGAGGCAGTAGTTTGGATAGAGTATACAATTTCGACTATCTGGGAATCAGATTAACATCCTGGATCTCACAAGTTAAAAAAAGCCGGTGGATCCTTTGAAACAAGCCTCAGGGATACTGAGGCTATATATTACCACTAAAGCAAAGCAGGCTTCCCCAGCTCTGAGCATCTACCATGCCAAGGCAATATAAGTGCCCTTTATGTGGCTGAGCTGTGGGGATTTTCAAGGTTGACTACATTGCCAACCTCTGAAAATCATTTTTTGATGTCCATGCTCAGCATGCCCAAGAGTACTGCCCTGCACCCCTTGCAGCGGAAAACCGACACGAAACCCATCACACATAAGGCCAAACTAAGACAAGCTCTATATTGGTGGAGATTAAAGTACATCCAGGTCCTTGGAGATTACTACAGTGCTTTCACAGAAATACTAAGCAAGGACAAGAAAATAAAGTGAGTACTCAACATAAAGGAACCCTTAATACAACTAGGATTCAAAGAGCACTGGAAAGGTGGGGTGCACCAGAAACTCTTTACTAGGGACTGCATAAAGGATGCATTTTAGGCTCACAAATGGGGGTGGGGAAGTTAGCAATAAAATTCTAGGAACTCTCACCTCAGATTTCAGTGATTTAAAAAAGTTATAGTAGGTTTGAAAATCTCCTTGACTTTATTACGGCCAAACATCCAGGCAATTGTATATCAAATTCCAGGATGGTACTCTCCCCGTCAATTGCTTTTGCTCAAAATGGAAAGCCATTACTGCTACTAGCAAAGCATGCCCAGTATGTCTGCAGGGAGATTAAACTATGGTACACTTTCTACTTTTCTGCCCAGGATATGAGATGCAGAGGAAAACAATGGATCCTACCCATTTGTAGGCAGCTTGGAACCAGACAGTGATATGTGACACTTAGATTGCTGCGTGCCGAGACCAAAGAAGTCATAGTCTGTGCTAAATGTTTGAACTGGTGCTGGACCATAAGAGCTAAAACATTTGGATAACTTTATTGGGGAGTTTCATTATTATTTACTGACAGAGGTAGTCCATCCAGATATCCTACCAGGTGGGTTCATATTGTCCAAATAGGAAGTTTTCAATTTGTAGCCAGGAAATTGAATGATGATGTGATATTCTGTCCTTTAGGCTAGGTTGTTGAAATTTAACTCCATGTATTATTGTTGTCCTGAGCTACATTCATGGTTTATCTATTTTAGTCTATTTGATATATTTTAAAAGCTGTTGTAGGCCTGAGGACCTATATACATTTTGCAGGTCCCAATTAAAGTTGGTTTGGCTTTTTAACTGATTTCTTATGGAACATGTATGCAGAGTTACCGCTGCCAGACCTTTAGGGAATCGTTTTTGTTTTAACAGATATTATAGTAAATCAATTTACCACAAAGTTAGGCATAGCAAACCCCATATGAAGGCTTTTGTTTACCATTTTTGATTGTTTTTTGTTTTGATTTGTTTGATCCTGGCTGGCAGTGATTTTTCTATATAGTTAACTCGTGAGTCCATGTTACTGTTTCTTTTTTGATAATGTATTAGCCAATTTGTATATTGTGCTTATGCTCTTGCGAATTGATACACTATAGACAAGGCTTTGCTAACTTTGTTAATACTCCTGTGTGATAGTTATGTACGTTGTGCTTTGTCTAGCTATTGTCTTTTGATCTTATTTTGTAACTCGTTATTGGTTTGTAATATTTGTCATGTGCACTTTTTAAGGTTACTTTAACCGAAATACACTTATTACTACTACTACAATATGTACCACTGCAACACTTTGCACATCAGAAATATATGAAGGCTCGCCTAAACTTAAGCAGTAGCTGTTAAGTAGACATGCATTTTTGCAATGCCCTCTTCTACTATTAAGCAGTTCATTCCTTTTGAATATATGTGGTTATCAGAGTGAAGCATTTGAAATCGTGGGAGGCAACTCCCATATAATTAAGCTTATATCTTGCTAGGCCAATACAATTACATCATCTTCTGCACTCTGAAAGTTGACTTCTTCTTAAAACATTTTTTTTCTCGTACCTCCTCTTTGCCATATGCTATTATTAAGACAATCTGAAACAGACTTTAAGAAATGTTTTTTATATTAATTTATTGGGTTTTATTAAGCACCAAAGTTGATTTCAAGGGAAGGCCGAAAAAACAAAGTAGGAATTACAATGAATGTTCTAAGCACATGATGCCTGATTAAAAGTGGGCAAGCCGGTGTGAAGGTATTTAGCGCACCATCTAAATAAAATTACCCAGAGGTGAGGTATTTACCAGGTGCAGTAAGTACCTCTTATTCAAAGGTTTTCATTTCGAAGTGAGACATAATATGATGAGCCAGTATATAGTCCACTGAATTAAACAAACGTTGCCTTTTTGGTTTGACCTACCATAATCTATCACAGGGAAAACAACTGGGTATGAAATTGTGGAAAACTATCACATATCTTTGAAGTTAGCCCAGCGCAAACATTTGCTATGATTTTTGGTGCCCCTACCCAGGGCACGACTGGCAGTAGCAGGCACCGGGTGTTTCCCCAGTGGGCCGAAAGGGTGGGGGCCGGTTTGGACCCCTGGGGGGGCCATTTTTGTTACTGGGGGCCAGTTTTTCAGCATAGCTGCAATATCGGCACCCTGTAACAAAAGCTGCAGAGTGTGTGACAGGAGTGGTGCTTCCAACTAGCACCCCCCCCCCGGGGCCGGCGAAGCTGTTTGCCCGGGCCAGTTTCGATTCCCAGTCCGGCCGTGCCCCTACCACTAATCATTACAGCTAATTTCATATCATTGCAGCTTTTGATGACATCACATGTTCCCTCACACAGCAGAGAAGAAAGAGAGGGAAATGCACTAAATTTTGACGCAACGCAGCACAGCTATCAAAGTTGCTGCACTTCCTTGCGTAAAAGGAAGAGAGAAAATCAATGTCCTATCTGCTATTGTTTTTCTCCCTCCCTGACCTCTGAAGCATAGATTTTGTTCTGGAAGGAGAGTATCCTTCTAGTACAAAAACTATGCTTTAACTAGGTCTGTCACTTTTCCCAGAGGGGCAGATTTACAAGCCCCTTGCAACACTTTTGCGCTGCCGTTGTGGCACTTTTGTGATGCAGCGGCGGCGTAAATAAAATGCAGCTAAATTACAACGTGATACATCTAGGGAGATGCGTCACATTGTAAAGCCCAGCGTCACATTATACATTTGTCAGGTATAATGTATGCAGGGTGGGCGTTCCCACACGGGAAAGCCTAGTAAAAGTGACGCAGTGAAATCTACAAGATTTCACTGCGACACTTCTAGGAAGCCACTGCGTCAAAACCTTACGCCTACTTAAAGCAGGCGTGAGGAGTGACGCAGTACAATAAGTATAGGTCTCAACATGCATTGGTGAAGTTGCGTCGTGCTTGCAACATAACTCCAGCAATGCGTGACTTTTGGGCCAACAGACGCATCAGAATTTCTGATGCATCTGACAATCCTTGCGCCATGGTGCGCAGTATTGTAAATTCGGCGCATCCATGGTGGTGCACGGGTATCGCAGGCTGACGCAGGGAAACTGACGTATCCCTACAGATGCCTCAGTTTCTTGTAAATCTGCCCCGGAGTCTTTTTAAAATTGCTCCACTATTTCTCGTGAAAGTGTAATTGTTTGGCCAAAATCCGTCTATAAATGTAAATAGATTGGGATTTGTGTAAAATCCCCTGGGTGATTTCTTAGGAGTGCCTATGTATCACCCAATAAATGCCCCCTTCATGCAAAGTAGTGCATAATTCACCCAACACAAAGTATTAGTAAACACTCCCTAGAGAATCTGACATTGGCTTAGAGTACTGCCTTCCCTCATATTCTGTAATTGCATGTATTCAATTGAAGCTCTGAGCAGGCAGTTATCTCAATCAGGATTGTAAGGAGATGCAATAAGCTGTATTTCTAGATGGTCAATGATAATCAGAAAGAAGATATGTATGGGAACATGTTTATGTTTTCCATGCTTTAGGTAATTATAGGAAAGGTAATATCTCACTGCATGTTTCTGTACATTCTGAGCTACAATGTTTTATTTAATCTTGCTTGTACTAAATTTATTCTAATCTCTTTGGCAACTAATATCTAACTCTTTTTTGTGTGTTTAGGTTTGCACTATAGCTTCTAATTGTATTGTTGATGTTTTCAAACATCATATCTCTTTCATATGGAAAAGCACATTACCAAGGATATATGTGGTGTCACCATGTTTACATACAATAAAGCAACTCCTACTATACATTATGAGGATATCGCAAGTCACCTTGAAGCTCTATTACCTTATGAATGGTTGAAGGTCTCCTTCTAGTTTTGCAAAATCCATTTAATGAATGGCAGGGGTGCTTTATCCCATATATAGTCCCAGGTCAGAAAGGACATGCCCCAGTTAATGATTGGTAATCTTCATTGCCCTTGGTCCATCATTACAAATTAGATGATGTCACCTCATGACAGGAACAAAGAAGGAGGATCCATGAATGATAGTCCCTTTCAGCCAAAATGAGTGCCATAAAGGGGTCTGGCACTCCTGGCTCCTCCTGTATATATCCAAGCCCTCATCCAAAGACTAAAAAGGAGGCTGGGTGAGTACACAGGGGGGCATATTCACAAGAACGTGTGATAACTACCGCAAGTGTAGCTTAACGCAACCCTTCACATCGCAGTCTATCACGGGAAAACAACTCAGTGTTAACGTGGTATTCACAACACGGCGGCACCATGCGATATTCAAAAGACAACGCGTCAAATGAACGTGTTAAAACTAACGCGACGCAGAAAGAACGCGAAACACGAACGCGAAAATAGTAACGATGAGGCCAATCACGATACAAAAATCAGCGATAACCAGTGAGAGGCCTGCAATTCCCATGCATCATGCGGGTAATTGCACAACAAAAGCAGAGTAAAAAATACGGTGAGATGACAATGTACGAGCACAACCCCACATCCGTGACGTAGAACAAATGAGCATCGTCCCGCATCAAATAGGCATCTCCCCACAGTCACAATGTACATTGACATGCAGTCTGCATGTAAACTCCGCAAATGCTGAAACATGCATGTAACACACAGTGAAACCGCATCTCCCCCTCACATTGCAGAGGGACAAGCAACCCCTCCTGCACACAGACGTGTCATGACCATTACCAATCAATTATGAAAGCGTGGATGAATGTAGGGGCAGTGACTCCCGCTTACGTACATGTTTTCCATGTTGTGGGAGCTGAGTCACAGGGGGCATCCCTGCATCATGGTGGTACATATCTGACCCCAAAAGGAGCCCTGTTGTCACCTTCAGGACACAAATGGCAGCCAAAATGGAATGAATCTGGACACATGTGAAACGCCGAAGAGTGGGATTCCCTACTAACTGCGACACACAGAACTGGCCGTTTGAATACGTGACACACTAAACAGCCTCTCTGCACAGAGGTGACACACCCACCATACATGAACAAATCACAAAATTGTCAGCAATACATGCCGCACTCACACTTGTCTGAGTGATGTGCCTGTACAGATGAGAGACATGCACTCAGGGATAGTGTTTTTCGAATGCATTTATTTGCACATGCTGTGCCTATGGTCATTATATACTGTCCCAAACCTGCCAAGGACTGCCACAATGTCACGTGCTCATGTGAAGAAATTGTCAATGATGGTGTTCCTATGGGCTATTCCTGCTGCGGCTGCAGTGGGGTGTGGTCCACCTGCCTCATCTCCATCATCATCGTCCGGTGCATCTGGCACATGTATCCATGGTGCCTTGCTGCGTACAGATATGTTGTGCAGCACACAACATGCAACGATCATCTTGCACACAATGTCTGGGCTGTACAGGAGCCTTCCACCTGTGACGTCCAGGCACCTGAAACGTGACTTCAACATGCCAAATGTGCGTTCCACGATGCCCCTGGTGCGTTTGTGTGCCGCATTGTACTGCCTCTGGGCCTGTGTGTTCGGGGCTCGGAGGGGTGTCATCATCCAAGCGTAGAGTGCATATCCTTGGTCACCTGTGACAGTGCAGAGAGACATGAGTCAATAGTTGGTTCGGCATGATGTGTTGGCAGGCTCACTGGTTCATTGGTGTGTGATATGTGTGACTTTGTGATTCCTGCATGACATGTACTGCTTGTTGCAAATGAGCGGCATCAATGTGGATTACATAGCCTCAATGCCGCTTCTCCCTCCCCGAGCATATTTGCCAGAGTGCGCTGTGCGGTTGCATCACTTGCACCCCTACGGCACACTATTGTCATGCCTGTCTGCGCATGTCCACAAGCCTGACGACGACACAGTGATGTTGTGCGCTGAAGGTGAACGGAAACATGTGTGTAGGCCAATGGTAAGGACAGGGCAGACACAGATGTAGAGTTCATGCCTGGCTGAATTCGCCATGCGGTCGAGGGTAGACCTTTGGCTTATGCTGCGGAAATAGCGACACACACAACAGTTGGCATGTCTGATCCCTGACCCCCAGTGGGCCTGCGCACCCTCATTTACCCCTCGGCCGAGCCCATACTCCGGGCGCATGCTACATGGCAACATTGAATATTGCGTGACGTGTGGCGCCGACACTACACCTGAGACACACGCATCAGTTACTCCCCTGGCAAGGCCTAAACTTAAGCATGCCCAGAGCCACGCGTTGAATGACCACACCCCTACGCCGTACTGCCGTACGCAGGTCCACTCCCTCACGCTCACAGGGGGGTCTGACACAGCTACATGTCCCAGGTCTACCCCACTGCCTGAGGTGACTAGGTTGCGCCCGCTATACACAGCACAACGTAATGTGGTATGGCCCGGGGCCCTCATGCATACATAATGACCACACGGACACACTGAGATTATCCGTGGAACTGGCTACGGGCACATGTGCCCAGCACCTTTTATTGCCAGGGTCACACGTCCAGTGACGCGTGTGCTGGATGGGTGTTGGGTAGTGTACGCCACCCCTCAGGGGTTGGTTGGTGCTGGCAACAACTACAACAGTGATCAGACAATCAGAAGTTCAAAGTACAAACAGCAAGGTTCCAGGACTTGAGCTGCACAGAGTTGGTGGCCCCGGATGCACAGCGGCCGGCACAGGCACACCGCCACAGGACGGTGATTTGCGATGCACTGAGGTAGGGCCAGGTGAGCTGAGCTGGCCCACATTGATGTCCAAGAAGAGTGTCGCAGAGTGTTACGGGGGACAGTGGAAGGTGTCCATCCAGGGCATGATGCAGAGGGCAGAACCAAGCAGAAACAGGCAATATGGAGGAGTTGAATGCTACAGTCTCCTTTTTCCCACAATGTCAGTATCAGCTACATGATGATGAAGACAACCCCCAGGCCATAGACTCTGACGCCACCGGAGTTCAACCAGAGAGTGTCCATGACTCCCGTGGCACAGAGTCAGTGGCACCAGAGTCGGAAGGGGATGGAGTCTGCGATGATGCCTGTACAATGATATGAAGTCTGCAATGGACAAATCAAGACTCAGTTCCAATTGTGTGTCCTACTCGACCGCAGTGTGTGCCAGAGGCAGCGGTCAGCGCGGGGCAACCGCTGTGCAGCCAGCTCCTCCTGGACCTCTAACACACGGCGTTGAAATGGCATGTGGAGAAGATTCATGGTTGACGGAGGTGGAGGCACCAGAGCTGAGCGGGTGTTTAGCCAGTGACGATGCCATGTCCTGCCTGTTACGGACTGTATTGGATTGGTGTAAGGCCTGCTGGACCGCAGTGTAGGCCGGAGGCAGCGGTCAGCAAGGGCCCACAGGCACGTGTGGTCGGAATGCTATGCACAGGGTTGGTGGCACCACATCGAAGGGAGTATACTGATTTAGACTCTGCATTAACATGTGTACTCTGCCATTGTGTAATCAAGACTCAGTTCCAAATGTGTGACCTACTTGTCCGCTGTGTATGCCGGTGGAGTACGTCAACGACAAAGGAGTACTGTGAGCCTTGCCCGTGGAGGCCGTGGTGGTCTGAGGAGGCTGCAAAGCTCTAGGGCCTCTGGCTTGGTGCAAGCGCCGGCACGTGGTGGGCACTCTTGGAGTCACGCCGGTGTTGACAGGTGAGCAGTGAGGCCTGGATGCGCACGCCCACGCGGGACTGGTTCCGGGACCAGCGGCCCGGGCTGCGGCAGGCACACAGGATCACGGCCACACCGCTCACGGTGACAGTGACGGCCTCGTGGCGAGGTGGGAGGCGCCGCCCTGGCAGACACGTTGGGCATTCCGGAAGAGAACCATGCCCAGAGCTACGTGCTTTTTAATCACACCCCTACGCTGGCCTGGCATACGCCGGGCCAGCCCACTCCGCACACGTTTGCAGGGGGGACGTCACAGGCTACATTTCCGTGCACTTCCCCACTGGCTGGGGTGACATGGTTGCGTCCACTGTCCACAACACTACCACCACCAGCAGTATATGTCGACATGGATATGTCTGTGGTCTGCATACTGCAGTCTGTCCAGCACTTCCACGCCACACTTGGCATTGTGTGCATTCTCATTCATGGGTCACTTGCCTCCTTCGCACATGCCTGGTTCCCACCTCTCCCCACATACTGCTATTGTGTGGCTGAGGTGCCATGCCGGTGATGGCTCATGTACATGGTTAGCCCAGGTTTCCGCAGTACGTTGTGCAGTTGTGTCTGGTGGGTGGGCATGTTGTATGTGTGTTTGTAATATGTGCATTCCCAGGGTTGTGAGTTGCATGATTGTGGAGTTGAGGTGTGTGGTATGTTCTTTTGGTACTTACCAACGAGCACTGCATTTCCGTAGGTGCCATCCTGGAAGCGCCGGTTGATGATGGACTTCAGAAGATGTATGAATCATGCACACTGCCTGGGTAGTTGGCGACGACATTGGTGAAGAGTCCCCGGTGGTCAACTATTGCCTGCACATTGATGGAATGAGTGTGCTTTCTGTTGCGATAATTGTGTGCAGTGTCGGCAGGGGGCACAAGTAGGACATGTGTGCAGTCAATTGCCCCCAACACGTGCGGGAAGCCTGCTATGGCGTAGAAGCCTTGCTTGGTCTCCAGCTGTTCCTGCGCAGTGTGGGGGAAGTATAGGTACTGGGGTACCAAGCTGATGATGGCATCCAGGACAGGTTTGAGGAACTTGGATAGGGCTGGTTGTGAGACTTCTCCGACTCTGGCAGTTGTTGGTTGGAATGTCCCAGAGGCCAACAGGTGCAGCACGGCCAGCAGCTTTGTCTGAGGTGGGATGTTGTTTGTCCGCTGTGTTGGTACCATCAGCCTGTGGGCAATGATGGTCAGGAGGCGGAAGATGGTTGACCTTTTGAGTCTGTAGTGGGCATTGACATTCTCTGGTGTCAAGTCTGTGAGGCTGGTGCGTTTCCTGAAGGCCCGCTGTCTTTGTCTGCTCTGCCTCCGTGGTGGTCCGGGGGGGATCCGGGGGGGTGGCAGAGCTGAGTGTGGTGGCAGTGGGTGTTGTGGCCCTGTTGGGGCTCCGAGCTGCATGATGAGTAGCTCCATGGCATCTGTTGTTCTTCAGGTGTGGCTGTGGGCCGGGCTCCCTTGTCTGGTGCCGGTTGTGGTCCGACTTTACACCAGGTAGGAGCAGGTGTAGTTTCCTGCTGCTAACGCGCCTTAGCGCATGTTTTGTGATCTTATCGCTGATCTGGCTGGTCGTTGAGAATGTTGTGGAGTGGTGTTATCGCGGCTTTTTGCACGGGAACGCCTACTCTGCATTTCATTAGCGTTAGTTGCCGGGGTCATCTGTGGCGATGTTTTTTGCGACTGCTATTGCAGGTAAACTGGTGTTATGGGCTGTTAGCACCAGCTTGGGAATGGGGAGATAAATTTATCATGGATTTGGCTGCGATAAAGTGCTGATAACTCGGCAATAGCTCCTTGAGAATATGCCCCAGGATGTACTGACTGTGACGAGGATGAGATGGACTAAGGGTAATGAAGATTATATCTAAGTAACCGGGATATTACTCCCACACCCCTCGTCCTCATCCCAGTCGTTACAGATGAGCTATACCTCTATTATTTTCTATTGTTTTATATGCTTTACAGATCGCACTGTGCATTTTAGCATGCTGAATATAAATATTGAAGGGGGCATTCTAACATCTTTCAATGTGTTTTAAATTGTTTGAATTTTTAAAGTTTATACCTTGTACCTTAAACTCTGGCCGTGTTCAGAGCCAGATTTTAATAGAAATTGATAGAGACACACTATGGGGCAGCACTCTATTCCTCCAGCCTGGACACGCTACTTGATGAGCCTATGGAAGTGGACGCACAGTGGACACACTTAGCAGGCAGACCGCTGGTGTGCCGAAATGGCACCAGGGCCCGAACCCCTGCCCATTTTTCCTATCCTCCCAGAGCATATTCCAGGAAAGAACTCTACCACCTACAACAGCCAATAGGTAAGAACTGCAGGCCTCATTTAGTATATGTTGACACATGGCAGCAAAGCAAGGCTTCCTGCTGCACTGCTGTGCATCAAAAGGACAGTAATGCGCTGTATCTACAAGAAATGGAACATTGTTGTCCTTTTCCCCTGTGCTGGTGCACAATGGGCTGCTATGCGCCAATGCAGGCACCCTTGAACCATGGTTCAAGGGTGTCTGCATTGTAGGGGTGATTGTTTTTATGCAGGAAGGGGCACCTTTATGCACAAAAACAATCACAAGAGGTGTTTTACTCTTTCTATGTGTGCTGCAGAATAAAGGTATCTCTCCTCGTTGCACCTCCCTTACGCCTCCTCTGGGGAGGCGAAGGAATCTGATGCATTCCAAGGTTTACAAAACCTTGTAAATCTGGGAATGGGTCAGGTTCCGTGGATGTTGTGTGGGAACACCCACAGCAACACCCATGGAATGCCCCTTTCACGCAGAGTAATGTGAAAAAGGAGGTCATATTTACAAGGTCATGGAAAGCCATGCAGGGTGGGTTTACATGGCCTTGTAAATATGGGCAGGCAAAAGCCATGCAGGGTGGGTTTACATGGCCTTGTAAATATGGGCAGGCACACTGCACTGCCAGTGCAGCCATAAAAGTGACACACTGGCGGTGCAATGGGCTTGTAAATAATCCCCTTTGTTCATATCCCTAATCCTTTAGGCTCTTCTTTCCTATATAAATCATGCAATAAAGACTATGGCATCCCAGAGGCAAAAACATACAAGATCAAATCACCTCAGGTTAAGGAAGCTAACCAAATATGGAGCCTCTATTTGGTCAAACACTAGGAGATGATGGACTGAGCGCTGAAACTTTTCAGACACTCACCCCCAGTATCAGATCTGGGATGAATCCATTGTTGTTCTTTAGCTCACTTCGCCAACCCAGTTCAGACCCAGCTATATGCAAAGCAGTCTTGACATGGTGCCTCATGGGAACAGTGCAGCCCAGACTGCCAGGCCAGGTCCTCCCTGGACCAGAAACAAGCATCCTGGGACTGGTTTCGGGGTAACACCCCTCATCATCCAGGCTATCTTGAATCCAGTGGCAAAGTGAGCAAGGGACCCACTTCTGGGCATACCCGGCCAACTTTGGGCAAACAAAGCAAACACAAGGAGTTGATGGACGGAGCACTGAAACTTTTCAGACACTCATCCCCAGTCACAGATCTGGGTTGAATCCCTCATAGTTCTTTAGCTCACTTCGCCACCCCAGTTCAGAACTTGCGATATGCAAATCAGTCTTGACCCTGTGCCTCATGGGAGCAGTCTAACCCGAACTGCCAAGCCAGGTCTTCCCTGGACCGGAAACAAGCATCCTAGGACTGTTTCAGGATAATACCCCTCATCAGCCAGGCTAGCTTCAATCCAGTGGCAAAGTGAGCACGGGACCCACGTCTGGGCATACCCTGCCAACTTAGGGCGAACAAAGCAAACTCTAATTTGTCTACTACAGGTCCCTCCCTAGACACAAATTAGAGCTCTTCGCCTTTTTAGAAGAGACCCAGCTACAAGTACTGTTTCTTACAGAAAACAGGATAAAAGAGGACTCCACACCTGATATAAATGTCACACTTCCAGAAGAATATTCAATTGTGCACGCTGCCCACCCTAATAAAGTAGGAAGAGGTGTTGCCATTATTAATAAGAAAGATTTAAAAGAAAAATACTCTCCCACACCAAATCCAGGATGTGAAAATCTTGCGTTCTCATTAGAACTTTCCCATACATTTATGCTCTCAGGGATATTGGTATATTGCCAACCTGGACCCCCCTCCCAGTTCATTCAAGCACTGCCCGATAGAGTAGCAGAAGAAAGCTTCCAAAAGGTGAACTACATATTCCTCTTTGATCTTAATCTACACTTTAAAGACACTAGTTGCACAAATGCACAAAACCCAACACATGACTTAGGGGCTATTCAGCTAACCCAGAGAGTGAGGCTGTCCTCTCACAAAAAGGGTCATCTTCTTGATCCTATATTTTCAAGTATCTCTAATCCAATAGTATCTACTCCTCTTCCACTTTGCTGGTCAGACCACTATATGATTCCCTTCCATCTTGAGAGGGAAGGAAGTAAACTTACCAGATCCAGCAACCCAGTTTAGGCCAAAGCTGGTCGAAATTAGATTGGGATAACTGTAAAACCACTTGTCTCAGTTCTATCCCCACGCTGAATGGAGATATTACCAAAATGTACTCCACATTTGTAGAGTGGATAGAAAACTCATTAGATTTAGAAATTCCTAAGAGATTACAGAAAAGTAGTCACACACAGGCATGTGATCCTTGGTACACAAATGACCTCAATTCCTTAAAAAGGAATGTAAAAGAAACAAAAGATAGTGGAGAAAACACTAGGATGCAGTCAGTAAGGAAAAATACAGACACCGTAAAAAAATATCACTATGCTATAAGGAAGGTTATAGCCTCCCTCCTTAGTACCAAGATTGATAATGTGGGCAACTCGGCAAAGGAGCTTTTCAAAATCGTTAATTTATTCTTGATGCCATCCACAACACAAGCTGGCCTGACAGTCTCTAAGGCCAGCTGAAACATGCTAGCAAGGTACTTTGTGGAAAAGGTTAATAACATCTGTGCCACTTTGCCAAAGGCCCTGGATTTCAATATTGGTGGCAAAATAATGCACCAACTAGGGCAGGTTAAGGAGAGTTTTTCACCCTTCCCAAAGATTAGAGCAGGAGACACTGAAAGCTTACTTATCCCCATCAAATCAGGATCCCCGCTGGACCCGGCTCCACCCAATATTCTCTTAAAAGGTCGAAAAGTAACTTGTTCAGTCCTAGCCATTCTGCTCAACCACTCTCTTCAGAATGGCGTAGTGCCCCAGCATGGAAACATGCCATGCTGAAACCTCTCTTAAAGAAATGCTCACTGGACCCTCCCCGGCCAGAACATCACAGACCTATTGTTATGTTTCATATAGGTACCCCAATATAGGCTCATGTAGTCACCTAACCTTTCACCTATATTCTCCCCTACCATTACACTACATAACGGTTCTTGGGACTGACCTTTTACCTAGTTACGATACTGCTTACATGACGTAGGGTTTTCCCTGAAAACTGGCCTTATCCATTATGCATGAGGATTCTTGGAAACTCAGCAGGACTACCATCTCCTGCATAATAACTATGTATAAGGGTCATTCCTTCCATCATCCTAAGTCTGACATGACACAGCAAGGTAAAACCCCTGAGGGTACCACTTTGGGTATATAAACACCATATCTTGCTGAGGTAGTCAGAGGAGAAAAAGACTTCCATGCCGACACACTGACATGAGACGCTGAGGCTCCTGCACGCAGACACTCCAGCTCGCAGTGGTCTGACATCCCTTGCAGGGTGTCCACCTCGAGACCAAGACGGGGTCCCACAGTCCCCACTTCAGGTAATGGGGTTGACTTTATCCTAGAGGGATTCTTGGCTTTACATCTACATACATTCTAGGTACACTTAGGTACATCTAGTTAGGGTCACATTGTAGGAGTACGCATTTACTACTGTCCCACAGTCTCTCACTTCAGGTAATGGGTTGACTTTATCCTAGAGGGATTCTTGGACTTACACCTACATACTAGGTACACTTAAGTACATCTAGTTAGGGTTGCATCGTAGGAGTACACATTTACTACTGTCATGTATTTTAAATACTTGCCTGTATTCATTGTCTTAGCAGGATGGTAGAAATCTACCATCCTTTTACTCTGTAAGTGCTTCTAATCATTTATATCTGTTTCTGTCTAATGGCTATTTCAGCACACCTATTTTGCACTAGAATGAAGCTGGTTCAATAAATGCTTATTGAAAAACGTCCCGACCGTTTATTCTGTGTATCTCTCTGAGACAAAGTGAGCACGAGTGACTGAGCAAAACGTAGTGCACTGTTTCCATGATCCTGAGGGATCAGGGTGGTCATGTTCAATAGTTGCCAAGAACTATTCTCTCCTTGGTAAGAGGGGTTTCTAGTGGCACTGTGAGATAGCTGGTATACAGTCTAAGATACCCATTGGGGGTGTCTAGAATCAGTCCAGACACCAATCCTACAGTGTATGTTGTCTAAACGCGCAGGTCCTATATAGGTTTATAGGAACTACACGACATGGCGCCGCCAAAGTTGGTTTGGTACTTATTTAACAGTCAAATCTGAGTAGTTCAGTCGTGCTTTTCTCAGAGACCCCTACTCACATTTCCCCAGAGACGTCTGGAGTGGGAAGGGAATTTTCCGCCACAGCTGAGTAGGCACATCCTATGTATTGGCTGCAGGTTTATCAAGCTTGTAGGACAAACAGTTTCTATTCTGCATAAAACCTTTTCTCAGTTTCCTTGAACCTTTTTCTTCTTCAAAATAATGGCTGATGAAGTCGCCGCTGCTGCCAGCACAACGTGCAGCCACAGGAGTTGAGGAAGAACTGGAAGGGGAAATTAACATTTCAGAAAACTTTAGAACCAGGGCCAGACTGGCTACCGGGCGTTTTGGTGTGCTGCCAGGCTGGGGGCTGATTTCACTGCGGTGGGGGCTGATTTCACTGATGGGGACCTGCGTGTGCTTCTAAATAGACAAAGCAAAACGAATGGTTTTAAGCACACGCAGGTCCCCATCAACGAAATCAGCCCCCAACTTGGCAGCACACCAAAACGCCCGGTAGCCAGTCTGGCCCTGGTTAGAACTGCCCTTACTGTAAACCTAGCAGACTATGGAGTCTCAGCTAGGGGTGGGACAGTCACATTTGTGACTGAGGCACACAAATCATATAGAACAGAGATATTCTATTCATGGGTTAAATTCCCACCAGTAGATGCACTATCAAAGACTTTTCATTCTTACACTGAAGATGAAACACCAGATGAATACTGTCCGTATGAGGACATTGGAGTTCCGCTCACCTACCAGGAGCACATAAACTGGTTTAAAGGTGCCCTCCCCTACACAAAAGACAAAGTAAGACTAGTTCTGCTCAGAAGAGATGGAGCCACTTGGACTGTCCTTGCGGCTCACACACCGCATCCAGATATTGACTCAATGCCAGTAGCAGACTTACATCCACTTCATAAAGAAATAATAAAACTTTACCGAAACCTGACACAGTTCGTGATGCGAACTCTCACACTTAAGCCAACAAGAGCTACACAAACAGAACAAATTCAGGGATCTACAACTAAAATTACACCACAAATGCTACACGCCATTATGGAACAAATGCCCACTAAACATGAGCAAATGCCATTCTGGATAGCTAAAAAAATAACACAGCTAGAGGCAGTATTTTCACACACGAGCCCTCAAGAAAAACACAGAATGCTAGCAATCTGCTTGCCAATGGGGATAACGCCCCAAATGGAGGATTGTACCACTTGGGGTACAGTTTTCATAGCAATATATACCAGAACAGATGGTATCCCTTCCTTAGCAGTAATACCGGATGTGTTAAGACAAATACAGAATGAGTATGGAGCAGAGCCTTCTCTGAACATAGGGATGAAATTATTAGGTACTTTTGCCCAGGTATCAGCTATCATCCTAGTTAACGTTAAAGGGGATGCAGCAGCAGTGGCAATACGCCAACACCTGAGGGATTTCCCTCCTTTACAACAGGAACGTGAATTACCTAAAATTATTAAAGACACCTATGCTGAATTAGGAAAAGATAGTTTGGGAGCTAGAGCAATACAACCTCACCTCATGGGGGTCCTGAAAAGGATAAAACCAAGCAAGCACCTGATTCTTCCAAAAAGAAACGGTACAATAACAATAAACAACAAAAGTATAGAGAAAATAGGTCTCAGTCCAGGGGAGGGTCTCCTCAACAGGAGCCCTCCGAAAGGAGGTACAACCCTAGGAATAGAGATAACATCAAAAAACTTGACAGGTATCAGGATACTAATACACATTCCTCTCGTTCCTTTGAGGGTTCACCAAGAAACTCCGAGAGAGAAGGACAGTCAGAACACAGACAAGAAGAGTGTACAAAGTCCAGAGACATGCCACGCACTTCAGATTATACTTCCAAAAAAGAAGACAAGGCAAAATCTAAACCTCAATTTAAAAAGAAGAAAGTAGCAGGTCTTAAAGTTAGACATGCCGAGAATTCTGAGGACTCAACTTCTGAACGAGGAATGGGCTCTGACGATGCTAGCCAGTGCAGCAGAAGTAACAATAGCTCGCCAGAACCTGATGGAATTTCTGGTGACAGCGGAGTTTAATGAGCATATCATGGTGGAAAGACCTGATACAAGGGTAAGTGTCCCACATAGGTTACATGAAATAACACTCCAAATGGAGGGGGACAAACCCAGAAAAAGTAAAGGTCTCTTTTGGGAGAACATGACTTTTGGCTATGACATCCTTTTATCTGAAAAAGATTGGCCGCCTGAAATTGATATGGATTGCCCGAAGGGAGAAATGGTGATTTAGCCGGCTATTTCCGACCTCGTTCCAATATACTTAAAACACACATATGCGCAGGAGTGGGTGGTAGCCCTTGCTCCGGCCTTATATCGCAAGCATGTTGGGTGGGATGCTGAGTCACCTCACCATACAATACCAGTAAAAATATAATTGAACCTTGCACCTCCCCAATGAATAATCCTTTGTTTCCCGTAATGAAACCCGATAATTCATATTGTCTAGTTTTAGACTACAGACATCTGAACACATGCACTAAAACATTTGCAGTACAGAATGCACACAGTGCCGCATTAATGAATAACATTGTGCGGAAAAAATACACAACAACACTAGACATATCAAATGAATTTTTCTGCCAAAATATAGCGCCTGAAAGCAGGTATTTGACAGCATTTCAACACTAGGTTCACGGCGTCAATTTTGTCGACTCCCCCAAGGGTATAAGAATAGCCCAGGGTTGTTCTCCACTAGGGTAACAGAATTACTTCAGAATTAGGATGAAGATGCATTGTCCTATGTAGATGATATTTATCTGACAGATGATGATTTAAAAAATCACTTGTCCAGGGTGAGCACCATCACTTTTGGGTTCGCCTCTGAGGGCTACAAATTCAACTATAAAAAATCAAACATAGCCCACCTCAATGTCCTATTTTTGGGATATGAGCTATCAGGTGAAGGAAAAGCCTGGCCACTAACTTTTTAGAAAAGTGTGCGCTGCTCCAACCTCCTAAATATTTGAAGAACTATTGGGATTTTTAAATTTTGGGAGAACATACATTTTAGATTACGCAGAAAAAGTGAAACCTTTCTACGACTTAATAAGACCTGATTTTTCAGTTAGGCATTGGACACAGGAACACACAGATATCCTTAGTTCCCTACAAGCTGACATGATAGCATCAAAACACTTGCAGACACGGGTAAATGTCCCCAACTTGGTGATCCATGTTATAGCGGGTCAATCTGGGTACACTTACCTAACCTTCAATAAAGGAGAAACGGTACCCTCAGCATACAAATCACACTTGTACACAAACGCTGAAATGCGCTTTGCTTCTACAGAACAAATACTGACAGCAGTACAGACCGCTGTAGTAAGAGAAAGAGCACTGGCTCAGGGGAAACGAATAATTGTCGTAACTCTGGTACCAGCCTTAGAGGCTGCTACAAAGGCAAACGTTCCTAATGCAAAAGCCTTACATCCAAGATGGATACAATGGGCTAATTCTCTCACTGCAATGGATGAAGAATACAGATATGACCCTAGTCTAAAAACCCAAGCATTCCTGCAATATGAACAAGAATACCTCTACCAAATGAAATAATGTCTCTAGATCAGTATGAATACATTATTTACACTGACAGATCTGCTCAGCCGGCCACAGGACGTAAACAACATTACAGCGCCACTTGTGCGATTGTGATGGGTCGTGTGCAGGATGGCAAGTTCCATCCTAGCAGTACGAAGACACAGTCTCTAGGAGACTGCACGGCTCTGCTGGTAGAATTAAAAGCCATATTACTGGCAGTAATAGATACGGATCGAGAATTCCCCACACTGATAGTGGGCGATTCTTTTTACTGTGTCCAGTCATATAATGAATATCTTCACTACTGGGGTCAAAATGGGTTGAAAGACTCAAAAGGTGGCACAATTAAGCACAAAATGCTATGGGAACAGGTAGCTGAGTTGAAAAACGAAATACCAAGAGCTAACGTGATGCACACGCTGAGTCATCAATGTGATGGCGTTCACGTTGAAGGGAATTCTTTGGCCGATGAAGCCGCAAAGAGGGCAGTACGTACTGTTGCCGTAGCTGCAATCACTTGTTCAAAAACGAGAATAGACGGACAGATAATGGTAGCTCTCGTTGCTTCACGCAAAAACAGCACAGCCTTACCGAAAGGTTTTCCATTCAAGTACTCCTACAAGTTAGATGCAAATAACATTCCGTATGCTCAGATTCCAGGAGTGGGGGATAGAGTAATACCAAACATGGATCGCAGATTGGGTTTAATACTAGCTGCACATGAGGGTCTGGGTTCTGCACACGCAGGAGATACAGCAACAGTTTCATCGCTGAAACAGAGCTATTGGTGGCCAGGGTTAACTAAAGAAACAAAGAATTTTGTCTTAATGTGCGACATCTGTCAGCAGATGAAGGGTTCTACCGTGGCGCGTCCAGCGCAGACACCTTTACTAATATCAGACAGAACACTCGCTTGTGTCTGTTTTGACCACTGCGGCCCCCTACAATCCGATGGGGCTTACAAGTATATCTCGGGGGCAGTGGATTCATGCTCTAGATTCCTATGGGTATGGCCTCAGCGCTCGGCTGACGCTCAAACTGTTATAAAAGATTTGCGAGTCCTTATAGGAACATACGCAGTTGGCACATTACATTCTCTCCGTGGCCCCGCGTTTAGCTCTAGGGCTTACAAGGAAGCCATGGAAGGTTTGGGTGTAGCATTGCAGTACTCCTCTCCGTACCATCCTGAGGGAAATTTGGTCGTGGAGAGGAAAAACTGAGCTTTAAAGCAATCTTTAACAGCAAGAGTATTAGGTTCGGGTGGTAGTTGGGTCAAATCACTTATATGGGGTACAACGAGCCCTTAACAACATAACAAGAAGTTCCCTTGGAGTTGTCACTCCTTACGAAGTCCTTTTTGGGACAAGAATGTGGGTACCTGATCTCAATTTTGAAAGCACAGTGGCAGATAAAAAACCATTTGACATCAATAAACGTTTGGCTGTTTTACAGGATCTGAATGAATTCCGGGCACTACTTAGCAACGTGCAAGTAAAACGCACCGCTACTGGGGAAGTCAAATCAGTCACAGCAAGACCTGCCTGGATCCCAATAGTCGGGGATCTGGTGAGAGAAAATATCGAGGACAAGAAAGAATTTGGGCCATCATACAGAAAGCCTGTACCTGTCCTGGCTGTCGAAGGAACAAGAACAGTACTTCTTCCACCACTTGCCGGCAAAAAAGAAAAGAGATTCGTCTCCATTGATCTGATCAAACCACACAATGTGGCCGATACTGAATAGTAGACCTCGTGGGCTCCTGGGTAGCCGATGCTCTCCTCTCGCTACGATACAGGAAGTTTAGACAAAAAGACTCATAACATTTGAAGAGTCACAAATACAAAATGATGGAATTTCCAACAATGAAATGGAACTCGTTCCTCTTGAAACAGAACGTCAAAACACAAATGAAAGACAAATATCAATTCGGCCTCACACCGATGTCTACATCAGTACGACTCGACAAGAGACAGCTACCGGTTCAACAAAACCTGCTGAGCTACCAAAGATAGATCGAACTGCATCTGGCTATTTAATCGATTTTGATACCTTCTCTCTTGATCCCAGTGAACCTGAGACAACGCCAGCTCCAGTTTTCCTGTAAGCAACAAATTTGTGATTTTTACACTTTTTTGAAAAAGACTTACTTAGTATCACCTTGGCTCCAGCTCTGGATCATAACTGGAATACTGTTTTTTCTGTTCTGGATTGGCCTAGTAACTGTGTTTTGCTTACTGATAAACGGAAAATATCTCCCAGAATGCTCTGCAGTATAAAATGTGCACTCGGTCCTGAAACCTCATACATCATCTCATCGTGAACAAAGAGACTTGTTTTCCGTGAACATTACAGCTGTTCCAATTCCTGGTGATATAGTTTGGGACAAGGTTGATTATGATGTATTTGGTCCTACTGAACTTTTGAAAATACCACATTTATTTAAAATTTCTCTAAATGATATCATTACCTCCAGTACATTTTCTGACGATTGGGATTTTGAAACTGTAAATAATATGTTGTCTGATTTAGAACAATCCGCTGCATTTTCAAGCACTGAAATTTTAGACGACACATCAGACTATAACACAATGTACTGTTACCATCATTATGGTCATAACTTTTTACACAAATCCAGTATCCCACGTAATGTTTTCAACTACCACCAATGGGAACATTGCCCGACACTACCAAAAGATAGTTAGAAAACATTTGCACAGAAATGTTCTTCTTTTTCAGGGTTTAACACTTCTGACTCGACCTCATATTACTATAAGGTTGCGCCTACACCTGCACAGAAAAATATTTTGACTAACACCAAACAGATTTATTCTGCATACTTTATTTCCCAACTATCTGAACAGGGTTTCGACTTATGGAAGGACACTGTAGACATAAAATCAGTCTGGGGTTCTAAGGAATGGCACGTTCAAGGAACAGAAGCACTATTCAGAGCGTGCCTCATTCCACAGCAGATACTGTTTCTGAATTACACTGTGCAACAGACTTTCTGTCTTGGACTAGCCAAGAACAAGGATTTGAACACACCTCGTTTTCCAACACCATCGCATTTTAAGGGGTGGCAAAACTTTACATCATGTGGAGTGGATACAATAGATGACATCATGCAGCACAATACTTCAGACCCCAATTGGAAGGGATGGCTAGTTTGGCCCACGGACACAAACAGATGTCAAACAAGATTCAAGGGTACAGCCAGAGGGTTTAGTATCCAAAGGCCAGACCAACGCTATGTACAAAGAGAACATCCGGTGGTGGTGACATCATACAGTGTTCGGAAGTTGTGCCTCGATTGGCTAAAAACCTCAACACTGTCCCAGGTGAAACAGCACTTATCCTTACTCTCACATAAGGTGGACCTTAGGGATTTTTTATTAGGTCCCTGAAAGCCACGTCAGAAACGTTTCTTATACACTGTCTATAATTAAATCTGGAAAATCTCTCAACAAGAAGCTGCGAAGAGACTTCGTGAACTAGATAGAATTAACCTAGAAAAGGCGTTAGCTGTGGTTGACAATGGTATGACTACATTAACATCCAGGATTTATTTACTGGGCAACATTGTATCTTCTGCTATATATATACTAGAACAGGACTTGTCCATACTACAACACCAACAATCGCAACTACGTTCTATTATGCTATTAAGCTGGACGCTGCAATCATTCCGTGCTGGTTATGTGCCCTGGCGATTTATCAACAGTAGGTCCCTATTTTCTGCATACAGTCTAACTGAGAAGCAGATAACAATGGCACAAAGAGGAGCAAAATATACAATGCTGCGTATTGAAAAACTGGACAAATAACCTTTTACTGTGGCAGAGTCACCATCCACAGAATGGTCAATCCATGGCCATATAACATTACCGGTCACAACTTTCCAGTTTCACTATTGCCTAGAACAACAACAGGTGGGCAGATATGAAGTGATGGGTAGGGAATTCATCAAGGAATCTTGGGAATTACCTTACAGATTTCGATGCAGGAATGGGGACATGGAAGTGTTCCTTAGCGGTACCAACTGCGAGAATTCTTTAAGTGGATCTCTCATATGCCAGGATATCATGCTTCACGGGGCCTTTAATGGTTCAGTTACTAACTTATACTGTCACTTGAAAGGGTCCCCAGCTGCCGTGATTAATCCGGTGTTCAAGTTGCTTTCAAATGGGAGTTACTTGATGCTGAATGATCAAGGTTGTTGTGGGATGCTCCCGGGCATCACATATCTTGTCACTGTAAGCTCCAGGGTTACTTGCTGTATGCAAGTATCATTTCCACCGACCCATACAGTCAGGGAGGTGCCGATATGGCCTTCGTTGAATGTTTCCTTTATACGGTTTGATACTCTGAGTCGAATGAAAGCCATGCTTTTACAGCAAACCGTGCCCTTATCCTTCGGCAGAGAAACTTATGATCTCCAGGTTGCAATGTCCTCAGGTGAGATACAGGCACTAGTACAAACAAACTGCCCTTTCCATTTCACAGAAATGGTACAACGTATATTTAACATGTCTGATATGACGGGTATAGTGCACCTATTTAAGACCATAGGTTCTGGACTGTTAAGCTCCTTTCAGACAATCCTTGGAGTTATTCCCAACTTCATACACTCCGTATTCGGAAGCATTTTTGGAGGGCTTCCGCTGATCCTGTTCCTAATTGCAGGTATCCTTATTGTCATTTTTCTGCTATGCAATGGATGTCCCAGTCACCAAGGAGATGGAAAAAACTCTGTTGGAGCCCCGATACAGTGATCGCATTGTACTCCGTCTGGGCACAGCTCGCCTTTGCGAACTAAGTGAATCTTGGTTCCTATCATTTAGACCAGTCTGGATCGACTGTATTCTGCCTGTCCTCCGATGAATGTTCTGCGGACAAGAATGCGTGTTGGACCTCTGTCTAACACTTCCAACAGTTGCACCCCCGGACGTTGAGCTTTACTGGACGCGATAACGCCCATGTTCTGCACTGTCCTCAGCGTATTCCAATGTTGATGTCTGCATTATTAGAGCCACCACAGGATGCTTCAGCTCCTGTCGGAATGGATACTGGCTCCTCAACAAATACTCAGGCCTTGGTTGTCACATAGGCATCCCCAGCAGCGGCTGTGGAGAATACAGAGGAACATCTGTGCTCAAGTGACCTGATCTGCGAGGTGTTGCAGGGACCGTAATCTGCGATTGTAGGCAACAGTGATGTTGCGTCTCCCAGCCAGGACACATAAACATTTGGCTCATCATGTGCTGGGAAAATTCGGCTTTTTCAAAAACAACCAAATTTGGAATTCTAAACAATAGACACTTTTTCTAACGTGCATGGCTTTCAGTCACTCATTGTTCAAACTATATATACGAAGATAGTTTAGTACAGACTTCCATCGCCTGCAATATATGTTTTTTTAGCATTTTTTTTAAAGACTTTTGCAGTTTTTAAGTGCTATTTTTATGGACTTATCAGTTGTTTGCCTAAAACACCTTGCTGTACGTTATCATTTTTAGTATGTTGTCCAGTCGGACGAGGAGAGAGTGTTATGTTTCATATAGGTACCCCAATATAGGCTCAGGTAGTCACCTAACCTTTCACCTATATTCTCCCATACCATTACACTACATAACGGTTCTTGAGACTGACCGTTTACCTAGTTACGATACTGCTTACAGGATGTAGGGTTTTCCCTGAAAACTGGCCTCATCCATTATGCATGAGGATTCTTGGAAACTCAGCAGGACTACCATCTCCTGCATAATAACTATGTATAAGGGTCATTCCTTCTGTTATCCTAAGTCTGACATGACACAGCAATGTAGAACGCCTGAGGGTACCACTTTGGGTATATACACACCCTATCGTGCTGAGGTAGTCAGAAGAGAAAAGGACTTCCATGCCGACACACTGACGTGAGATGCTGAGGCTCCTGCACGCAGACACTCCAGTTTGCAGTGGTCTGACATCCCTTGCAGGGTGCCCATCTCGAGACCAAGTCGGGGTGCCACAGTCCCTCACTTTAGGTAATGGGGTTGACTTTATCCGAAAGGGATTCTTGGCTTTACATCTACATACATTCTAGGTACACTTAGGTGCATCTAGTTAGGGTTGCATCGTAGGAGTACGCATTTACTACTGTCATGTATTATAAATACTTGCCTGTATTCATTGTCTTAGCACAATTGTAGAAATCTACCATCCTTTTACTCTGTTAGTGCTTCAATTCATTTATATCTGTTTCTGTCTAATGGTTGTTTCAGCACACCTATTTTACACTAGAATGACGCTGGTTCAATAAATGCTTATTGAAAAACGTCCCCACCGTTTATTCTGTGTATCTCTCTGAGACAAAGTGAGAATGAGTGACTGAGCGAAAAGTAGCACACTGTTTCCACGATCCTGAGGGATCAGGGTGGTCATGTTCCATAGTTGCCAAGAACTATTCTCTCCTTGGTAGGAGGGGTTTCTAGTGGCACTGTGAGCTAGCTGGTATACAGGCTAACACGATCAGTCCAGACACCAATCCTACAGTGTATGTTATCTAAACGCGCAGGTCCTATATAGGGTTATAGGAACTACACAACACTATTTCCCTGTTTCCGGGTGTTAGAATAATTGTAGAGAAATTTGTCAATATAACTCTCTCCTTATACCTGGAGGAACAGGGTATCCTTCGCCCCACTCAAGCTGGTTTCAGAGCAGGAAACTGCTGTGTTGGCCGTGACTGACGAATTAAAGAAAATCTTAGATTCAGGCGGCTCAGCTGCAGTCATATTTCTAGATTTGAGTGCTGCATTCGACACAGTTGCTCACCCAGTAATTATTAAAAGATTAGAGGAATCAGGTATTAAGGGTACAGCTCTCAAGTGGCTGACCTTGTTCTTAACCAACAAAAGTTTCCAAATGTGTGAGGAAACATTCCATTCAGACCCCCTTACCTTGGAATACGGTGTGCCACAAGGTTCCTCACTGAGCCCCACACTATTCATTGTTTATGTCCGACCACTGGCAGATATCATAACAGGACATGGATTTTCAATGGTATAATATGCAGATGATGCCCAAGTAATTAGCCTCTCACCTCAGACACTGCAGTACACTCCAGTCAACTTAATGCCTGCTTAAGAGAAGTTACGGACTGGATGTCAAACAGTAGACTAAAATTGAATGGGGACTAAACTGAGGTCCTGGTGGTAAGCAGCAACCCATCCCTCTGGACAGAGCTATGTTGGCCCAACTACCTGTGAGACCTTCCCCCCAGTAAAAATGAAATAAAAAGTCTAGGCTTCTGGATTGAGAGCCCTCTGACAATGGAACCTCAAGTTAGAAAGTTGACGGCCAGTTGCTTTTGCATACTCAGGCTGCTGAGGAGAGCTCTGACCTGGCTTCCCCTTCCACCCTCAGATCTGTGGTCCAGGACCTTGTACTGTCCCTGCTTGATTATGGAAACTATTTATTTGGCTTGCCCAGCATATGTAATTAAGCGATTGCAAGTGGTTCAGAACCCCACAGCATGCATTCTGCAAAAAATATCCATATATCATTCTGCCAGCCCTGCCCTCATGGCCCTTCACTGACTACCAATATTTAAAAGAATTACATTTAAATCTCACTACCTCGCCAACTGGGCTATGCATGGCAAGAGTCCTTCACTACAACAGTGGCTCCTGACCCCCTAAATGCCCAGCAGAACTTTACTTTCCATTGAACAGAACCTTTTTACAGTACCCAGGATTAAGAACACTAGAAATGGGGGACGCTCCTTTTCGAACTTGACATCAAAACTTTGAAATACTATTCCTCTTTAACTGAGAATGATCAAGGAAGAACCCTACTTCAGAAAACTACTTAAGAACCGCCTATTTGACTAAACCCACAGACTCCAGAGGCACTATGCAATGGACATGACATTCAGCGCTGGGAGGCCCGATAGGTAGGCATGCGCTTCATAGACGCCTTGTATAGTATAGTGTATACCAAATCTGAAGTCCTTTGATCAACTAACAAAAAATGGTGATAAGCAGTCCTAAATATGAAATACACTAAGCTTTAATGCATGACAAAAACCAAATAAAAGTGCACAATATCATGAAATTATAATGAGGAATGCATACACCAGTCCCCAGATTCAACAAAGGTTGAGTGGAAACTGTCAGGGATCACAGGTGGCAGCGCCTTCCTTGCCGCAATACCTAGTGGAGAAACTACATATCCCAGGAGGCCCAGTGGTTCCGAGGCTCATGGGATAAAAGACGTCGATGCATGCCTGTCGGCGTGCATAATTCACTAATTTCGGAGTCCTTGATTGACCCGCATCGGCGGATTGGGTCCTGGATAACCTTCCCTCTTGTATGGAGATTTTATCCGTCAGAGGCAGCGTCTGCCTCATATTCGCCATGATTGCTTTCTGGCCTCATTCCCCTCACCGGAGTGCAGGGAGACTCGCGGTCTTGTCCGCATTAGTGAAGCGGAGCCTTCCTTGTCTGGAGACTGGAGCACTGGAGGAATCCATCAGAGGCAGCGTTTTGCCTCCTATTCGCCAGGATGGCTTCTTGGCCTCATTCCCCTCACCGGAGTGTGGGGAGATTTGCGGTCTTCTCCGCATTAGAGACCCAGAACCTTCCGTGTTTGGAGACCGGAGCACTGGAGGAAATATTGTCCTGGAACGACAAAGCTGCTGTGTCTACCTTTTTTTTGGTGTTTACTTTGTCCAGAGGAAAGCGGAGTAAAATCAACTTTCAGGTAGGAAGTTGTTGGACTTGGCCCTTTTTTGCAGGGTCATCCCAGAACTGTTTGCCTTCCTCCTGTTATTTTTTCTGACCTGCTGTTGGTGGTTTTATGACTCTGCACTGCTGATCAGTGCTAAAGTGCTAAAGTGCATGCACTCTCTATGGTACACTTGGTAAGATTGATCTACACCTGTTTGGCATATTTAATTTACCTATCAGTCCATTGTAAAGTGGTATCTCATATATCCAGGGCCAGTAAATTAAATGCTACTGGTGGGCTTGCAGCGCTGCTTGCACCACCCACCAAAGTAGCCTTTCAAACCTGTCTCAGGCCTCTGCCATTGCAGGGCCTGCATCCGCAGTTTCCTGCCCCTGGGACGTGGCATATAAAGTGGTTGCCATGTCTGTGACTCCCCTTTTAGTACATATCAGTCACCCCTAAGCTAGGCCCTAGCTTGCCCTATGGGCAGGGTGCAGTGTAGGTAAAAGGTAGGACATGTGCCTTAACTGTGTGGCATGTCCTGGTAGTGACAAACAGCCTATTTGGTTTCTCACTGCTGTGAGGCTGCACTCTCATAGGAATGCATTGGGAATTCCCTGATATGTGTGTCAGTGGTAATTCCTGACATGAGTGGAGTAGCGTGATCAAGTTTGGTATCTTTGGAATAGTGGTGATAAAAGCTGTGTACTGATGTTCGCAGAATTATTATCACTATTTTAGAAATTCCACTTTTAGAAGTAGGCATTTTGTGTATGCTATGTGTCTTTGTGCCTGCCTGTTGTGTATTGACTGTCTGTCCTTGGAGTGACAGGGGCTGGGGAGGTGCAGTGGCTCCAGAGGGTCTGGGTGAGTCAGCACTAGGTTGAATAGGCCTGCACTGCATTTGGAGTAGTGGGAGGAGTATGCCCTGAACCTGAAAAGCTGTGCCTGCCTTCCACAATGCCGGCTCCGCCCCCTGTGGTGTGTCTGAGGCCAGAGCCTACACTTTCAATAGGGAGTGTTGTGCACTTGATAATTGCCCCCCAGAACTGGTTTGGACTGGGTCCAAGGCCATGTACCAGGGCAGAACAAAGACTTTATGGTGAATAAATATTGGGGCTGTGACCCCATGTCTGTGTCTCGCTAAACTGGTGCTGACTTGGAACTTGTGGCAGGCTGCTGGACTGCCAGGAGGAACCACCATCTGGGGCTCCCTACTCGTGGGAGTGAAGCTGCTGCCTTGCTGAAGAGCCCCGGTGTGCTGGCCCACTGGGGAACACTCTGCTGGTGTGCCCCCTGTCTTGAAAATCCCTAGCGCAATATGAGCGCCTTTATTGCTGATAGAAAGCACTAGTGGAGGGCTACCTCTTCTTCCTTGGTGCGACTGGGAGGAAGCACGTGAAGAGCGCTCATGTGGATCGACAGTGCTGCCTGTCTGCGTGGTCCTGTGGGGTGTCCTGCTTCCAGCACTGACCATCTGGGAAGAATAAGTCTGCCCCGCTCACCGCCTGTGACCCGAGTCCGGAGCTGAGATCGCTGTCTCTAGCCGCGCCACAAACAGGAAGCCAGGCGGAAGCTGCCTGGTTGTGGACGGGGCTCTCATGAGGATGAGGAGAGCCCTGCATGTTCCCCAAGCCTTTGTGTTGGCTTTTTCCTCCGTGCTGTGCCTGGAAACCATTGTTCACCTAAGGCACCCGTGGAGTGCAAAAGTGCGGCGGCGACGCAGGAACTTCAGGCTGTTCCCGGCAACCGGACCGCAAAAGGAAGTCAGGCGGACGTGCAGCCTGTTTGTGGGTGGGGCTCTCACGAGGAGAGCCCCGTGTTTTGCCTGAGTCTGCCAGGGCTGGTTGCGAAGTCGGACCGGAGCCTTGCGGGCTCCATTCTGCGGCCTCCCGCCTCTCCTACCTGTTGACGGAGAGGCAGATCACGAGCGGCACAAGTATCGCTAACGAGACCAACAAAGTCAGGAAGAGGTCCCGGTAAGTAGGGCCACAGGGGTGGGCACGGTCGCTCCCCCCAGTTCCCCGCATCAGCACGAGTGAGGGAGTTGGTGCCAATGGGTCTAGGTCCCGTTGCGGGCCTGCCCGGAACCATTGCCTCCCCCCTGAGTTGTTTTGGGCTGCTCCGGGTGTAGGGAGCCCGAGTGCAGAGACCGGCCGGCGAGCACCTGGACAGTACAGGGTGAGTCCGGGCAGCACGGACAGCTAGATACCTTACTCCTATTGGGGGTGCCTCAGATACGGCGGTACGGGCCCAGTCGGCCTGCTCAGAGGGGGTGAGCCCCGACCAAACCACAGCTTGATCAAGCAGCTGCACCACATGTCTGTAGGCAGCTGTCTTCTGCCATGAGGGAATTTTCTTGTGGGAAGTACCGCATTCCATAACAGGGTCACAGGAGTGGGGTGCCCTAACGGCGATGAGGAGGCCGGAGCAGTGAATATGCCTTCTAGGCAAATCATGGCTGCTGCAGTTATGGACCTGATATGATTACAAAATGTGCACACTAATAATGTTGCTACGTGCACTGCTGTTGGTGTTTTTTGCCATACTGTACAGACTTATTGCCTAATGTGTGCCCTCTGAAAGTGGGTATGTTGGTGCACTGTTGCTGATGCTAATGCATGATGTTTGGGCTAAGTGTACCCTTACCAGTAGTTACTGGTTGTCTTCACTAACTGTGAATTACGATGGTTATGACAGTGGCCCGATTGGCCCGGTAGTGTATATAATCCCTGTAAAGTCATACCAAGTGCCAGGTGGCACAGTGTATATATGTGATTACATTCTAATGTGTTTTTATGCATAATACAAAGGCTATTTTTGATATAACCTTGTGTGGAGTTTCTTTTATGGTGTGACTAGTATGTTGCTGTTGTGTGAGTGTGTTGTGCAAACGCTTTACACATTGCCTCTGGAATAAGTCTGACTGCTCTGCCAAGCTATCAAGGGGGTGAGCAGGGGTTATCTACAGTGTGTAACTCCCTTGCCCTGACTAGAGTAGTGGTTACTGCCTGGCTTAGTCGCATGCCCTAGCCAACCAGAAATCCCATTTGTAACAGAAGTCTACTGACTACACTTTACCCTTTTTCTTGTTGTTTTCTGAAAAGGAATCCTTCTGATTCAAAACTGTGATCCTTGCCTATATGTTTGGAGCCCCAATATGGATTAGCCTTCTAAGGTGAATGCGAAGATTGTTTTCTACAAGAAAGTAGAGGAAAGCCAAGTACTAACTATAATCCGGAGAAGCTCGGTATGGTGACATTCAAAGGAGGAATAGTGTATCCCGGTATTGGCCATTTCTCCAATGCCTTTTTTTTGTCTTTCTTTTCCTTTATTTGTTTGAGTTATGTATGACTGTGAATTGTCACCCCCACAGTCGAATGTCGTATTATAAGTGTGTTTTCTGGTAAGATGAAGGAGTTGATTATTTTTGTTTTATTTTACCAGGCACAAGCAGGGAAAAACTTATTGGAAGTCTTGGTTTAGAAATCAGAGTTCGGTGGAGTTGGCAACTCCTTGTTCTCCAGATATTAATTGCTTTTAGTGAGATACATATGAGTGTAGACATTAATGGGCAGCTCTAATGATTATTATCTTGTTTTCTACAGGTTCAAATTCCCTGCTGTTCCTTTCCCCTTTCCCTCGCCTGATCTCTCTAATACTCTGTGTAAGATTGTTTTCAGAGTTGGGGCTGTCAGGAGGTGGACCACTTTGTGCTTCGGTCCAATTCTGAGGAGTTTCACCCTGAGGATCCAACAGAAACCCATTAAGAAGAAAGTGCAATAGAACTGACAATTCATAAACCGGTGCTGAAAGATTATGAAAAGAAAATCAGGTGTCAAAAGAAATCTAGTGCTTTCAGTAAGAGTTTAATCTTGAAGGTCTACTAGAGATCTGAATGACCTCTACCAAGGAAAAAGATAGACTGTCTGCTATGAGATTTGACTTCTCAACTTCCAAACCGATAGAGTGAGCTGGAGTCTGAAGGACAGAGCAGACGGTTTGAGAGGTGAAGGGGATTTCAGGATGACCCTGAAGCAATAGAAGTGCCAGAGATTTCAGCAGAGACAACCAGATTCCCCATAGCCATTATGGAACCCAAAGAATCATCTCTCCCTTCTCCTCACTGAACTGGGAATGAACCCTCTATATCAACAAGAAGAGTAGAAAAGCTTAAAGTAGACATCTCTGCAATTTCACCACCAGTGTGTCAACTCTCCAGGCTCCCTCATCCAGAGCCTGCAGCAGCAATGAAATGTGGGTTTTATCTTTTGTTGCAAACAGATCAAGATAAGGCTTCCCAAAACATTTGCAAATCCTATTCTAGACAATAAGATCTCTTCTGAAGATGAAAACGTCCTGCTCAAGTTGTCTTATTCCACTTTGTCAAATTCCTTTGATGTGAACTGATGACAAGCTTTAAAAGTTCTTCTCTGCTCTGGTGCATAACTTGGCTGCTGCCATTATGAGACTCCTGGAAAGAGTGTTCCTCTGATGGTTTATATAAGCACCTGCAACTGCATTGCCTTCATTAACAGAAAATGCTGAAAATTCTCAAAAAAGTGGCATGCATTCTATTCTCTCTGATTTTGAGGATTTGTGACCCTCCAGTAATGGCTATTTGAACTGACAAGTCTTGCTTAGCATTGTCACTCCTTATCCCACACTGCTAGTGGCCATAGTTAGAACCATTTGGGATTATCTGTGCATCCTAATTTCTTTTGAAAGACTCTGGATATCTAACCACCAAAAAAGTCTGCCTTTGACTTCTGATCTTAGAGGAACCATTTTTTCAAAGGAGAATTTTGTTGAAAACCAGTTGATGTTGAGATTAAACAGAAGAGGATGCAGATGAATGAACCATTGCTGGCATTTGGCCCTGGACTCCTAACCATACTCTGGCAAGAGCCTGTTCATTGGATTGAAGCTCAAGTTCTACAGACTGTAAATGAAAAATCCTTTTCTCTGGAGGATACACTTTCACCAGATCCATCCTGAGCCCAGCCCAAATAAACACCAGATCTTTGGATAGAGAGAATTGGCACTTTGAAATGTTTAACTTTCAACTCAGCATAGACAGGAACACTGAATCTGAGTTTCTCTGTCTTGCTTAAATTCTTTGAGGACCTGAAGGATGGTTATCTGTCTTGAAACTTTGAAGAATGATCTTGGCCTTGTTGTCTCCTTGAAGACTGATGGATAGAGGATTTTGACTTTGGTGTCCCTCTGGATGATTGACGTTGGAAGGATGAAGGATACTTTCTCTTTTTAAATATGTGATGGAGCTTATCCTGAAGTTTGGCGGTATACAGTATGAAACTTTCATGAGAAATCTTCAATGCCATCGCCCTCTGAAATGTGTCTTGAGGTACAGATTTCTCTCAATAGCTGTAGAGGCCCCCCTGCCAGAGTGTTTGATCTTACCACATCAAATCAGACATCTGAAAGAAAGTCAATCTGGTGCTCCGTGTACTCTAATAAGGGAAGATAAAAACTGCTTCATTCTGAATTACTGTAAAAAGATTCTTGAAATCCAAGATGAGAAACTGAGCTAAATAAGCCCCATAAATTCCAGCTCTCTTTGCTACATGAGCACACCAAAAAATATTCTTAAAGGCTGAGTCAAGCTTTTTATCTGAAGATATTTCCTATGTCATGGATGAACGGCCCACTAGACTTGCTACTACTGAGTCAGCATGCACATTGTCTAGTAACATGCTGTCCATATTCTCAAGAAAAGATAAAGGTTGGCAACAAATCTTGGTAACAGTCCTGTAAGGCTCATTCCATTACTATTTTACCACATCCATAACAAAAGGATGAATTAGTAACCCCAACATCCAAGAGTTTTTGAGATTGTCTCAAGCATGACTCATCTAAAGTTCCTGGCTTTTCCGCAGGAGGAAAAGTTATATTTTCTCTAATATGAGAAAATAATTCTGTCAGCATCTCCTTTGAAATGTACTTTAAATCAGAGGGACTAGGGCTTCATCAGCCTGTCTGAAACCCATATTCAGAGGTCAACTCTGCCCTTTTCTTCTTCTGGCTGGTAGAACCTTCATTTTTCAAAGGTGATGCAGAACAATCTTTCAGACTCTCTCCTCCTTCTCCATAGCTCTTGTGCTTAGTGTGAGGTGAGTAATCAGAGGAATGAGATGAGGCAAAAGGCAATGCAGAAAAATGCTTTCTATTGTCAGAGTGTTTTCCCAACATGAAAATGCTGCTTGCACAAGAAAAATGCCAGGGATAATCACAAAAGGAATAATCAATCACCACAGCGCTATCACCAATCCTGAATGAGAACGCTTACCTGCATTGAAATATTGCAGAAATGATGCACTAGCCCGCACATCCACAGCAAAAGGATGAACACACTTAAATGGGTCTCTTCCCATTGTGCATGCATGAGACCTCACACAAGGCACATGCACAAATACTCTGAAGGCTCCTACCGCAGACTCCCAAGACCACTGAGTGGAGTTAACAACTTTCTGGGGCAACATACCCTGGTCTCCGGAGAATGGGAGGTGACAAATCAGCTCCAAAAGCAGGAAGGAGTGCCAAAAAACCTCTTCCTGAATAATTCTTCTGCATTGGAGGCTGCCAACCCCAAAGCCGAGAAAGGGAGGTAAGCAAGCCCCATAAATGGATGGTGCGAAACAGGAACCTTCCACATCCCTGCTCCAGTCATTAAAGGAAAACAATACAGGGGGAGCCAGGAGTTCCAACCACCTTTATGACACACAGATAGGGTGGGTGGGGATAGTATTCAAGGATCCTCCTACGTTTTTACTGTCATGAGGTGACATCATCTCTTTTGTACTAGAATGAGAATGAGGGACCTAAGCATCATTACTTTGCTTAAGCTTGATTAGGCATGTACTATTCCATGTCTGTCCAAAAACAATATTAGGAAACTTTAATCTGATGACAAATTTTAACTATATTGTACATATTTGTTATAGGCTGTATATCTGATAATGATCAAAAACATAATTTCTGAGATACAATGCAAACATGTATTTAAATTTATTTCTAGGGGGCATTGAATTAGCAATTTCATGTTGTGTGAGAAGATTATCATGGTGTTGCATATATGTGAAAACTATGACTTTTGGAACAATCTATTTTGCAGATATCGTTGTTAATTGCTAAAAATATTCTACAGAATATATATTTAGCAGAAATTATAGAGGACCAAATTCAGAATTTTGTTGTAAAGGAACATGTTATTGGAGTAGATTCTAAATATGAAATAGAATCCACCTGCTGATTTTCCTCCATCCTAGGCTTAGTGTGCAAAATTATACTCCGTAATTAGATTTTCCTCCCGAATTTGGAGTATTTTACATCATCAGCCACATATTAGGTCATTATTTTCTTCTCCTTCCAAGTGCAAATGGAAAGCTCCTCAAAATGTAGCAGAAATGTAACATAAACCTGTAACATTTCTGAAAAGAAATCTGTACATATATTTTACAGCGTTAATTCATGATATAAATGTGCATGCAATGCTCCTCTGGTATCCTGGCATATGTTCAGCTTTGCAAACTATGTGAGGACAAACATGAGGAAATCAAAACTTTAGGCCTTGGGGTAGAAACGTCGTTTTTGGACAGAGTGGCTTTCACTATTACTATTGCTTTACAGGGTTCCCTATTAATATTTTGGTATTGAATAGAGACCCTGAAAGGCATTCAGGTCATTAAGACAATAATAGGCCTCCTCTAGACGAAAAAATACACACCATTTTAAAGCAGAGCGCCTACAGTCAAGGCATTTATAACAGCCTTTTTCCAAAATAGAGTTCACAAATAAGTACAACATTTAAAAAGGAAGAAACTATAGAATTTAAATGTATAATCTTTGTTTGTGTTGTTTTTAATTCATTATAAGCTTAATTTAAATAATATCATAGACTGGTCTAAAATGGGACCACATGTTCACCTGCTTATAGCTTTTAGCTTGTAGACATGTTCATGGAAATACTCATCATATCTACTGAACGGATCGCTACCACATCTTTTCAAACACAAATTCTGATGCGAATTACTTATTAAAAGCTTTGCCTTAATTCTGCTTTTCCCTTCATAAATTGGCAAGAGCAATCTAAAGTATCAGTGAGTTTTCCTACAAAGTTAGCTATCTGGGTACTTTGCAAACTAATTTCCACGGACAAGCCTTAATGATGCATGTGCAGTTGTAATATCTGTAACATCAATTGCAATGCCCAGTCATTATAGCAGACAGATAGTTATGGTTGATTGTTGGTGGAAGTACATCATTTTGTAATCTGTTTAGACTCTTTGGTGAAGGAGTAACACATGCTAGTCATATGGTCGGACCACTACAAGGACTTTATTGTGGGGAAACTCACATAAATATTAAAAGCAAGTACTAAAGTAGGTAATCAGTGAGAAAGTGAAACATATAACTAGGGGTC
This sequence comes from Calotriton arnoldi, assembly GCA_963921515.1. Classification (NCBI taxonomy): domain Eukaryota; kingdom Metazoa; phylum Chordata; class Amphibia; order Caudata; family Salamandridae; genus Calotriton; species Calotriton arnoldi. The sequence continues at coordinate 1,013,118 of CAWUFW010002467.1, read as the reverse complement.
CGATTACGATCCTGTTTGGAAGGGCTCCCAATCGGATTTGGGTTTGCCGAATCCGATTCAGAACCCTTGTTTCCGACTGAATCGTACACAGTTCCCAATGACCAATTATGATGCCTGTAAACTGGTAGGGCTGTCCGAATCGGTTCCGAAAGGCATTCGGACAGGTCGCATCTTTTAGACAGCCGTTCCGATTCTGTTTCTCCGGAACGAATCGGCTGCCGGAATCTGTCTTTGTGGGCCCATAGCAGCCCCCCCTTCACCTGGTGCCCTCCAAATCGGGTCTGTGGGGGTACCCAAGGGACCCCCCTTTCCAACCATGCACAGTGTTGTAGGCACCATGGGGTGCCTGCCTCAGGGTGCAAGGTTTTTTCCAGCCACTCCTTTCTTCAATGGGAGCCTGTGTTCTCGTTCAGAACACAGGCTCCCATTGATGTCAGTGGGAGTCAGACCGAATCATATCCGGAAGCATCCGTATACATCCAAATCGCTCAGTCGGACTCACCCGATCCGAATCATCCGGAAAGCAATCCGGGACCGATTTGGTAGGAATGCTTTCAGGACTAAATTGTAATTGGCCCCAAGAGGAGATGTTACGGTTGTAGTTTGCCCCCAAAACACAGTTTTGTTTCTTCATGTCCAGACCATTTGAAGGCATAATATTTAGCCCTGTATTAGGTGGCTGCATTAAGCTGGACATTTTTCTCCACACCCAGCATGTCATTTTGTGTGAGCCGCCATGTGCTATGCGACCAGGTCCTCATTAGAATGACCTAATTCCAATTCAATGGGGGAATTATGCAACAATCTGTGTGCAAGGATTCATGTGCTGTGTACTTTAATAATGTTGTCTACGGACATGAAAAAGTCTTCTACGGAAGAGCAGAATTTATGATCACCTAAGAACAGTGAGTTTCCTAGTTCTTAGATGGACATGATGCCAAATATTGCCTAGACCCAGCGGGTGTACAAAGATGATCAATGATATACAGATCTGACCTTTTAGTGCATGGAGATATGTCTGTCTAGGGATCTGTTAATTTGCCTGTTGCAGTACTTCCTTTAGATGTGAGAACTAGAAGAGACTTGAGCCAGTGTGGAAGTTGCAGAACGTTCGTGTGGCACAGATGTTGGGAATTGTGAGTGCTTCACTATAAACTGTGCCCACTATAATAAGGTATATAAGATATATAACTAAGCAGTTGTGCCATATTTGTATTTGAAGAGGGGGTATTTTTAAGGGCCTGGGAATGCCCCAAAAGCTTTTGAAAAACCTCCATGCAGAACTGTTGAAAAACTTTATTTGCATCAATATTCCCAGCAGTGCTACTCAACGTTATCTCTTGCACCATCAGGTATTTAGTGCCTACCATTTTTTTAATTTACCACAGTTCCACCATTATATTGTCCTGTAGCCCATTTCAATTGCTAAACACAGCTTCGATCAGTCTTATATACCTATAGCCAGCCATCAATAGCAATCTTCAACTAACTAAAATTCCAAAGCACCATTTTAGTGGAAGCATCTACTGGTGATAGAGTAGGTCACCAAAATATTGTTTTAAAAATATTGAGTGACACAAATATTGGGCCAAAAATATTGTAATGTTAAAATATCATACAGCAGAATAATGAAGGTCATAATACCGTTTTAAGCAATTTTCAGTGATTGTTTAATAGTTGTACATAATATCGATTTTTGCATTATTTTTTTTGTTTTTTTTCTGTTTTAGGTTATAATAATATTAATGGTAAGTATATTTAATTATTTGTTAATGTAGTTTTGTTTTTTATGATCTTGCAATCTCTTTAAGGTTATTTCAATTTCTTTTGGTGGGTTTTCATTTTGTTGGGGAAAAGGATCAGAAGACTTTTAGATTTTTGTAATTGATTATTACATTTGTTTAAACATTTCATAACTATTTAATAGATCATTTTAAATATAAGATTAATATTTTTTTTAGTTCTTGCTTGGTAATTAGATCCATTGTTGTGTTAATTATTTAATTCTTTTTAATAATTGGGATATCAATTAATCATTTTAGATTTATTTGGATAATAATTAATTTTATAGTGTTGTTATTTTCTAATATGTATTATTATTGTTTCTATTATTAGATTAATTTGTTTTTGTGTGTTTAATTGTTTTACATTTTATTTGTTTACATAATTTTATCTATTATGTTATATAGTAATTTAGTGTTTTAACCCTTAATTATTTATATATGATGTAAATACTTGTTTTTATATGTTTGTTGAAATATATTGTATGTTTCTTTGTTTTGTCGTGTAGTTCCCACTAATCAGTAGAATCTGCATGTTTGTGGATAACATAAAACTTGGGAGAGGTGCCTAGACTGACTCAATGCACCCCGTAGTATATGTTGGCCTAGAGACCAACTAGCTCACAGTGACACCATAAGCCCCCTTAACCTGAACAATGAGCGAATGGTTTCTAACAACCACTGGACATGACAACCCTGACCCCTCAGGATCTTGGCAACTGATCTAGAACCCTTTCACTCAGTCACTTGTGCACTCTTGTTCACAGAAAAGTAAACAGAGAATACATAATGGGACGGTCTTTAATATAGTTATTGAACCAACATTATTCTTGTATAGAGTACATGTGCTGCGATGATGAATAGACAGAAGCATATGAAAGTGATTACAAGCACCAATATAGTAAATAGCAGGTATAGTTCCACCATGGTGCTAAGAACAGTTTATATATTCGCACATATAAAATGATATAGGAATCTGGCATACTCCTGTTATGCAATTCCTACCCTACGTGCGTCCAGGGTGTGTATGTGAGTGTATAGCCAAGAATTTCCTCACAGGATGCTGCAACCCCATTACCTGTCAGGACAGAATGTACGACCCCGTCTTGGTCACCAACTGGACACCCCTCACGGAGATGTTAGGCAGCTGATTGGCAAAGCATCAGCATGCAGGGACCTCTCAATGTCAGCCGGTTCACTGAAAAAATATCGATATTAAAAATATATAAACAAAAAATTTCGAATATAGTTGTACAAACTATTTAATTAGATATATATATAAAATAAAATAATAAATATAAAATATGTGAAATAATAAAATAATATAAAAAATAAAGTAGATTTAGTATACATTTAAAAAAATATAATAAATAAACTTAATTAAAAAAAGTTAAACACACATACATAATAATTCATATATATTTACTTTAAAACAGTTAAACAATTAACTTTCATTTATTTTATAATTTGAAAAATATATTAAAATTTACATATATATATATATATATGTACCAATAACATAAAAATCTAATAAAAAAAAAAAATCTATTACAAATTAAAACATTAAACTATTTAAAAATCTTCAAACTTAAATTTCCCACTCCAGTGAGTGCAGCAGTAGGGAAAGTGTTGGATAGCGGAGGGGTAAAAACTACTATTCCCACTCCAGTGAGTGCAACAGTAGGGAAAGTGTTGGATAGCGTAAGGGTAAAAATTACTATTCCCACTCCAGTGAGTGCAACGGTAGGGAAATTGTTGGATAGCGGAGGGGTAAAAATTACTATTCCCACTCCAGTGAGTGCAACAGTAGGGAAAGTGTTGGATAGCGGAGGGGTAAAATTACTATTCCCACTCCAGTGAGTGTAAAAGTAGGGAAAGTGTTGGATAGCGGAGGGGTAAAAATTACTATTCCCACTCCAGTGAGTGTAACAGTAGAGAAAGTGTTGGACAGCGGAGGAGTAAAAATGACTATTCCCACTCCAGTGAGTGCAACAGTAGGGAAATTGTTGGATTGCGGAGGGGTAAAAATTACTATTCCCAAGCCACTGAGTGCAACAGTAGGGAAAGTGTTGGATAGCTGAGGAGTAAAAATTACTATTCCCACTCCAGTGAGTGCAACAGTAGAGAAAGTGTTGGTAGTGGCGGGATAACATTTTTATTCCCCTCCAATAATTGTAAAAGTAGGGAAGTGTTGGATAGAGGAGGGGTCAAAATTACTATTCCCACTCTAGTGAGTGCAACAGTAGGGAAAGTGTTGGATTGCAGAGGAGTAACAATTAATATTCTCACTCCTGTCAGTTAAAAATATATTTAATATTAAAAAATTTAAAACATATTATAATGTTAAATACATATAACAGGTACCTACAGATATTATATTAAATAAAATAAAAAATTATTTCCAAACAAATAAATGAATTAAATGTACTTTTTTTATTTCCTACCCTATACCACCACACAATTCACAACCCACATCTAAATTTAAAAAAATGTACTTCCTCAACTAACATAATAAATTACAATTAAAGAAATATTATTAATTAAAAAACAAATTAAAACTCATAAAAATTATTTAGCTTCCCACACTTTACCCCTATAATCCCCACAACCCACAGCTAAAATTAAACTGTAAAGAAATGTATTACACAATTAAAACTTATTTTCAATTAAAAAACTAATAGTATTTAACAACTAATTATAAAGTAAGTAAAATTAATTTACTCCCCACAATGTACCCCTATAACAATAAAGCACACACACACAAAAATATAAACAAATACCCTAATTAAATATAAATTAATTAATTCATATTAATGATCAACTAATTTTTAATTATTCAAACAAAAATTACTTCCCACCCTTTCCCTAAAAACCCCACAACCCACACCTAAAATTAATTACACAAACTCCATATTTAATTTTCAATTAATTAATGAATATTAATTAACGACTAATTATAAATTAATTAAACATAGATTACTTCCCACCCTTTACCCACACCTAAAATTAATAAAACTATTTTCATAATAAATTTTCAATCAATTAATTAATATAAATTAGCAACTAATTATTAATTAATCAAAAATAAGGGGCTGATTACGATGGCGGGCGGACTAGGTCCGCCCGCCATCGTAGCGGTGTTTGGGACCGCCCGCCAGACATGCGGCGGTCCCACCACTGCGATTAGGATGCGCCCGCCATCCAGGGCTTTTAACATTGTGGGCGGTGCTGTTGGCTGCAGCACCGTGCACAATGTCAAAAGTGCGTGCACCACATTTCCCTGCACTACGTGGCAGGCACCATGCGGTGCCTGCCACTTGGTGCATGGAAATGCAGGGGGTACAATGGGTACCCACCAGTGCAGTGACACCCCCCCCACACGAGGGGGGCCTGCAATGGGCCCCCAAACCCAATCCCCGCCAGCCTTTCCTATACCCACATCCTAATTTGGTGGACGGTGCCTGCTAGGCACTGCCACCAGATTAGGGGCCCTGCACTGTCCGCCAGGCAATCTGTGCAACTGCCTTTGGCGGTGAAGCGGCGGACGGACTTTGCGTCTGCCGCGATACCCACCGCCATCCTAATTTGGCAGTGGGTAATACGCTTGGTGATGGCGGAAGGAGCGCCACCGCCGACCCGGCAGTGGTGGTCCTTCCGCCATCATAATGACCCCCTAAATTACTTCCCACCCTTTACCCCTATAAACCCCACAATCCACACCTAACAAAAATGACAGTTACCATCATTAATTATCAATTAATTAATTAATATTAAACAACCAATTAATAATTACTTACAAGGGGGGCGGGGTCTGGCCACGAAGGACGATGGCCGCCTGAATGCAGAGCTCCGCTTCCGGATGGACTCTGAATGGAGGCGGCGTTCTTTACAGCACTGCCAGGGCTGTTGCAATGACGGTTTTCGAGAGCCATGTACCGTGGCTGTGATCGGTTTGTGTTTTGTTGAGCAGAGCACTCTTTTGAAGTTCATTCTGAGTGGAAGTTCGTTTGAGGTGACAGACGGCAATTAGGCCTTGCGTCATAACAAAACCCTCGGACCTCGCGTACTCTGTGTGCCCCGCTCAAGAGGCAAGATGGCATCTGAGTAGCAGCTACCTAGTGCCGCTCCGCCAGTCTGACCCCTAAACATAGCAAAACCTCGCCAAAATCAACAGGCAAATCTGACCGTATGGGCCGGCATTGTATTTCGGCCGTTATCATCATCGCGCAGGCAGGAGATCAGAGGGAGCGTCGAGGAGTGAAGAGACGCCCGGCTCCGGTGATACGAACCGCGTGCTGTGCCACTCCAGCATCTCCCACGTCATCGCTTCACATCGCCCTGCGGCTGCCTGCAGGGATGTGGCAGCCTGGTGCAGCTCTATCGGCAATCAGGGGATTCCTGACTGTTCTGCCAGACACCGTGCCAGACGCCGTGATCGGAGACAGCAACTGTATCGGACTTCCACGAAATGTGGTGCTACTTTGTTTCCAGGGCTCATCAAAGACCAAAGTGAAGCAAGTAAGGATGGCTGGGCGAGGTGGAGGGAAACCCGCTAAAGTTAAAGATAATCAGACAACAGTGCCTGAAATAACTGAAACGATGCAGCAAACGCATTTAGACCCCCAAACAAGACGCCCAGGTACGCGGGGGTTAAAAAACAGAGAAAACCTGGATAATTTGAGCTCTATTGACAAATCTGAACAAACGACTAAACAGGTAAAAAGGATACAAGCTAAAAGGAACATTAAGTTCACGGATAATGCACAGATTCCAGATTCTCAGCCACTGATATCTAATATGTTTTGCCCAACAGTGGTGGGAAAAATGCATAACGAACCGGCCGTGGTGGGGACACCTGAGGGGCAGATCGAACAAATCACGTCTGTACTAGAAGGAGAAACCTCACAGGGACCTTTGGCGGTACAATTAGTAACACCGGCTCTATTAAAATCTGTGGAAAACACAGGAGTTATCCCTACCACAGAGGCAGATAGTTGTACAAACTATGAGGAGAGTCAGATTGAGCCCCTAAATGACCCGGTGACCCTCCTTCAGAAATTGGACACAAGGATATCCGGGATAGAGAACGGGGGTATAGAATGTACAAATATGGTAACTGTGTCACAGAAGGCTTCAGCTAATCCAATAAATACTGTTACTCAACGGTTGGAAAACCGCCACAGCATTGAAAAACCCCACTCTGTCACAGATGAGTCAGAGAGATATGAGACCGGCAAATCGATATCCAGCGATTGTGAAAGGCAAGACTGGGGAAGTACGAGCTCAATGGGCTCAGAGGACTAAGAGGATTCCCGAGAAGATGCTATACAAAAAAAGAAGATGGAAAAGAAAGGAGAAAAAAACGAATTAGACACAAGAGTGGGATGACCATTGACCAAGGGAGTAACGCCGAGCTCAGATGGGATTACTCATCCTCACAGTTTGCGACTCCTTCAGACCAAACAGTATTTTCAGGCGGTAATCCTTCAACCATGGAAGATTGGAGAAGAGCCCCCAGAGATAAAGATGAGCCTACCCTCGCTGAAGTCCTCCACTCAATCAAAAGCTTTCAGGAGGAGGTTAAGATCGACAACCGAAAAAATCGTCATGCCACTCAGAAATTACAGGGCGTGATAAGGAAAGTAGGCCGAACCTGCGTGGAGATAGCCGATAGAATGTCATCAGTAGAGGTGCGCACCGAAAATCTGGAAAAAGATGTTACCTCTCTCCGGGTACAAGGGACGGAGCATGATGGGATCATAAAGGACTTAATGCTAAAGATCGAGGAGCAGGAGAACAGATCAAGACGCAATAATCTTCGCATTTTGGGGGTTCCCGAAGGAGTGGAAGGAAGTGATCCAATGGCCTACATGATCACACTTTTCAAAGGAGCTTTTCCAGAGTTGCAAAATTGGGATTGGGATAGAGAGATACAACGCGCTCATCGCTTCCCATTAACTCCTTCCAAACGTCCTCAGTCTCCAGCGCAATATCCGCGCGCAATGATAGTATATTTCGGCAACTTTCTCCTACGTCAGAAGCTTTTTGACTTAGCAAGGCCCACCAGTAAAAGGGAGTTCAATGGTGTTACCTTTTTAGTCGGCCAGATTTTGCCCATGCCACAGTTGAGCGAAGATGGAGGATGAGGCAACTTTTTGCCCCTTTTCAACAAATTGGGGCAACAGTATATCTGCAAAACCCAGCACGTCTTAAAATTATCTTTAATGGGACTAAACGCAGCTTCATCTCCGAAATCCAGGCCCAGGCTTATCTGCAGGAGATTACAGAGACTAGAAGCGACAGGATCAAGAAGTGATTCATTCAATTTGATGCTTTAACGGATTAAAATACCTAAAAACTTGGGGTATAAATGAGCCTGGGGACAATCAAGCGAGGTCAATGATTATGAATTGATTGGACTATCATTTTGGGGGTCGGATCGGGGGAGGTGGGCATGGGGCCCTGAATGCTCAGATGTCCTCATCCTGGTTCTTACAGAACCAGGTAACCTCAGTGGGTGGTGGAGGGAGGCGGGCGGGGTTCATAGGGGATGGGCTAGGGGTAGGGGTAGGGGAGGGGGTTGGCACAAGGAGGGTCGGTAAAAAAAAAAAAAAAACTTCGTTACTTTAGATGAGTAAATTACGCATAGCAACTATCAATGTGTGTGGCCTTAATGATATTAAGAAACGACGTAATACGGCTGTAGCACTTAGGTTACTCAAGGCAGATATTTTATGTTTACAGGAGACACACATAGAAAGGACACAAATTCACTTGTTAGATTCACTTGGTTTTACTGTAGTTGGGGCTACTACCCAAAATGCTAGGATACGAGGGTGGCAATTTTATCAGCAAAACGGTCACTTCAATTTATACGCACACTAACTGATTCAAATGGAAGGTGGGTTATTACAGTATGTCGAAGGGAAAATGGGAATTTACTTACGATATGTACCATTTATGGCAGCACCGCTGATGATTCAGCAATTTTTGACTTTCTGAACAATGAGTTGGCCGAATGGCCACTACCTTTAATCATATGCGGCGATTTTAATATCAATCTGCCAGCAGACAAGAGTATAACCGGTGATAGAAATTGGATATACAATGGACGTAAACCAAAAGTCTTTAAAGCCCTCAAGGATTTATGTAGGGAGCAAGCACTCACCGATATCTGGCATTCACAACATTCCACGGATTCTGGTTATACCTTTTATTCCTTTCCGCACAATAAAATGGTGCGACTAGATTACATCTTTGCATCTCAGTCTATTCTTTTAGAGAGTTTAATAGAAAAACATCTGCGTATAGTGGCAGACCATAATCCCTTAGTTATGGAAATAAGGGGGGTAATGGTGGTCAATAGAGATGCTGCTAACTGGACCTTTGAGCGATCCCTCCTTTTAAATGATGAGTACTGCAAACATATGAAACGCTGGATGGTACAATTTATTAAGGACAATTTAGGTAGTACAGGGATTGAGGTGGTTTGGGATGCACTAAAAGCAGCAATTAGGGGAGAGACACTTAGCTTTTCACTCACTTTAAATAAAGAAAAGCGTCGACAATGGGATAAACTTCAATCTCAACTGGCTGAGGCAAAAGAGAACTTAATTACTGTGCTTAGGGATGGGGAGGACTCGGCTGTTGCGCAAGCAAGAATAATATCAGCAAAATCGGCTGTCATGGGGGTAATTGCTAAAAGAGCAGCAGATAGATTAGAAATTTGGAAGAGGGAGGCATATGAATGTAGTGAGCAGGTTGGACATCATCTTGCGATTAGGGCAAGACAGAAAGTCACCAGGAATATCATTACAGCCGTTAAAAATGTTGCGCAAGAAGTTGTCTCAGATGTAGAGGGCATTCGCAAGGAGTTCCTTGCTTATTATCAGGATCTATATCATGAGACGACCACCGCCCAGGCAGACGATATTGCCAAATATCTAAACCAAATCCCAGTGGTGCAATTATCGCATGACGACCAGGGTCTACTTGATGAGCCCCCCCAATGGATTGACATACTGCTCTGTATTAACTGGCTTCCTAATAATAAAGCCACTGGGTTGGATAATATTCCAGGGGAATTTTATAAAAGATTCTCCACGGAATTAAAAGAGATTATGTTTCTGCTATTTATTCATGTGTTCAGTGGGGGAAAACCACCAGAGTCATGGACACAAGCTAAAATCATTATATTTTTGAAAAAGCATAAATCGGCATTGGATCCTGCCTCGTATCGCCCTATAACCCTGACAAATGCGGATAGTAAAATCTACTCGAAAATTCTGGCAGTTCGATTAGCAGGGGTAATACATAAAGTTATATCCCCAAGACAACACGGATTTATACCGGGACGAGGCACAGTAGATCATGTTAGGAGGATCATTTCCTTGTTTGATGCAGTACAAATCTCTCAGGAGACCCAATGGCACTTATTCTTCTTGAAGCTGAGAAGGCTTTTGATAGAGTCTCCTGGCCTTTTTTATGGGAGACTCTGTCAAGGGTCGGGATAGGTCAAGGATGTATTCAAGCCTTTAAGATGTTGTATTATCAACCAACAGCTAGATTATTTATAAACGGTGCACTAACTGACAAGTTTAAAATAAAAAGAGGGACTCGCCAGGGATGCCCAAGCTCACCCCTCCTGTTTGCACTGTATATAGACCCTTTTTTACGTTTACTGGAAAGCGATCAGAAAATTAGTCCTATTGTTTCACACGGGTGGGAGACGAAAGTCCTGACCTATGCCGACGACATCGCCTTGGTGACTGCTAATCCCGAAGAATCTATGGCTGAGGTTGAATTAGAGGCGGCTAGGTTTGGAAGTCTGTCGGGGTATTCCCTTAATAGATCCAAAACTCAGATAATCTGTAAAAATGTGGATATGAGTCAAGATATAAGACAGGTAGAGAAAGCTACGTATCTCGGAGTGGAAGTCATGGCAACCGTTGAGAAGATAGTCGAGTGCAATATTGATCCCTTGATTGATAAAATTAAACCAGATTTATTTCGACTACACAAATTGCATCTTTCAATAATAGGGAGATGTAACTTAATTAAAATGCTTTTTTCCCCAAACTTTTATATTTTATGAGAGCTATTCCGTTAGAATTTAGTAATATGTGTTTAAAAAGATTGAAGATTTGTTCTCAAGATTTATTTGGGCATATGCAAAACCGAGAAGAGCCTACAAATTTCTGTCTCTACCAAAGGATAAGGGAGGGTTGGCTCTCCCAAATATAAGGCTTTACTATTGGGCAACTACTCTTCTGCATAATCTTACTCTTTTATCAGAAAATGTTACAGATAGTCCTTTGAGAGACATACCTACGCCTATAGAACTTATAATGGGTAAAGAAGCATGGGGCTGGACCTGGCGGTTTTTAAACGATTCCCACTACAAGAAGGTACGCTTTAAAACATTGGTGCCCGGGTTTAAATGTATGAAGTCAGTTCGCAAAATGCTTGGACTGGGCCGCCTGAATTATTATACACCAATATACAACAATCCAAATCTGCCTGATATTTTTAAAGATGTATTACTACAAAAGTGGCAAAAGAAGGGTCTGTTGACACTGGGGGATTTATATTCTCTCTCTGACATAGCCTCTTTTGAGAATCTCAAAGAAAGATTTAAACTGGATTGGAAAGATTTTTATAAATACCTGCAAGTACGTGACTTTTTAAGGAAAAAGTGTGGCGGGCCAGCAGGATTTATTAACAATCCTATTATTGATAATGTAAGGATGAATCATCCATCTATTGGAATGGTGTATAACTCTTTTAATATATTAATGCCGGATGATTTAACATTACGAGCTAGGAAGTGGAAAGAGGAGATTGATATATCACAAGACTTATTTCTTCACTCAGTAGAGTTAGCACAAAATGTGCTAATTCCAGCGCGACTTCAAGCCCAGTATTATAAATCTTGCTTTTCACTGTATTTTACTCCAAAAAAGATTGCAAAATGGGGGACGGGAAGAGGGACCTTTTGCCCACGATGTTTGTTTTTCCAGGCTGATCTTAATCATATGTTTGCCTCTTGTAATGTATTAAGTAAATTAAAATTTGAGATTACGACTTTTTTTTAAAGAAATGTTAGGGAGGGATATTTTCCTCTCTCCCTCCCTGATCTGTTTAGGGGTGGATCAGGAAATGCAAGGCAAACCAGGAGAGTATTTGATTTTCATAGCCATGGCAATCTATCGGCTTTGCCTTGCTTCAGCCTGGCTGGATCCATCTCCACCCGTGTACCATCAATGGTTAACGAGACTGGTGGCAAATTATAACTTTGAAAGAGCCATCTATGGGAAAAGAAGAGTACGGTCTTGTAAGAAGGGATTAAAGATATGGGAACCTCTGACCAAATGGCTTGAGAGATGATTTAGATAATACAATTGTGTTTTTTCTTTTTCTTTTTTCTCTTAATTATATGAAGTTGTGCCAACCCCGGGGTTGGGAGGGGCGGGAGTGGGGGGTTAAATGTCTATAAAATGTGTGCATGATGGACAAATGCTGATTTATATTAATTCTTATTTATGTTATTTACGCCAAGTAACTTATCTAATATATATGCAATCTACTTATGGAGCTATAATATATGCATGTTTTGTATTTATAAACTATCCGCAAAGTGAGTGAAAAAATGAAGTGTAACCGGTTTAATTTAATCATGCACCAATAAAAAAAGAAATATTAAAAAAAAAAAAATTTTTTAAACCCTCTATAGTACAAAACGTTCTTCAATGTGGTTAAGTTTCAAGTTAGAATGGTAAATTGAATCTCCCCAAAGTCTAACATTTTTCATAATCTGAATAAACGTGGAGTGAGAATAGTAAAACAAAAATTTTATTTTTTTAAAAACAACTTATTTTCAATTAAAAAACTAATAGTATTTAACAACTAATTATAAAGTAAGTAAAATTAATTTACTCCCCACAATGTACCCCTATAACAATAAAGCACACACACACAAAAATATAAACAAATACCCTAATTAAATATAAATTAATTAATTCATATTAATGATCAACTAATTTTTAATTATTCAAACAAAAATTACTTCCCACCCTTTCCCCTAAAAACCCCACAACCCACACCTAAAATTAATTACACAAACTCCATATTTAATTTTCAATTAATTAATGAATATTAATTAACGACTAATTATAAATTAATTAAACATAGATTACTTCCCACACTTTACCCACACCTAAAATTAATAAAACTATTTTCATAATAAATTTTCAATCAATTAATTAATATAAATTAGCAACTAATTATTAATTAATCAAAAATAAGGGGCTGATTACGATGGCGGGCGGACTAGGTCCGCCCGCCATCGTAGCGGTGTTTGGGACCGCCCGCCAGACATGCAGCGGTCCCACCACTGCGATTAGGATGCGCCCGCCATCCAGGGCTTTTAACATTGTGGGCGGTGCTGTTGGCTGCAGCACCGTGCGCAATGTCAAAAGTGCTTGCACCACATTTCCCTGCACTACGTGGCAGGCACCATGCGGTGCCTGCCACTTGGTGCATGGAAATGCAGGGGGTACAATGGGTACCCACCAGTGCAGTGACACCCCCCCAAACGAGGGGGGCCTGCAACGGGCCCCCAAACCCAATCCCCGCCAGCCTTTCCTATACCCACATCCTAATTTGGTGGACGGTGCCTGCTAGGCACTGCCATCAGATTAGGGGCCCTGCACTGTCCGCCAGGCAATCTGTGCGACTGCCTTTGGCGGTGAAGCGGCGGACGGACTTTGCGTCTGCCGCGATACCCACCACCATCCTAATTTGGCAGTGAGTAATACGCTTGGTGATGGAGGAAGGAGCGCCACCGCCGACCCGACCCGGCAGTGGTGGTCCTTCCGCCATCATAATGACCCCCTAAATTACTTCCCACCCTTTACCCCTATAAACCCCACAATCCACACCTAACAAAAATTACAGTTACCATCATTAATTATCAATTAATTAATTAATATTAAACAACCAATTAATAATTACTTACAAGGGGGGCGGGGTCTGGCCACGAAGGACGATGGCCGCCTGAATGCAGAGCTCCGCTTCCGGATGGACTCTGAATGGAGGCGGCGTTCTTTACAGCACTGCCAGGGCTGTTGCAATGACGGTTTTTGAGAGCCATGTACCGTGGCTGTGATCGGTTTGTGTTTTGTTGAGCAGAGCACTCTTTTGATGTTCATTCTGAGTGGAAGTTCGTTTGAGGTGACAGACGGCAATTAGGCCTTGCGTCATAACAAAACCCTCGGACCTCGCGTACTCTGTGTGCCCCGCTCATCGCACTCAGGAGATTGGGTATGAAAAGTGTTTCACAGCAGTATTCATGAAGGAAAAACCTCGGACACAGGTCCTAATCGTAAATGTGGTGTAGTAATCCTTATCCGTAAATCCCTTCCAATTGTGGTATCAAAAACATGGGAAGATCTGGATGGATGATATGTGTTTGCCAAATTGCGTATAGGAGAAACCCATATTTGTGTGGGATCAATATATGCCCCAACTGGTTCGGAAAAAATCATTTCTACTTCAGTTAAACCATTTATTATCAGAGATAGGTGCTTCACAATATCTCATAGGAGGAGACTGGAATCTCGAGAAGGACCCAATCTTGGACAAAACAGGTCCTCTAGATAAGAATAATGCAGCAGATAGAGCACTAATGTCTGACATAATTGAAGACAGTGGCCTTATAGATCATTTGCGTCTTTCCCATCCGACTGATACTGAATACACAATTGCATCCCCCACTCATGGAACTCTTTCTCGTCTAGATTACCTTTTAGTCTCTCAAAGGGTAGTTCAACTGGTTCAGGACTCTCATATTTTGGAAGCATCAATTTCTGATCACTCCCCTGTTCTCTTGTCTCTACAAACAGGATTGGCCAAGCCAGGATGCAAACCTTGGCAGATGAACATTCAACGCCATAAAACACCTGAGGGCAAAACACAGTTACGGACTCATCTTCAAAGTTACCTTTCTTCTAATCAAGGATCTGTGGACTCAGATAGGATTGTATGGGCTGCTACTAAAGCTACCATTAGGGGTCAGCTTATGAGGAATGCTGCCCAGACCAATAAGCAAAATGCTGCTCGACAGAAAAAATTAGAACAGGATATTGTATCACTTACCCGATTATATACTAAAAAACCTACTTTGTAACATAGTAAATCCTTGGAACAGGCCCGTATGGCGTTGATTAGTCTCTTCACATCCAAAGCAGAGTATGCTTTACAAAAAATGAAAGTAAGACATTATGAGCAGGGAGAAAAGGCAGGGAGACTCCTGGCGGCACAATTGCGACAAAGAGAGGCTGCCATGGCTATGCCAGCCATAAAATCATCGGAAGGGACCATGTTGACTCGTCCTCAAGATATAGTTAATGAGTTTGCTTCTTACTATAAATCCTTATATACCCAAGGAAACCAGATGGATCACAACAAGATGGTCTCTTTTCTTGCAGGACTAGAATTACCTTGCCTCTCTGAGGAGAGTAGAGCACTTCTTGATGGGGAGATTAGTAAGGAAGAGCTCTCACAAGCTATAGCCAAACTCCCATATCATAAAGCCCCAGGGGAAGATGGTTTTCCTGCAGAATTTTACCGTTGGTCAGGCAAAAGTGTAGTGGACAGTCTACATGCTGCTTTTCAGGAAGCAGATCGTGAAACTTCTTTGGGGTGTCTTTCTAATAAAGCAGTAATAGCAGTTCTATCTAAACCAGGTAAAGATCCATTACTTTGTAGCAGTTATCGTCCCATATCGCTTCTTAACTGTGATATTAAAATTTTGGCCAGCGTCCTAGCCTCTCGTCTTCGCAGAGTTCTGCCGTCCCTGATTCATCACACACAAGTGGGATCTGTACCCGGCCGTTCATCCAGGAACCATTTACGTTC
Source organism: Calotriton arnoldi (assembly GCA_963921515.1). Taxonomy (NCBI): domain Eukaryota; kingdom Metazoa; phylum Chordata; class Amphibia; order Caudata; family Salamandridae; genus Calotriton; species Calotriton arnoldi. Next base: position 997,420 of record CAWUFW010002467.1, on the reverse strand, counting down.
CCTGGCTCATGCTCTTCACTCTGCCAAATCCCTCCAGGATGATGCTTTGGCATTATCACTTGACGCCGAAAAGGCATTTGATCGAGTGGAGTGGGAATGTCTTTTTAGAGTCTTGCAGCAATTTGGATTGGGGGACCAGTTTATAGATAAAATAAGACTGTTATACGAGCATCCTACTGCCCAAGTTAACTGTGGTGGTTTCATTTCAGATCCATTTCCAATCCGCAGAGGAACTCGTCAGGGTTGTCCCCTTTCCCCCCTTTTATTCCTATTGGCTATTGAACCTTTAGCAGCAGCAATTCGCCAATCAGTTAATGTTGTTGGCATTCGTCTTCCAGTGGGAGAGTCTAAAGTTTATCTTTATGCTGATGACATCCTCCTTACTATTGCTGACCTATCACGATCTTTGCAATCACTACTTAAAATTATAGAAGACTTCTCCTCTTTTTCTGGATACAAAATTAATTGGGATAAGAGCGAAGCACTCCCCATATCAGATGGAACTACAAAAACAGCTATACAAGATTATCCCTTTCACTGGCAGCCTTCACATTTAAAGTACTTGGGTATTCTAGTGAATAAGGGAACGGAAGGTATGGTCACAGATAATTTAAGACCTTTAATTACCCAGATGCAATATGATTTCGACAAGTGGAAGATATTGGGATTATCCATGTGGGACAAAGTTCATGCTGTGAAAATGGTCACGCATCCACGTTTTCTTTATACCCTTGGAATGCTTCCTCTTCAGATTCCATTATCTACATTACGCCTTATAGATTCTAAAATTAAATCTTTTGTATGAGGATCTGTAAAACCTCTTTTAGCTGTGGGTAAATTAAAAGCTCATCACTCTAATGGGGGTTTGAGTCTCCCATCGATAGAGCATTATGCACTTGCATTACAATTATCTCAAGTAGCACACATGTTAACAGAAAATTCCAATATGCCGCAATGGGTTCACTTTGAGAAACACCTGTTGTCTACAGAACTGGGTCTTTCAGCCTTGTATGGGTCAGGCACAAGTCGCTTTGATTCGCATAACCCATTGTTGTCTGCCATGCACAAAAGATGGCAGAGAGCTCATCGTATATTGGGTTTTAATTCACGTGTACATGGAAAAGCCCCAATATGGAACAATACAGGTATACGTATTAAAGGGGAAACTTTATATTGGCCCCAATGGAAAATGGCAGGTATCCTTACTTTAGAACAGCTTCTTTATGACGGAGCTATAAAATCTTTTATGCAACTGATGGATGAGTTTATCCTTCCATTACAACAATTGGGAAATTACACACAACTTAGTACCTGCCTGAATAAGATTCTAGGACCAACACCCTGGACAGTACAGACCTCACCAATAGTATGCTATCTGTTCACTTGGGGGAGACATAAAGGAGTTATTTCCGGCTTATATAAAACACTTACATCATGCCTATTCTCCCAACCCTTATCACATGATCTCCGTTTTAAGTGGCAAACACGTCTATCGGTCACCTACGAAGATGATGAATGGACAGACTTACTAGAGAATTTAGATAAGGGTGCCCGAGAAGCTAGATTGAAGTTTTGTCTATATAAAATACTTCATGACTGGCATTGGTCACCGGTAAAACTAAATAAAGCTGGATTACTTCCACATACTAATTGCTGGAGATGTAATACTTCTGGTTGTGACATAGTTCATATAATATGCAATTGTCCTATGGTTCAATCCTATTGGTCTTATGTAGGCCAGATTTTACGCAGCACTGTACCTCTAAGTCTTCCACTAATCCCAGCTGCCATTCTCATACATGATTTACGAGATTCCCCAAACCTTTCAAAGCTACAATGCCGTCTTATACACACAGCATTGGCTACTGCTAAAATATGTGGAATCTTCCACCCCGCCATCTCAAGAGACTTGGTTGGTGGCTATGATACAAACTGCCTCGTACGAGAGAGTTATTTATAACATTCATGTTCAGGCAGATATGTTTCTGCAAGTTTGGACTCCTTTTTTACGAATAGAAGATGATCCTATAATAAACACCATTGCACATCCTGTAACGGATATTTCAGCAAGTTAATATTTATACATGTCATATATTATTATTTGTAACTCTAATTCTTTTTCTATTTCTCTTATTAATTTAGCATTGATCCTTATCAATGGGGATTTATTCTTTCTATGATTGTTAACTATTATAAATCATTATTTTTTAATACTAAGTGGCTGATTGCGATGGCGGAACGATCGCCTCCGCCGGGCCGGCGGTGAGGTCCGCCGGCCCTGCGAACATCGATTGTCCGACCGCCATATTACGATGGTGGTGGGATCCATACCGCGGCAGAGGCAAAGCCCGTACGCCACGGAACCGCCACAGGCAATCATTACGATTGCCTGGCGGAGCAGTCAGCATGCTCACAATGGTGGCGGAGCTTAGCTGGCTCCGTCCGCCGAATTTTGATGCTGACGGAAAGCCAGCCTTTCCGTGGCGGGTAAACCGCCATTGAAAGGCTGGTGGGGATTGGTTCCGGGGGCCCGTTGCGGGCCCCTCTTGTGTTGGGGGGAGGTGTGGGTACACTGGGGGGGTACATTTCACTGCACCATGTGGCAGGCACAGTGTAGTGCCTGCCACGTAGTGCAGTGAATTGCACACCATGCTCTTTTCGACATCGCGGCGGTGCTGTTGTCTGCAGCCACCGCCGCAATGTTAACGGTGTGGAATCTGACTGCAGCAGTGGCGGTCCCATCCTAATCGGGTATGCGGGACCGCCGCATGCATGGCGGACGGTCCCAGACACCGCTACGATGGCGGGCGGACCAAGTCCGCCCGCCATCGTAATCAGCCCCTAGGTTACATCTGTTTAATGAAATATGAACTGTAAGAATTTCATAATCTAATAATATGATATTTTAAAGGATGTTTGATTAACAATCTAATGTTGTAACATTTAATGTGGAATGTTTAAGGTTCCTCCATTACAGTTTTCCATGTTGTATTTTGCACATATTTATTGCTGTTTTCTCCCTTAATCTACATTAGGATGAACTTGTTTGTTTCTCTTTCAAAATATTTATCAGACATAATATTATATATCTCTCAATGTATTAGTTTAATTATTCACTTGTGCGTTTACCTACTGCGATTGTTCTAGACAATATTATATTGCACTGTAATGTATTTTATAAAATGCTAATAAAACATTTCAACACAAAAAAAAATTACTTACAAATAAATTACTTCTCACAATTAACGCTATAAAATCTAAATTAAATAAATAAAAAATAATCATTAATTTATTAGAATTAAATTACTTCCCACCCTATTCCCCTATAAACCCGCAACCCACTTTGGAACAAAAAAATGCACAATTTAATTTAAATAACATTCATAACTACTAAAAATGTAACACATATATTAAAAAACATAAACAATACTAATACAAAAAAACATACATCACATACATTTAAAATATAAACTAAAATACATAACACGAATTAAAAAATCGATATTTTAAACATCTATATTTTTGCAAACAATATTAATGACTTCTACATTTTTTAAAACGATATTTCTTACCTTAAATTCAATATTCTTGACCACAATATTCTTGCTGACGATATTTCTGAATCACGATATTTTCAACACGATATTTGTGTAAGTCGACATTTCCAACTTGATATTCTGTCTCAGCACCTATGCAAATTAGCATTGATATGGGTTTGCAGATAGACCTGTGGCCGCGTGGATGAAGATAGAATGACATCGTGCAGCGTGTACAAAGGATTTGTACTCGGTGTTCGAAGCATCATGATAATGTTGCACGAAGCGAAATGTGTAAGCAAAGTAGTGTCAGAGAAACGAATCCAACATTGTCACGCACTCAAATATGTGCAAAAGGTTATCATAAAATGTTATTGTGCAGAAAGAGGGCAATATAAGAAAATGTTCAGCATTGCTACATGAGCCTAACTCAGGCACATAATAGTTTTATATATATGTGTTTTATTTATTATTATTTTAGGATTGGGGAAGGTTAATCTGAGGTTTTCAAAGGGCAGGTTCTAACCACAGCTCTAAAATATTATACATTTTAGACTTAAAGGCCATATTTATCATTATTGTATGCAAAGCAGCAAAACACTATGCTGAGTTGTGTAAAGGGAAGAGGGCAGGAATGTGCCATATCTATCAAGATATGGCATATTCCTGCTCTCTGCCTGCTCTGGTGCACACACTGCTCCCTATGCCAACGCAGGCACCCTTGTACCATGGTGCAAGGGTGCCTGCGTTATAGACAGGACTGTTTTTGTGCAAAAAAACAACCCTCTAAGACTTTTTCCTCGTTGTATGTGTTCTGCAGAATGAAGCACACATACAAATAGGAAAAAACAGGGAGAAATAAAGATATTTCTCCTTGTTGAGTCTCTCCTGGGAAGGCATAGCATTCTGACACATTCCCAGGTCTACCAGTATTGGTAATTCAGGGAATGATTCAGAATCCAAGGATGGATGCATGGGAACACACATGTTCCACCCATGAACACCACTACTAGAGTCCACTAATTAAGATGAAACTTAGTTCACTTAGTAGATGAATACGCAATGATATATGAAAAATGTGATACTTAAATGACATTCTTTTGAAATGTCTGATTTGCAATAGGCAGTCATAGTTATCCGTATAGGCCATAGAAAAGCTAAGAAGCATGTTTCTTTAACTAAATGCAAAAATAAAATAGGTGAAATGTGCACAGTGTGAATTAGAAGCTTGACTGTTCAATGGCATGCTTAGAAATATTTATCATAACTGCAGAATGTTCCGGTTTAATACATGTATTACTTTATAAGCAAAATTGTATTCGTAAATGTCAAGAACTTCCTATCTTCTCATGTTCTCATGTAAATGCTTAACTAAGATTGTTGTGCATTATAGACAATAATTCTTGTTTGTAATAAATGCAATGCATTACCTAACAGTGATTTTGTCTCTTTGTATAGTTTATTGTTATCCCAGTGAAAACAAATGTGATGTAGAAGGTCGACTTGTGCTCAAACCCCTATGGGAACTAAGGCTTGTGTGTCCAGAACCTAACTACGCAAGAATGTTTGCAGTTAACTTTGTGATAACTTTACAAGCTGCATGTATTTTTCATGAGAACGGAGGAGATGAACCTGCTCAATGACGAGAGAAGCCACCTGATTGGTCTTCAGATAAAGGAACCTGATACAATGTCTGCAGACTTTTGACGATTCCCGCTACTGCTGTTGCTGTTTCTGTATTGCCCTGCTATTGCCATTTAGCTTCGACAGATTGCTACTGTAACTGTTTGCTCATATTTTGGATTTAATGAGACTTGGCTGAGTTTCATGAACTACTCTTTATGGGAAGTTGTGCTGCTTTAGTTAGGTTTTGAACTTTATGCTCTTCGGATCTCACTTTTTTCCTGTTGAATCCTAACACTTCATGAGTTCTGTGAATCTAAACTCTGATCCAAATCTTTAGTACAGGGAATTAGTCCCTTATGGAACATGCAAAAATGTATTACTTGATTTTGTAATCTAATTATTCTTTTTGATGAAATATCTCTATACTTATTTGATTTATGGAATAATTGAAATAAAAACGACCAAAAAGAACTTTACTAATCTCTTAATCATGATAAAGGTTTTTAAAATTTATCTATACTTTCATCATTGACTGAACTTAAAACTATCCACAAAATGTATGTTAAAATGCTTAATTTGCTTTTTGACCCATAATACTATATTAAAACATCCATCACTGGAGTAGAGAAAAGTTCCAGCACTGAATTGGGGCCTAGCCTTGTTAGAAAAGAGAAAGAAAGGTTTATTGGGGCCCAGACAAATATGCCCCAAAGTTCCTCATTTCATATTTATTCAGATATCTCTCCAGCCACAAAACCAGACAGTGAGGTTTTTGTAAAAGGATGGGCACACTGGGAAAATTAGTTGCAAATGTGCAGATGCAGTTCAAAGCCATGCTTTGAATAATGTAACAATAAAATGCACAATCTGAGAAAGGTGAAGAAAGTTGATGAGTTGATATGTTATATGAAGGATTTGGGCTCAAACTGCTACTCTGTGATGTCAAGGAAGTTGTAGGAGGCTTTTTGAGGAACGTGTGTTCTGATGTGGTGGGTGTGCACAAGTGGGGAAAAATAAAAAAAGTCTTATTGTCAAGCCTATTTGGTGAATCAGTGGAGAAAACACACTTGACTTGCTTTGGATGTATAGAATTTCTCATACCAGCAGCAAGAGATTTGCTGTTCGCTTCAATTCTGCTTGATTAAAGAATTTGCAATTTTGGATGGAGGAGGTTCAAGATTAAATGTAGATAATACTGGTAGATGGGTTATAGGACAAATATTTGAATATTTATACCTTAGCTTCTTTATTTGATCCAAACATTTTTTTAAACTGGGTCTCCATCTACTCTGATGCAGAATCTGCTCATTCTTTCAGCTCTGTGCATTGTAGGGGGTCATTTCAACATCCTGTTGAATAATGTCCTAGAGAGACCCATTGTCTATAATTAATATTGATACTACTCACATATATACATACAGATAATATATACAACCTTGGTATGTGATGTTTAGAGCAAATGTGCTGGTGCCCATATGTCATATATTTTTAATTCAAACAAATATATTCATTTCTCTAGTGCAGACTTCTTTTTAACTTGCACAACATTAACGGGGACAGTAGAGGAGGTCACCTGTACCTATACGTCTTTCAGGTCGTTCAGCAGTATAATTAATGCACCATATGACATAGAAATATTAGACGGTCAGTGACCACAAGGCTACTGTCAGACACAGATTCAAGAGGTCATTAAGTAGAAGATACATTCATTTACAGTAACTCTTTCCATGATGTAAAGAAGCTGTATGGCATTCATTTAAGGCTATTATTCAAGGGGCTAATCAGTCATATTTCTAGGAACAGCGCTCAAAGGAAGGCAAATGTATTCTTTGTTGTAGAAAGAGGAATTGATGAAATCAAGTAAAATTTGCATATTGTCACGCTAGACTTCAGTGTTAGGTAAGAGCTACCCCAAAGTTTAGAGTGACTATAAATAGAATATAGGAGTAGGTTATATGATGAAAAATTATATAAAAGAGGCATTTAATAGACTCCAACATTTTCAATATGGAAAGCATAGGGGTGCTGCTATCCGGAAAGGTCAGATAAGACAGGATCAGGATCAAAAAGTATAAAAGGAAAGTTATAGATCTGTTTTTAGAGAGGTATGTTTCCCCTCGAATAACAATAGAGGACATTTTCTGCAATTGTTTTTCAAGCACTGCATACACAGGAAGAGTTTCCTCATATAGAGGGAAGTGGCCTGGTATCTAAATGTTGTCCCTAACAGACTCTACACACCAGCACTAGGGAATTCATAGTAGCAGTAATCTGAGGCAGTCATTTTTGTGTTTGCATTCTCACCATCTCCTGTGAATGAAACAGTAGTGATAATGGGAGGGAGAAATTGGCCAGTTTGTGAGCGAAGGGTATCTTGCACAGCAAATATTTCAAGTGCTTGAACATGATAACATGCCGCTTGACCAATTCCCAGCATACCTTAAGGTATCCCGTGTGCATGCATCCATAGGTGTGCGAGAATGGAGGTTGAGGTGCAAGGCTGGTGTGGGAAATAGCCCATTCTATTGAATTGGAAACAGAAATGCCTCTATTCCTCTGGCGCATAATGTCAAGAAACAAAAGTGAATTACCAAATCTAGTAAGCAACTGGTGGTCATACTGCGCAGGTCCATCCATCATTCTTTTTGGTCAGTTCTGTTGCATATGTTGATAACAAGGACATGAGGGAAGGAGTCAAAAACGACAAAGGTCCCTCGCACTGTACCAATGTTGTGTAATGAAACATCCAACCTGTGAACATCGCTTGAACATCCCTTGACATCTGACTGCCGTCTCTTGTCCAGGGGTTGTCTTGTGAAGGGCCAGTGACGAAGGGCCAGTGACGTAGGCAGACAATCAGAGGTGTCCATTGTCTGCAAATCAGACAGACTTGTAATCCCTAGCACCCCCAACACACGTACTGGGGTGGCGTGCAGTGTGCCTAGCTACCATTGCCTGCAAATGTTCTCACACACGTCATAGGAGTGCACACGTGGAACAACCAAACATAGCCCTGACCGACATCATCGGTTATTGTCAGCCATGTGGGCATGTACACACCATCAATGTGCATTTGTGCCTCATTCAGGTGGACATTGCAAAGGTTGTTACACAAATTCCTCACACACTCACGCAGGACTTACCCCATAATGTCCACATGTGTTTGTCCACTGTGCTGTATATCCATGTTGCGTTGTACAGATGACACTCACTGCCCTCATCCCGTAATGCTGTTGTGTATTGTGGGACTAAAGCTTGCGGTCATGCAGTGACAGCAGCCACATGCAACTCAGCACTGATGCTGGGAAGCACTAGTGCTGTGCCATCTAACCACAGGGCAGCTCATCCTTGATGTAGAAGTGTACTATATGTCATACACATCAACTTCTTTGGATGTTGTAGTGTCAGTATGTCGAGTGAGTGAAGAAAAACAATGTCTGAATGCAGGTCACTTGTGCATTTCATGTGACCATGAGTCCTGTCAATGTTGTGGTTTTGTGAGTCTCTGGGTAAGCTGTTCACCACATCTCATCTATAACTCAGCCATGCTTGTGTTACCTGACATACGTAGGAGGAGACCACCCTTCTTCCGACCTGTCCCCGACCCGGCGACGATGGAGGACAAGGAAATTATCAGGTAATTCCGTTTGGATCGCCGCACACTACGAAACCTATGTGCCCAGTTGGAGGCCCATTTGAAGCCCAAAAGAATATATCCGGCTGCATTGTCTGCTACAGTGAAGGTTATGGCTGCACTGCATTTCTTCGCTACTGGGTCTTTCCAGTACACTGTGGCCAGCGCTGGTGGGATGTCACAGCCCATGTTCAGCATGGAGTTGCGTGATGTCCTGTCAGCATCAATGCTTTACAAGGACAGACATGTCCACTTCCCGAGGAGGGATGAATTGGCAGCTGTGAAGGGGGAGTACTATGACCTGGGAGGCATTCCAAATGTTGTGGGAGTCATTGATGGTACCCACATTGCCCACGTTCCACCACAGGCAAGTGAACACATCTGTAGGAAACGCAAACGCTACTACTCCATCAACGTGCAAGTGGTATGCCAGGCGGATCAGATCATCCCACACGTGTGTGCAAAGTATCCTGGCTCGGCACATGACTCCCAAATCTTGCGGAACAGCACCATACCCCAATTGATGGCCAATCTGCACCCCGAGTTGGCCTGGCTTGTTGGTGAGTGGGCTGTGTCAATGACTGTGATGTATGTGTGACATGCGGCTCAAATCACATATTCAGATCACACTGTTTGCCTGTATGTCTCACAACTAGGTGACCCTGGCTATACCAATCATCTGTGGTTGCTGTCCCCACTGCGGAATCCAACAACTCCGGGGGAAGTCCTATACAATGATGCACATGGGAGGACATGTCATGTGGTGGAGCGTAATTTTGGACAGCTGAACTCAAGCTTCATGTGCCTGGACAAGACTGGTGGTGCACTTATGTACTCACCACAGAAGGTATGCCAGATGGTAGTCGCCTGCTGCATGCTACACAACCTGGACTTGCGCAGAAGATTCCCCCTGATTCTGGACGACGATGAACAGCAGCAGCCCCCCACTTCCAACCCAAACATGCCCAGTGATGATGACAGTGGTGAGGAAGAAGGCCTTGACCAGCGTCAACAGCTCATCGTCAACAACTTCCATTGAGTGTAAGTTAACAATGAGGGACTATGACTGTGTCTGTTTGCCTTGCTGTTGACTCACAAACTTTGAGAATTGTTGCTGGCATTTTGTACACATACAGGACTATGCGCAGGATTAGAGGACATGGTCAGGCAGGGACCGAGCACCCAGAAGCACCCATGAGCACAGGACCCAATCGCTATAGAGCCTCACTAGCTCTCCTACTCACTCAGAGGTATTCAAGCGCGTGTACACAAGTAGATAAGTTGAAGACAAGAAACGCTTTGATATGTGCATTTTTACTACAGTGTCAAAACATACGTGTCACAACAAGTTGAGAATGCATGAGTACAAAAACAGTTACCATAGTGACACATCCATATCACAAGAAGCAAGATGTCATATCAATAATCCCTCTGTAGGGAGACCCACAAGCATATCCCCCACCCCTTGCTGGTAGGAGTTGTATGAGATGTCACAGGTCTATGGGCTTTGTCAGCAGACCCCATTCTTCAGCCAATACATGGTGAGATGTACATCTCATGTGCTGTGTTGCTCTCATCACTGGATAGATCACTCTCCAAGTGTGGGGCAACTAGCCCGCCTCCCCATGACATCTAAAAGGCACCCATGACCTCTAGCAGCTGTGACACTTTGTTTAGTCGGGGTGCTAGGGCCTGACCAGAACAGAATGACAATGGACAATGTCCTCCGACCATGGACAGAATGGGCAGGCAGTACTCCTGGACCGCGCAGAGAACAAGCTCTGCGGACACTTCTCATGTGACAGACATATACTAAGGTACTTGCAAAATGACTACGCCATGTAAATTTCGTGCGCTACAGCTGCATGATGGAAGCCGGGCTCATGCCAGTCGACAATGTCCATGACGGTCAGATGACAGCCTCCCCTTGCTGAGGTCTGTGGTACGAAGCGAAACAGACCGCAGAGGTCAGCAGAGTCAAAGCTAATACAGACAGGGCCAAAGTCAGAGAACAGAATATCAATTCCTGTCAGTAGGTGTGAAAAAGGTAAAAGGATATTGAATTAGTCACCAACAGTTCCTGTTGCTGTTAAGTAGTTATGAATCTAAGAAGGCACAGGCAGCTTCGAAGGCAATCAGTTCCAATAGACGATCCAAATCATCTTCAGCAAAAAGGACCGCCATCCAATCCAGCAGTATGAAGGAACAGATGTGCTCCTCGCACCCCGAGGATGAAAGGAGCATCCCATGGCAACCTGGGAGAGGTTCGATGTAGGCCTGGCACTGGAGCCTTTGCGCAAATGCACAGGCGCAGCTGGTAGCCTGTCTGACACATTGAAAGGCATCCCACAAACGTGTATCACCGGAGCAGTCCTGGTCGTCGACCAACAAAGGACTCACCCACAGCTCATGATCCAGGGCAGCAAGGGATGTGTTGGAAAGGCAGACATCCATGGCCCAGTGAAAGGGGTGTCGTCGACAACAGAACACAGGTTGCATGCAGGTGAAATAGGCATAGTGGACGGTTAGCCTATAACTGATGCGTAGCACAGTTAATGGGACACATCCAAAGAGAAGCTGCATGCGGTCACGGTACAGTTGCAACTGACCGGGGTTCGCCTGGACCACAGGACGGGCAGACATGGCATGAGAGCACTCTTAGAACCAGCGCTCAGCTGCACAGCCACAAGTAGTGATATCAAACCGCTAAATGCAGTCTGGAAATTGGAGGAATGACACCAGGTAGTACTCCAAAAATAGCATGAAACGAAGGGACAAGGCCAGAGCCCACAAGTTTGAAAAAAGTGTGCTACGGCCTTCAGTATCGGAGGCTTACGATGATTTCTCTGTCAGTCCCCTGGAAAAAAGTGGGAGTGCCGTGTTCAGCAGTGACTGAATTGCGTGGGACGGTCAAGGCACCTGGAATTCGAAGGTCTCAGGGCTGGTGTGTGAGCGACTACATGTTGAGACAGAAGCCCATTGTGCCTGCACACTTTTTGAAGTATGCTTTTGCTGTGGGAATGTGAGGCCACAAATGACTATCCACAATCACATATTTGGGAGTTAGGAGGGCATTGCTACAGCAAGGAACACGGCGTGCAACAGTTCCTATATACACGAAGCCTGCCCTGTGAGCACAGCAGTTGTGCCCATTCAGGAGAAGATAACTTCGGTTGTGAAACAGATTTAGCATGGGTATGTTGTCAGCGACTGGTGTTCATGTGGGTAAACATGCCTAGATCATACATGTCACATGAAAATCCCTGGGCAACAGTACTTGAGTGTGTGAATGTGACAATGTCACCATCGCCCACATGACAGGATGTGTTGTGATGCTGGCTCTTGTGAGCACACTGCTAAGGATTTCATTGTTCTGCGCTGTGTGATCTGTGACAACTTCCGTCATGTCTATGATGATCTCATTAGGGGGATGTGAGCACACTGCTTCATCTCCCAGCACAGTTCACCCCTCGGCATTCTGGAAAATGCAGTTCAGTCATGATGCTTACTTGTCATGTGACTGAGGTGTTTCACCAGTGTTGGGCAGGGCGAGGTACAGAGACCCGAGTAGATTTTGGCAGCTTCCTCAGCAGACACCGAACACAATGTATCTTACCCCTACTGATGTGGGAGGATAACGCGACACACATGTGCCTAGAGATTCACAGCACTGACCTGCACCAACCTTGGTGACACACGACAACAGTAACAGAAGTAAGCTTTTCAACTGAACTGCATCTACCAGGATGCTAAGGGCTAAACTGTGTTGGGAGGTGCAGTCGTGTGCTCCAGTCCCCCTGCTGTCCATGTTGATGGTATTTGCCGGTGTTATCTGTAATGCATATTGCACAGTGTTGCATCGTGGTGTGCTTTTGTTCCATAATATGGCAACACACTATTATTTCCTTGTGTCTTTCTAGGTTCCTCCACTCTCTCAATGGATTTTCGCTTTTACATTGCAATGTGAGTCAACATGCTACTTACTGTGATGAAAATGCTCTTGACACAAAGGCATACTATTGTGAGTTCTGTTTCTTTTGCAATGCGTGACAGGTGAGTGGCGAAGTGGAAAGTGATGGTACACGGATAGTTAGGGTAGAACACACAATGGTAGAGTTCCAAAGTCCAAACGAACACTGCCATCCTTGTGGCAATGTGGATTCGTATTTACAACAAAGTCAATGCTCGTTGTTATAGTGGTGACATCAGCGGTTGCTCCGAGAACCGGTACGGCATGGTGCTTTGCCACGTGATCCTCCCGGGGTCTTCCTTAGGACGCCCCCTCTGCCGTTTGGCCTGGGGGAACCTGCTGCATGCTCAGAGGTGTCTGAGGATTCGCCGTGGTGTGACTCACCCCTCCCTGTGGCCGCTGCTGAGGTGGTGTGACTATCATCCGGCTGGCCGGGGGGGGGGGTTGGCAGTGATTTGAGCCGCATGCATGTCCCTCAGGACACCCACAAACTGGCCCATGTACTCCACATGTTGTCCCAAGCGAGTGTGGAGTTCTGCAGCCGGTGGAGTTCCCACAGTTCTTCATGGACCTGGCCCATCTGTCCCTGGTTCTGCTGGTATGCACCAAGGACAGTTAGCACGGTGTCCAGGGCCGCAGTCTCATTGTCCTCCTGTGGCCGTCCCCCAGTTGTCCCCCCACATGCCCTGCTGCCACGGACCTGTGGCGGCGCCTGTTGCTGCCGCCGCACACTGTCCCCAGCACCCCGAGGCTGCCTGGTGGTATTCTCAACTGCTGGCACAGGGACAGTGTTGGAGGCAGCGGTGGTGATGGTGGAGGTGGCTGCCACACAGGTCGTTGCTGCAGGGGTCTGTGTTGGTGGTGCAGCTGTTGTGGGAGTCGTGGTGGTGGTGGTGGTGAGGACAGTGAGGGCCAGAGACTGAGCTGGCCTGGGCACACCGGAGGGGCCAGGTCATTCCTCCTCATCTGAAAAGACCATGGAGTCTGCACCCGAGGGTTAACCTTCCAGGGGGGTAGACTGTCTGGGCTCGCCCAAGGCACGGTCGCCTGCTGTTGCTGGCAAGTCACCTGTTGAAGAGAGGTTATATTGTCAGCATGTTCAGTACACAGCACAACTTTGATGTTCATGTTTCGCACATTTCATTTGAGATGGCCTTACTTTTTAGCTGGGCATTACTATGCATCCATAACAGTTTGTCAGCAGTCGACCGTGATGTGGAGGTACATACATTGCTCATTAGCTATGTGTCATGGCTGAAGATTCAAAATCATTTGTACAGATATTGTGTTTCCAAGGACATGTCCTCTGGCACCACCTTGGTGCTCATCCGATTCAGTTCATGCTTGGACATTTGTGTTTTTTCCATGAGTATCTGACTACTATGCCGCAACTCCATGATTTGTGTTATGCTTTTTGTACTTACCTCCTGTGGTTGTGAGGTTTGACAGAGTTTCCATGCATGTGTTGTGTTGACCCGAGTCTTTCTGCTTTGAGGCAATGGGACTTGCACATTGGCTTTTTGTGATCGCGTTCTTGTATTTAGCTTTGCAGTTACATATGACTTCATCACTGACACTGTGAATCATGTGGCCTGTCGATGGTATTAGCTGTGTGTGCACTGCCTGCAACTTATGGGGGGTTCCAGAGTTGGCTACCAAGTGTGGGATGTGGGGGTCATTTGGCTCCATGCTGTCTGTGAGGGAGGACAGAGGGCCTTGTGGGAGTTGTGGTCTTGCTGTCAGGGCTCAACAACCCCCTCCCCAGTGAGATGGCTACCTACCTTTTAGGAGGCACTGTTGACGGAGTTAGCTGACACATGGCTGTGGGGTGGGGAGGGTGGGCCATGCTGTTTGGGAGGGAGGCCAGGGTGCATGAGCTGACTACCTACCTGTGAGGTGAAGCTGAGTAAGGAAATGCTAGCCTTGTGATCCATTCATGGTGAAAGCATGCATTCCACATGAGTTTGATGTGGGCTGGCGATTGTGGCTCACTTGTTGTGCACAACAGTTCATTACAGTGGGATGTGATCATTTTGTTTGTACTTACCAGCCTCCACTCCCCCCTCGATTCCTGTGAGACTCTCGGGATGCAGTATGGCGATCACCTTCTTCTCCCATTCGGTGAAGGTTAGTGTTGGAATGGGAGGGCCGCCACCAGTTCTTTGGGCCGCCGCGTGGTTCCTCTGGGCCTGATGCTTGACCCGGCCCTTGAGGTTGCCCCACCGCTTCCTGATGTCACGCACAGTGCGTAGGGTGGTCCCTACGGCATTGACTTTGCTGTGGATCCTTTCCCACATCTGATTCTTGCGCGCAGGTGGGGTGTGTTGGACCAGGTGCCCAAACAAATGTGGTTCTACCCTGATTGTCTCGTCTACCATCACTTTCAACTCTGAGTCGGTGGATTTGGGCATTTTCTTGGGGGGCATGGTGCAAATGATGAGGGGTGCAGGGTGCAAGGTAGTGGTGGAGATATGTGAAGTGTGTGAGGTGTGTGGGTGAAAGTGGTGTTGTGTGGAGATGGGTGGGTGTGATGTTGTCCAGTGTGAGTTAATGGTGTCCTGTCTCTCTGTCTCGGCTCGTGGTGTGCAAAGGATGCTGGTCCAGGAAGGGGTTTGTTTTATACTGTGGTATGTTGGTGTGTCCACATGAGTGATGGCCTCCAGATGTCTCTTCCATGCTGCGCATGGCTTTCCTTCCCAGGAGCAAGTTGGGGTGTGTCATTGTGGCGTGTGTGTTGTGATTGAGGGCGGCAGGGAGTACAGGCAAACTTCGGGCATTTTTGTGAAGTTGGTTCCGTCCGCCATTCATATGGCCTATGTGCGTGCGCGGCAGTCGGACGCAGTGCTCGGTCCGCCAGCTCCGCATTCTCATCGTAATTGGCCATGCGGTCATGCCGCTGCGGGAGCGGCCTTTCCAAGCCATTGGACAGCTTTCCCCATCCGCCGCGGTCATAATTGCAGCTTTTCCGGCCGTGGTGGACGGTCTTTTGTGACATCCGTCCACCGCGGTCTGATTTTGCGTACATTGCATCGTAATTTGACCGACGGAAATGCCGCGGCTCATGCGGGGGGATTTTTTTCTGGGACCATGGCGGTCGGAAGGCTTTTCCGTGCGCCATCGTAATTGGGCCCTTAATCTGTTCCCCTAGAAGCCTTGATGCTTCACATTGAGATTCTCTGAAGAGCGTGACTTCTGATTTTTGCTCACAGCGCCAATTTCCTGAAATATCTAGACCTCGACAAGATAAGTGATTTTTGGCCATCACAAAAAGTGTATACTGCTCAACATGAACAATTTGCTACTGTTTGCAAGGTGAATATTATTACACCTGCATGAACATTGTTGGGAGCACGCAAATCTGTGACTGAACTAACAAACAAAGAGAACCAGGAACTAAAAGTGGGCCTACCATTCTTTGATTTTGTTTACATGTGTTAGGGATCATTAAAGAATGTTTATGTGTGCAAGGAATCATTAATGAACATTTAAGTGTTTATTAAACAAACCAAAAGTGTGAATGACTGATACCATATCACGATGATGGTTCCAGCATCTTGTGCCTTTTTGACATAGCGACTTTCAGCTTTCAATAGAACATTTGAAGTCCACATAACCCATAAATGTCTTACCAGGTGTGTACATGAGCAAGGGAGGGAAGAGGATTAAGCAATGCGAGAATAAGACTAATGATAGCATTTTACAATTATTGTTCCTCCTCTAACTATAAAAGGACAGGCCCTGTGCTAAATACCTTATAACAAAACGTCATGAATCAGGGGAAACACACACATGTTCCAGAAATATTAATACTGTGTTCTTAGAAGAAACAGGATATTGCATATACCATTATAACCCAAATTGCAGTTCTAGACAAAATCTGTGACTTTAGCATTTGCTTTTCTCCACAGGCACGAATCTGCACCAATTTATGTTTTTTAATCTTTTATTATTTTAGTCTGTTTTCTTGCTTTATCGCTTGTTCCCAAACCTCTTTTCTCGGAGCCATTGGATGGTTACAGAGATATACAAAGCAGTGACCATCAGGTATTATTAGGGGATTATAGGTTTCAGGCTGTCATTGCAATCTCGCAGAGAGAAGAACACATTCCAACAAATAGGTTTTGAACGACCTGACAGAAGGCGAACCCCACGAATCTAGGTTGTGCAGGTAGCATGACCTCACAAGGGTTTGATGTGTCTGTCCTCAATGATTGATTGTGTGATTTGTAATGTCAATTTGACCTGGCGAGTGTAGAGAACAAAACGCTGAGGTCCATGTAGTTAGGCTGTTTCAGTGGTTAGACAACATATAACAGGGAGGTAGTATTCCTCAAGGTTAGGGTGAAAGTCCGCATGAGGGAGGAATTCACCAACCAGTTTTTCTTCTAATTCCTTCTTCAACATAAGCAAACTAGGGATTAATTCCATTTAGCAGTCCCTGAGCAGTATTGTGGGGATCCACAAAAAAATTATATTTTCTCATCCCAATGCAGGCTACATTTTCTATGCCAACCTTTAAAATTTCCAAAATCCGTCCATGAGTGAGGTTCATTTTGTCTTATCTCTCCAGATATGTGGCAGGATGGTCCACTCCCATGGTTTATCTGATGATACAGTGCTATATTGTCTTGAAAATTTTGAGTCTGAGTTAAAATATATTTTGACCATCACGCCATTACACAAACTATGGATAACAAATGGTTGGGCTTGTAGCAGGGCAATTACGATTTGCTTAGATGCTTTGCTAGATACTGTTTAATCAGCTAGTGGTTGGAACAGAATGGGCAGAGGTTAACAGGGCCTCACTTTTCTATAGAGAGCTTTACGAGTACATAAGTATGGGTTGGCAAAACTTGCGTAATTTGATGTGGGGTAGTTATGAAAAATGACAGCAAAATTATGTGAAATTACACAGTATTACGGCAGGAGCATAATTTAGCATGTAGCGCAAGTTGCATCCTAATGGGAAAAGAAGGGGGTTTTGGAGAAAAACCCAGTATGTAAAAGTCGGGGTGCATAAGAAATGCAGAGGAAGTACAGACTTGGAACTTGGTCTACCTTGAGGTCCTTGAGGTGTTGCCGCCAGGAAGATCGCAGGTCAAGAGACTACCAGGGTAGGAGAGGATGGTATATCTAGAGCCCTGCAACTATCTGCTACAAGGGAGGAGAAAGCAGCAGTGTCAGAAGCTGCTGGCGGGGTTCACATTTTCTACGAAAACCATCATGAAATTTGGGTCTGGGGGAGCAGCAAGGCCCCGCCCCCAACAGCACTCCTAATGGCTTGTATGTGCTACCAGGAGCAAGGACCTACTAATCAATTTGGCACTCGTGGCCAGTGAGATTTAAAAAAAGAACAGTCCACTTAACTTACGTACTGCATTTAAAACCATCGCTATGTGCACCGTGTGGCTGAATGCAACTATAGCAGCCACAAAATCCCAAGAAGGGTTTGCTTTTATCCCCCAGGGAGCACAAGATGTTGTGAATCCCCCTGAGGCACCATCCCCCTGAGGCACCTGGGGGCATATTTACGTTCCCTGGCGCATCCCTGCATATCAGCAGGGATGCGCCAGGGAAAATGCGTCACGCAAGTTTACCCTTGCGCCACGTCCGATGCGCCGCATTTACAATGCGGCGCATCGTGGCATGAGGATAAGCAGATGCATGACGCATCTGCCGGCGGAAGGTTGGCGCAGTGCTGAAGTCGTGTCGCAAGCGCGACGCAACTCCAGCACTGTCCCAACCTTCCTATCCCTAACATGGTGCGTCAATCCTTACACCTGCTTGAAGCAGGCGTAAGGATTTGAGCGCACCAGCGTCGAAAGGTGACTGCGTAAAATCTTGTAGATTTCACTACGTCACTTTTCCGAGGCGTACCTGCGCCGGAACGCCCACCCCCTGCGCCGGTACGCCCACATGAAACCTAACACAGGTTTCATGTGGCGCAGGGGTTTACTACGTGACGAATCTCCCTAGATGCGTCACATTGTAAATATAACGCAACGCGGCGCATGGTTTGCGTCGCCGCTGCGTCACTTGCGTGACGCAACGGCGGCGCAAAAGTGGCGCAAGGGTTTGTAAATATGTCCCCTGGAGTGCAAGCAAACATGGAATTCAACCTAAGCACTATTACTGGTAGAGCCCCCCGAGGCCTGACCAATGCTACGAAATGGGGGGTTCGTAGTTCTTCAGAAGGCCGCTGTGCTCTAATGCCTCCCTACCCAGCTCATGCCATCCATGCTAAAACTACCACCATGCTCATGCCTCCACTCTCCTTTCTTTTATCCTGGGGAGCAAAGCAGAAGCAGACAGACAGGATCAGCAAGGGCATCCACGTTTCTATCCAGTAAGTAAGAGAGGAGTGGAGAGGTGGACAGGGTTCTTTTTGGCAAATGTGTGAGTATTCCAAAAGAAGCAGAAGTTCATATTTGAATATATAATGTCACAGCGGGGTCCATCACAATTGTAAAACAAAGAGAGTATTGAAAATTAAAGACCCCATTGGCCAAGGTCAAGCCCCATATGGCACAGGGACAGAAAAAACTGCACTTCTAGCGTTCTAGTACCACAGAGGGCAGGGGCACAACAAAAATATGTTGTTAATCCTGGGGATGGCCAGTAAGTGTGGCTATCCCCAGAACTAGTTAGAATGTCATAGTGCAGGGAGAAAAGTTGTTACCCTAAGTATCCCAGCAGGTTGAATATGTGACCTTGAGATAGGTTTTAGCTGGATTCAGATCATCCCAGTGTAAAGCTTGTTTGTTGCATTGGGCTTGTGGACAAACTGGTCATGTAGAGAGTCTTGAGAGGCTGCTAGGCAGCTTGGTGTGAAAAAGCAGGGTAATTGAAAAATACAATTTGTGTGTGTCATAGCCAGTGTGGCTGTCTTGCTCACAATAAAAGGCCTAATATGTGAATATTTTTGACACCGCTATGATTAAATGTTCATCATTTCTCTTGGTTACTTAAGGATTCATGTATATCTCTATTGCTTGCCTTGTGATGTCCCATGTGACAAATCCATTAGAGATATGACTGTTTATAAGTGAGTATCCTGGTGATCATTTACAAGCCCTGCGCACCGCGAGAACGTCACTTTTAATGACTCTCTATGGCACACACTGCAGAGCCATATTTACGAGGCCACATAAAGTCACCCTGCATGGCCCTTCCTGGTCTTGTAGATATGGTGTGAGACAATGCAGCACAAGTTGCTGTTTGCCTCACACTGTGATAGGGAGGCATGCAATAGGCATTACAGTGGGTATTCCCATGTAACACCCATGGCACTTGACACATTCCCAGATTTACAACATGCTGTAAACCTGGGAATGCGTCAAAAGCCTACGCCTCCCAAGGGGTAGCATAAGGGTTGTTTCTGTGAAGGAAAATGTCCCTTTCTGTACAAAAATAACCTGATTTCAGTGCAGGCACCCTTGAAGCATGTGTCTGCATTGGTGCTCTGCAGCTATTTGTGCGCTAGTGCAGTAGAGGGACAGGAATGTGCTGTATCTTATAGATATAGTGCATTCCTGCCCTTTTCTTTTGACATAGGGCAGTGCCGCAGGAAGGCTTGCGGCGCTGCCCTGCGCCAAAGATAAGCAAACGAGGCCCCCCATGTTTGTTATAGTTATATATGAGGGTATTGTGATTTTCAGGGTTAAGGTCTGCTGTCACAAACCATTAAAGACCCGGAGACCTACAGGGTGAATTCCACATGTAAGGGGCTTATTTGACTTACCTGATCCTTATCTGATCTGATTGTGTGTAGTCCCAGTACTTTGCAAGTCTTTTTTGAGGGTCAATATCCATGTATCCATGTATTTGTAATTTTGTGTGTAGTATTTACATTTTTGGGTGTAATAAACTACTTTGCCTTTTTAAGGAAAAGGCATTGACAGGACATTGAATTATTGAGTGGTATTTGATGCATTCCTGAGCTTGGAATTCTAGACACAGCAACTCCCTCAGTAATCCTTAAACCACCCTACCTCGATAATGAGTATCAAGAGCTAAAAGGCATCCTTGGTGCCCATTTCTGTATTTCGTTGTACAGGGACCAAAGACACTAGAGGCAAAAGATCCCAGTTATAATCATGGCTTCTGATCGCTGTGGGACCCATACGTAACAAATCTTACAACAGCAGTGGATATATTAAGACCTCTTGTACCATTCACAAGAGGACACCAGCTATTGACTGACCAAAACAAAAATCTGTTGTAGCTGTTCTCAATGCTCCTCCATTTTTCCGGCCTTCCCCAGTCTGCCCCTCTCTCTGTCAATTTCTCCCCTGTCTCTTTGTTGTCCCACCCAAGCTGTCCTCTCTCCTGCCCAGGGTGTCCCATTTCACCCCAGTCTCTTTGCTATCCTTGCCAGTTACTCCTCTGCTCCTATCTGTCTCGCTGCTCTCCCCTAGTCTGTTTCCTCTTCCTCCCAGTCTCTCAACTTTGACATGCTACTCCCCAGTACATTCATTCTATATACCAGCCTGAGTTGTTCCCCCTCCTGCTGTCCTCACCCTCCTTGTCTATCAAGTATTCCTCAATCTCACTACTCACTCCCCACTCTCTCTGGTCCCTCTTCTCCCTCCCTCAACCTCTCCCTCTCCCTCGCAGGATGTCCACTCTCACATTTCCAATGCCAGCTCTGTGCTGTCACTATTTAGCCTCTTTTGTCCCACTCTCCGCTTCCTTACCAGTCTCTCCACTCTCCCACTGTCTAATATCTCTCTCCCCGTGTCTCACTCTCTCTGCCAGTAGCTCACTCTAACCCTGCTGCATTGATCAGTTCTGTATCCATTTGGCTTCTTTCTAACAATCACAATTTCAACTACCTCCCCTTTGCCAATCTCAGTCTCACAGCTCTAGTGGCTGTGAGCTTTGAAATCCCTGCGGTGTCAGCATTGAGATCTTTGCCTTGGGGACCACAAACCTACACACCTGCCCAAGCTCCTGGATACCCTCTCGCTGGTAAGGTAGTGTTGTACTGGCCTTTCGAGAAGCCTAAAGGGCCAGTGTGTAGCTGCTTCTGCCCCATCACGACCGCAAGTACTAAACAAATCAGCCCTCACACTGACTTTTTCAAGGTGACCCATCTGGCAGTGCCAGATTGCCCATAAAGCCAGTCCAACAATGCACTCTGCTGGGTTTCCATGACCTCGCACTCTGTTATTCCCACTTGCAATGTAGGACTGCCCTTCTGGCTTTTCAAGCAATCTGGCACTGCCAGTGGGGCCAGCTTGAAAGGACCAGTGTGTGGGCTATTTATCTTAGTCTAATATGGCCCACAGGACCAACAAAACTTTCAACACACTGACCTTTTCAAGCTGCACCATTTGAGGGCTAGGCTGCGCAAAAGGACAGTCAAAAACTACACCCTGTTAGGTTTTCGTGACAATGACAGCACTTAGGCAACAGCCGAAAGCCTGGCATGTGTTTCACATTTATGGTTAAGTGGGATTGCCATGCGTGGCTATGATCTCAGAGGTCCCACAATATTTCTGACCATTTCCTACGGAGGGCTCAATGCATGTGCATGTCAACATGCTTTGGGGTGCCATGTGTGTGAGTGAGCCGGGACAAAGTGTGGGTCTGCTGTCCTGGATGCGGCCAGGTAGTAATAGGGGTAACAACAGTGGTAAGGGGAGGGATGATGGGGGAGGTGGGACATGGTATTGAGTAATAGTTCTGGTGTCTCGCATTGGACTTAAAGATGGCGCGCTAGCTTTGTATAGTGCAGATGAGGGGTAGGATGGCTCGCAGGCTGGGTAGAGGAAAAGGGAGGGGGACTTGGGGTGCATTTCATTGGTGTCATCACAAAGAATGGAGGCTCATTCGGGTAGTGAATGGGGTACCAACTAACCACTCTGCGGAGGGCCATACGCCACGGGGGATGTATCAACTTCTTTGTCGTAGTTGCTGGAAATGCAGGAGAAGCCCAGTCCATTGCGGGGAGATAGGCCTGCGATGTATCCTCTGAACCTCCTCATTACAAAGAGTGTCTTCTTCTGCCTCGCCTCATTTACGCAAGGTGCCCCTCCAGGCATCCACTGGCAGGGTCGCCGGTGAGCAAAGGTGCAGGGTGATGGTGCACTTTACCAGCAGCAGCGTAAGGGCGGCAGACCGTGTTTGCACGTTATGGTGCTTCCTTCTCTTTAAAATGCAGAGGGAGCATGCCTCCCAGGAGGTTATGTCCGGGAACCTGGTGACCTCCTGAAGTGTGTCTTGTATAGAGCACCAGTAACCCTGAAGGGCTGGGCATGACTTTAGCATGCGTATTAGCATGGCGCCCACAGTGTGGCAGCAGGGGCATTTGAACTGCATGTCCAGGAATTATCGGTGCAATTGGCCGGGTGCGAGATATGCCCTGTGGAGTATAAAAAACTAGATGTTTTTGGAAACAGGCATTGTGAGAAACCTTCGGGGAATTTGAGGGCATGTTCCCACTCCTTCTCATTGAGGACCCACCCAAATTCTTCTTTCATTTTGTGGTGGAGGGGAAGGAGTGAGGTAGCCATCAGGCGCTGTATGGCTTTGTACAGCCAGGAGATGAGATGGCAACCCAGCCGTATGGTCAGTATAGTCTGCAGGATTGGGTGTGTCTCGGGTTCCCCCTCTGAGAGGTCCCAAAGGGCTCCACATGGTGAAGGATCTGCCAATGAAGAATGAACTGTCCAAGCAGTAGCTCCCTCTCTTCTGCCAATTGGGCAAAAAGGAGAGGGTTGCATTCCAGGAAGAGGTTGCCCACCTCAAGGAGAGAGTGCTCAGTCCTGACCCATAGGTCTAACTGGTGTAATAGTCTTGCACACAGGGCAGTCCGATGAGGGGCAAATCAGGAGTGTATAGAGGGACTGCCCGGGAGAAGCGGTGGATACTGGACATACATCCGCACCACCACCACATGCAGGGGCCAGTTAGATGCAGGGTGGAAGCCAGGGAGGAGTAGTCATCTGAGAGTGGGAATCGGTAAGGGGCCTGTCCTCGCAGAGGCTTCATGAAGGTAATGCCCAGCTGTCCAGCGAGACAGCCATTGTATCTGCACCGCTAAAATATATGCCTCAAAGGATGGCGCTCCTGTTCAGGTGGTAGCTGTAATTTGGATAAAGCCATTCAACGGCGGCCAGATCCCCAGATGAGGGACCCGAGAAGGGAGCCCAGCTCCTTAAAAAAGGAATGTGGGAACCACAGGGAGGTTTGTGAAGTGATACAGGAGGTGAGGTAATGCTTCCATTTTCACTAGGGCTATCCTCTCTATGGGAGCCATAGGTAAGGTTCAGGTAGTCGCCAGTGCCCTGTGGAGATCCCCCCTAGAGGTCGCCAGTGGAGGAAGATGGTGCCAAGAGTCACCTCTCGTTGGATCTGCTCAGGATGCTGGGGGTATATGACTGATTTTTCCCAATTGACCTGAAGCCCCGCCACTAAGGCAAACTCCGTACGTGTATCCCGAATTGGCATAAGATCCATCACTATGTCTGGCACATAGAGGAGTATGTCTGCCAGTGTGATCCTCCAGTCCCGGCCAGCCCTGCGCAGGTGCACAGCAAGTGGCTCCATAGCGAGTGCGGACAGTAAGGGGGATAATGGACATCCCTGACTCGTCTTTCGATGCACTGAGAGACGGCACTGAAATAAGGCAGCCCAGGCACACACAAGAGACTGGGTCAGAGTATAGCAGTTTAGTGTAAGACAGGAGCCTTGACCCTGGTGCTTTGTGCTTTTTGGCACTATTTTCTCTTTAAAAGTCAAAATTCAATATCTCCAGTTCTACTAATTGGATTTTTGTTGTTTTGGTCTTGTTTTATTTATTAAACATTATTCTACTTTTTAAATCTGTTGTGGGCTCCTTTTGTGGTGTTTTTACACAGTTTTACTGTTTGAAGTGTTGCACAAATAATTTACACATTGCCTCGAAGCTAAGTCTGATTGATCTGTGCCAAGCTACCAATGTTAATTTGGGTTTTGCTTGTGCCTTACCCCGGTAAGGATTGTGGTTGCTGCTCGACCAGGGCTTACACCCCAGTCAACCAACAACCACATTTTGTACATTTGGTAAAGAACATTGAGATTGAGAAAGTGGTGATGCAGATGGAGGAGAGCTGCTGAGAGGTGAAATGGAAACAAAGCAGTGGTTGACATAGAGAGGGGTGAGGTATAGAGAGATGAGGTAAAGACAAGGGTTTAGAGAGTCTGGTAGAAGGGCAGATGAGAATGTTAAAGACTGTTAGAGGAAGGTGAGCAGAGAGATGAGGTAGACATACATGGCATAGAGACAGTGCAGGCCGAGGTGTGGGTGTGACTATTTATGGAAAGCAAGGGAGAGAGAGAGAGTTAAAGGGAGAGGATGAGGTAGAAAAGGTTAAGTAAGGGGAGAGGTATGAGGCAGAAAGTTTTATGAGGCAGAGAGAGCTAGACAGAGATAGAAAGAAGCGACAGATATTTTGAGAGAAATGGAGCATTAGAGAATTGAGGTATAAAGAAAGGCCATCATTCAGTGAAAGCTGAGGTATAGAGAGACATGGCATACAAGATAAAGAAGTAATGAAAGAAGGTGAAGTAGAGAAACGTGAGCTAGACAGCAGGGATAGTAGTGAAGGGGTCTAAGTAGACAAAGGGGTAAAGTAGTAAGTTTGATGGAGGTAGCAATGATTAGAAAGAGAAATGAAGAGGGGTAACAATGGTAGGGTGAGGGATATGATAGAGTTAAATAGAAAAAACTAGAAAAACAGAGTGTGGTGTGGTATTGATAGGGAAGGAGAATGAGAAAATGGAGAGAGAGTATTTTTACTGTATCAATCCTGTAAGCATGGGGCTGATATGATGAAGTGTGGTGTTGTATGGATAGGTAGAGAGAGGCAGAGTCTATATTTGCTGTAATCAGAAGGAGGTTGAGATAGAAAAAGAGAATGAGATAGAAGAGAGAGAGCATTTTTACTGTATCAATAACTTAATCAGGGTGCTGATATGACGGTGGGGGCTTGGGCAATTGCCCACTCTGCAATGAATATCTCTGAATTTTTTGTATTATTTCATTGTGCAATTTATGATTCTGTGTCCCTGAGTAAAAGTAAACCTTTAAGAGAAATCATTTCAAAGAATAATATTGGGGCCTATTTACACAAAATCAGATTAGAGTACCTGAAGTAGTACTCCAGTAGTGCTATTCACAAATATTTGACTGGTGAGCTCTACCTTTCCTGTATCTTATATGTGGAGGTCCACACACACGGTTATACATTGTTGCAGTAAATATGGGAGGAACAAGGGGGAGTGGTTGAAAAATAGGGAATATTTATTGAAAAATATGTACTGTTTATGGAAATTTAAGGATTAGATTAGAGAGGGACATGCAAATAATGAAGTACAGCCATAAAAGTGCAAGACAATTGCTGTTCACAAAAGTTAAATCCAAATCAACTACAATAGTGCTACTGACATACAAGTTCATATCTAATTCAGCCAAGGCTTGAAGTAAGTTAGGTACCTTAAATGGCTAATCACTTGTACTACAATACACTCTATATAAATGAATAGGGGCAACCATTAACAACACATAAGGGAAAAATTATATATATTATGTCAACTTATTTTGGGAAACATAATACAAATCACATATTCAAAGAAGGCTTCAAAACACAATCAACTCATCTGCTACCTGAAAGTTATTGCATTATTAACCAATCATACACGGGCTGCCACATAAGAAAGCATCATACAGAAAAAGAGTTTGGTTCACCATGTCAGTGAATATCTTTGCAGCATTGCCTCTCATTGGGGTGAACTATTATTTGAGAAGGTTAGAGGAAAAGCACAGAGAGAGGATTTACAGGCAGATGATCAACATCTTTGGCATGTTCAGAGAAGTTATTGTTAGATACTTTTATCTTGTTTGTCATGTTTTGCCGTGACATGCTTGCAGATTGGGATCCGGAGCTCAATTAAACTACAGCCTACTCCCAGTCTATAACGGTATGTGTCTAAACACATTCCTTCCAATATTCGGTGCCATTGCTTCCACCAAACATGGCACTTTATCCACCCCAGTGTAGGGACCACTATTTCTCCAAAAACACAGCTGACACTCTATCAACATGCAAGCTATATGTGATGCTGGCGGCTGCTTCACTGATGTGTATGCTGCTGTTCCTGGTAGTATGCACAACATCTACAGCTTAGGAGAGTCACCTTTTGCATGTCAGATGGTTGCTGGTTATTTTCTGACCTGGCAATAGGAAGGTGTTACTAATTCACATTGTGGGTGTGTTTATACCTAAAGAACTGCATTTCAAATATAGTCACTCATAAATACACCTTTCATTATACTCATGCCTATGTATATCATTGTATGCATGTACCTATAGAATGTCTTGAGCTTTTACAATTAATTATTATCATACAAAAAAATCTAATGTTTTTGTTTCAAGTGATGATTGACATCCCCTCTCTCGGCACCTTCTCACCTTCTTATGATGTTCAATGACATAGACTTATAACAGTGAAAACACATGTACGTGAGCAATCATTGAGTGTACATTGCAATTACTCAAGTGATGATTCAGGTGTAAGATCATAGGCAGGGGTCCTCCAATGCTCTCATAAAGTTGTGTGTAATACTGTTGTATCCTGCTGTGTGTTGCATAACATGGCCATATTACTGGGCTTACATGGAAACATGACCCCTGAACTAACAATACCAAAAAAGTACCATGCAGGGTTCTATTACAGAAATAATGGTCTGCAGGTGTGTCATCAATAAGTGGTCCAATATTTCACTTGAGTTGCCTCTTTGGATCCTGCATCAAAGTGGTTGGACTATGTTGAGTCAATGTTGAATGATGGCCTATTACATGGTTAGCAAATGTCATCCTGAGAAGGCACAGTTACACAACCATGATGTCACAACCAAATAAGCAAGTCTCATTTTCATATGCATACACTTACATATCACTTTCACTTACAATACAGATGTATTTATAAAGACATAATTTTGCATTTAAAGTCCAAACCTGAGAGTGCCGGCTGCAAGATGGCGCCACGTAGTGAGGCTCTGCAGGCTGGAATGCCAATCCATCAGTTATCCTGCAGTCTGGGGGCCCATGGTGGCTTGCAAAAGTGTGTCTGTGCTCCCAATTTGCAGTAGCTGCCGCTACATACCAGTTTGCTGCATCTCGGTGCTCTCTTGGGCGGATTGGAGGCACTGACTTGGCGGCTGCCGGGAGGATGAAAATGGCGGTCCGGCCTGAGCGGAGCGCGCACCGGAGCCTGATTCAGTGGAGTTTGAGCTGCCCGGCACCCCGGCTGCAATTTGTGGTGGCCGGATTTGCGGGGGGTGCAGCCGGAGCCCTGTGAGAGCCTTTGATTTGAGGAGGACCACCCGTTGGCGAGCTCCGCCGTGGGCCTGGGTGACGCGCTCCTTGGGAAGGACCTGCGGCGAAGACTATCTCCTCCATTGCTCGGCCTGCGCAGGTGAGGAGAGATCGGCTGGGGCTTTGCCCGGCGGGAGGGCTCCGCGGAGACTGCTGTGAGGTGACCTGTGGGGTGTGGGAGGCCTGAGGTGACTGGGCGGCACCGATCGTGCTTGCGGAGCCCACTCCTGGCCTGGCCTGGCCGGGCCTGATTCCTCGTCCACTACTGGTGCGTGAGCTGCCGCGACCTGCTGTGAGGCCGCGGGGCGTGGTGCGGCGCATTGGAGCTGCGGTGTGCAGGGATCTGAGGAGACGGGACCGGGAGACCTAGAATCACCTGCGTCCCAAGCTGCCAGTCGGGTGGGACGACAGTGACCGGGACGAGTGGACCCCATTCCCTGGATTGCCGAGGCCCCACCATCTCCACACCGGCTGGCCTTGATGACTTTTCTTCTCCCTTTTTGGCTGCCCCCTGGGGTCCCTCTTGGCTGCTTGCCCCTCCTCCTGGATATCTGCTTGGCTACACTTGCGCCTGGCGGGTCGAGGTACGTGACGCCCTCCGGCCCTGAGAGCTGCACCTGACTAGGCCTGTTTGCTGCCAGGGTCCCCCTGACTTTCCACGCAGGTGCCCTTGGACAGGTGGGAGAAAGCGTTGCTGTGCGGCGCTTGCTACCGGGTGGCTCCTATTACACCAACCTGGAGACAGGGGCCCAGTAAGACCCACAATCTGAGGGACCTTTCCTGCTGCCAAATTGTCCCCTTCCTGTCAGTCATCTTCTTGATTCTCGACCTAAAAACCCTTAGTGCTGCCTGTTTTCGAGCGTGCAACTGCTTCCCTATCCTGTCTGACGCTGGGGCACTTCTGAACTGACTACTCTGGGAGAAGGTAAACAATGCATTAGAAAAGACTACTACTGAGAGTGAATGGTCCGAAGTAAGTGCCCCCACTTCAAGCAACCTAATTAGTGTTCTCTGGAGGACCTTTGTAGGCCACGATTGCTGCGTGTTCCTTGCGTGGGCACGCTGTGCTACATCAAGGGCATTGAAGCTGTGTGTGGTGGGCTAGACCCACTGGCCACGAGACTTGTCTGTATTGAGCGCCTTACTGTGCCCACCCTGGGACCGGACGGATCCGCTCAGGGGGCAGCCACCTCTGGTTGCTCGATCAGCAAGCCTGCCATGGGTAAGACAGATACGAGGCAACCTAAAATTTCATTTGAGCAGAGGAAAACTCCAAGAGGGACCACCTCATCGGTGGAAGACCCCACCGCTGTGACCATGGATGCCACTTCTGCCCCTGAGCCTAACATGCATGAAATGTTTGCCAATCTGAAACATTCTCTATCCGCCACTGACCTGAAGATTGACTCGATGTCAGATCACCTGGATCGGCTCCGGGACAAGGTGTTGAATCATGATGAGCGTTCCACCGAAGTTGAGCAGAGGACGTCCCCGCTGGAGGATGAGGGAGTGATGACCCAGGAGAAGCTGCTCCATATGGAGAAAGTGCTGGAGGTCATCAGATACAAAAATGAAGACCTTGAAGCGCGGTCCCGGCACAACAATCTGCGCTTTCTTGGAATCCCGGAAACAACTGCGATGACCCGAGTAGAGGATTCGTTGAGGAAATGCTGCGATCCCTCTTTGGCGAGGCCCTATCCGCGATGTGCATTGTGGAGTGTGCCCACAGGTCCCTCGGCCTGAGACCCCCCCTGGGGCCCCGGCTCGCCCCATCATTGGGAGACTCTTAAATTATAGGGACCGCAATACTGTGCTGCGAAAGGTTCGGGATCAGCACGACCTCAGATATCAGGGCAATTCGGTTTCCTTTTTTCCCGATTTGACCTTGGCTGTCCAGCCTGCCCGCCGAGAATTTGTACTGGTCAAGATACTGCTGCAGCAACAGGACATCAAGTACTCCTTGCTTTACCCAGCAAAGCTTTGAATCTTCCACTCCGGCAAGACATTCTTTTTCACAGATCCCAAGCTTGCTGCCAAGTTTGCACGTAGCCTCAAGTGTTCAAGACCGGAGGGTCCCGTGAATGGGGATCAAATGGTAGAGGACCCTCTCATTGAAAACGACTGAGACAGTTTGGAAGTGCTTTGCAATGCACACCCGTTTGTGGAGACTCTTGCACCCAGCTGAAGTGGCGCACACTCCGGGCCTTTTGTGTTTGGTGACCCTATGAGCACATGAGGTAGCCGGCATTGGAAAGGGTTACCTGACTGCTTGGCTATGTGGCCCTTTTTGGGTGCCTTTTTTCCAGCCACCCGACTCTTTGTTGTTGGGTTACGCCGAGCCCCCTGGCGCCACCCCCTGGGATGAGTCCCATGTTCCATTTTGCTGTTGGCCTTGTTCGGCCTTGTATGGGCGGGGTAGATGTTCTCCAGCCATGTTGGGTGGCTGTAGTGGGTGGGATGTTTGAGTGGCGGGTGAACTGCTCGGGATGGGTTGTTTTTCTTCTTATGTGCCTCTTCTCTCTTTTTCCTTCCCTTCCTTCTCTCTGGCTCGGAGTACACAATTGCTGGCACCTGCTCTCCGCATGGCGCGCATGTACGCATGGAGATGGAGTGATGACTGTAACTTCTGACGGGGCACACGCCCTTAAAGCTGTAACCTGGAACGCGAGGGGTCTGAATGATGGCAGAAAGATGTGACTGGTGGCAGCGCTCCTCAATCGTTATGGGGTGGACATCTGCTTTTTGCAGGAGCTGCATCTCATGGATACCAGCTGTTCGCGTTTGCGGGCAGGGTGGAAGGGCGAAAAGATCATAGCGGGTTACTACAATTTTACCAGTGGCACAGCTATTATCCTTAGAAAGGGCCTCCCTTGGCGTATGCGCACCGTGATATGCGATCCCCAGGGACGTTATGCGATGGTGGCGGGGGTCCTTGCAGGTCGCCCAGTTAGACTCATATCAGTATATGGCCCTAATACTTACAATCCCCAATTTTTCAATGAGGTATGGCAGTTGGCGGACTCCTTAGGCCTCGGGGAGGTGACTTTAATGTAATTCTCAACTCAGACCTTGACAGATCGAGTGGTTCTCGCAGGCCTCACCCCGTGCTGCAGCGCAACTTCAGACCCTTATGGAAGACCACGATCTGATAGATATTTGGCGTCGCCAACACCAACATGGTCGGGAGGGAACTTGCACTTCCTCTGCGGGCCCCACTTGGTCTAGAACTGATTATTGGCTTATTTCTCGTGACGTGGACACCTAGGTTCGACATTGTACTCATCATGCCCGAACAGTCTCGGACCATGACCCAGTACTATTAGAATTTCGGTTACCGGACGTGCCGAATAGAGCATTCAACTGGAGACTTCCTGCTGGTGCTCTTTGAGACCAGGTGTTCCGAGAGGAAATTGGGTCCGCCATACAAGACTACTTTGACACTAATGTCGGCTCGGTGGCCTCCCCGTCCACGCTGTGGGAAGCGTTTAAGGTTGTCATCAGGGGCAAGTGTATCGCCACGCAGACAGGTGTTTTGCGCTCATTAAGGAATGATCTGCAGCTGCTTGAAAGGGAGATACGCTTGCTTGAATCAGAATTTTTCTCGTCGAATCAGCTCTTGGTCCTCAGACAGATTAAGGCCAATATAGCAGAGTTTGAGGAGGCAGCGCACAGAGAAACGCCTTACTTAGGTCTGGAGGCGTGTGCCCGCCAGTACGGCGAAGGCGACCGGGCCGGCAAAACCCTGGCGGGTCTACTTAAGAAGCCATGGGCAAATGATTATATAAGCGAGCTACGCACGGACGAGGATACGGTCGCGGTCGGGCAGGCACCAGTTCTGGCTGAATATTACTCTTCACTGTACGCTGCGCGACAGTTGGAGGCACTTCCTGACCTGCTTCTCTTCTTTGACTCCATAGAATTAGTATGGCTCAGCGCTCACACCAAAAGTATCTGGACGAGCCCTACACAGTAGAGGAGGTGATTAGGGTAATCCGGGCCATGCCGGGGGAAAGGTGCCGGGGCTGAACGGATTGACCCCTGCCTTCTACAAGGAGTTTGCGCTGCTTCTTGCACCCCACCTCCTCAACATGTACGAGGACTCACTTGAGCAGGGCGCCCTCCTCCCATCCCTTCGCGAGGCACTGATAGTGACCATCCTTAAGCCAGACAAGGACCCGCTACTCTGTGACTCCTACAGGCTACTATCGATGATCAATATGTATAATAAAATCCTCGCTAAGTTATTAGCTACGCAGCTGCTTCCGCAGCTCCCCACGATACTCAGTCCCGACCAATGTGGCTTTGTTCCTGGCCGGAGCACCGCCCATAACCTCAGCACCCTCTTTGCGGTGATGCAGGAGGTGGATTCCTCTCTCCCCACCGCCACCATATTTCTGGATGCAACCAAGGCGTTTGATACGCTGAAATGGCCTTATCTGTTCTTGCTACTTGCTCGTATCGGCGTGAGCCCTGCTTTTCTCCAAAATATTGCATTATTATATACTTCCCCGACTGCCAGATTGGTGTGATATCCCCCCCGATTGCTGTGGCTCGAGGTACGAGGCAGGGGTGTCCGCTATCGCCCCACCTCTTTGCCATGGCCATGGAGCCTCTGGCAGCCAGACTGCGGCAGCATCATGCTCGGAGGGGGCTTGAATTCACGCCTAGGGTTACCTTGGAGTCAATGTACGCGGACGATGTGACTCTTTACATCAATCACCCGGAGACCAATCTTGACCCCCTTATACGTGAAATCACCAGATTTGGTGGACTTTCAGGCGTTAAAGTTAACTGGGGGAAGTCTATAATTTTTCCACTCACGGCCGCTACGGTCCTATTTCAGTCCGAATTCCCTCTCAAATGGGTGACTTCTCCAGTCAAGTACCTCAGTATCTGGATTAGCAGGGACCATGAGGAACTGTGGAGATGCAATTATGGCAAGCTCATGGAGTCGTTGGAGAGTAGACTACCCCATTGGAGAGCACTCCCTCTCTCCCTGGCTGGCCGGATCGCCTTTATTAAGATGGTGGTCTTACCAAAATTCCTCTATGTGTTTGTGAATCTCCCACTACCCCTCACCCCCGAATTCAAGAGGAGGCTGTGTTCAAACATGATCTCCCTTGCATGGGCTGGCGGGCAACTTCATGTAACCTGGGAAGCCCTCACGCTCCAGTTTGAGCAGGGGGGCTTGGGAGCGCCTGACATGGAGTTGTATCACAGTTGCGCGCAGGCCCAATTTGGGTTTCACTGGATTTATCCGACTCTTTTCATGGCACATACCGCTCCCGAAAGCAACCAAGCGGAACCTGTTCCACTCCACATGGCATTGTTTCGCGCACAGTGTCGCCAGTGGCCTGGGATTGACACAGTAGGATGTATGGTTTGGGCGTGGCAGCAACTTTGCCGCAGAGCACGTCTGGATGCCATGTTCGCACCGTCGGTTTTGCTCACTAGACACCCAGCGCTGCCTTTCACGACCGATACAGGGGTTTGCCAGCGTCTGCGCAAGCTCCAGCTACATACACTTGGGCATGCTTTCCCGGAAGGCGTCTTCATTGATCTAGATACTGCATTGGGAGAGGACCACACTGGCCTCCTTGACAGGATGACCTAGTTCCAATTGCCAGCGGCGCTTCGAGCCCAATATCCCTCGTTCCCGATTGTGCCCCCAACATTTCAAGTTCTGGAAGCATTTTTAACTAATCCCTCGCCCCGCAAACTTATTTCACGTATCTACTCTGGCATGCAGCGCAAATCTCCAGTCTGCGTTCCCCCTGCACAGCATGAATGGGAGTCAAGCTTGGGAACTCCGTTTGGGGAAGGGTTATGGGCATACTGCTGCGCACAGTCAAAAGATATGTCACCCAATTATAGTTTGCGGCTAATTCACTTTAAATTCCTTCACCGGTTATATAGGACTCCTGTATGGCTGCGCAAAGCGGGATTGAGTGTGGATGTAAGATGTGTGCGGTGCGGAATGCCCGAGGCCTCGTTCATGCACCTGGCCTGGGAATACTTGGACATAGCTAACTACTGGACCTGCGTTTTTGAGGCACTGGATGAAATGTTGGAGCGCTCCCCACTTATGGCTTTGCTAGGCTATGTCAAGGACCTTCCGGCAGACATTAGGAGACTGGCTGCCATGATGTTGCTATTGGCCAAGGGGCGGGTGGCTATTTGCTGGGGCTGTAAGCGTAAACCGCGTAGGGATGACTGGCATAGAGACGCTGCTTTTTGCAAAACAAATTGTCAGAATTCTGGGAACTCATGCTGACACAATCACGCCCTCATGACATCTGGCAACCCCTGTAACGTTTTCTACAACTTAACTCTGTTGACCGCGCAGATGCTCCGCTGTCTGAGGTGTGAATGGCCATAATGCTGCATGCGCCACTATAGGGGGCTGCTCCACACGTCGGAGTACCTCTCTCCCTAATTCAACCAGAGAGACACCCTTTCCCACCTTTTTCTTCCTCTATCCCTCCCCCCTCTTATCCCCCCCTACGCTGATTATGCTTCTGATCCCCTTATCCATTCTATCTTCTTCTCTTCTTTCTTCTGGTTGACTGGCAACTGCTGCCCTCCGAGATGATGCACAAACTGGCAAGAATATGAGCCACCACAGAACTTCGCATGCATGGCAGCATTATCAACTACGTGACTTGATAGCTGTACAGATGAACATATACAGTTGCTGGCTTACCTTTTGTATGACTCTTTAATATCCCCTCTCCCGTGGCAGCATGTCGCAGTTTTGTATCTGCTAAAAATCTATAAATAAAGTAAAAAAAAAAAATCAAAACCTGATTTCTCTGCTTCGTTTACACGTGTACATATTCGCACTGAGAATGGAGATGTTTGCACTCCATTTGAGATCTCTTCACTCAGGGAGGATATCTGTGCCTACTACAACACACATAAGAAGTGATTTAAAGGAACTGTAAGTAAGCTATTCCTGAGCCATCCATTCACCACAACAGATTCTTCATCATCCTACTCTCCCAAAGTGGTTGAGGAGCATGATGAGAAGGACCTCATTGTTTCCAAATAGTAATTAAACATCATATGTGAAGGCCTCCTGCAGCATTATTCTCATCTTTTATGGGATGCCTGAAAAGTAAAGTAAGTAATGCAGCAGGGGTCCAAATAATAACGAACACTGCCACAAGCCAAATGTGCCTTTAGTGTCCGTCCCAGAAAACTGAAGGAACGGCACAAACACTAAAAGAACCTCAGGTGTCTGGCATGTATTAAGGTACAACATATCTGCTGGGGATATCAGCACAGCCATATTCACAGCACCACAGAATGGCCCTTCTGTACAGAAGGCTCTTTAGACCAGTACTGCAAGCTCAGCTGGAAAAACATGACCAGCAGAAAGTACATAGATGTTTTGAAAGTGTTGTGTACTTGTGTGTCTATTTTATTGTATTTTGTATATGTTTTTATATGTAATATAAATAAATGTGGAAGTAAGAATTGACCAATGCAGTACTTTGATAATTAGCAACACTGTTGTTAGATTTGCACATAACCCTTTGATCTGTTTATTTTATATCATATTAAATCAGATCTTATATAATGCACAACACGTCTAAGCAATATTTACAAACTTTGAGGCACAAAATAGTCATAATAAAATAATATACATTCAATAACCAATTTTAATATTCCACAATTATATGTCCATAAATTGGCTTTGGATGCATCACCAATCTACCAGCATTCTTTGTCCATTCTCATATCTAACTCTGCATTTATATTGTTGATAGATTCCGCATTTTGAGGAAATTAAATAAAATTACTCCTGTGGCTCATCATCACAGTAAGGATCCCTGGTGGTAGCGCAGCGGTCTTGAGACCGCATTATGTTTGACGAGATTGCCGCGGTCCTGCCAAGCATATTATGAGTTTCCTCTCTGCCACGGTTTTCATGGCGGTACCTACTTCATGAAAACTGTGGTGGAGCAGAAACAAAGGGGGCCCTACAGGCCCCCGGTTGCCTCTGGGCCATGGGGTGCATGCATGAAGGAACATGTTGTACCCCCCTTTGTGCATGCATCCCAGTAACTGCACGGCATGGACTGCCCCAGTCCATGCCGTGCAGGTACTGCCTTTGACGTTCCCATTGCAGTGTCTGTTGCCTAGGCACTGCCATGGGAACACCAAAGAACCGCCTGCCAGTGACTTAAAATTCATAATATGGCGGACAGTGCGCACACAAGTTTTTCAGCCCGGCCGCAGGGAGGTCCTGTCGCTGCATCACCAAACTAGTGATCATGCCTGCAGTGTCAGCAAAATGTAGTAGTACCATAGTTTTGACAAGTGGTGTAATAGCCCTGGTATTTTTATTAAGAGTCAGAAGTTGCCGCTGCTGCTGTTGTGCTAAACCAAATATTGTTTGGTGGTTCAGTATCTATTTTGGTATTTGGACATAATATCAAGTTATTAATATCGAGCTACAAAAATATCGAGTTATTAATATTGTGACACATTACTATTGTGATGCAGAATGCTCTTTTACATAAATATCGATCTTTAGGTAAGTAATATTCTTTGCAAGAATATCTGTGTTTTAATATCGTTTGAAATAATATAGTTGTAAAAAATATATTTTTTAAATTATTTGTTTATGTTTTAGTTCATATTATAATTGCATATGAAGTATATTGTTTGCATAATTGTTGTTAATAGTTTTGAATGCTAGTTTTTAATTTTAAGTTATTTAAAAATGTTAATGTAATAATAGTAATTTATAGTGTTGTAGCAGGTTGTGAGATTTGCAAGTGTACAGGGTGGGAAGTAAAATTTCATTTTGAAATAATATTAATGATTTCATTGATAAAAAATTATTACATTGTGTAATTATTATATTTTATAAGTGATATTTTAGGAGTTGGTTGTTTTGTTTGTAGGGGTATAGGGTAGGAAGTAAATTAAGCAATAATTGAATAATTATTAATTAATTGTGCAATATTAATTAGTTATTTGATAATAAATTATGTAAACTGTGTAACTATTTTATGTTTTGAGCAATAGTTTAGGTGCAGGTTGTTTTGTTTGTAGGGGTATAGGGTGGGAAGTTAAGTAATAATTTTTGAATGATTAATTAATTGCTTATTGTTAATTAGTTAATTGGTAATTAATTAGGCAAATTGTGTACATTTTTGATTTTTTTGTAGGTGTGGGTTGTTGGATTTGTAGGGGTATAGGGTGGGAAATTCATTAAATAATATTCAATGATCAATTAATTATTAATTGTAATTAACTATTACATGTATTAATAAGTATGTAAATTGTTTACAAATTATATTTTGTGCTGTTGTTTTTCTAGAGGAATAAGGTGGGAAGTTATTTAACCCCTTCGATGCTCATGACGGAGCGGTTCCGTCATGAGCATCGGTTGGGCTGTGCTTATGACGGAACCGCTCCGTCATGAGCACAGCCCCTGGGGGAAGCGCTGGCGCTCCCCCCCCTAGGGCATCGATCTTGCCCCCACAGAGGGGGATGGCAGCGGAAGAGTTTCCGCTGCCACGCCTGACCCCTCCCACGCTTCCCCATGACGTCAGCGCGCACAGCGCGCGCCGACGTCATCAGGAAGCGCTGGACGCGCTGGAAATCATTTCTTTCCAGCGCGTCCAGAAGGAGGGTATGTTTTTGTTGCTCCGGTGGGGCGGGGGGCCCAAATCTGGATGCCTTGAGGCATCGGGGGAGGAAACCGTGTTTCCTCTCCCTGATGTCTCAATGCAGGGCATTCCTGGTGCACGATCGCGCACAGCGTCGCGATCGTGCACCAGGAATGCCCCACTAGACACCAGGGATTCCTTTTTTGTGTATAAAGGAAGCGACCCCTTGGGCAAGGGTCGCTTCCTAAGGGGGATAAATAATTTTAGACTTTTCTGCCCCCCCTGGGGACAGATCGGCTGATTTTTGGCCGTTTGTGGACCCAGGGGGGCAGAAAAGCCCACTAGAGCCAGGGATTTGTTTTTATAAAATTGGAAGCGACCCCTTGGGCAAGGGTCGCTTCCTGAGAGCCAATTAATTTTAAAGTATATTCTGCCCCTCTGGGGGCAGATCTGCTTTTTATTTGGCCTTTCTGCCCCCAGGGGGCAGAAAACCCCACTAGACACCTGGGAATTTGTTTAATTTTAAATGGAAGTGACCCCTTGGGCAAGGGTTGCTTCCAGGGGCTAAATTTATTTAAAAATTATATTCTGCCCCCCCTGGGGACAGATAGCCTGATTTTTTGGGCGTTTCTGGACTCAGGGGGGGCAGAAAAGCCCACTAGAGCCAGGGAATTTGTTTTTTTTAAATTGGCAAGGGTCGCTTTCAGGGGCCATATTTTTTTTAAAAGTATATTCTGCCCCCCCTGGGGGCAGATCGGTTTGTGTATTTGGCCTTTCTGCCCCCGCAGAAAACCCCATTAGACACCAGGGAGAGTTTTACATTTTAAATGGAAGCGACCCCTTGGGCAAGGGTCGCTTCCTTATGGGCCTAAATAATTTTTAAGACTTTTCTGCCCCCCCTGGGGACAGATCACCTGCATTTTTGGGCGTTTATGGCGCGGGGGGGCAGAAAATCCCACTAGAGCCAGGTATTTAAAAATAAATAAATTGGCCGCTTCCAGGGGACATATATTTTTTTATGTGTATTTGGCCTTTCTGCCCCCATTTGGGTAGTGACATAGCGTGTTATAATGTTAATTGTTTTATTTCTTGTGAATTGCAATTGTAATGCTTTATTTCTCCCTTTTTTTTAGGTCAAGGCTTTTGCTCTTTAGACTGCTGTTTGTGTAGTTGCATGTGTTTGGTAAGAGACTTTTTTTGTACAATGTAAATGAGTTTTATTTCTCTGCATGAATGTGTTTTTTGCAAATGGTGTAATAATAGCAGTATGTTTGGCTTCTGTTTTTTGAGTGTCAAAAACTTTTTGCATTTGTGCTCGATGTGTATTTTGTTGTATTGTGAGTAATTGGTTTTGTTTTTTTCTTTCTAGTGGGATATCGTTGGTTTTTGCTGTGTCTCTGCAGAGTAGGTGCTGGTGAGTGTAGCTGTCTCTTGTAAGTGAATCGTATAGTTTTTGAGTATATAGATCTTTGTGATAAAGGCACACATTTTTTTACTTACTTGCTTTGCACAGTGTTGGTTGTTGTTGACTTGTTTGTGCAGTCTCCTTTCTTAGTAAGGATAATGGCTAGCCGCAGGATTACTGCTCAGCAGGTTGTTGGTATGCTTTTTGAGTCTTCCTCTGACCATGGTTCAGAAACTGACTCTGCATCTGAGGCAGAGGAGGCAGGGGACGATTCAGGCAGTGAGTTTTCTCTCCACATGGAATCATCGGATGATGAAGCTACTCTCAGTGCGGATGAAGCTACTCTTAGTGCGGATGAAGTGCCTGTGTTAGAGGAATACATTGATGTGCCGATAGTGCGGCAAGAGGCATCTGGGCTGCAGCCTGGGGCTGCAAGGCTTCCCGTTGGTGTAATGCGGCAAGAGGCATCTGGGCTGCAGCCTGGGGCTGCAAGGCTTCCCGTTGGTGTAGTGCAGCAAGAGGCATCTGGGCTGCAGCCTGGGGCTGCAAGGCTTCCCGTTGGTGTAGTGCGGCAAGAGGCATCTGGGGCTGCAAGGCTTCCCGTTGGTATAGTGCGGCAAGAGGCATCTGGGCTGCAGCCTGGGGCTGCAAGGCTTCCCGTTGAAAGTGCTGACCTCTGGGTTGCCCCAGGCATGGTGCAGCCGGCATTGCCAGACTTTACTGGTGTTCCAGGGTGTAGAGTGAATACTGAAAACTTTTTGCCAATACATTTTTTTCAGTTGTTTATGGACGATGTGTTTTTGGCAGAGATTGTTGAGCAGACTAATTTGTATGCTGAACAGTTTTTGAGGGACAACAGTGCCAGCCTTAAGCCCCACTCTAGAGCTACCCAGTGGACTCCCACAAATCTGGAAGAGATGAAGAAGTTCTTGGGTTTAACTTTTTTGATGGGCTTGCTAAGGAAGCCATCAATGTCTTCATATTGGTCTACTAGTCCCTTGATGGCAACGGCTATATTTCCGGCAGTCATGAGTCGTGATAGGTATTTGCTTCTGCTTTGGATGATGCATTTTGTCGATAATGGTTTAGCGTTGCCACGAGATCACCCTGAGTGTGACCGTCTTTTTAAGATTCGGCCTGTCATTGATCACTTTGTTGATCGATTTTCTGAGATCTATGCTCCTGGGAAAGAAATTGTAGTGGATGAGTCTTTGGTGTTGTTCAAGGGCCGCTTGGTTTTTAGGCAATACATTCCTAGTAAGAGGGCACGCTATGGAATTAAGCTGTATATGCTGTGTGACAGTAGGACTGGATATGTCTCTAATTTCAGGGTGTACACCGGTAAGGAATCCAGGATTAACCCCCCTGGTTGTCCGTCCACTTTTGGAGTGACTGAGAAAATTGTGTGGGAACTTGGTAGAGGATTTTTTAACAAAGGCCACCATTTATATGTAGATAACTTCTACGCGGTTGTTCAGGCAATTGACCAAAGAGGACACTGTTGCTTGTGGCACAATCCGCTCTAACCGTAAAGGTTTCCCAAAAGAACTTGTTTGCCAAAAGCTTGTGCGGGGACAGTGCAGTGCGCTGCGTTGCGAGGAGCTTATAGCTGTGAAGTTTTCAGACAGGAGAGATGTTGACTACCATCCATGATGAAAGCACTGTGACTGTTTGGGGTCACATTGCTGAAGTGCACAAACCTGTGTGCATTTTAGACTATAATAGGCACATGGGTGGTGTTGACAGAGTAGATCAGAGGTTGGAACCTTACGCTGCTCTTCGTAAGGCTTACATTTGGTATAAGAAGTTGGCTATCCATCTTTTCCACTTGGCAACCTTTAATGCTTTTGTTGTGTTCCAGGATTCTTGTCCTGAGTCAAAGATGACTTTTGTTAAGTTTCAGGAGTCTGTAATAGGCAGCCTTGTTTTAGTGGAACAGGCAAGTGTTCCTAGAGTTGGAGTGGTAATGGGAATGCTGGGTGGGAGGAAATTTGTGGATCCACGCAGATTCCAGAACTTTCCACCACAGAAATGTGAGAAAAAAGTGAATTTTTCGGCGAAATGTGAGGTTTGCAGGGGATTTTGGGTAGGAGAATGATGGGGGACCCACGCAAGCCATACCTCGCTGTACTCCCCCGGGTGTCTAGTTTCCAGAAATGTGTGGGTTTGGTAGGTTTCCCTAGATGGCTGCAGAGCCCCGGGCCAAAACCTCATGGGACCCCCCCATGCAAAACCAGGTTGGTTTGTGATAGGTAATTTTGATGTCGCCTCAATAGCTTTTGGGCCCTTGCCTGTCGCGGGTCCTTGACCCACCCATGCAAGTGAGGTACTATTTGTATCGGGAGACCTGGGGGAACGCTGGGTGGGAGGAAATTTGTGCATCCACGCAGATTCCAGAACTTTCCACCACAGAAATGTGGGGAAAATGTGGTTTTTTGGACAATATTTTAGGTTTGCAAGGGATTCTGGGTAACAGAACCTGGTGGGAGGCAGTCAAGTCACCCCATCCTGGATTTCCCTGGGTGTCTAGTTTTCAAAAATGTATAGGTTTGCTAGGTTTCCCTAGGTGCCGGCAGAGCTATGGTTCAAAAACTACAGCTAGGCACTTTGCCAAAAAAGGGTCATTTTTCACTGCGAAATTGAGGCGTGTCCACGTTGCGTTTTGCGCCGTTTCCTGTTGCGGGCACTAGGCTGACCCACACAAGTGAGGTACCATTTTTCTCGGAAGACTCTGGGGAACGCGGGGTGGGTGGAAATTTGTGGATCCACGCAAATTCCAGAACTTTCCACACAGAAATGTGAGAAAAAAGTGAATTTTTAGGCAAAATTTGAGGTTTGCAGGGGATTCTGGGTAGGAGAATGATGGGAGACCCACGCAAGCCATACCTCGCTGGACTCCCCCGGGTGTCTAGTTTCCAGAAATGTGTGGGTTAGGTAGGTTTCCCTAGATGGCTGCCGAGCCCCGGGCCAAAAACTCATGGGACCCCCCATGCAAAACCAGGTTGGTTTGTGATAGGTAATTTTGATGTCGCTTCAATAGGTTTTGGGCCCATGCCTGTCGCGGGTCCTTGACCCACCCACGCAAGTGAGGTACCATTTTTATCGGGAGACCTGGGGGAACGCTGGGTCGGAGGAAATTTGTGGATCCACGCAGATTCCAGAACTTTCCACCACAGAAATGTGGGGAAAATGTGGTTTTTTGGACAATTTTTTAGGTTTGCAAGGGATTCTGGGTAACAGAACCTGGTGGGAGGCAGTCAAGTCACCCCATCCTGGATTTACCTGGGTGTCTAGTTTTCAAAAATGTATAGGTTTGCTAGGTTTCCCTAGGTGCCGGCAGAGCTATGGTTCAAAAACTACAGCTAGGCACTTTGCCAAAAAAGGGTCATTTTTCACTGCAAAATTGAGGCGTGTCCACGTCGCGTTTTGCGCCGTTTCCTGTCGCGGGCACTAGGCTGACCCACACAAGTGAGGTACCATTTTTCTCGGAAGACTCTGGGGAACGAGGGGTGGGTGGAAATTTGTGGATCCACGCAAATTCCAGAACTTTCCACCACAGAAATGTGGGGAAAATGTGTTTTTTTGGACAATTTTTTAGGTTTGCAAGGGATTCTGGGTAACAGAACCTGGTGGGAGGCAGTCAAGTCACGCCATCCTGGATTCCCCTGGGTGTCTAGTTTTCAAAAATGTATAGGTTTGCTAGGTTTCCCTAGGTGCCGGCAGAGCTATGGTTCAAAAACTACAGCTAGGCCCTTTGCCAAAAAAGGGTCATTTTTCACTGCGAAATTGAGGCGTGTCCACGTTGCGTTTTGCGCCGTTTCCTGTTGCGGGCACTAGGCTGACCCACACAAGTGAGGTACCATTTTTCTCGGAAGACTCTGGGGAACACGGGGTGGGTGGAAATTTGTGGATCCACGCAAATTCCAGAACTTTCCACCACAGAAATGTGAGAAAAAAGTGAATTTTTAGGCAAAATTTGAGGTTTGCAGGGGATTCTGGGTAGGAGAATGATGGGGGACCCACGCAAGCCATACCTCGCTGGACTCCCCCGGGTGTCTAGTTTCCAGAAATGTGTGGGTTAGGTAGGTTTCCCTAGATGGCTGCCGAGCCTCGGGCCAAAAACTCATGGGACCCCGCATGCAAAACCAGGTTGGTTTGTGATAGGTAATTTTGATGTCGCTTCAATAGGTTTTGGGCCCATGCCTGTCGCGGGTCCTTGACCCACCCATGCAAGTGAGGTACCATTTTTATCGGGAGACCTGGGGGAACGCTGGGTGGGAGGAAATTTGTGGATCCACGCAGATTCCAGAACTTTCCACCACAGAAATGTGGGGAAAATGTGGTTTTTTGGACAATTTTTTAGGTTTGCAAGGGATTCTGGGTAACAGAACCTGGTGGGAGGCAGTCAAGTCACC
Organism: Calotriton arnoldi; assembly: GCA_963921515.1. Classification (NCBI taxonomy): domain Eukaryota; kingdom Metazoa; phylum Chordata; class Amphibia; order Caudata; family Salamandridae; genus Calotriton; species Calotriton arnoldi. The sequence continues at coordinate 953,846 of CAWUFW010002467.1, read as the reverse complement.
CCATCCTGGATTTACCTGGGTGTCTAGTTTTCAAAAATGTATAGGTTTGCTAGGTTTCCCTAGGTGCCTGCAGAGCTATGGTTAAAAAACTACAGCTAGGCACTTTGCCAAAAAAGGGTCATTTTTCACTGCAAAATTGAGGCGTGTCCACGTTGCGTTTTGCGCCGTTTCCTGTCGCGGGCACTAGGCTGACCCACACAAGTGAGGTACCATTTTTCTTGGAAGACTCTGGGGAACGCGGGGTGGGTGGAACTTTGTGGATCCACGCAAATTCCAGAACTTTCCACCACAGAAATGTGGGGAAAATGTGTTTTTTTGGACAATTTTTTATTTTAGGTTTGCAAGGGATTCTGGGTAACAGAACCTGGTGGGAGGCAGTCAAGTCACCCCATCCTGGATTCCCCTGGGTGTCTAGTTTTAGAAAATGTATAGGTTTGCTAGCTTTCCCTAGGTGCCGGCAGAGCTATGGTTCAAAAACTACTGCTAGGCACTTTGCCAAAAAAGGGTCATTTTTCACTGCGAAATTGAGGTGTGTCCACGTTGCGTTTTGCGCCGTTTCCTGTCGCGGGCACCAGGCCGACCCACACAAGTGAGGAACCATTTTTATCGGAAGACTTTGGGGAACGCGGGTGTGTGGAAATTTGTGGATCCACGCAGATTCCAGAACTTTCCACCACAGAAATGTGGGGAAAATGTGGGTTTTTTTGACAATTTTTTAGGTTTGCAAGGGATTCTGGGTAACAGAACCTGGTGGGAGGCAGTCAAGTCACCCCATCCTAGGTTTCCCCTGGATGTCTAGTTTTCATAAATGTATAGGTTTGCTAGGTTTCCCTAGGTACCGGCAGAGCTATGGTTCAAAAACTACAGCTAGGCACTTTGCCAAAAAAGGGTCATTTTTCACTGCGAAATTGAGGTGTGTCCACGTTGCGTTTTGCGCCGTTTCCTGTCATGGGCACTAGGCCGACCCACAGAAGTGAGGTACCATTTTTCTCGGAAGACTTTGGGGAACGTGGGGTGGGTAGAAATTTGTGGATCCACGCAGATTCCAGAATTTTCCACCACAGAAATGTGGGGAAAATGTGTTTTTTTTTACAATTCTTTAGGTTTGCAAGGGATTCTGGGTAACAGAACATGGTGAGAGGCAGTCAAGTCACCCCATCCTGGATTTCCCTGGGTGTCTAGTTTTCAAAAATGTATAGGTTTGCTAGGTTTCCCTAGGTGCCGGCAGAGCTATGGTTCAAAAACTACAGCTAGGCACTTTGCCAAAAAAGAGTCATTTTTCACTGCGAAATTGAGGTGTGTCCACGTTGCGTTTTGCGCCGTTTCCTGTCGCGGGCACTAGGCCGACCCACACAAGTGAGGTACCATTTTTCTCTGAAGACTTTGGGGAACGCGGGGTGTGTGGAAATTTGTGGATCCACGCAGATTCCAGAACTTTCCATCACAGTAATATGGGGAAAATGTGTTTTTTTTGACAATTTGTTAGGTTTGCAAGGGATTCTGGGTAACAGAACCTGGTGGGAGGCAGTCAAGTCACCCCATCCTGGATTCCCCTGGATGTCTAGTTTTCAAAAATGTATAGGTTTGCTAAGTTTCCTTAGGTGCCGGCAGAGCTCGGGTTCAAAAACTACAGCTAGGCACTTTGCCAAAAAAGGGTCATTTTTCACTGCGAAATTGAGGTGTGTCCACGTTGCGTTTTGCGCCGTTTCCTGTCGCGGGCACTAGGCCGACCCACACAAGTGAGGTACCATTTTTCTCGGAAGACTTTGGGGAATGCGGGGTGGGTGGAAATTTGTGGATCCACGCAGATTCCAGAACTTTCCACCACAGAAATGTGGGGAAAATGGGTTTTAAAAAAAAATATTTTAGGTTTGCAAGGGATTCTGAGTAACAGAACCTGGTGAGAGGCAGTCAAGTCACCCCATCCTGGATTCCCCTGGGTGTCTAGTTTTCAAAAATGTATAGGTTTGCTAGGTTTCTCTAGGTGCCGGCAGAGCTATGGTTCAAAAACTACAGCTAGGCACTTTGCCAAAAAAGGGTCATTTTTCACTGCGAAATTGAGGTGTGTCCACGTTGCGTTTTGCGCCGTTTCCTGTCGCGGGCACTAGGCCGACCCACACAAGTGAGGTACTATTTTTCTTGGACGACTTTGGGGAACGCGGGGTGGGTGGAAATTTGTGGATCCACGCAGATTCCAGAACTTTCCACCACAGAAATGTGGGGAAAATGTGTTTTTGACACTTTTTTAGGTTTGCAAGGGATTCTGGGTAACAGAACCTGGTGAGAGGCAGTCAAGTCACCCCATCCTGGATTCCCCTGGGTGCCTAGGTTTCAAAAATGTATAGGTTTGCTAGGTTTCCCTAGGTGCCGTCAGAGCTATGGTTCAAAAACTACAACTAGGCACTTTGCCAAAAAAGGGTCATTTTTCACTGCGAAATTGAGGTGTGTCCATGTTGTGTTTTGCGCCGTTTCCTGTCGCGGGCACTAGGCCGACTCACACAAGTGAGGTACCATTTTTCTCGGAAGACTTTTTGGAACGCGGGGTGTGTGGAAATTTGTGGATCCACGCAGATTCTAGAACTTTCCACCACAGAAATGTGAGGAAAATGTGTTTTTTTTACAATTTTTTAGGTTTGCAAGGGATTCTGGGTAACAGAACCTGGTGGTAGCCAGTCAAGTCACCCCATCCTGGATTCCCCTGGGTGTCTAGTTTTCAAAAATGTATAGGTTTGCTAGGTTTCCCTAGGTGCTGGCAGAGCTCGGGTTCAAAAACTACAGCTAGGCACTTTGTCAATAAAGGTTCATTTTTCACTGTGAAATTGGGGTGTGTCCACGTTTTGTTTTGCACCGTTTTCTGTTGCGGGCACTAGGCCTACCCACACAAGTGAGGTACCATTTTTCTTGTAAGACTTTGGGGAACGCGGGGTGGGTGGAAATTTGTGGATCCATGCAGATTCCAGAACTTTCCACCACAGAAATGTGAGGAAAATTTGTTTTTTTTGACACTTTTTTAGGTTTGCAAGGGATTTTGTGTAACAGAACCTGGTGAGAGGCAGTCAAGTCACCCTATCCTAGATTACCCTGGGTGTCTAGTTTTCAAAGATGTATAGGTTTGCTAGGTTTCCCCAGGTGCCGGCAGAGCTAGGGTTAGAAAACTACAGCTAGGTACTTTGCCAAAAAAGGGTCATTTTTCACTGTGAAATTGCGGTGTGGCCACGTTGCGTTTTGCGCCATTTCCTGTCGCGGGCACTAGGCCTAACCACGCAAGTGAGGTACCATTTTTCTCGGAAGACTTTGGGGAACGCGGGGTGGGTGGAAATTTGTGGCTCCACACAGATTCCAGAACTATCCACCACAGAAATGTGAGGAAAATGTGTTATTTTTGACAATTTCCTAGGTATGCAAGGGATTTTGGGTAACAGAACCTGGTGAGAGGCAGTCAAGTCACCCTATCCTGAATTCCCCTGGGTGTCTAGTTTTCAAAAATGTATAGGTTTGCTAGGTTTCCCTAGGTGCCGGCAGAGCTAGGGTTAAAAAACTACAGCTAGGCACTTTGCAAAAAAAGGGTAATTTTTCATTGTGAAAATGTGGTGTGTTCACGTTGGGTTTTTAGCCATTTCCTGTCGTGGGACCTATGCCTACCCACACAAGTGAGGTACCATTTTTATCGGGAGACTTAGGGTAATTCAGATTTGTAAAGCAACTGTTATTACTTATTGACTTTCGATACATTCTGCCTTCCAAATTAAAGACATTGTGTAAAAAAGAAGTCATTTTAAAAAATGACCGATAATTCTCATGCTAGTATGAGTATTCCCAATTTCGGAAATGTGCAAATATCTACTGTTTCTAAACTCTATATTTTGTTCCCATTTCAGAAATACATAGGTGTCTTTTATACCTATTTTTCCATGTTTACATTTTCCCACAATAATTGCTATATACCCGGTACATAATAAAAAACCATTGCAAGACGCTGCTCAGTTATTGGCTCTGGGTTCATCGGGTTCTTGGTGAACCTACAAGTCCTATATATCCTCACAACCAGTAAGGTCCAGCGGATGTAACGGTATATTGCTTTCAAAGAGCTGTCATAATTAGTAGAAGTTACAGGTGAAAACGTTGACACAAAAGGCTGTTTTTTTCAACTAATTTTCAATTTTTTCTATATTTAACTGTTACTTTCTATAAAGAAACCTTGATGGATATACACAAATGACCCCTTGCTGAATTCAGAATTTTGTCTACTTTTCCAAAATGTATAGCTTTCCAGGATCTATTATTGCTTTCATACCCATTTCTACCATTAACTGGAGGGAGGTTGAAAGCACAAAAAATAGCAAAAATAGGCTATGTCCCAGAAAAATGCCCAAACTGTGTAAAAATGGTAGTTTTTCTGACAAAAGTCTGTCATTCCCTAAAATCTGGGAAAATGGTGATTTCAGCCCCACAAACCCTTTTTTGATACCATTTTCAGGGAAAAATCCAGACGCTTTCATTTGCAGCCCTTTTTTCCCATTTTTCCCCAAAAACCCAACATTCAGCTGTATTTTGGCTAATTTCTGGGACCCCTCTAGGGGAATCCACAAACCCTGGGTACCTTTACAATCCCCATGATGTTGGAAGAAAAGGACGCAAATTTGGCGTGGATACCTTATGTGGTTAAAAAGTTACAGGGGCCTAAGCGCGCACTACCCCAAATAGCCAAAAAAAGGCTTAGCACAGGGGGGGGAAAGGCCTAGCAGCGAAGGGGTTAATTATAATTGATTACCAAATAATCAATCATTTATTAATAATTAGTTTATATATTACTTAATATGTTAATTGTTCTTTTTTTAATTTTAATTATACTTAATTGTGTGTTGCTATGATTGTGGGAGTATAATGTTGTATTTTAACTTAATAATTATTTAAATCAATAGATTTTTTAAATATAGATAGATATATATGTGTGCATGTGCATTTGCCTTCAAATAAAGAATTCAGCAGAATCATCTGTGGACAAACTTTGTAGTATATATACATAGATAGATAGATAGATAGATAGATAGATAGATAGATAGATAGATAGATAGATAGATAGATAGATAGATAGATAGATAGATAGATAATGTTTATAAAAGAATTTGGACAATGAAGAGTTATTAAAATATGGCATATGCTGGAAGTGAATTACATTTTTTTACTGTTGCACAGACAGGAGAGGGAATAGTAAACTATACCCCTCCGGCACCCAAAATGTTCCCTACTGTTGCACAGACTGGAGTGGGAATAGTACATTTTACCCCTTCGACATCCAACGCTTTCCCAACTGTTGCACAGACTGGAGTGGGAATAGTAAATTGTACCCCAACGGAGTCCTACGCTTTCCCTACTGTTGCACAGACTGGAGTGGGAATAGTACATTTTAACCCTCCGGCTCCAACGCTTGCCATCTGTTGCACAGACTGGAGTGGGAATAGTACATTTTAACCCCCCGGCTCCAACGCTTGCCATCTGGACAATGAAGAGTTATTAAAATATGGCATATGCTGGAAGTGAATTACATTTTTTTACTGTTGCACAGACAGGAGAGGGAATAGTAAACTATACCCCTCCGGCGCCCAAAATGTTCCCTACTGTTGCACAGACTGGAGTGGGAATAGTACATTTTACCCCTTCGACATCCAACGCTTTCCCAACTGTTGCACAGACTGGAGTGGGAATAGTAAATTGTACCCCAACGGAGTCCTACGCTTTCCCTACTGTTGCACAGACTGGAGTGGAAATAGTACATTTTAACCCTCCGGCTCAAACGCTTGCCATCTGTTGCACAGACTGGAGTGGGAATAGTACATTTTAACCCCCCGGCTCCAACGCTTGCCATCTGTTGCACAGACTGGAGTGGGAATAGTAAATGTTACCCCTCCGGCACCCAACGCTTTTCCGGCTGTTGCACAGATTGGAGTGGGAATAGTACATTTTACCCCTCCAGAGTCCAACTCTTTCACTACTGTTGCACAGACTGCAGTGGTAATAGTATGTTTATTTTACAAAGTATACTTTTTTTATTACTGTTTAATTTTATGTAATATTGTTTGCTTATTTTTAAAATGTTATATTATTTGCATATATATATGTGTACAATTTTTTATTTTGTTTGCAATAATTTTAGTAAATGTGGTTTGTTAATGTTTTTGTTTGTTTGTTTTCATCTTTACATTTTGTCATGTTATATATATATATATATATATATATATACATATATATATAATATGACAAAATTTAAAGATGAAAACAAACAAACAAAAATATTAACATACCGCATTTACTAAAATTATTGCTAACAAAATAAACATTTGTACACATATATATTGTATATATATATATATATATATATATATATATATATATATATATATATATATATATATATCCAAATAACTCCCACTCTTCACTCCTCTTAGAGAAGGCAACGGAGCACGGACCTCAGGTAAGTGCAGATTTTCAATTTATTGAGCTCCACATCAGCACTAGCAGCATAACGCGTTTCAGCACTCAAGGTGCCTTGATCACATGATGCGCCATAACGGTCAGAATCTTGTTTTTATACAACTTTTTTTGACTTTTTTTCCCTCTCTTTTTTTCTCCCTTGTTCATCCTTAAAGTGACAGGTGCCTAAAGTGCACAGATTGGCATAGACATAAACAACATACTATTCAAAATACATAAAATGTTTACAATAATTTATCTGTTCAGGTTTAAATACCTTAAAATTATGTAACATTACTGTCATGGTATAGTTGTTAGTTCATATTGCGTCCAGGATTAAATACCCTGTCTTACATGTTTTAAGCTTTTTGCAATAGATTACATAAAATGCTAGTGCAATCTACAGTACTAATGCAAACCAACATGAGTCTGTTTAAAATATGGCTTTGCTCTACCAAACTATCTTATCTAAAAACCTGTGAGAGTAATATATAAATAGTGTATACAATTTTTTACTAAAATCCCTTCTAAAAACCGTGTAAAAATGTTTAAAATTATAGTATTTTATATGTAATATGCAGATGGGATTTTTTAAGCAGCATAGCATGTTAGATAGCAGCCTTATAGATGTACAATCATTTTCATGTCATTTCTCTCAGCTAGATTTCCACATTCAATATCCTTCATTTTCTTGGCTGTACTCTTTTTGGAGATTGGGTAATCTGTTTAGTTTTTGTTTGTTTGGACCCCTTGATCTATAAGCAGGTATACATTTCCTCAGTAATGTTAAGGCCTCCTGGGTGTTTACTGTCCAGGTCTAAAATATACCTGGTTTCCAACCTCCGGAGTGCTCTTTCCCTGTCCCCACCCCGTTTATAGGGTGGGATAGCATCGATTAAAAAATATTTGAGTTCTTTGGGGTCTGCATTATGTTTTTCCCCAAAGTGTCTCGCTACGGGGTAGGTTGTGTCCTTGTTTTTAATAGCTCTGATATGCTGTAGTATACGTTTGTCTCCCTGTAGTATTGTACTCCCTACATATCTAAGGGTACAGGGACATTCAAACACATATATTACAAAATCCGATTTGCAAGTAAGTGCTTTCCCAATTTGTCTTTCTATATCACTGAAAGGAGTACAATAAGATGTTCTATTTACTCCAAATTGGCACGCTTTGCACGTTTTGCAGCGGAAGAGGCCCTTTCTCTGTGACAGCCAGGTGTTTTTAGTTTGCAAAAAGGGGTCATTTTTGACCAGGACATCCTTCATCGATGTGGCCCTGGTATATGTCATAGAAGCTCTTTTCGGAAGGGTATGGCCAATAATCGGGTCATCTAGGATCAGTGGCCAGTTTTTTCTGATGATTTGTCTAATCTGTTTATCCTGTTTGCTATATTTTAGGATAAATCTAAATGTAGAGGATTTTTGGATCTGTTTCTCCTCTTTACTATTCTTTCCAATCAGATTTTCCCTTGTCACATCTCTGCTTTTTTGTATGGCCAGTTCAATACATTTGTTAGAATAGCCCCTCGCCCGGAATCTACTTGCACATGCTTGTTGTGCCATATTTAGATCCCCCTCTAAGCTGCATATTCTTTTTATGCGTAGCATCTCCCCGTAGGGGATGCTTTGTATCAAATGGCGCGGGTGGAAGCTGCTTGCGTGCAATATCGCATTGCCAACAGTGGGCTTTCTGTGCAACTTGGTTTCAAGTTTGCCTTCTTTGATATAGACTTCTACATCAAGAAAATTAATAGAAGTTGAACTGATAGCTGCCATAAAATGTAGATTAAGATTATTCTTGTTTAGTTCTGCAATAAACTGCTCTGCTGTTTCCACATTGCCTTGCCAAATTAAAAACAGATCATCAATAAAACGCAGCCAGCATTTGATCCTAGTCATAACTGTTGTGGTGTATTCCTTCATGAGTACCAGCTCCTCCCACCAACCCATATGCAAACAAGCATAGCTGGGGGAGAAGCTGGCACCCATGGCTAACCCACGTGTTGTTTGTACATCATATTCTGAAATAGAAAAATATTATTCTGCAAACAAAACTCAACCATATTTATAAGCATTTTGTTGTGCTGTATAAGTTCGGGAGTCCTTTTTCCTAGGTAATACTGAAGAGCTCGAAGACCATCCTGGTGGTTGATGGATGTGTATAATGACGTCACATCCATCGCTATTAGCAGATAATCTTGCTGCCATTGTATGCCTTGTATCTTTAGAAGAAAGTCGCTTGTGTCTCTGATATAAGATGGCAGTTGCTGCACAAAATCCTGTAGAAAGTAGTCTACATATTGAGAGGTCTTCTCCAGGAGGCTGTTCTGCGCCGATATTATCGGCCTACCCGGTGGTTTTTGTGCATTTTTATGAATTTCTGGAACGAAGTATAGGATTGGCATCACTGGTTTTTCGTTTTTCAGAAACTTATATTCCTCTGTGGTTATCAATCTTCCATTTCTCCATGTTGTCAATTTCATATTATATGCCCCATATGTCGCTTTGAGTTCAAGATGATCACTTCTGCGGTAGCATGCTGTGTCTGCCAGTTGATTCATGGCTTCTTCTATGTAATAATTCTTACTCCACAAGACCAAATTTCCGCTCTTGTCGGCATTGCGGATAATGATGTCATTGTTTAATTTTAATTTCTTCATCAGTTGATGATATTGGAGCTCAGTCCGGTTTGTTTTATATTTCTTTGCTCTCTGTGTTTTATGATTTAGTTGTTTAATGCCCTTTACCAGTTGTTCTTGGAAAATGTCAATCGAATCCCTTACTGTAATGGGATTGAATTTGGAGACAGGTTTGAAGGGAGTGGTGGTTTTACATGTTGTTGTATCTTGTTCCATTATAGTATCAACTCTCGTATTATCATCTTGAGTGTTGTTTTCTTTTGCTAGCTCACATAAATCATCTAACAGTAGCTGATCCATATCTGTGAGATTGATGAGCGAGGGACTTGATGCTAGAGGATTCGGTTGAAGCGAGGTTCCAATGTTTTTGTTTTTGTTTAGAAGGTGATATTTCCTTAGTTTTAATTTTCTAATGCTTTTGAAGACGTCCAATCTTGTGCTAGGGTAGTCAAACGAGCTTACTGGGCAGTAGGAAAGTCCCAATGTTAACAATTGTTCCTCCGCTTTATTTAAATCAATGTCAGTAAGATTGATAACTGTTTGACTACTGTTGTTTGTTTTTTCTATTGTCGTCTCCAATTGCGTCTGGGTGGGCGTGTTTGTGGTTTCCTTGATTCTTCTTGATTTTGCCTTTCGCGGCGCTTGGTGGATCTATTTTTTGTTGCCTGTTTTGTTGGGTCCTTGGGCGCAACGTATTGCGCCTTTCGTATACCAAAAAATCCACCTCTTCCACTAGGGAGATTTTTCCCGGTACTTGTTTATTCTGCATTCTCGGGTCATTTGTTTCTGTTTCACTTTCAATTGCAGAACTTAACTCTGAGTGGGATGATGTACTTGGCCCTACTTTATTGAATCCTGAGTTGGCCATTCCTGTGTCACCATATTTTGAAACCTTCAGAGCATCGTACTTTTTGGCGAATGTAAAGATACGCCCTGTCTCATAATCTGTACGATCACGATGAAACTTGTAGGCTTTTCGTTCCCGTATCTTATCTTCCTCTTTTTTCAACCTCTTATTCATTTCCTCTTTGAGTTTTATAATTTCCTCATTGCTTCCCATTGTGCCTAATTCCTGATTGAGTGTTTCAATCTGTTCTTGAAGTTTTAGCCGATCTTTCTCTGCATACTTTACGAGGATTACAACAAGTCTTCTAGACGATTCTAGATTTGTCTCCGCCCACTCCTTCATCATTTCTCTGTCAGGATTTTCGTAACTCGGGGCAGTTAAAATCCTTAATCCCCGAGGTATTCTTCCAACATCCAAATAACGTTGGAGTGACTTGGCCTCCCACCATTTATTTTGTTCTGATTTGCTCAATTTTTCTAATAGTTTAATTTTTTCTTTAATGCTGGTATTGCGGACCCCCTGTGATGCATGCTGGGCAGTTGAGTCCAAACTATATACTTTATTGTCATTAAACATATCTGCTGCCGCTGCCTCCCTTTCTTTCAGCGCATCCGCTGACATCGTGCTGGTGTGAATATGCCTCTATGTTATTACTGTAACGTACTGCGAGAGGATTCCTTTATCCTATTTAATCACTCGCTTGGCGTTAAATTGCACACCTTCTAAACCCAGCAACCCGATCCGTAAGGCTGTTCTCCCGGTTCAGACAAATTTGTACACATATATATTATATATATATATATATATATATATATATATATATATATATATATATATATATATATATTCACTGAAAAAACCATAAGGTTTTAGGGACAGTTATAGTTAGTTGGACATTGCACTCGTACAAAACCCGTGAAATTCCCCGTTATAGTTAGTTCAGGTAACTATAACTCGCGTCCCCGCAATGCACTGCTGATGACGTCACATATTACATCACTCATGACATGGTCAGTGACATCACTGATGACATCACTGATGACATCTCAAATGACATCACTGATGACATCATCCAGTGACTGTGTGTTTCTGTAAAGTTTAAATATGTTTAATATATATAGGGAAAGGCGTATTGAAGAATGAGTGGGTGTAGAAGCGCCTGAATGGATGATTTAGTAGGTGCGTGACTGAGTCTATAAGTGAGTGATTAAACGTATCTTACTGGATGCATGGGTGAGTGACTAAACTGTGTGAATGTCTGTATCCGTCTGTCTGTTGTTGTGTAAGCAACTGCATGGGTTTCTGACTAGCTAAATGAGTGTCTATATGGGTTATGGATTGGTTCTCTGAGTATCTGTATGGGTGCCTCAGTGTTTGTGTGGGTGGGGTGTGTGTGACTCTGTGCATAGAAGTGTGAGTGGGTGATTCACTGGGTGCATGGTTTCAAGAGTGCGTCTGTGATGGACTGTATGGGTGGGTGAGTGTATGTATGGGTGTGTTAGTGATTGAATGTATATCTCAGTGGTACATGTGTGAGTAACTACATATGTGAAAGGCAGTATATATGTGTGTTGGAGTATATAAATGGCTATAAGTGAGAGTGTGTGATTGTGAGAGTGGCTATATGGATGAGTGTGTGCTTGCATCAGTGATTGCATAGGAGCGTAAGAATGTGCTAGTATTTTTATGAGTAAGTGAGCTGGTGTGTATAACTGTATAGGTGAGTAAATTGGAGTGTGATTAATTATTTGCATGACTGACTAGGTGTGTGAGTACCTCTATGGATGAGTTGCGTTGTGTGAGTGTTTATATAGGTGTATGAGTGCATATGATAGTCCTGTACTGAGTGACTGTAAGTATGAGTGACTGTACGGGTGAGTGAGTAGATGTGTGTGTGTAGACCTAAGAATCAGTGAGTGGGTATGTACTTATTGGTATTGGAGTGTGTATGGTTTTGAGAATGGCAGTCTGTAATTTAGAGTGGGTGTATCAAAACTTATATTAGGGTGTGACAAGATGCATTAAATTCTCACATGGATGATGTCATCAGTGATGTCATCAGTGATGTCATTTGAGATGTCATGAGTGATGTCATCAGTGATGTCACTGACCATGTCATGAGTGATGTAATATGTGACGTCATCAGCAGTGCAATGCGGGGGCGCGAGTTATAGTTACCTGAACTAACTATAACGGGGGAATTTCACGGGTTTTGTACGAGTGCAATGTCCAACTAACTATAACTGTCCCTAAAACCTTATGGTTTTTTCAGTGAATTTCTAAGGTTTTTTAAATGCTAATTTCTAACTATAACGTGCCTGAAACCTATGGTTTTTTCAGTGAATTTCAAAGGTTTTTTAAATGCTAATTTCTAACTATAACGTGTCTGAAACCTATGGATTTTTCAGTGAATTTCAAAGGTTTTTTAAATGCTAATTCCTAACTATAACATGTCTGAAACCTACGGTTTTTTCAGTGAATTTCAAAGGTTTTGTAAATGACAATTTTTAAATGTATTAATTGTTATATTTATTTTTTTCATACTGATTTACTACATTTTTAGAAACAATTTTTTTTACATATTTTATTTTTTAAATTACATTGTAATTACATTATACATTACAAAAAATACTTTCTCAGAATGAATTACTTTAGTTTAAATACTTTGCACATAGGCAATAGACTTTTAAGTACAGTAGTTACAGTTGTTGCAATGGGCAACACATTTTCAAACACAATGCAACATTCAGCTCAATGTGAATTTCTAGTTAAATGCAATTAGGTACTTTATGGATTACTTTTCTAACCACAGGACTGGATCCTAGATTCAGTCCTGGGACATCTCCTGTAAACAGTTGAGTAAAAGCGTTTTGGTTGCAGTAGTGATTTTTAAGGAATATTATTGTATTTTAAAAGTTGACACTTTGAAACTTTTTCTCATAGAATCACCAATGTTATCCTACGGAAGGAAATTCACTTAGCAGGTAAAAACTGTTATCGTTACTTTTTCTTACTCAGTGTTGGATCCTGGATCCAGCACTGGTGCATCTCCTGTAAACAGTTGAAAGAATGCGTTTAAGTCATACAGGCGATTTTTAAGGAATATTTGTAGTTTGTGAAAATCGACACTTTGAAACTATTCTGCTGAAAACCAGACAATGGATTCCTATGGAAGAAAATATAAGTTACTGGTAAGTACGGTTAAAATTACTTTTCAGGGTCAGTGCTGGGCTAAAAGATGCAGCACTGAGGTCTCTCCTGATAACAGGTGAGTAAATCGGAATTCGTATTTCAGCTGATTTTAGAGGAATATTTTAAAGTTCCAAAACTCCACACTTAGAAGAATTTCCAAGTGAAACCAGTCAATGGTAGCCTATGGAAGGAAATTCAAGTTACTGGTAAGTACGGTTAAAATTACTTTTCAGGACCAGTACTGGGCTGAAAGATACAGCACTGAGGTCTCTCCTGATAACAGGTGAGTAAATCGGAATTCGTATTTCGGCTGATTTTAGAGGAATATTTGTATGTTTAAAAATCAACACTTAGAAACTTTTTCAGCAAAAAGCAGGCAATGATATCCTATGGAAGGAAATTCAAGTTACTGGTAAGTACGGTTAAAATTACTTCTGAGGATCAGTACTGGGCTGAAAGATGCAGCACTGAGGTCTCTCCTGATAACAGGTGAGTAAATCGAAATTCGTATTTCGGCTGATTTTAGAGGAATATTTGTATGTTTCAAAAATCAACACTTAGAAACTTTTTCAGCAAAAAGCAGGCAATGATATCCTATGTAAGGATATTCAAGTTACTGGTAAGTACGGTTAAAATTACTTTTTTCAGGATTAGTACTGGGCTGAAAGATGCAGCACTGAGGTCTCTCCTGATAACAGGTGAGTAAATCAGAATTCGTAGTTCGGCAGATTTTAGAGGAATATTTGCACAATGGTGAAGGGAGGGGCGGGGCCTGAGGTGACATCTGTGCAAACGCGCCCCGTGGCGCGTTTTAAGTTGGGGGATTAAGTCCCCTTGAATCATGAGGGTCCTAGGGGCCAACTAGCCCACCAGGAACCTCCAGTATGCGCCAGGGGCTGCGTTGCAGAGACGTGTAGAGAGGCCACACCCCTTTTACACCTCTCTGCAACGCAGCTCTGTGGCGCTTTCTGGATGTACCTGTTGGGCTAGTTGGCCCCAGGGACCCTCAGGATTGAAGGGGATTTAATTCCCCATCTTAAAACGCGCCATGGGGCCTGTTTGCACACATGTCACCTCAGGCCCCGCCCTCCCTTCACCACTGTGCAAACGCGCCCTGTGGCGCGTTTTAAGTTGGGGATTAACTCCCTTGAATCCTGAGGGTCCCTGGGGTGCAACTAGCCCACCAGCTACCTCCATTAAGCGCCACAGAGCTGCGTTGCAGAGAGGTGTAAAAAGGGCGTGGCCTCTGTACACCTCTCTGCAAGGCAGCCCCTGGCGCATACTGGAGGTTCCTGGTGGGCTAGTTGGCCCCCAGGGACCCCAGTATTCAAGGGGAATTACTTCCCTTCTTAAAACGCGCCAGGGGGCGCGTTTGCAGAGTACCGCAGGGAGGGGGGCGGGGCCTCCGGCACGATGCCGTTTATTTTTTTATTTTTTTATGGGAGGGGGCTGCGTGGCCCCCCTTCCCTCGGCCTCTATTGGCCCCGGGGACCCCATCCCCCGGGGCATGCCCTCTTTTTTAAATTAAAAATATGGAGGGGGCTGCGTGGCCCCCTCCTCAGGCCATTAAGGCCCCGGGGACCCCATCTCCCGGGGCCGGCCTTGCCCTTATTTTTTTATTTTTTATTTTTTTTTATTTTTATTTTGGGAGGGGGGCTGTGTGGCCCCCCTCCCGGGCCACTTATGGCCCCGGGGACCCCATCCCACGGGGCCTGGCCTCTGGTTGGGGACTGTGGGGGGGTCCCCAATACCCCCACAGTCCCGCCTGGCTCCCCGCGTCCTATGGGAGCCGGCATTGCTTTCCACATGGGGAGCAGCCAAGATGCTGCTCCCCATGTGGAAAAGCAATTGGTTTGCATTTTGAAAGAGAGAGCAGGTTTCCTGCCTCTCTTTCAAAATGCAAACTAAGCTTGCTATAACAGGGCGGGAGCCGCGAGGCTCCCGTCCTGTCATAGCAAACAGCAGTGTCCCGGGGGTAGGCACCCCGGGACACTGCAGGAGCCGGCCCTGGGGGTGGTGGTCCCCAGGGTCATCAAGGGCTCCAGGAGGGGGCCGCGCAGCCCCCTCCCTACATTTTGAAAGCCCCGGGAAGGTGGTGGTCCTCGGGGCTTGGGGGTCCAAAACGGACCCCCATTTTCAATTTTCTTAGTGCCCCGGGGAGGTGGTGGTCCCCGGGCATGTGGGGCTGGAGCCCCCCACACAGGTTTAAAAAAAAAGCCCTGGGGAGGTGGTGGTCCCCGGGGCTGCGGGAGAGCTCAGAGCCCTCCCGCACCATTTATGATAAAGCCCCGGGGGTGGTGGTCCCGGGGCTTGGGGGCAAAACGGACCCCCATTTTCAATTTCTTAGTGCCCGGGAGGTGGTGGTCCCCGGGGCATGGGGGCTGGAGCCCCCCACACAGGTTTAAAAAAAAGCCCTGGGGAGGTGGTGGTCCTCGGGGCTGCGGGGAGCTCAGAGCCCTCCCGCACCATTTATGATAAAGCCTCGGGGGTGGTGGTCCCCGAGGCTTGGTGAGCCCTAGAGGCCCCCATACATAAAATAAACCCCCCAGCATGCCCCTGGGACTTGGCCCACCCGGGGGCAAATTTACATCAAAGCGCAGGAGACCGCGCTTCGATTTTTTTTCTTTTTTCGGCAGGATCCGCGCACCCTGAGCGCATCCTGCCGATTTTTAAAAAAATAAAATGCTTTTTTGCTCAGGGGTCCTTGTGGGACCCCTGAGCAGGCCTAGGGTTAGGGTGTTTCTACCCTGCTCCTTTGTGCGCTTGCGCACTTGTTTCTGTCCCTCGGTTCTACCGAGGGACAAAATGGCTGCCAACACTTCCTGAATCGGAATGTTGACAGCCAGCTGACAGCCAATTAGCATGCAGCTCGTGATCGGGACGGTGCGCGCAGGGTGCGCTGAGGGTACGCGGATCCGACGCGCCCACAGATATATATGGGACTTTACTTGTGAATTTCTCAGGAACTACTGAACGGATTTACACCATTTAAGCAAAAGGCACCAGTCTGAACCAAGGGCTACCTCTTTGCCAAATTTGGTGTAATTCCGTTCAGCAGTTCGGGCTGTAGCTGCGACTAAAGGTTCCTATGGAAAAATGAATGGGGAAAACGCGTTTTGGGACCCCCTTTTTCTCGGCCCCGCTTGACGTATCACCCCGAGACTTTCAGGTAGGAGCGGAGCGGAGCGCCCCAACAAGTTGGAAACTTTCGCAAGATTCGTCAACCGGCGCCAACGTTATTTCAAATAGAATGTCGCGGATTTCCTATGGATAATAGGTCCTAACTATAACTATCTACTGGCGTCCGCCATTAGATAATATATATATATATATATTATCTACTGGCGGTCGCCAGTAGATAGTTATAGTTACAACCTATTATCCATAGGAAATCCGCGACATTCTATTTGAAATAACTCTCTTGCCGGTTGACGTATCTTCGCGAAATTTTCAAACTTCGTGGGGCGCTCCGGTCCGCTCCTACCCTGAAAGTCTCGGGTGATACATCAAGCGGGGGCCGAGAAAAAGGGGGGTCCCAAAACGCGTTTTCCCCATGCATTTTCCCATAGGAAACTTTAGACACGGCTACAGCCCGAACTGCTGAACGGAATTACACCAAATTTGGCAAAGAGGTAGTTCTTGGTTCAGAAAGAACCCTTTTTGTTAAATGGTGTAAATCCGTTCAGTAGTTGCTGAGAAAATCAAAAAGTAAAAGTACATATATATCTATGGGCACGGAGGATTCGCGCACCCTCCCGATCACGAGCTGCATGTTAATTGGCTGTCAGCTGGCTGTCAACATTCCGATTCAGGAAATGTTGGCAGCCATTTTGTCCCTCGGTAGAACCGAGGGACAGAAACAAGTGCGCAAAGCGCACAAAGGGGAGGGTAGAAACACCCTGACCCCTAGGTTTGCTCAGGGGTCCCACGAGGACCCCTGGGCAAAAAATTTTTTTTTTTTTAAAATCGGCAGGATGCGCTCAGGGAGCGCGAACCCTGCCGCAAAAATCGAAGCGCGGTCTCCCGCGCTTCGATAGCACTTGGCCCCGGGTGGCCCAAGTCCCGGGGGCATGCTGGAGGGGGGTTAATTTTATGTGTGGGGGCCTCTAAGGCCCCCAAGCCCCGGGGACCACCACCCCCCGGGGCTTTATGTACAATGGTGCGGGAGGGCTCTGAGCCTCCCGCAGCCCCGGGACCACCACCTCCCGGGGCTTCGTTTTTTGTTATTAAAAACCTGTGTGGGGGCTCCAGCCCCACACGCCCGGGGACCACCACCTCCCGGGGCACTAAGAAAATTACAATGGGGGTCCGTTTTGGACCCCAGAGCCCCGGGGACCACCACCTCCCGGGGCTGTGCACTGAATGGGAGGGGGCCGCGCGGCCCCCCTCCTGGAGCCCTTGATGGCCCTGGGGACCACCACCCCCCAGGGCCGGCTCCTGCAGTGTCCCGGGGTGCCTACCCCGGGACACTGCTGTTTGCAATGACAGGACGGGAGCCTCGCGGCTCCCGTCCTGTCATTGCAAACTTGCTTTGGATATTGGAAGAGAGAGCAGGAAACCTGCTCTCTCTTCCAATATCCAAGCCGACAGCTTTCCACATGGGGAGCTGCATCTTAGCAGCTCCCCATGTGTAAAGCAATGCCGGCTCCCGTAGGACACGGGGAGCCGGCGGGACTGTGGGGGATTGGGGACCCCCACAGTCCCCAACGAGAGGGCCAGCCCCGGGGGATGGGGTCCCCGGGGCAGTAGTGGCCCGGGAGGGGGCCACACGGCCCCCTCCCCCAAATTCTTTTTTTTAAAAAACGATCGGGCCCGCAGGCCCCGCCCCTTCCTTCACCACTCTGCAAACGCGCCCCTGGCGCGTTTGCAGAGGGGAACGAATTCCCCTTGAATACTGGGGGTCCCTGGGGGCCAACTAGCCCACCAGGAACCTCCAGTATGCGCCAGGGGCTGCCTTGCAGAGAGGTGTACAGAGGCCACGCCCCTTTTACACCTCTCTGCAACGCATCTCTATGGCGCTTTTGGAGGTATATGGTGGGCTAGTTGGACTCCGGGGACCCTCAGGATTCAAGGGGACTTAATCCCCCAACCTAAAACGCGCCACGGGGCGCGTTTGCACAGTGGTGAAGGGGAGGGCGGGGCTTGAGGTGACATGTGTGCAAACAGGCCCCGTGGCGCGTTTTAAGATGGGGAATTAAATCCCCTTCAATCCTGAGGGTCCCTGGGGGCCAACTAGCCCAACAGGTACATCCAGAAAGCGCCACAGAGCTGCGTTGCAGAGAGGTGTAAAAGGGGTGTGGCCTCTCTACACGTCTCTGCAACGCAGCCCCTGGCGCATATTGGAGGTTCCTGGTGGTCTAGTTGGCCCCTAGGGACCCTCAGGATTCAAGGGAACTTAATCCCCCAACTTAAAACGCGCCACGGGGCGCGTTTGCAAAGATGTCACCTCAGGCCCCGCCCCTCCCTTCACCATTGTGCAAATATTCCTCTAAAATCAGCCGAAATAGGAATTCCGATTTACTCACCTGTTATAAGGAGAGACCTCAGTGCTGTATCTTTCAGCCCAGTACTGGTCCTGAAAAGTAATTTTAACCGTACTTACCGGTAACTTGAATTTCCTTCATAGGCTAACATTGACTGGTTTCACTTGGAAATTCTTCTAAGTGTGGAGTTTTGGAACTTTAAAATATTCCTCTAAAATCAGCCGAAATACGAATTCCGATTTACTCACCTGTTATCAGGAGAGACCTCAGTGCTGCATCTTTCAGCCCAGTACTGATCCTCAAAAGTAATTTTAACCGTACTTACCGGTAATTTGAATTTCCTTCATAGGCTAACATTGACTGGTTTCACTTGGAAATTCTTCTAAGTGTGGAGTTTTGGAACTTTAAAATATTCCTCTAAAATCAGCCGAAATACGAATTCCGATTTACTCACCTGTTATCAGGAGAGACCTCAGTGCTGCATCTTTCAGCCCAGTACTGATCCTGAAAAGTAATTTTAACTGTACTTACCGGTAACTTGAATTTCCTTCATAGGCTAACATTGACTGGTTTCACTTGGAAATTCTTCTAAGTGTGGAGTTTTGGAACTTTAAAATATTCCTCTAAAATCAGCCGAAATACGAATTCCGATTTACTCACCTGTTATCAGGAGAGACCTCAGTGCTGCGTCTTTCAGCCCAGTACTGATCCTGAAAAGTAATTTTAACCGTACTTACCGGTAACTTGAATTTCCTTCATAGGCTAACATTGACTGGTTTCACTTGGAAATTCTTCTAAGTGTGGAGTTTTGGAACTTTAAAATATTCCTCTAAAATCAGCCGAAATACGAATTCCGATTTACTCACCTGTTATCAGGAGAGACCTCAGTGCTGCATCTTTCAGCCCAGTACTGATCCTGAAAAGTAATTTTAACCGTACTTACCGGTAACTTGAATTTCCTTCATAGGCTAACATTGACTGGTTTCACTTGGAAATTCTTCTAAGTGTTGATTTTTGAAACATACAAATATTCCTCTAAAATCAGCCGAAATCCGAATTCTGATTTACTCACCTGTTATCAGGAGAGACCTCAGTGCTGCATCTTTCAGCCCAGTACTGGTCCTGAAAAGTAATTTTAACCGTACTTACCAGTAACTTGAATTTCCTTCCATAGGCTAACATTGACTGGTTTCACTTGGAAATTCTTCTAAGTGTGGAGTTTTGGAACTTTAAAATATTCCTCTAAAATCAGCCGAAATACGAATTCCGATTTACTCACCTGTTATCAGGAGAGACCTCAGTGCTGCATGTTTCAGCCCAGTACTGATCCTCAAAAGTAATTTTAACCGTACTTACCGGTAACTTGAATTTCCTTCATAGGCTAACATTGACTGGTTTTCAGCAAAAAAGTTTAAAAGTGTTGATTTTCACAAACTACAAATATTCCTTAAAAATCGCCTGTATGACTTAAACGCATTCTTTCAACTGTTTACAGGAGATGCACCAGTGCTGGATCCAGGATCCAACACTGAGTAAGAAAAAGTAACGATAACAGTTTTTACCTGCTAAGTGAATTTCCTTCCATAGGATAACATTGGTGATTCTATGAGAAAAAGTTTCAAAGTGTCAACTTTTAAAATACAATAATATTCCTTAAAAATCACGACTGTAACCAAAACGCTTTTACTCAACTGTTTACAGGAGATGTACCAGGACTGAATCTAGGATCCAGTCCTGTGGTTACAAAAGTAATCCATAAAGTAACTAATTGCATTTAACTAGAAATTCACATTGAGCTGAATGTTGCATTGTGTTTGAAAATGTGTTGCCCATTGCAACAACTGTAACTACTGTACTTAAAAGTCTATTGCCTATCTGCAAAGTATTTAAACTAAAGTAATTCCTTCTGAGAAAGTATTTTTTGTAATGTAATGTATAATGTAATTACAATGTAATTTGACAAATAAAATATGTAAAAAAAAATTGTTTCTAAAAATGTAGTAAATCAGTATGAAAAAAATTAATATAACAATTAATACATTTAAAAATTGTCATTTACAAAACCTTTGAAATTCACTGAAAAAACCGTAGGTTTCAGGCATGTTATAGTTAGAAATTAGCATTTAAAAAACCTTTGAAATTCACTGAAAAAACCATAGGTTTCAGACACGTTATAGTTACAAATTAGCATTTAAAAAACCTTTGAAATTCACTGAAAAAACCATAGGTTTCAGACACGTTATAGTTACAAATTAGCATTTAAAAAACCTTTGAAATTCACTGAAAAAACCATAGGTTTTAGGGACAGTTATAGTTACTTGGACATTGCACTCGTACAAAACCCGTGAAATTCCCCCGTTATAGTTAGTTCAGCTAACTATAACTCGCGCCTCGCAATGCACTGCTGATGACGTCACATATTACATCACTCATGACATGGTCAGTGACATCACTGATGACATCACTGATGACATCTCAAATGACATCACTGATGACATCATCTACGTGATAATCTGATGCACCTCCTCACACCCTAATATAATCTTTGATACACCCACTCTAAATTACAGACTGCCATTCGCAAAACCATAGACACTCCAACACCAATAACTACATACCCACTCACTGATTCTTAGGTCTACACACACACATCCACTCACTCACCCGTACAGTCACTCATACTTACGGTCACTCAGTACAGGACTATCATATGCACTCTTACTCCTATATAGACACTCAAACAACGCCACTCATCCATAGAGATACTCACACACCTAGTCAGTCATGCAAATAATTAAACACACTGCCATTTACTCACCTATACAGTTATACACACACCAGCTCACTTACTCATACAAATAGTAGCACATTGTTACGCTCTTATACAATCACTGATACAAGCACACAATCATCCATACAGCCACTATCACAATCACTCACTCTTGCTTATAGCTATTTATATACTCCAACACACATATATACTGCCTTTCACATATGTAGTTACTCACACATGTACCACTGGGACATACATTCACTCACTAACACACTCTTACACACACTTACCCACCCATACAGTCTATCACAGATGCACTCTTGAAACCATCCACCCAGTGAATCACCCACTCACACATCTATGCACAGAGTTGCACACACCCCTCCCACACAAACACTCAGGCACCCATACAGATACTCAGACAAGCATTCAATAACTCATATAGAAAATCATTTAGCTATTCACAAACACATGCAGCCACTTACACAGCAACAGACAGACGGATACAGACATACACCCAGTTTAGTCACTAACCCATGCATTCAGTAAGATACGTTAAATCACTCACTTATAGAGTCAGTCACGCACCTACTAAATCATCCATACAGACACTTAGACACCCACTCATTCTTCAATACGTCTTTTCCTATATATTTTAAAAATATTTAAACTTTACAGAAACACACAGTCACTGGATGATGTCATCAGTGATGTCATTTGAGATGTCATCAGTGATGTCATCAGTGATGTCACTGACCATGTCATGAGTGATGTAATATGTGACGTCATCAGCAGTGCATTGCGGGGCGCGAGTTATAGTTAGCTGAACTAACTATAACGGGGGAATTTCACGGGTTTTGTACGAGTGCAATGTCCAAGTAACTATAACTGTCCCTAAAACCTATGGTTTTTTCAGTGAATATATATATATATAAAACATCCCACTCCATCAAAGAAGAAGAGGCACGTACTCGAGGTAGGTAGGAATAGGGCTCATTTATTATAATTCAGGTCTCCCTCGACCCCGCATTCGCTGAGATATGCGTTTCGGCTGCGCAGCAGCCTTTAGCAATATATATATATATATATATTCTGTGAAAAAAACAAGCGTTACAGAGACGTTATAGTTAGGCTGATATTTCACTCGAACAAAACCAGAGAAATTCAGCAGTTATAGTTACCTGAGCTAACTATAACTTAGGCTTCCACAATGCACTGCTTATGACCTTACATATTACATCACTCATGACATGGTCAGTGACATAACTGATGACATCTCAAATGACATCACTGTTGACATCACGGAAGATACCATCCACAGAGTGTAAGTATTTTGTACGAGTTTATGCTTGTTAAAAATATATACTAAGGTACTATAAAAGTTAAAGTAGTATACTAGGTGTACTACTGCTGAGTGATACTACTTTTAATATATATCATGTGAGTGACTGTGGGACTGTATGTATCCTTGTGTGTATGGGTGTGTGAGTGGCTATATGGGTGTATAAGTGGGCGTGTGAGTAGCTGTGTGGGTGAGTGAGATGCTGTGTGAGTGGCTGTATTGATGAGTGAGTGGGTGTGTCAGTGGCTGTATGGGTGGGTGAGTGGTGGTGTGAGGGGCTCTATGGGTGGATAAGTGGGAGTGTAGTGACTGTATGGGTGAGTGAGTGGGTGTCTGAATGGCTATATGAATGAGTGACTGGGTGTTTAAGTGGCTGTATGGGTGAGTGAGTGGGTGTTTGAGTGGGTGTTTTGTTAGTTGAGTTGGTGTGTAAGTGGCTGTATTGGAGAGTGAGTGTCTGTGTGAATGGGTGTATGGGTGAGTACGGGGATGTGTGAGTGCTTTTATGGATGTATGAATGGGTATCTAAGTGGGGATGTGAGTGAGTGTGTGAGTGCTTGTATGGGTGAGTGAGTGACTGTGTTGAGAGGCTACTTGGGTGAGTGAGTGGCTGTGTGAGTGACTTTGTAAGTAAACAAGTGAGTGTGTGAATAGCTGTATGGGTGAGTGTGTGGTTATGTGACTGTCTGTATGGGTGAGTAACTGGTTGTATGAGTGGCTGAATGGGTGAGTGAATGATTGTGTGAGTGGCTATATGAGTGAGTGAGTGAATAGGTGTGTGATTGGTTCTGTAGTTGAGATGTCATCAGTGACGTCATTGACCATGTCATGAGTGATGTAATATGTGAGGTCATACGCAGTGCATTGCGGGGTTGTGAGTTATAGTTAGCTCAGGTAACTGTAACTGCTGAATTTCACTGGTTTTGTACGAGTGAAATCTGAGCCCAACTATAACGTCGCTGTAACATTTGTTTTTTTGCTGTGTATTTCTAAGGTTTTTTAATTCTATTTGCTAACTATAACGACCCTGTTACCTTTGGTTTTTTATGTGAATTTCTAAGGTTTTTCAAAATCTATTTCCTAACTATAACGTCCCTGTAACCTTTGTTTTATTTCAAGTGAAGTTTGATGGTTTTTTAACTAGTAGTCATGTTTGCAGAGTGGTGGACATAGGGGGCGGGGCCACCGACCAGCTCTCAGGAATACTGCTGTATTGAACTTACTTGAGGTAACAGAATGGTTTCTTGGCCCTCCAAGAACCCCCAGCATCCAAGAGGAATCCATCCCCCAAACAGTAGTGCAGCAGGAGGCGTGTTTTACAGAGTGGTGGAGAAAGGGGCTGTGGCCTCCAAAGTCCTCACAGCAATCACGCTCTGTGGGGATTACTGGAGGAAACAAAAGGGCTTGTTGGCCCCCAAGGACCCTCAACAACCAAGAGGACTTCATCCCCCCACCAACGGTACACCAAGAGGCACGTTTGCAAAGTGGTGGAGAAAGGGGGCGTAGCCTCCGACCACCTCTCAGCAATCCCACTGTGTGGGACTTCCTGGAGGTGACAGGAGGTCTTGTTGGTTAATCCCACCGGCAGCTCAGAGAACGGTCTTGCAGGCTCTGGTAATATCCAGGCTGGACTACGGCAATGCGTTATACCTAGGCGCAGATAAAGACTCAGTCCATCGGCCGCAGGTTATTCAGAATGCGGCTGCGTGTCTTCTTTTTCATCTGCCTAGATGCGCCTCTGCTTCACCTCTGCTTCATCAATTACATTGGCTCAAGGTGAACAAGCGCATCGAGTTTAAGGCTCTATGTTACATGTATCGGGCCAAATTTGGCCTGGCTCCCTCTTATATCTAAAGATTGGTAACACTTTATGTGCTTGCTCGACAGTTGAGATCTTCCTGCCTCTCACTGTTCTCAGATCCCAGGTTTCGTCTTGTCCGTATGAGTGGCTACTCTTTCTCATCCCTGGGCCCTAAACTCTGGAATGCTCTCCCAATCAATCTTAGGAACTGTCACTTTCTGCTAGTTTTCCGCAAGAACTTAAAGAATTTTCTTTTTAGTGACCAAGCTTGATTCTTTTTCGGCCTGTTGCCTAGTGCTTTTGTGGCTCTGCTTTTGCCTTGTCCATCACCGGGATACCCTGTTGGGTAGCTGTGCACTTTATAAATCAACCAAATAAATAAATAAGGACCCTCAGCAGTCAAGGGGACTTCATCCCCCAACCAGCAGCACGCTAGGGGCGCAATTGCAGAGTGGTGCAGAAAGGAGGCTCGCCTCTGCCAGCATGGCAGTAGCTTTTTCTTTGTTTTTTGTATATAAAGGAAGGAGGACCATGTGGCCCCTTTCCCCGGGCTTATTTTGGCCTTGGGGACCCCATCCCCCTGGGCCTGCCCTTTTTTTTTCTCTCAAACACGGGAGGCCCCCCTGCTGGGCCAGTTTTGGGCCCCTGTGGTCCCTGCCGGCTCCCCATGTCCTGCGGGA
Organism: Calotriton arnoldi; assembly: GCA_963921515.1. Lineage (NCBI taxonomy): Eukaryota > Metazoa > Chordata > Amphibia > Caudata > Salamandridae > Calotriton > Calotriton arnoldi. The sequence continues at coordinate 928,616 of CAWUFW010002467.1, read as the reverse complement.
GCTGGCATTGCTTTTGGACCAAGGAAGCTGGTACACATGCAGCTCCCTCTGTACAAAAGCAATTCTGCTTCACTCTGGGCAAGAGAGAGAATTTTACATGCTCTCACTTCTACAAAGCAGAGCAGTGTTTTCTAAGGCTTGGAGGGAGCGGTACACTCCGGGACATTGCAGGAGCTGGCCCCGGGGGGTGGTGCTCACCAGGGCCATGTATGGCTCCAAGAGGGGGGCCTCATGGCTCCCCTCCTTTCTTTGTTTTGCCCCAGGGAGATGGTGGTCCCCTTGGCTGTGGGGGGCCACGCAGCCCCACTCACTCAATGTAAATAAGCCCCGTAGAGGTGGTGGTCCCCAGGGCTTTGGGAGGGTCCATGCGGCCCACCACATTTTTTCAAATTAAAGCCTTGGGAAGATGGCGCCCCCGGGGTTGACTAAAGGTGTGGCTAGCCAAGGCTTACACGCCCCTTTGGAAATTGGTTATACACAGGTTTCACCACTTCTCCAAATATGTCATGCTGTCTGGGGATACAATGGCAGGGGTGTGAGCAAAGTTTGCTCACCAGAGGCACTCTGTGGTTCTCCTCACCACAGGGCATCATGCCAGTGGAGGAGGTGGGACTAGGAGTGGGTGTAACTTGCATGATTTCAAGTAGCTTAATTCTGTGAAATCATTGGAAAATTATGCAAAGTTACGCATAATTCAAGAAATGCATCTCACACTGGAAACATTTCCCGAACTCTCCACTTGGATAAAAATTAAAATCAAAAATGTAATTTCAATTTCAATTTCATTTTCAGTTGCTCGGTTTCAGATTTGCAGTTTTGCAACTAATAATTTACATCAACGGTTCACTTGGGTAAAAAAACCTACTTGAAATTTTCAGTGTCCACCCACATTAAAGGAACTGCCACTCATGCTTAAAACACTGCAGTTTGAGATCAGATTTGTGGGTTTGTGCTAAAAAAAATCCTGAATGGTCTGCTCGGGTAAAAAAATCTATCTGAAATGCTGCTCACGTTAAAAAAATACCCTAACGTATCACCTTGTGTTTAAATTTCTCCCCAAAATTATGCAACGTGGAGTAATGGTGAAATTACGCCAATTACTCCACCATGATAAAAATGTTGCCCATGCCTAGGTGTAACATCCGCAATGGCAGCCCTTTTTTCTCCCACTAGCAGGGTCGTTTGCACCTTGGCAGGTGGGAAAACAATGCAGAGGCAACAGAAGTATACAAGCCAGGCTACGGGCTGTCTGGAACAACTATTTGGCTACTTTCTAAAAGTGTCATAGGTAGTAATTGTGCATTAAATCTGACATCAGGATAAAGTACAGTTTAATGCACCATTTTTTCTGATACCAACCAGTTCCAGTTTTGGTGGTCTGGTTGCAGAGCTAGCCCAGTGGGTCTAATCCCATGTTAGACAGTGAGGCTAACAGCATTGCTACTGCAAAAACAGATCTTGAGGTTTTTTGCTGCTTGGATATTAAAATACATACGGCAACTGGCAATGCCCTTCACCCTGCCCATTGGGCATCACAGATTTCCTTATGGGTGAAGTATTATATCCACTTTATTTGAACACTCCCTGCTACATACACTGTGTGAAAGCACCCTAGATCTTCACGGAAAGGTGGACACAATCTTCAAGTCAAGCATGCAACCTCTCAAGGTCAGGCAAGAGCAGGCTGGTGTAGGCAGCTGAAATTATATCTTTTACATCCTTGTTCCCTGAGAGACCCGGTGCCAAAATGACATTGAGTGCCATTTTGAAGCCAGTCACCCACTCTCCTTTGCCTATCTCACTCAAACAAGTTGCAAGAAGGCTTCTCTTAACACCCAGAATAGTAAACAGATACATATCCTGTTCTAGCAGGTCTTTCAGATTTTTCTGCAACAGCTTTAACTTCCAATGTCTAAAATACATTCTGCCAGAAGACATTAAAAAATAACAGGCATGGGAACTTTCCAGTTGCAACTTGCCCACTACTTTCCCTCAAAATAGCCACAGCCCTCTTTCCTTATTGGACTCTTCAACTACACGTGCGAACTAGTACCACCTTTACTGCCAGGATATGAGACTCCTCTACACTTGATATACAACATGAAACTATCACCAATGGTCACTGGAGAAGCCTTCTAGTCTTAGAGATTCACAACTGTCCCTCATTCTTCTGTCACACAGTCAAAAATATTTAGTAGATATCAGGTAATTATTCTTATCTCTTTTTTGTTCCTGGTAGTTCTATTCTGGGAGTGGGTTATGAAGGGCATTGTAGAGTGTGAAACCAGGCAGCACATGGAGGTGACCATTAAGGGGAATAGACTATGCTTCCTCCTTCCAACTCTTGGTGCAGTATGCTGCAGGGATATAATTTGAAGGAACAATTTTTATAGGCCTGTCCACCAATCCAAATTGGTGACATTGTTTGTTCTCAGAGGTCTCTTTATTGCCACAAATAACCAGAGTTCAGCCTATTTACTCCTACATGGGATCGTGCTAGAGCCTCATTTTCTCCATGCCCTGTGAGGATTATTACTCATAAAATCTAAATAAACTCCCCCAAGTCAAAAGAAATTAGTGCATGTATATCATTGAGGGCTCACTTCTTTTCTTAGTTCTGCAGTTTATAGCGCAGAATGAAGAGAAAATATCTTTCCCCAGTGCCAACATTGTTATATTGCCAAATCTGCGGTGTTTCTGATGCCTGGGTGCCCGAGAACAATGCTGCAAGAAGACCGCAAATGTAGGCTGTGAGTTTGAGTGACCAGGGACTGTCTTCTCTGGAGCTCCTGAGTTCCTGTTCTCTGTCTCCTCCTCCAAAGAAAAAATGGTAATCACTTGCTTGAGGATTTTCAGATGCCTTTCAAAGCTTTTCCACAGTAAGTCCAGTTCAGGTTTTTGTTCACTTTTCTTTTCCTTTTCCATCATGGCTGTTTCTTCCTTGGTTCCTACCTGATTTTCCCAAAGCATTATGTTTCCTGTCATATGATGTTTGATGTAATTTCCTTTTCCTGTTCTATTGCTATATAAGGGCTTCAGTCTGGCTAGAGGGTGCCTTACAACATAGCTGTGTTCCTTCACTTCTTTCCTTGCTCCCTCTACTTGCTGATCCCAACTCTTAACTCAAATAGAGTTTCACTTTTAGATTCCTGTTCCCTGGCTTCTTTAATCCTTTAAAGTGCTCATCCAGCTAAGAAGGTTGTCATGCCATGTGATGGTTCCTCAGGAATATTAAACAGGAACACAATAAGGCCATAAAAAACTAATAATTTTGGTACAATGGCATTGTTGATGATGGAGTGAAACCCATGAAGAATTTTGCCCACTCTGCATTCAATGGTTGATCGACCCAAATGGTGTCCCAAATTAATCTTCCTGTTCTGACAGAGAAGCTCATTTCACCAAGTTGGTACTAGTGCATAGTCATAAAATTAGTTTTCCATTTTGGTGTGATTATTCCTGTCAATAACTTCTCACACCTCTAGTGGCTGCTACAAGCTGTGTAGTCTAGTGTCATTATGTGAAAGTACACTCTGATATTTTGCTATAAAAAGCAGCTTGTTCCCCTGTCTGTGTAATTCCACAATCGGTGCATCTTATCAGCCTGCAATACTATTGCACCCAGTACATCACCTACCACAACATCATCATGATAAATAAATGGCCGTTATTGTCTTCCATTATGCTTACGTACAATTACTTTGAGATGCAGTTTTTAGGTGGTTGTAGTGGATACAGCAGTACTGTAAAGAGACTTAATACATGCTATATTTATGCATTTATTTCACATTTTATATAGCCTAACTCAACCCTGACTGGGTGTTTGTGTGCTTTACAAGAAAAACAACATTGGAGAGCTAGAACCTTCCTTACAACCAGAATGAAGAAATACTGAATAATTAGATTCTAAACAAATAGTTGTCTAAAAGAGAGAAGAGTTGTAGAATAAATGAGTAGAACAAAATGGACATATTAGAAGAATGCAAGAAGAGTTAAAAGGCAGATCATAAGAGAGTGAAAAAGGGGGAGAGGTTTGGAAAAACTGGAGGATATAGGTTGTAGGAGAAAACAGAAACAACAGGCAGGAGAGAATACAGAATAGTCCAACAATGAAAAGAAAGGATAGCAGATAGTGGGAAATGTAACAGGTAGCAGGACGGATGACCATGAAGGGATTAGGGTAATGAGGGATTGGCAAGGATAGACCTACAGTAAGAAATGAGAGAAAGAGGTCAGGAGCTCAAGGAGCCTGTACTGGACCCCAGCATTTTTGTAAACATAGCCCCATTTCTCTTCTTCCCGCTTTCACAAAAATGCTGGAAAACTGGTCAATATTCAGCTCTCGGAGTGTCTTGAGCAAGGCAAGTTGTTACATCCCAGTCAATCTGGCTTTTGCCCCCTTCACAGGATGGAATCAGCATAGCAGTACTGGAGATCTCTGAGCATATTAAATGGTTATTGGACTCAGGGTAAAATGTGGCTTTGATCCTTGTCAGCTGCCTTCGACAATGTCCCACACTCTATCCTCCTGCACCGACTATCTGCCATGGTTGTGGGGGTTTCTGTGTGGGACTGGTGCAAATCCTTCTTAGTCCCTAGAGGTCAATCAGTCTGGCTCGCCCCTTTTTCCTCGGAGGTCAAGGCAGTTAACGGAGGGCTGTAGGGCTCCTCGCTTAGCCCTATTCTCTTTATCGTCTTCAAGTCCCCTTGGGTTCTGTAGTCGAGCCGTTGAGATGTGAAATCATTTCATATGCCAATGACATTTAGCTGCTCTTTGTCTTCGATGGTTCTCATGACTCTATTGCAGCATCTTTCACAGGCTGCATGCATGCCATCTTTGATTGGATGCAGAGTATTTAACTTAAATGCAATGCAGAGAAGAGAGAAATTTTTCTATTTGGTTCACGTGTCCAACTAGTGGGAAGATCTATGGCCCTCTGCATTGCCAGGCCTACGGCCTCCATCTCTAGTTGTTAAAAACTTAGGGGTGAAGTTTGACACACCCTCTCCATGAAGTCGGAGATCCCTGCGATGGTGGGCCAATGCCTCGCGTTGCTCTACACTCTGAAGAAATTCCTCCCCCTCCTGCCTCTGGAGGTGAGAAGGGTGGTGATCCATGCTTTGATCACCTCATGCTTGAATTACGTGAATGCCCAATATTTAGGAGCAGCAGAGGCTCTAGTAAATCACCTCCAAGTGGTCCAAAATGCAACTGCTAGGCTACTTCTGTGTCTACCTAGGTGTTCGTCGACCATGTCAGCACATCAAGCTTTGCATTGGTTGTCCGACAAAAAATTGATCTTTTTTAAAGCCATATATTTGGTTCACAGGGCAGTGTATCTCTCTAGCCGTGGCTCTCTGGTAAAGAGATTAATCCAGTATCTCCACTCCAGAGAGTGGCAAGCATGCGCTTTAAGCGTGCTCAAAGGGGTGGCAAACCATTTTCTTCCCTTTCTACTAAGGCATGGAATGAGCTCCCTCATGGAAAACGCATGATCTTTTCTGAGACCACATTCTGAAAAAAACTTAAAACCTGCCTCTTTTCTGTGGGGCAGTAAGATCTCTGTTGTTGAGCGCATACCTGGGCTCCTCCTGTTAGCGCCGGGACACTCTTTGGAGTAGCTGTACATTCTACAAGTCACTCCTTCATTCGTTCATTTTGGATGACCAGGATGAAGGTGGGGAAGGAAGAGAATATAGGAGAAGGATCGAGACTGCAGAAGATGAAAATGAACAGGTTAGTACTAGCATAGCAACGTAGACCTTAAACAGATGGGTTTGTAACTATTTGTGGAATTTCAAAAAGCTGATGGTTCGGCAAAGGTAAAATAAAGAGTACTAAACAGAAGAGACAGTTCCTGAGAGGTATTGCGTTTCAGCAAGGTTCTTGGATTCAAGCTTGAAAGCCTTTCCGCTCTGGAGATTTTTTTTACATCTTTCAGAGTTTTTGAACACAGATGATAAGTAGTCTAGGTATTGATGATGGATGGCTCTAAATGTGATGCAAAGGGAGCCAATATAATTCATGATTGGGGTGAGACAGTCACATTCATTTGTACCAGAGACTAATCTGGCAGAGAAGTTCATGAAGGCACTAATGGGTGCTTATTTGTTGATACATGCAAGAATTAAATTTTCATAATCAAGTCCTGATATAACAAGAAATTGGATGACAAGATTAAAGTTGTTGGGTTTGAGCAGAGGCTTTCAATTGTTCGGAGAATAGATAGTGGTTATTACAGATTTTATGGTGTGCTCAATGTGTGCACACATGGAGAGATATGGGTCTAGCCAGATGCCAATGCATTTAAACAGAGAGGGAAGAGAATTTGTGAAATAAATCATTTGAAGTTCTGAGAGCCAGTTGTCTTCAAATTTAGAACTGTGATGATGAAGAAGCAAGATAAATTCTGTTTAGTTAGATTTAGGTCTTATGAAGTGGCATTACATCTAGTTACTAAGGTTGGACAGGCAGTTTTTAGAATGCGAACAGTAGTGAGAGAAGAAATGTTGAGCCAGATTTGGTTATCATCAATATATTGATGGATTGTGACACCAGAATTCTTCATAACATCTGTTATAATATAGTTGAGGCAAGGATTGATCTCTGTAGAACTCTGCAGGTAATCATATCAGAGCCTAAAGAGAAGTTCCCAAGCCTTACCATTTGTTTGCTATTTGATATAAAGAGAAACAACCAACTAAGAACTGTTTCTTTAAAGCATATTAGATTCTCTAGGATGTAGATAAGCATGTGCTGGGCAATGATTTCAAAGACTGTGAAAATATTGAGTAAGTCCAGAAGACAAGCCTCACCTTTGTCTAGAATGGAAAGAATGTTGTCAAGTATAGCCAGATTGCTCGCAGGGTAGTAAGCTATTTTTGATTAACGTGAAAAATTGGGTTACTGGTTGACTGGGGTGTGAGCCCTGGTTAAGCAGCAACCACAATCCTTCTCCAGATAAGGCACAAGCAAACCCCAAATTAGTCTATGCTCAACCCCCTGGTAGCATGGCCCAGAGCAGTCAGGCATAACTTAGAAGCAATGCATTTGTGAAACACTTCAAACAGTAAAACTGTGAAAACACCACATGAAAAGGATCTCACACCAAGTTAGATAAATAGAGCAAGCTTTAATAAATAACACAAGACCAAAACAACACAAATCCAGTCAGTAGACCCAGAGATATGATTTTTCAAAGAATGTAACTAAAATAGTGCCAGAAAGCACAAGGTACCAACTCAGGGAATCTGGTTGCGCTGGACCGGGTCAAAGCCACACTTTCAGGCCAACTGCAATGGTTTACAGGTCAGACACCGTCACCAGGTTAGGGCTGCTGAAGTTCACATTCTCAAGTTCATTGCGATGCCCATTTGCTTCCTGTTCGAGTTGAAGAAGGACGCAAGGAGAGCATCGCGTGAGGCTGTCGGCAATGCGTGAAGAGCTGTTTGTCATCATGGCGAGACCCCCGTGAGCAGTCGATACTGCAGTGCAAAGAGTCAAGCTGACAGAGTTCATGCTGATTTGCGGTGCAAGCAATGAGTTCTTGGGGCAAACGGGACAGTTTGCGGTTGAAAAAAGCATAACACTTTGATTTCAGTGCCCTTGAGCACCACCAAGGGTGCAGGACCTGAGAGGCATCACGTGGGGGTCAGAAACTCACTGCAGCCGGGTCCAGTGTCTGGTCAAGGATGTTGGGGAGCCTTTTATGTCCCTGAGGCTAAGATTGGGAGGCCAACAGACTATCTCTTGGAGTCACTCTGGGGTCCTGGGTTGAAGATGAAACATCAGGTCCAGTTCTTCTTCCGAAGACAAGAGGGAAGCAGGTCAGCACAACAGGGTAGCAGTTCCTTCAGAGTAGCAGTCCAGCTCAGTGGCAGCCCTTTTAGCAGCACAGCAGTTCTTCTTCCTGCCAAAGTATCCACAGGTCCAGAAGTGTACTGAAGAGTTGGTGTCTTAGGTCCAGTATTTTTACACAGTTGTGCCTTTGAAGTGGGGAGAAGCTTCTAGAGGCATGCCTTTGAAGTGCACAGGTGTCCTGTCTCCCCCGCCCTGGCTGTGGACTAAATCCAGGGAGTATGTAGCATTTTGTGAAGAGGCAGGACACAGTCTATTCAAGTGTAAGTAGAGCATTCCCAGCTCCTCCCTCCCATCCTGGCAGTGATGGCCCATCTAGTCACACCAAAGCTCTCCATTGTGTGTGGCTGTCTTGGAGGAATACACATAGCCCAACTGTTATCCACACCCAGTCATGTGAAGTAGACAGACTGCAGGCACCACAAGGCTAAGGCAGGAAACAGCCAACTTTCTAAAGGTTCCATTTTCAGAATTGCAATTTAAAATCTGACTGCACCATAAGTTAGGGTTTTAAATTGTGATTCCAGAGACACCAAACTTGAACTATTTACCTATTACCATTTGGAAGTTTCACTTATAAAATATAATAAGGTAACTACACTATTGTCCTATGGGAAAAGTAGGCCTTGCAGTGATGAAAACGAGTTTTCCACTACTAGGGCATGTCCAGCTTTTCAAATACCTTGCACCCTACCCTCTGGGCGGTCTAGGGCCTACCCTAGGGGTGACGTATATGTATTAAAAAGGAAGGTTTGGGCTTGGCAAAAGGTTTCATTTGCCGGGTCGAAATGGAAGTTTAAAGCAAAATGAACAGGTTGCAATGACAGGCCTGAGACATGTTTAAAGTACTACTTAAGTGGGTGGCACAATCAGTGCTGAAGGCCCACTAGTATCATTTAATTTACAGGCATGGTGCACAGGCAGTGACACTTTACTATGGATTTACACATAAATTATATAGGCTAATTGGGTATAAGCCAAACTAACATGCTTTAAAGAGAGAGCACAAGCACTTTAGCACTGCTTAGCAGCAGTAGGGTGTGCAGAGTCCTAAAAGCCAACAAAAATGGGTTCAGAAAACAGGAGGGTGAAGGCAAAACGTTTGGGGATGACCCTGTAGAAAGGGCCAAGTCCAACCGTTATCATAGAGTTCAGTTGGTCTAATATACATTTCTCAAATACTTTAACAATCCAAGGGATGTTTGCGCTCAGTCTATGGTTATCAAGTAGAGAAATGTCTTCTAAAGACTTTTTAATAAAGGTGAAATTATAACATTTTTAGTGAATCTGGGAAAATGCCTTCTTTTAAGGAAAAAAGTAATTATTTGGCACCAAAGTTTGACGAAGTGTTGAAAGTTAATTTTGATTATGGACAGTAGAATAAGGACATCACGATAAAAGGTAGTTTTCCAAGCTTTAATGATTTTGCTCAATTATTCCTCAGATACTAAGGCAAATTAGGACCAGTGCTCATGAGCAGAAAGTAGGGAAGGGACTTTTTGTAGGGAGTGATGTTGGTTTGGGTAATTAAGACTTTAAGTGGTGTTACTTTGTTGAGGAAGGGATATTGAAATCATTGAAATTCAGGACCTGATTTAAAATTTCGTAGATAAGATACTCTGTAACAAATGTGATATTACAAGTGCATTATATCCTATAGTACTGGTAATATGTTGGATGGGATATGTGCCATCTTTGAAACAGAGATTTCCATTTACCAAACTCTTGCTTTTGAGAAACCTGTAGGCTAGTCTACTATAGGCTTGGAACTGGATTTCTCAACTTGAAATCGGTCTTTTGATTAATGTATGTAAAGAGAACATCTACTATCCTTTTCTGTGAAATCCCTGGAGAGAACATGAAGCCATTATACCTGTGGTGGTGTTGTTGTTTAGTTCAAATAAAGAATGGTCTCTCTGGTTTTGAAACAATGCTGCAGCTGATGGCCAGTTCCTTGCGACAAGACACATACAGAAGTAAAGTTCAATGCTCTCTCTTTTACATGCTTTATATGTACCTGTGAATCATGACCCACTGGCACACTTTGTTTGCTGTTCTTATGTGCCTTTACTTTTTGATTGTTTGGTGGTGGTTGTTAAGTTTTTGTGTGCTTGTAATTGTGATGTCTCTAGCGGTTGCTAGGTTCTTTGTGCATGCAATACTAATATTATTGTTATGTTTATTGTGTTTTTCCAGGTGTTTCATTTGTAGAATGAAGTTAAAGTTGCCCCAAAGGGTCATTGAAGGAATCCTGGACTGACTGGCATCTTTTCAGGGGAGTTCAATAATCAGAATAAACTGGACAGTGATTCCACAGAACTGCTCTGGCCAAATCCACCAAACCAATTGGTCATGGTAGTAGAGGCATGGTATAAATACTACTGTGCCAAAAGATTACTGCAATGTTCTCACAAGAGACCCAAATCATGCAGTATTACAACTCTGATACTTCACCAGAATGTGTGGTGATCATGGAATTAGTTCCTGTCGCCATTGGGAAAGGCCAGGGAAGACACTGAGTAGGCACCAATGCTTTGTGATATCAAAGGCAGTATGCAACACAATGGACCCATTAAGGCAAGGTATGTGGGCTGATGGTGGGTTGATGGTGGGATGGGTGCCTGCCTCGGAGGAATGTTATCAGCTATGTACCATGTTATGAGGCGCATCAATAGAAAAGTAGCCCATTGGATTTTCTCTGAGCAGTTGGACAAACATGGTCTCAATGATTTCATTGAGTGGCACAAACTTCACATGTAATTCATTGTTTAATGGGGATCATGAGGTATTAAATCTGGGATTGACATTAAAAAAAAACGAGGCACATCAATGGCTATGCTGCAAATAGGGTCTAAATATCGCAAGTGGACTGTTCCTGGCCCACAACATGGCAGTATTAGGTGCCTGAAGACTGGTAAGCCCAAGGGCTCAGGCAAGAATTAGGATCCAGGCAGAAGACAGGAGCAGCAGGTTGGGACAATATCTGAACTTTGTTGCACTCTGCCCAACGTTTGTAAACATATGGTTGACATACCAAAATGTTGATGGTTGCATCTTTAAGGTAAAACAGGTGTCCTATTAAAGTAGGGCTCCTTTAGGGAGCTGCATCCATTGCAGATCTCGAAACAGCAGGAGGATAGAAGGAAACTCATACATTTGCATATGTGCTCATACTAGTGCAAACGTACGACTTTTTGGAATTTTCAAAATTACCATGTAATTCTCTTGGAATGCGCTAGTCACAACTTTCCCTGCATATTAGGGCTCTTATTAAAAGTTGAGGACTAAATTCCTATCCCTCTGCAAACACCTGTTTGCACAATGATTTGAATTACAAGCTCTGTGATAATTATCACATCCTTACAGATTTCCCTGATACGTTCCAGCAGATCAAACCTACCCAAAGTTATCAGGGGCCATATAAAGAAGCTTACATGTATTTAAGGCACAGCTGTGTGCTGTTCTTACTAAAGTGCGTTCATATTAAAAGGATATCTCTGAGTTATAAGTGCTATAGGCAGCACAGCTCAAATGCGGAGTGCAGAAATTAGTTTTCTTTGTTTCCAGAGCTGTGGGGTCAGGAGTGTATGCTGTAACTCAGAGAAATTCATAGTTAAATGTTGCACTTTCGAAAGTGCAATCACATAGAGCCCCAATTACACCTGTGTCCTACGCAAAATCTCATGACACTGGGAGAGGATGTGGCACAGCTGCCAGAGCTGCCAATTCGGGATTTGGGGATCTGGGTTTGAGTCTCGGCATCGGCTCAATATCCTGTGATTATGGGTAAATCACTTAGGGGTCAATGAGGATGTCGTTCGGAAAGCCTCCAACTGCAGTTCGGAGGCTTTCCAACCAACATCCTTGGTTTAAACTCTGACTGCCTTATTACAAAGAAGGCGGTCAGAGTTTAAAGCGGCCGGTCATTCTGGCTGGCTTTCTACGGCTCAAGGAGCCCATCGGCCCGTCGGAGGCTGCTCATAATCCCTTTAGGACGTCCGGTTCAGACAGGCTTTCCATGTCGGGCTTTCCCACATGGAAAGCCTGATGGAAAGCAACTAAAGGGGCCCCTAGCAGGGCCCCAATCTCTCAGCAGCCTCCGGTTGGGGAAATGGGGGGCACCTATGCTGCCCCCCTGTAAATCCCTGCACCATGAGGCAGGCACTATGAGGTGCCTGCCACACGCTGCAGGGATTCACAGAAACTCCCATTTCTCTATGGGAGCTTGTTCTGCGGCCAGTTTCTGACTGCAGCACAAGCTCCCATAGAGAAATTGGAGTTTGTGACCGCACCATGTGCGGTCGCATCGTAATAGGGGTTGCAGAACCACTAACCTATGGTCGGTCGGTTCTCACACCGAGATGGTGTTGTCCACCCTACAACCTAATAGGCCCCTCAACCTCCCTGTGCCCATGGACAGTGCCTGGACACCCTCACGAGTGATAAGCCGTGCTATAGAAACCTACAAATTTAATACCGTTCCTTGGATTTCCCCGAGGCACAGTTCAACTCCACATTTGGGAAATGTGGCATATTGTGCAAATGTACATGTTTTTTACTTTTTATTTTATTTTCCTGTAAAGAAAAATATTTTTGTGCTTAGAGAAACTCATTCTCCCCCACTCCCATGAACATTGTGAATGTTTGGTTTTTGTCAAGCCCGTTCAGCAAGTGAAATCTATGATTTTGTTTCTGAGTGGAAAGGCTTTGGAGATGAGTTGGAGTATAAAGCTGGAACTCTGAAGGAAAACCACGCTTTAAAACGCCTGTTCTCCATTCCTTGCATGGGGTTTACTGCTGTATAATATATGTAGTCACAGTCTGGAATTACACAGCAGTAATACTATTTACGCCATGGGTTTATTTAGACCCATAAACATAGGCTTACAGCAGCAAATGGGTTTGTGAACCAGGCTTCAGGTGTTCAAAGGTAAAAAATTTGGAGAAGGGTGGCACAATGATAATTAGCACATTGTGTATGAAACTATAATGCAAGGATTGACAAACTCTGGTACAGAAGGATTCACCTTTTAGAAGGAAAAGGTCTTTATTGCTTTCATTGCAGAAATTCACGCATACCATGACAAGACACTTGTCAGCAACCCCTAGACGTTGCTTTTCGTGGGTGATGGAATCTTGCTGAGCATAAAGAGTAAGACGCTTTGGGGCCGATTACGATGGCGGTCGGAAAAGCATTCCGACCGCCGTGGTAGCAGAAATTAACCGTCCGGATGTACTCCGGGAAAACCGGCGTCAGATTAGGATGAACCGCCAGAGTAATCCGACCGCAGCGTGCGGATTCCACGAAAGTCCGCCGGGAGCGTGGGGAGCAGGTGAAATTCCATCCGCAGCGGTCGGATTTGCTGCGGAAAGACCCAAAACCACCGCACGGCCAGCGGATTGACCGCACATGAAATTATGATACGATTGCGGTGACAGCGTAACGATCAGTTGTTTCCGACCGCCGCGATCGCAAGCATCGATGAATGAAAGAACCGGCGGAAGGGCTGTTGTATTTCGACCGCCGCGGTCGCTCCGGAAGAGTAATGGCGGTCGAAAGCAACCACACAACAAGGCCACCAAGTATGGCCAGTAATCTGGCTCAGCCACAAAAAACACCTAACATACCCCAATTACACATTCCCATGGCAAGTAAAAAATACAAATCCCAGGTCAACCCACAAAACACACCTGACATGAATACTCCATTTTGACACACCCACGTAGCTGAGAATAAAACCAGCCCCTCTCCTGACCAGAATCCTTTGCACAACTCCACAACTAAAGGTCCCAAACCCACAGCACAAAGGAGAGGCAAATCTGCACACATCACACCATCACAACCACACACACCCCACACACTTCACCACCACCACCTTCACACCTGCACCTTTAACCCATTTGCACATCACACACCATGGCACAGAAGAAAATGCCCAAATTCACTGACAATGAGTTGTCAGTGATGGTAGATGAGGTAATCAGAGTCGAACCACATTTGTTTGGAAACCTGGTCCAACAAACACCATTAGCCACCAGAAATCAAATGTGGGCAAGGATAGTCAACAAGGTCAATGCAGTAGGGACCATCCCACGCACCCAGAAGGAGATCAGGAAGAGGTGGAATTGTTGTGTAGTTCCTATAGTACCCCTGCAGGACCTGAGCGTTTGGATAACATATACTGCAGGCTTGGTGGCAAACTGACTCCGTGCACCCTCACCGTATATGTTAGCCTAGTTTGCATTAGCTAGCTCGCAGTGCCACTAGTGTCTCCTCTTATCGGGGAGAGATTAGTTTCTGGCAACCTTAGAACATGCCAACCCTGATTCCCTCAGAATCGTGGAAACAATGTACTACCTTTCGCTCAGTCACTCGTGCTCACTTATTCGGTTTGTCTCAGAGAGTTTTTTTTTTTTTTTTTTTTTTAAACAGTTTTATTGTCCAAAAACATCTCTGCAATGCACATCCGTACGCCAACAACCCTGGGGCCGGCGGTGTACAAAAATAAGGCACCTCACACAGCTTCATGGCCCACATCCCGGAGGTCGGGCAGCGTCACATTTAAGGGTTGCAGCTCTTTGCAATATATAGTGTGTTACTGCTGTGCACCAATGATCAAAAGACATTTACAACATTAATAACAAACCAACCAAAAGATGTCAGCCCAACCTGCCGTTATCAGGACACTGACGTAGCTCATTCGCTGTCGACCTTGTTACCTTTGTCCGGCTGCCTATCCGCACCCCCCCCCCCAGCGACCACTGCCGGTAATCACAACCATCTCACACATGTCTCCTGTCCAATCAAGCAGTCTGGGCTCCACTGTCTTCCCCACAGGTGTTGTGCGCTCGAGGACGTGAAGCTGCGCTGTCCTCTATAGAGCGTGAGTGCTAGCGCCTTCTATGGGATCTGTCATTGTCCCCTCTAGTGGGCCTCCTTCTTTGCTTTTCAAGTATGTAGTGTATAGCCCCCAAAAATTCTTTGGCCTGCTCCGGGGCGGGAGTAGTTCACTAAAATTCTCCGATTGTGTGCAGCAATAAAGGACATCCCGAGTCCACTGTGACAGTGTAGGCAATGGTCCCCTCATCCAGCAAATCGCCACTCTACGCCTTGCCATCAACAGCCCTAAGTCCACCAGTCTGCGGACCGCTTTTGGCAGTGCTTTGGAATAGCCCAGCAACGCCAGTGCAGGGTCGGGAGCTATTTCCAACTCGACTATCAGACTGATCTCACGGAATACTTTTTCCCAATACAGGGATACACCCGGGCAGCCCCACGCTAAGTGCATAAAATCTGCCATCGGGGTGCGGCATCTGTCGCATGTCGCTTCCTCCCGTAGTCCATACCTATGCAGTCTCTCTGGTGTATAGTACACTCTATTAATATATTTAAAGTGTATTAGTCTGTGTTTACCGTGCAGTGATATTCGTTTGGTGTTATTGCAGCAATAAAACCACATAGCATCGTCTATCGTTCTGCCCAGGTCTCGTTGCCAGGCCAACCGAGCCTTTGTATACTGAGTTGCTCTGTGGGACATTGCTAACCTGTATAAGTTAGAGACGAGCTTGCGGGGAGACCTAGCTTTTATGAGGTACGACAATTCCAGTACCTCAGGGGGCTCGATCAAGTCATCCCCCAATTGTTGATGTAGCGCCCTGCGTACTCTGTGGAACTGGAAGCGCTGCAGTAGAGTAGGAGATTCAGTATTGCCCGCGGCCTCGTCCCATGTCTTGACGGCGCCGCCCGTGAACAGGTCTCCTGCTTTGCATATGTCTAGTGCTTGGAGCGCTTGTATGACCCCTCCGTCTCTGCAGGGCGCCAACCAAACCATCCAGTCTATTGGCATTTCCGGGGAGTATAGCAGTGCTCTCGCCTGGTGTTGCAGCTGACCGTGCCATGCGTGCCGTGTCGAGTTGAGGGAATCCAGCACCCCCGTCCTACGATCCACCGGCTCAAAGATAACGGCCGGGAGGGGGAGAGGGGCAGCAAAGATCTTTTCGAGTCTAAGGTACGGTATGTTGTCCGCACCATGGATCCAGCTGTGTGCGTGCGCTCCCTGTGCTACTCTGTAATATAACTCTAGGTCAGGTGCGCCCAGTCCCCCCAGATGGTATGGCAGGGTGAGCACTCTCCATTGTACCCGTGCCTGCTTGCCCGCCCAAGCCAGCCGGGTTAATAGTTTATTGAGTCTGACAAAGAAAGAACGTGGCAACACAATTGGAATATTTACAAACAGGAAGAGGAACCTGGGCAGCACCACCATCTTCATTATGGAGACCCTGCCGAGTAAAGACAGTGGCAAACCTATCCAGGTTTCAATATTATCCTCCAGTTTAGCTACCGCTGTACCATAGTTCTCACAGAACACAATATCTGAATCAGTGTGCAATCTAATACCAAGGTACCTAACCGAGTCATCGGACCATTGCAACGGGAATTCCATCTCCATTTGTGTGGTGGCTGTGGAAAGCGGGAAGGCTATAGATTTGGTCCAATTGACCTTTAATCCAGATAGCGCCCCAAAGTGTACTACCTCCCTAAGTACCGGGGAGAGATTATTTTCGGGGTCCCTCACGTAGAGCAAGGTATCGCCTGCATACGTCGATATTATTATTTCGTAGTTAGGAAATCTGATCCCTCTATGACCATGATATTCCCTAAGCGCACATGCCAAGGGTTCAGCAATCAGAGCATAGAGCGTTGGCGACAAGGGGCACCCCTGCCGGGTTCCCCTGAAGATAGAGATCGTGTCAGTCACCAGATTCCCCAGCCGGATGCGCGCTGTGGGGGCGTTGTACAATACTCCTATCATTTGCAAGAAAGCCGGGCCCAGTCCCATTCTGGTCAGCACTTGACGCATAAAGGGCCACTCTACAGAGTCGAAAGCTTTCTCCATATCTAAAAACACAGCCAGTGCTTTCGTGTCTTGCCGGACATGCTGCATTGTACCGAATACCGTCCGCAGGTTATAGGTGAGGTTCCGATCTGTTATAAACCCTGCCTGTTCCGGGGCCACGAGTTCCGGGGTCACCATGGCCAATCGATTCGCTAAGATTTTTGCAAACAACTTTGTGTCCACGTTCAGCAGTGACAGCGGTCTATAAGAACCGCATTCATCAGGGGTTTACCTGGTTTTGGGATAGCCACTAATATTGCTTCCCTCATTGATTGCGGCATCACACCCGTTCCACACAGGTCATCAAAAAGCACTGATATGTGGGGGAGCAGTAGATCCATAAAGGCCTTGTAGAAGCCCACCGTTAGGCCATCAGTCCCTGGGGCGCTAGACGCTCTCATGCCTGCCAGTGCCTCCGCAATCTCATCTTTCGTAATGGGGGACATGAGGAACTCTCTGTGTGTGTTTGCTAGGAAGGGTAACTTTATGTGTTCCAAATAGTCTAGGATTTCCCCATCCATGTTTGACATACGTGTGGCATACAATGCCGAATAGTATTGTTGGAACCTATTCGCAATATCTTCTTCTTCCGTTAATAGGTCTCCCTCTTCCGATCGAATCTCAGTAATCAGAGTTTTACTACGTTTAGCTTTCAACATATGGGCCAATACCGAGCCCGGCCTATCTCCCTCACCGTATGCACGCGCTGTGGCATATTTACCCAGATGTTGCACTTCACTGTCCGCCGTCTCCTGATATGCCTCTAGCAAGCCCTTCATGGTATCTGTGACGTCCTCTCCTCCCCCAGCCGCCCGGCGAGCCTCCAATTCCCCAAGTTGCCGCTCCAAGGTCGACAACCTCTGCTGAATGGAGCGAAGAATCCCCGAGTGTTTAGTCATAGCCACCCCCTAATGTACACTTTAAAAGCTTCCCACACCGTCTGGAAACTGTCCACTGAGCCAATATTGGTTACAAAAAACGTTTCTATAGCATCTGCCATCTCTTCTTTGAAGAGCGGATCCAACAATGAGTAAGGGGGGAAGCGCCACGTGAATGGAGGAATTGTTTTCTTAGGTGTGGACAGGACCAGTAAGAGTGGTGAGTGATCTGACAAAGTGCGCGGCAGAACCTGACATGTACGAATCTGGGGCATGAGGGCCGTCGATGCTAGCCAGTAGTCTATTCGTGTGTGTAAATTATAGTAAGCGGAATAGTGCGTAAAACCGCCCTCTTGTGGATGCGTCTCCCTCCATACATCGGCAAGGCCCTTGCTAATCATGACGCTGTCTACAGTTCTGGCCGCCGTCGCCGGCCTCCTTGTCGGACCCCCTGATCTATCCAGTGCCGGATTCTGAACCAGGTTAAAGTCACCACCCCAGAGGATATGTGTCATCCCGCAGCCACTTATCGTGTTCGCCAACGTTGTGAAGAACTCCGGGCAATCATAGTTGGGTCCATAAATGTTAACTATGAGCAGATCCAACCCCCTGCCCTGGCATCTGGAGATCACAAACCGACCCCCCGTGTCAGCGTGCAACTGTCGGAGCTTGTAGTCCGATCTGGGATTAACCCAGGTCATGACTCCTCTAGCATGTGTTGTGAAACCTGCTGCGTCAACATTACCCAGGAGGCTTCTAGCTCGCATCAATGGACTATGCAGAGGGAGATGAGTCTCCTGAAGTAGGGCCACGTCTATATTATGCCTAGTTAGGTAGCTCAGCACTTTACGTAATTTACGATGGTCATTGAGACCTCTCACGTTCCAGGACAGTGCCCGGAGGGAATCCACAGGTCACGGAGCAGCCGCCCCACTAGTCGTCGCCATCATGTTTTTCGAGTGTCACAGCGTGTTCCAACTTATGTGATCGGCATATGTAGTGCGCTACGTGCATCAACTTGGCTGACATCTCCAACATCAAAAACAATCTGAACATTAGCCCCCCCACCCCCCACCCACAGCAGACCACCCACAACTCGGTCGCGCAGCATCCCCCGTACCCACCACCCGCTCCCCCTAACTAGTTAACAGTGGTAGTGTTTAGCACGCGTGGGCAGAGGTCGCTCTGTGTTCAGTAGTCAGCTAAACGAAAGCTTTCTCCTATCCCAACCCCCACACCCCGACTTGTAGTGTCACAACCCTCATAATAACGCATTTCCCCAGCATGTATGCGGGAGCACCACACCGCCCTCTAACCTTTCTCCCACACTGGTGTCGTATATCTGAATGGGCGACCCCTGTAGCTATCGCTGTGGCTGAAATAGAGTCCCTTTAAAACCCTCTGGCGCCATGTGACCAATTCTTGACTGTCACCCTCAGCGTTTGTCTATATGTAGTAAGGACGGAAAGAAGGGCGCCCCGCAAACCGTTGTGTACAATCCCAACCCATCTCCCGCCCCCGCCCCTCCCCAACCCCCACCATACTTATCAACGATAGGCAAATAGAATGTGGCTCAGTCCTGATCCTCAAGCGATCCTCCGGCCGCCTCCTCCATCGACTGCCGCTCCGGACTCTTTTGTTGTTCCCTGGACCAGTCTTTGAGTGCCTTCTGCAGGGCCTTTGGATCAACGAAAATGTGGGAACGACCTTGTTTATTCACCCGCAGCTTGGCCGGGTACAGCATGGCATAGTCCAGCCCCATCTCACGCAGTTGCTTTTTCATGGGCATGAATTGTCTACGCGCCTCCTGGACTCGTGCGGTGAAATCCGGGTAGAGTGCAATAGTCGATCCCTCATATGCCAGCGTTTGTTTATCCCTCGCCGTTCGCAAGGCCGCGTCTCTGTCCCGATAAATTAACAGTTTAGCTATTATGGGACGCGGCAGGGCTCCTGGCGGCGGACGGGGTCCCAAGGAGCGGTGCGCTCTCTCCACCACAAACATATTCGAGAACACCTCAGCCCCCAGGAGTGACACCAATAACTTTTCCACGAAATGTTCCATGTTACCGGTTGGTGTCGTTTCCGGCAGGCCCGTAATTCGCAGATTGCAACGTCTCGAGCGGGCTTCCAAGTCCTCCGTTTTATCTTGCAATACACGGATGACCCTCCCAAGCTGTTTGTGGTTGGTGTCCAATGTGGTCTGTGCCTCCTCTACCTCCGTGATCCTTCGTTCGGACATGTCTAACCGCTCCGTGTGCTTGTCCAGCCGCTCCCCCATTCTGTCCATCCGGTATGAGAGGGCATCAATTTTCGTGCCCAGGGAGGTGATGCCGTTCTGCAAGCCCTTTTCCATGGACAGCAACAGACTCCTAATGTCCGGATCCTCCTCCATCGGTGTCGTAGGCCTATGAGCCTCCCCTGACGCGGTGTCCTGCGATTTAGAGCGTTTTTGCTCAAACGTGAGCTTGGACTGCGTCCTGTCCGTTCTACCCATGTTCCTCTCCAGGTAGGATCGTTGTCCAGGGGGCTGTCGTCAACGTCCCCGTCCGTGGCGCCCCGGCGCTGACCGGACACCGCACCCCCTCTGAAGAGGCTGCCTGCAGCGATTCAATCCGATAGGAGGAAGAGGGCCCCCCCGCTCCGGCGCAAGAAAGTGGTCAGCTATAAGGCAATTCGTCCGTCTGCACGCGCTGCTCCGCTGCACTCCATGCCGCCACCACGCTGGCGTCCGTGGGTCTCCGAGCACACACCCGTGGACCACTCCCAGCACCCCTCGACGGACGGGCCCCGCCGCGCTGCTGATGTCTGCCCAGTCGATTATTTTGCCGCCAGGCCCAATGGCACCCAATGCCGCGTTGTTGCTCCAATCATTTACCTCCCTCCAAGCAATAAGGCACAGCTGTTACCGGGACGCGGCACTGCCCGGGGTCTGCTAGTCCCGAATATGCGAACGCCGCTCTGCCCAGCACTCCGCAGCGTGTTATGTCCCTCACTGTGCACTGTCCAGCCGCGGGCCTGAGTCCGTCTCACCCGCTATGTGCAGCTTGCGGCTCTCTGACCTCCTCACTGTATGGCGGCACCTCTGGGCCTCGCAGCTCCACACCGACTCTCAGTGCTCTCTGGTCATGCGTGTCCACTGCCCGGCGCCACGAACTTCCTGCGCCTTCTGTCGCCACAGCCCCAACCTCCTTACACTCAACCAGGAGGGGGGGCAGCGCTCCGCTACCCGCGCCGGGCCCCACGATGCGTCCGCACTGCACTCGCCGGCCGCCACTGCCGTCCCGAGCTCTCCACGGATCCGCTGGCATCCTACCAGTTGCTTGCGTGGGTCTGCGAGCGCCGGCCACCTCGGGCCCGGGGGGACCAGTCGGAGATCGCGGCGCTCACTGCTACGCGACTCCTCCCCCCTAACTACTTTAGCACGGGGTTCAGCGGCCCTGTGTCGCACCCGACGGGAGCTGGTGTATCCTCGGGTCGAGCAGGGTGCGCAGGATCTGGGCGGGACCGCTGCGGTGTGGTCACGTTCCGACTTCCAAATTGCGGTCAGTAGACCGTTTTCGCTTGATGGGTTGGCGGATAATTGCAGGATATTGTGTCGGCGGTGTGGAGCTCGAGACTCAAGCAGCCATCTTGGTCTCGAGCAAGCTCCGCCCCCTTGTCTCAGAGAGTTACACAGAATAAACAGTCAGGTGTTTCAATGCCTTCTCAAGAGCCTTTCAGCCCTGAAAAAGTCTTGGGGTATTCCCCGGACGAAACACGTGTTGGCTGGGCAATCACACGAAATAAAAGAAGAATAAACAATACTCCAAAGTGTTCTTCTGCATGTTTAATTTATTGTATAACACTGTATTGCTTACCTGTTGAACCCTGACACAGAGAAATTGCTCCATATACATCATTGACGTGTGCACAGGCCTGTTTTTAAGAAGACCAAAAGTACGCTCCACCACACGACGTGTCCTCCCATGGGCCTCATTGTAGCTGACTTCACCCGGGGTCCTGGGATTCCGCAGTGGGCTCAGCAGCCAAGGCTGGTTGGGATATGCAGAGTCACCTAGGTGTGAGATACATAGACCAATTTTGTAATATAACTGTAGCTGAGGACAGCATGTCACACATACAGCACACTACTTGACTCTGCGTACTCACCCACAATCCACGCACGCTCCGGAAGCAGATTTGCCATCAGCTGTGGTACGATGCTGTTACGCAGTATGTAGGGGTCATGGGCTGATCCTGGAAATCTGGCACAGACATGAGAGATTATCATATCCACCTGGCATACCACTTGCACATTAATGGAATGGAAATGCTTCCTGATCCTGTAGATGTGCTCACATGCCTGTGGTGGAACCAGGCCAACATGTGTGCAGTCAATGGCGCCAACAACATTAGGGATGTGGGCCAGGTCATAAAAATCACCCTTCACAGCTGCCAAATCCTGTCTCCTGGGAAAATGGATGTAGCGGTCCTTGTATGTCATCATAGCGGACAGGACATCACGTAGCACCATGCTGAACGTTGCTTGAGACATCCCACCTGCTCTGGACACCATGTACTATAACGAACCAGTTGCAAAGAAATGCAGGGCCGCCATCACCTTACATGTTGGTGTCAAAGCAGTCGGATAAGTCCTGCGAGGCCTCAGATGGGGCTCCACCTGACCACATAGCTCCTGAAGGGTAGGTCGATCCAAACTGAATTTACGTATAATGTCCTCATCCTCCATGTCTGCCAGCAATGTGAATGGACGATGCACATTTGGTCGCCTCCTACATAAGATAAAAGGGGACACATGTCAATTCAATTCCCCTATGAGATGTGTCCAACATCTTACGTCTTGACTGACACAGCACCAACAATTACTGGCCTGAAACAACAGTTTACAGCACAAGGCACATGCAGAGACACCTTGATCTAAAGTAGTTGTACACGTGTTCAGTATGTACATAGTGAGTACCCTCCAAACAGATTCAGACTATGTGAATGTAAAATGGTGCATTCTGACATCTTGTGTCACCAGCCCTGAGAGTAGTTGACACAGCACATGTCTGAAACAGCAACACTTCTGGCTTCTACGTAGCTGCTGTACCTGCCACACCTTCTTGCGTGAGTCGGACAGGGCACACATTAACAACACAATGAGCACAGTGTGTGCATGAAGATCAAGTATCAACATGAGTACATAAATCTACACAGTGAAATAGGCACGATATGTAGTCAGTCCATCATTACTGTGGGTTGCTTAGCCATCTCACACATTGACATGTTTACATATTTGAGAGTCCATCACACAACAGATCTGTGTACATGCACAACATCATAAGTGACATGTGAGGGAGTACATGCCAATGCATGTTATCCTGTGCACTGACATGGCATGTGTAGTCATCAGTGAGTTAAATGTCACCAAAGCATTGAATATACCTATCTGGTGGCATGATTCATAGTGAGTGTCTACTGTTCAATTATGAGAACTGGCCATTGCCATTGCTACAGCAAGATGTGTCCATAGGTGCCGCCACCGCAATCACGGTCATTGGCACCAATCTAAAAATCCCAATTCGCGGTCGCGACCGCCTGGGCCCCGCGGTGTGACACCGCCAATGCCCATGCCCTTTCAGCCAATGGGAACCGAGATTGCGGTATTGAAATACACTTTTGAAACCCGCGGTAGGCGTGCTCCGCTAACGCGGGCCCGGTCATTGGGTGCAATTGAAAGAGGCACGATTGCGGTAGCGACCGCTTGGGCCCCGCGGTGTGACACCGCCAATGCCCATGCCCTTTCAGCCAATGGGAACCGCGATCGCGGTAGTGAAATACACTTTTGAAACCTGTGGTAGGCGTGCACCACCACCGCGGGCCCTGTCATTGGTTACATTTGGAAAAAGCTGACCTGGAACACCAATTGCAGCAGCTGAGTACCACTGAAACAACCCCAGGGGGCTATATATGTCTGTGAGTGAGCCACACATTTCCACTGCATCCAGACACTGCTGCCTGCCATTCTTCATCCCCAACTGCTGCTGTTCCTGTCTCCTGGACCCAGTGATGGCGAGAACTGAGAACAACAGGGCCCGTCCCTTCACCACAGAGGAGCTGGAGGTCCTGGTGGACGAGGTGCTTTCACAGTATGGGAGGCTATATGGTGCTCCTGATGTCCTGGTAAGTGTTTTAGAGTGAAAGTTTGAGAGTGCAAAGAGTGCACACATGATGTTGCTCTGCTGTAGTATGTGCCTGTGAGTGCAAGTTAATGTGGATGCATCCTCATTTTTGAAACACCATGCTTCATACATGGCCTAGTAAATATTGCACTTGAGTATTTGGGGAGGATGGCAACATGTACATTTCTACAGCCCTTCTTCAGCAATGACAATACAAACGTTGGTCTGAGCCTGGGTAATGTAATTGTGTGATACACTGCCTAGCATGCTGACTTCTGGTAAATGGGGTGTGTAGCCTTATTTCCAAAGATCCATGGCTGCATTTAAGGATGGGAGGGACATGCAGTGTTTTTGCAGACATGCAGTAACACTGCTGGGTTGGGCAGTGGAAGTCTGAACAAACATTGTCTTTGCTAATGGATGTCAGAG
Source organism: Calotriton arnoldi (assembly GCA_963921515.1). Taxonomy (NCBI): domain Eukaryota; kingdom Metazoa; phylum Chordata; class Amphibia; order Caudata; family Salamandridae; genus Calotriton; species Calotriton arnoldi. The sequence continues at coordinate 904,390 of CAWUFW010002467.1, read as the reverse complement.
TCCATGATGTTTTCACATGCTCATTTGTGACATTACAAATGTATTTCGTCCAAAGGGTACTGAGGGATGTGTGTACAATTTTCATATTGCCCCCATGGATATGTATGCATTATGCACAAGATTGAAATGCCTGAGTGTAACACTCTTGGTGGAAATTCACCTATGACACATCAGATTAATGTATTTCGGAGATATCATCCTTCCATTGTTTTCATTATGTGCTCTGACTCGCATGTGAAGGCACTGTTTGCCCTCTCATATTGTACATGCATGTGAATGTTTGAATGGCCCACGTTTAACCTCAGTGTGAGTCCCCCTGGCCTGCACAGATACTGCCCAATTTGACAAGGACCCATCAGTAAATGGACAGAGTGAAACATATGTGTTGTCTGCCACCCTATTTCTCCACAAGCTATCTTAGGCCTGAGGAATGCACAAGACAGACCTTGTGAGAAGAGTGTATGTAAGATCATGTCCCTAAATATGACCTCCATGACACAGGTAGCCATTCACAGGCCAAGGACATTGAGGGGTGTGTAATGTTGGACACAGTGAGTCTGCCCCGACACATCATTTCCAATGTATTGTATGTCTTGCTCACCCACATACTGCATCACAGAAGAGGGCCTTCTTCACATTGCATGCTGTGCTGGCATTCTGCATGTGTATGAGATGGCCATGTAGGTGTCCATCATCATACCTGCATACATTTCTATGTGATAATCTGTTGCAAATATACTACGTGTCATGCTGTATGGCCTCTGCTCAACATTTCTGTATTGGTGTGCTATGTTTTTGCATGCTCCTGTACTGACACACAGTAGTACATAACACAGTGTCACTGAAACTTCCTCTTCTTGTCTCCCATGCCTGCAGCTTAAAGTCTGCCAGTGTAAGACCTTATGGAAGGTCATTGCAAGCAAGTTGCGGGCTCTGGGTGTCTCCAACCGACGGCACACACACTGTCACAAGAGGTGGGATGACATCTGCCGGCTGAGCAAAAACGTGGCAGAGATGACGCTGGGGATGCTCCCTTGGACTGGAAGGTTGGCGCGCAGGAGCATGACACCACTAATGCCCCTCATCTTGGCAGTGACACAGTTAGAGCTGGATGGACGTTTGAGGGCCCATCAGCAGCAAGTTGGGGGTGAGTATTCTGCGAAGGGTGACTTTGGGTGTGAGTGACTGCATGTATCCCAACCCTCAGCCAGTGCGGAGCTCTGTGATGTTTCTAGTGTGATGCAATGGCTTCTAAGTGGCGTCTGTGTTAAGTGCAGCTGTCATGCATTTTCGCTACGTGTACTTTCTCATGTGTTCAATACAATGGCCCTTGACATTGCAAGATGAGATGTGGCCTTATGACATCTGCTGCATTATGGGTGTCATAGACACCACCGGGCAGTGAACAGCAGTGTGCATCATCTTAGTGTGCAGTGCCTGACCTGGAAATTGTGAGAGCTACACATCTGACACCAATGTGCAACAGTCGTTGTGCTTCAAAGCATGACATGGTGGATATCAGTAGCTCATGGCCATTGTAAAAGGACATTTTGGAGTCAGTATCTGTGTTGTTCCCTTAAAGTGACTCCATGTGTGACTGAGACAACATGTTGAGATGTATATCTATCTCACCCACAGGCACGTAGGTATGCTTACAGAGATCAGTATGTTAGGTTACAAGGAGGCACGGGCCAGCTATTTGGCTGTGTTAACGTCACATGGGTCATTAATGTCAACTATGCATGTTTCCATGCATCTTCTGAGTTTTGCATTAAGGTTGCACATGCAGACTGCACAGGGTGGTGGGCAACATGGGGGTATCATATTCTAGTCTTGTGCTTTGCTTGCATATGATGTTTGTGAGTATGGCACTATACTGAACCTACGTCTCTGTCTATTGCAGCATCTACCAAGGGCACGGAAGGACAGGGGACGGACACCAGTGGTGAAGCTTCTGGCACAACTGCTACACATGAGCTCACTGACACTGATGTGACCAGCGCCTCGGAGGGGGACAGGAGTGCCCTGGACGAATCACTCCGGGAAACACCAACCTCAGCATCATCTGACTCCAGTGGTGACTCCTCGATGTTGGCGGGCACAGGGAGTTTGAAATCTGCCTCTTCTTCCACCGCACATCGTCCAGTGCCCACCCTCCCGGCTACTACCAGTAGTGCTGACCATGCCCGCAGCCTTAGGAAGGGTAGAGTGTCCTTCCCCCCAGGCACCGCTGCCCCTGCCTCCCCTGCTGCCCTCAGTGTTGAGGCGGTGGACCTTTTGCGCCAGCTGTGTGTGGGTCAGACTACTCTCCTGAATGCCTTCCAGGATCATGAGAAGAAGCTGGCAAAGGTAGTTGCCTTCATGGAGGGCATTCATTCTGATGTGGGTGGGCTACACAGAACTGTCCAGTCTTTGTCCTCCACAGTGATGGCAGCCATTCAGCTGTCACAGGCTCCCAGTACAGCTCCCGACCCTTCAGCAAACACCCTACCAGTGGCACCACCTGACGAGAGTGCCCACACACCACAGCCCTCAGGCGCCAAGTACTCCACATGCAGCACACAACAGCAGCAGTCCAAGCGGCCAAGAGCACTGACACCATCCCAAAAAATAAAGCAGACACACAGGAGCGCAAAGGCAAAAGCCCTTCACGTGACACCCAGAGGCATTAGGCCAAGAAGCAGGCCTCAGGCTCACATTCATCCAAATCACCCCCATCCAAGGACACTCCCATCCCCACACCTGCTCCCAAAGACAAAAAAACAGTTGCCCTGTCTGCTGTGAAGCTGGTGCCTGCAAAGAGTCAGCACAAACAGCTCTCTGAGGCAGATTCACCCACAATGTCAACTCCCACCAACACCCCTGTGAAGCTGGGACAGGAGAGCAAAGTGGGGGGTTTACCTGGACAACAGGGGATGGAGGGGAAAAGGCAAGGCCTGCCCAAGCGTACCACCATATCCAGCATATCCCCACAGGGAGGGGCACCTGCACCTGATACACCTTTGGTGGAGAGTGAGGCTGTTGTGCCCATATCACTTCCCACTCCTGCCAAGACAATTCTTGCCTATCAAATCCCCAAGAAGTGGAGACCCAGCCCTCCACATTCACCCTCACACACTGTGTCTCACGGCAGCTTGTCTCCGCCTCCCCGTGCCACCATGCCACCCAGTCCAGCCAGCCCTCAGGCTCACACAGCCACTGATGCCTCTACCTCAGCTGGTCCTCTCTCTCCTAGGTCCAGTCCTCCAACTGGCCCCGACAATCAGCCACCTCCCAGTTCAACTGACAGCCAAGTCTAAGGCAAAGTCCCCCTCCCAAACCCATCTCTTCCACAGCGGTGCCTGGACTGCCCATTTGTATCCCCGGAGCTGTGTTGATTCCCATGGCAGTGTACAGTGTTACCATTCCCTGTGCAGTTTCTCATGCACACATGTACACACTTTTCACTATGGACTGGCCAATGGTCTTGCTGTTTGTCACTTTGGATGCCCATTCCCTGTGCAGTTTCTGATGCACACATGTACATACTTTGAACTATGGACTGGCCAATGGCCTTGCTGTTTGCCACTTTGGATGCCCATTCCCTGTGCAGTTTCTAATGCACAAATGTACATACTTTGATTTTGTACTGGCCAATGGCCATGCTGTTTCCTACTTTTGATGCCTATCTGTGTATAATGTAATAAAGACAGTTACTCCTGTTGTCTGCTTTGTCAATGTCCTTGCTAAATTAAAGGTTTTATGTATGGGTATGGTTTCATGTGACACATGCTCTGTATGCCACTTTAACATTGCCAATTGCTTGTTTTACTTTTTCAGAGTTTGCCAGAGGTGACAGGCACTTTAGTTCTTCTTGACTCTGAGGCTTGAGGGTGCAATGATGGTTGTTTGTGATGATCTACTGTTATCCTAATCATTCTATGGTCAGGTTTGCTAAATTCTACACATGTCATGTTAGGATGCAATACCACAACAGAGGTGAATTCTATCCACAGGATTACTTGCGGGCTGGCCAGGGTCCATCATATCTGTGTGATCTTTCTTGATGTGTGAACAGCAGTGTTGATGTGTGGTCATCTTGTGTTGGCCTGTCTTCCCAGTCACATGGGTACATTTGAATATGTGAACTTGAGTGGTCATACAGTGTGAATGGGCTGTCATTGTCAGTAGTGTTGATGTGTGTGTGCCCCTGCAATGCCAACTTCACACATGTATGATCCAGGTAATGAGGGCCTGTTTATTTCAATTGTCAGCCATGTGCTTCAGATTGTGGACACATGTAGGAGTTGCAGGTTGGGCACTGTGCAGTGTGTTGTTGTGTCCTTGCACTCCTGGGGGACACCTACTTGTTGTCGCTGCCTGTTGTGAGTATGCAGAGTGTGTGACTGCCAAGTCTGTGTTGGGTTTTGTTGATCAGCTATGTGTGTTGTTTCTGTTTGTGCTCACTGTGCAGACCTGCTCAGCCACACTGACATAATTTGTGAGTTTTCTCATGCATTGCTGTCACTTGACCCATTTTTGGCTCCAGTATGGTATGTGGTATGTGGAGTCATGCCATCCCCTATATGTGCTTCTGATGCCTACACATTGTGAGTGACTCCTCTATGTGTTTGTGTACTGTACACTCCTCACCTCTCCACTACTGAGGTACGCACCACTTCAATCTCATGTCTTCCACCCCATGGCTTGCCAGTGTGTGAGCCTCCCCAACACTTCATAGTATGACACTATACTGTGGATGGAGGATCTGTGTACAGGACCAATGTGCCACTCAGGAAAGTTTCACAATTATTTATGTGTTGTTTTCTTCTACAATTTTGCAGTCATGGTTGCTCATGTGCAGTGCATATGTTTGAGCAGCACAGTTCTCTAGTCATGTTGTTTGCATCTGGGTTTCCCTGAGTTGTGCATCTGTGGGTGATGGGTAAGCTGTATGTGAGGTTGCTGAGGTACTGCTACCCTTCCTGGGTGTGATGATATGTTTGTGCTGTGATGATTTGTGTTGTGGGAGTTAATGGTGTGGCACTCAGATATGTGTGCTACTGGTTTGGTTGGTGTGCACACACTGCTTGGTGTGCATGCAGTGCTGTCAGTGTATGTTGCCTTGTACTTGCCTGGTGTGCATCCCCCTGATGTCCAGCTGAGTTTGCTATGTGATGGATTGGTATGTGCATCTGTTGTAGATGTATGCAGTGTTTGGCCTGTGTTGGCTCTTTCTACTGACAGGTGCAATGTGTGTGTGATGTTCTATTTGCATGACATTGTGTGTGAGTAGTTTGTGCATTGTGATACATTCAGATGTGTGTTGCATGTGTAGTGTGCATTACTTGTGTGTCTGTTACATGCAGCAATGTGGATTCTTGCTCATGAGCTTGTTTTGAGTGCACAATGGTGGTTTGTCCTCCTATTTTTGACCTGTCACTTGTCAGGATTGTGCATGTGCATGCTTGTGGTACACTATGACACCATGTTCACTTGATGACTGGTGTGGTGTGTATGTGTGTGTTAGCTGATTTGTCACATTGATTCCAGTTAGTGTTCATGATTGGCTTTTGAAGATGCAATTCTTGTTTGTGTTGGGGTATGGTGTCTGTGCATTGGTCCAGAGTGACAATGTTGTGTATTCCTGTTCTGTCTAGGGTCACATTGCCTTTCCACTGTTTGGCTGCACATGTCTGGGCTTGTTGGAAATTGTGGAAGTTGTTTGTGAGATTTGTGTTTGGCTATTGTTTTTGTGTCCGCATTGGTTCAGGCATCCCTGAGTGTGAGTCTGATATTTGTGGATGCACCACAGTGTGTGTGATTGGTTGTCAGTGACCTCACAGGACATCATTTGCACCATTCTGTGTGTTTCTCACAGGTGTTGAGTGTTGCAGGTGTGAGATGGGTAGATGTGTGGCATGTGTGAAGGTCCTACTTCTGTTTAACAGTCAGGGAGTGTGACAATGAGCCATGTGTGTTGTGCTGATGGCATACACATGTCAAGTAAGTTGACACAGATGTGTGGCTGGTCACTATATGACTTCAGACACTTCTTATCATTCCTGTGCCTATGCATGGCTTGCCTTGATGTATCCCTGAGTTGTTGCACAGAGGTCACTTTGGTTTAATTTCACTCACTGTGCCACCCATGTAACCCTGGGCGAAGTACTACGCTACGCTCGCGTAGTTTGCGAAGTTTGCGCTACTTCGCACTACGCAAATTGCACGTAGCACAGTGCAAACACGCGTAGCGTAGAGTAGCAGTCATTTTTTGCTTGCTCGCGGTCCTCAACGTCAAGTTGGCGACCGCGAGCAAGCAAAATGACATCCCGGCGAGACTTTTTCCTCGTTCGCGATCAGCAACATCAAGTTGCCGCTCGCGAGCGTGGAAGATAAACCTCCCGGCGAGATTCTCAACACGGGGAGGTCAGGTTTCTCATTGCTAGTGGTCGCGTATGCTCGCGACCGCTCGCGATGAGAAACTACCAGTCCGCGTTGAGAAAGCTGCCGCTCGAGTAGAAATCTACTCGAGCGGCAGAAAACAACCGCTTGCACTTTGCAAGATGCGGTTTGCACTGATTGCACAGTGCGGACAAGCATCCGGCACTGTGCAATCAGTGCGAACAGCATTTTGCACAGTGCACTACGCAATTCGCGTAGCTCGCGTAGTGCGAAGTGCACTTCGCGTAGCTACACGTAGTGCTACTACGCGAACTACGCCCTGGCCAAAGGGGGGTGTGATATGTTCCTTCTCTTGCATGTGATGTACACATGCTATGTAGCTTGCTCCATGGTTTTCCAGCACTGTTCACTTCACTTTTGGCTGGCCCATTTATTGTCCTCCATTGCTGCTGACCTATGGTATGAGTATGTGGCTGGGTGTCAGTGTGGGGTGTTTCTGAGTGACTTGACAGGCAGTGTGGACAGTTCAGTGGTTGTTCATATGCAGTGTGAGTCTTCATTTTGTTATTATACTCAGTTTGATTCACATGAGTGGAAGGTAGGTATGAGGAGGAGGGTTGTCCAGCCCCTGAGCTTCTATGCAGGGTGTTCCTCTTCACCCCCACCTTCCCAGTCAATCTCCCTTGTCCTTTGATGTGTGAGGTGCGAGGTCTGGCTACACCTGGCTGATTAATTGTGTAGGGGGGCACAGGAGGGGCACACAGGATGTGCTTAAATGCGTGTGTGATGCGTACTGTGGGAAGGGTGAAGGTGGAGCCCTGTGAATCTGGCCGGAATGCCCATGCCTGGCGCCGGCCCTGCCTACTACATTGTGCGCATGTTTTCCTGCGTCTTCACCGCTGCAGTGACTTTCCCGGGACATAGCAGTGATTTCGTGGTTGATGGGCGACCCGGATGCGGAGGTGTGGGTTTCTAACAAGTAGGACATGTGTGGGTACACTGGGGGATATGTTCCTGTCCACACCAGAGTGTCTGATGTGGACAGGAACCGTTTGTCAGCACAGGAGTTGTGTGTTGTGGTTGTATGCGGAGTTGTGTATTTGTGTACCTGCGGCGTTGTCCGCGACGGTGTATTATTTGTTGCTGGTGGATCAGGTAAAGCAGCGGAAAGGCTTGAAGAGCTGGATCCATAGCGGTCGCGACCGCGTGGAGGGGACCGGGAGTCGAGGTTCGCCCTCCGCTGTAGTGCTTCCGCCGTCTCCGGGTGGGTGGATTCTCCGCTGCGGTGTGATGGGCTGTTTGCGGCATCGTAATTTGTACGGCTGACGGGATGTCATTCCGCACGGCGGTGTGTCTCGATTGGCTCCCTCCGCCGCGTTTGGGGTCGGAAATGTTTGGCGGTTCACGTAACTCTGCAGCGGACAGAAAAGGGGCTATGTTTGCCCATCGTAATATGGCAGACGCGAGGACCGCTGCTGGAGTGCGGAAAAGGACATTTTCCGCCACCACCAGCACCGCGGATGTGCCTCCGCCCGCCATCGTAATGAGCCCCTTCATTCTTGGATGGTTATTTGGGCGTGGAAGATTAATCATACGTTTGGGACAGCGTTCTTTAGATTCATTCCATCATGCATACTGTGCCAGTGCCATCTTTTAATATATCTATTTCTCATAGATATTTCTATTTTCATCCATTGTCATTCTGTGATTGCTCAATATTGCATCAATCATAGACATGTTACCCGAACAACAGTGCTCGATGATTATGAGCATATAAAAAATTAGGGTTTTTCTTACTTTTCTGTGATTTAGCTATAATCACTTCTTTTATTCAGGCTTTTTTGAATGTCCATAAATGAGAGAGGTAAGTAATGGAAAACAAAGCACACTTAGGACAAGGACAAATTGTATACTAGTGCAATCTTATTATGGAGAGAAAAGAATCTTACGCTCATTTTCCTTTTCAATCTCTTGTCTATACAGGATTTCTTTTCATCATAACACTTCATGCCAAAAGAGTGTAGCATGCATGGACTGAGCGTATCTGCAGTTGACAGAAGAAATCAAGATATATGTTTTTTTTTTTTTGCATTTATCAGTATAGGTTATAAAGCATGCAAGGTGCTGTATTAAACACTTCATTTAAGTAACTATTTTCTTTTTTCGCCTACAGAGATAGATAAACCCGTCACACACCTAAATAATATATTTTGAACTTTTTTGAAATTTACTGCTGTGTTAATGCAATTACGTGGATGGCAGTGGCAGTTAGAATATTGCGACATGCTTAGAAAATAGGTTTGCATTCAGTCGACCAATGGGAGCATAATGAAATAATCTCAGCAGTGCCTAGCTCTAATAAACCCATTCGCATTACAGACATTATAATCATTTCACTAAAGGTATTAAGGGGTGAAGGGCTAAAGGAGAAAATAGCACATTGCACATTATCTAACCACCGGGGATTATGGATAATTATTTTAACAAAGCATTATGAATCAAACCTGAATGAAAAAGAACATGCTATTCCATGAATTATATCAAATTGTATTTTAAATTAACCGCAGCATGAACCCAACTGCAAGGAATTAAAAGCAATGTGGAGAGAAAGAGCTAGATAAAGCGAAAAGTAAACAGTGTAAATGAAAAATGTATATTACAGTTATTGGAAACGAAAATGCTAAAACGATGAAAAGGCATTTATTTGAAATGCTCAGTCCGCTTGACCCGGAGAGAGGCCATTACTTTTAAAGATATTTTGTAAGTAGGTTTTTGGAAAGCTTTGCTATAATTTTAGATTAGTTCGAATATCGCTTTAAAAATTGTATTACTTTAGGAAAAGAAAACTGAAACAGCCAAGTCCACGAGCTTACATGGTAGTTTTCACAGTTTTCGGAGGGTATAGAGGCAGCAGCGGCCGGCACAGGTAAACGCGGAGGGGCGGTGGGGCGGGGGCAAGGGCGGGGAGGGAGTCGGGGAAGTCGACAGCCAACGGAATAGGTATAATTAAATAAATAAATAATACCTATTCCGTCATCTGTCAGCTTCCCCCACTGCCACGCCCTGCCCCGCCCACCGCCCCAACTCGCTTAACCGTGCTGGCCGCCGCTGTATACAGGAAAGGATTCATCCATGGGTAAAAAAAATACAAAGAGCAAATTGCAAAGAAGTGCAAACAGGGTGCACTCCTTTCTGTTTGTACTAATTATATATGAATATTCCCTTAATTATTCCCATTTTTTTTTCATTGTGATGTTTTTGGTCAATTCACAAAGGCATGTCAAAATATCTAAAGGGTTCTCTTGAATTACTACTTTCCATACTCAGAAATGCTTCTGTGAATCGGCCCTCTAAAATGGGAATGAAAAGGGACTAGTCAAGAAATATTGAGATACAATTAGTACAAAGAGAAAAGACTGTGCCATCTATACACTTTGTTTTAGTGTATCTTATGTTGTTCACTTTTATTATGTTGTTCACCTTTAAACCTGTGATGATGTCTTAGGCTCTAGAATGTGTGTCTCTTAGCAACTGCATGAACCTAGGGACATTCCTGTTGGAGCTGTTGGCAGAGCTGGTCTTTCTGGTTCTGCCACCCATATAGCCAATAAATAACCAGCCTATTACTCTTCCTGTGTCCGCCTGGTTACTACAAAATTGTGGTGACGATCTTTGGCTACATGGAAGAACCCATGCAACCAATTTGATGACTTCCGACTTTTCTGCTGCACCGACTATCAACTCATACTGAACTTCTCAAGGAAAGTAAACCTCTGGACTTACAACCACAAGGTATTTTTGCGCCTATCTGCTGTCCTGCACTGCGCTAGTATCTACGTTTAAATTCACCCATTTCTGAACTAGAAGAACTGTGTTTACCTTTAAACTTCTACCAACTGCCTTCTTTTCCTGCGCAGCCTTCTCGCGCTCGCTTCCTGCTCGCGCCATCTGCCTCGCTACAAGCTGCGTCCAGCGACCTTCTCCAGCTTGTCTCACGCTTCCATTGTTCTTCACAAGCTTCCACCTTGCTTCGGCTTCGCCTGCTTCTCATGCGTTGACTTCAACGCATCACGCCACGCTACGCCAAGGCGGCCATCTTAATAGGTTGGGCAGTTTCGTTCCTACTGCACGCAACGTCACAGCCATCTTTGTGAAGTCGGGAAGCCCTAAACGCGACTTTTTTACGCATCCATGTGTGTTTCTATCGCAGCATCAGCAATATACACATTTGTGTTTTAAATTTTCAGGAAGTTAAGTGTACCACCGCTGCACACACGGTGATACACACACCTTTGTTGTCTTTTAGTTGCACATCCCAGCAGCGTGTATCTACCGCAACACACACGGTGATACACACACCGTTCAAGTTTTTAGTCATTGCTGTCCTGCAACTACTTTACGATTTGTGTATCCATGGTGATATACACACCTACAAGTTCTGCAGTCTCTAATTGATACTTGCGCTGCATTTCGACAGTGTTTCCCACTGTACATCTACGGTGATGCACACACCTTCCTTAAGTGTCATGAAATTTCTGTTCTTCTTGTGCAAAGCTTGTTAACAGTGTGGAGTATTTATATCTCATATCTTCATTTTTTTGCTTCTTTATGTTAGTTGCCGTTTTTCTGCACCATTTCTCTCTCAAATTTTCCCTCCTTAGCTGAATTGTGTACAATGCAATCTGTCAATCCACCACCTTCATTCCTCGATTCTCCCAGTGATCCTCCAGTCCGGTGGGAAATCTGGTTCGACGCTTTTCAAACATACCTTGGCGCCATAGGCGCTCTACATTTCAGTGCAGAGAGAAAAAGATGTCTTCTTCTCCACTCCCTAGGATTTGAGGGAAGGTCTATCTATAAACATTTACCACCCCTTTCAAATGAAAAACTCGACGGCATTGATAAATATGAGGAAACTATCATCAAATTAAAAACCAGATTTGACAAATAGCCGAGCCTTATGGTCTTAAGGCACAAATTCTTTAAGAGGAAGCAAGCTGAGGGAGAAGATGTGGACGCTTACATTTCCGCCTTGCGCAGATTAGCAGCAGACTGCAAGTTCAAAAACTTTACGGATCAACTCATCAGAGACCAGTTTGTTTGCCAGTGCAAAGATAAGAACATACGTCAAAAGCTCTTAAGTTTGGGGGATCCATCTCTGGATGAGATTATCAAAATCGCCAAAAGCATAGAGATATCCATAGTTTCACTGAAAGAACTGGATGACAAACCCTCAGATACTGTTAATGTTGTCAATACTAATAATCCTGTTAAGTTTCGAGTTAAACCTGGTCAATCGCTCAATCAACCTTTAAAGCCAAAGTCTGATCTAGCCACTACTACCAAGTCCAATGGTAATAATATGTGCATCAGGTGTTATAATCCACCACATATCAAGGGTTCCCACTGTCCTGCTAGTAATGTCATGTGCAATTATTGCAAAAAGATGGGGCATTTTGCCAAAGTTTGCTTAAAAAAAAGAATGTAAGGAAACCAACCATTTGCACTATTGAATCGGATTACGAGTCTGATTCTGAAGTCATCTCTGTTGTCAGAAACTCTGATGATATAGCTTCATCTAAACCTGTTTCTGGTCAAAATGTTGTGGTGGGTGAACCCTCTTCATTCATTGATCCCATTGCTGACATTAATATTGGGGATCGCACAGTGAAATTGTTAGTTGACTCAGGGGCAAAGATCACAATGATTACCCAAAAATTGTTTGAGGAGACCTGGAATGGTTCTCAAGCCCTATCTCCACCCGATCGTTCTCCTGCCTCGTATGAGGGACAGAAGATAGACTTAATAGGCTTCTTTGAGGAGGAAATGGCATTTAAAGGGAGAAGGATCAAGGGAAAGATATATGTTGCGGTGAAGGGATTCAACATATTGGGATGGTTCTACCAGGGCCTGTTCGGCATGATATTGAAACCTGGGGCCAAAGAGCAAGTGTTAGTCGATAGTTGTGATGATGCTTGTCTTCTATGGAAAAACAAGTTCCCTGAAGTTTTTAGCAAAAACTTGGGAAAGATCAAAGGATTCAGGCACAAGATTATCGTTAAAGATGGTGTCCTTCCCACCAAACACAAACTTAGAGGAGTGCCGTTCAGTGTGAGGGAGGATTTAGAAAAGGAATTAAAGGGACTATGTGACAAAGGGATCATCGAAACAACTGACTCATCATTATGGCTTTCGCCCTTGGTCGTAGCCAGAAAAAGGGAAGGAGAGCTCCGTGTCTGTGTCGATTTGAGATACCTCAATAAAGAAATATGGGTAGATTCCCACCCCTTGCCGAAAATTAATTAAATTTAGCATTTTTTAGTTCCATAGCGGGTTGTAGGTTTATAGGGGAAAAGGGTGGGAAGTAATTTAATAATAATAAATTCATGATTATTTTTTTATTTATTTAATTGAGATTTTATAGTGTTAATTGTGGGAAGTAATTTATTTGTAATTAAATATTAATTTGTTGTTAATTATTATTAATTAATTACTTGGTAATTAATTATGGTAATTGTGTAAAGAAAAATTAGGTGCAGGTTGTGGGGTTTATAGGGGTAAAGGGTGGGAAATAATGTTTGATTAATTAATAATTAGTTGCTAATTTATATTAATTAATTTATTGAAAATTAATTATGGAAATTGTGTAATTCATTTTAGGTGTGGGTTGTGGGGTTTATAGGGGTAAAGGGTGGGAAGTAATTTAGGTTTAATTAATTAATAATTAGTTGAAAATGTATATTAATTAATTGATAGTAATTTAATTATGGAAATTGTGTAATTAATTTTAGGTGCGGGTTGTGGGGTTTATAGGGGTAAAGGGTGGGAAGTAATGTATTTGTAATTAATTAGTTGTTAATCAATGTTAATTGATTAATTGAATATTAAATATGGAAATTGCATAAATAATTTAGGTGTGGGTTGTGGGGTTTATAGGGGTAAAGGGTGGTAAGTAATTAATGTTTAATCAATAAATAGTTAGTTGATCATTATTATTAATTAATTAATTGATATTTACTTAGGGTATTTGTGTATATCTTTTGTGTGTGGGTTTTACTTTTATAGGGGTAAAGGGAGGGGAGTAAATTAATTTTACTTACTTTATAATTAGCTGTTAAATACTATTACTTTTTAAATTGAAAATAAGTTTTAATTTTGTAATTAATTTTTTTACTGTTTAATTTTAGCTGTGCATTGTGGGGATTATAGGGGTAACATGTGGGAAGTTAATTAATTTTTATGAGTTTCAATTTGTTTTGTAATTAATAATATTTCTTTAATTGGTCATTAATTATGTTAATTATGGAAGTACATTTTTAAAATTTATATGTGGTTTGTGAATTGTGTGGTGTTATAAGGTAGGAAATTAAAAAAGTAAATTTATGTAATAATTAATGTTTTTGTTTCCAAATAATTTGTAATTAAAAATTTGTATTTGTTTGAAAATATTTATTTTTATTTTATTTAATATAATATTTGTAGGTGTTTGTCATATGTATTTAACATTATAAATATTTTTGTTGTTGTTAATATTTTGTTTGTTTTTAATTATGAACTGACTATAGTGAGAATATTAATTGTTACCTCTCTGCAATCCAATACTTTCCCTACTGTTGCACTCATTGGAGTGGGAATAGTGAATTTTATCCCATCACTATCCAACACTTTCCCCACTTTTGCACTCACTGGAGTGGGAATAGTAATTTTTACCCCTCTGCTATCCAACACGTTCCCTACTGTTGCACTCATTGGAGTGGTAATAGTAATTTTTACCCCTCTGCTATCCAACACTTTCTCTACTGTTACAATTATTGGAGTGGGAATAGTAATTTTTGCCCCTCCACAATACAACAATTTCCCTATTGTTGCACTGACTGGAGTGGGAATATTCATTTTTACCGCTCCGCGATCCAACACTTTCCCTACTGTTGCACTGATTGGAGTGGGAATAGTAAATTTCATCCCGCTACTATCTAACACTTTCCCTACTGTTGCACTCACTGGAGTGGGAATAGTAATTTGTACACCTCCGCTATCCAACACTTCCGCTACTGTTACACTCACTGGAGTGGGAATAGTTATTTTTACCTCACTGCTATCCAACACTTTCCCTACTGTTGCACTCACTGGAGTGGGAATAGTCATTTTTACCCCTTCGCTATTCAACACTTTCCCTACTGTTGCAATCCCTGGAGTGGGAATAGTAATTTTTACCCCTCCGCTATCCAATACTTTCCCTACTGTTTTTTAATTGAGTTTATTTTTTATATTCATTAAAATGTATATTAAATCTTCTTTATTTTTTCATATTCAATTTATTATTTAACATATTTAATATTTATTTATTTATTTTATATATATATATAAAAATCGATATCTTGTACAACTATATTTTTTACATCAATATTTTTTTCCGATATTTTTGTACTTACCATTATAAATATAGGATGTGGATATTTTTGACATCTATATTTAAAACTCGATATTGTGGTACGGGGATATTTTAGGTGTCGATATTCTGTCAGTGAACCTATTGAACTTCCTGATATTCAGTTACTCCTTAACAAACATTTGTTCTGCAGATAGGAGACTGAAATACAAGAGTGGTAATTTACAAATTGAACATGCCTGGATGTTGTGAACTTCGATGCCTCCATGCTGTTGCCTCTATTCCACACCTCCATGTTTACTATTTTCCCAACATGATTGAAACACTCACTATTTACTGGGTCACACATGCATTAGATGTGCTTGCTAGATGCCAGTGTCACTGCTAGCATTACTACCAAGTCTCTGTCATAGCTATGCTGGCCCTAGAGATGTCTGTAGCAGATCCAGTGCTCTCCTTAATAGTCCTGAGATCTCCCATTGGCACACAGTGCTCTGCAGGTCAGCGCCATTAACTGTGCAAAGATTCTACACTAAAAGGCAGTAATGCGTGAGATACATGACTAACTCAATATAGCCATTTGCTTGTGACCTCACTTCCTTCATCAGTGATTTAGAGTTTGGTGGATGGGATAGTCCTGAGATCTCCCATTGGCACACAGTGCTCTGCAGGTCAGCGCCATTAACTGTGCAAAGATTCTACACTAAAAGGCAGTAATGCGTGAGATACATGAGTAACTCAATATAGCCATTTGCTTGTGACCTCACTTCCTTCATCAGTGATTTAGAGTTTGGTGGATGGGATACTCCATCAAAAATGTGATGGATGTCCCGTTTACCATATTACTTGTACTTTGGGCCCAGGACCTGAATCGTGTCCAAGATTCTAACATAATGTTAATGTATAAATGTCTTAAAAGTCTCAAAACATTATAGATTATGCTTTCACGTAGAATATGATTGAGTTGAGATTTTGCAATAACTCACTAGTGAATACATTCTATTGTAAAAAATTATGTTTGTTACAATTTCTGTCGTGTGATATAAAAATAGACCTCTAATTCTGTGCTTAGCCACCTCGGACAGCCACCATATTGCTAGGCAACCATGCTTACCTGTAGTGACTGGCAAAAACACTTAGGGCCCGATTCTGATGCGGGTTGGAAAAACTTCCCGACCGAATCGGTTGGGAAATGGTTTCCGACCCACTCAGATCGGGAGAGTCCAACCGGCGGAGTACGATGGATCTGGATGCTTCCAGATACGATTTGGTTGGACTCCCATTGACTTCAATGGGAGCATATGTTCCTAACCGCATCATAATTGGGCCCTCGGTCTGGAAGACACGTTCCCGATCCGATTTGGAAGGAGCAAATGCCGTTAGGAGGCCTTCCTAACCGCATCAGAATCAGGCCCTAGGTGGGAATGCTTTCCTAACCGCATCAGAATCAGGCCCACAGTCTTCGTACATCAACTTAAGTAAGAGCACGAGATATTTCTGGGTGTAAATGTGAAGAGCAATTTTGCATGAGGTAGTTCAGGAAAAGGGATGGCACAATCCCCCTTTCAGTAGGGTGTTTACATCTCCATAGGTGTACTCTGATTTTACACAATGGCCAGTGAGGCCAAGCTTTTAGGGCCTTGTTATAAAAGGACATGGCAACATGAGGTTTACACATGTTCCACTTTTTAATAATATTCACCATACCTTGTAAGTAAGAAGGCTTACATATGGGTGACTTAAATATATCCAAAAGGGAGGTCTTTACCTATTAAAAACAGTTAGTTTATCTGGTTGTACTGAATGTTTGCATTGCAGCAGTCAGGCTACAATTGTATACCCGAAGCCACGTTTTCTTTATTACAGTAATGGATGGTACAATTAATGCTGCTGTCCACAGGAGATATTTAACTTTTTATGCTTTTGGTGTATTTCTACACCATATACTATGGCCTTATGGAAAAGCAAAATAGGCCAATCATGGATTTTAGGGGTTAGATCACATACACTGGGCATTGTACAGCAGTGCCCCAGTGTGCAGAATCTGAAAACCAGCAATACAATTCTGGAAAAATTGGGGAGTGACCACACAAAAAGGGCATTGCCTCACAAGATCTATAAATTCCTACTTATATAACAGCCCGAATGTATAATTTCCAACTCATAGCAAAAATACCCAGTTTGAAACAGTGTTACTGACAGAGCAGCAATGTTCTATCATATGAATAATGGGAACAACCCTCAGTAAATCCAGACATGTTTAAGGGGTTTATGGTTACATACAATAGCCATCCTCATATTGGCATTACATAGTTGACAAGTTATGAAGATACTCTGACAAAACAAACCTAAACACAAGTCATACACAGAACAAGTAGTAGAACCTGGAGATGGTAGAATATAGCTTTCAAAAGTTTTTACTTCGCTGTTTGTCTTGAATAATCGTCAACTGTCATCCAAAATCCAATTAAAGGCCACATGAACATCCCCTCAATGGGCCGAAGTACCATCACATTTTATAATAATGAATCATAGTGCAGCAAAGAATCCCATGAAATCCAACAGTAAGGTGCTACAGCAGCAAGTACAGGTAACACAGATGTTCAGATACTGGCCTCACAGAAAACAAATTTGCACTTGACAAGCAAAACTGGACTTGCAACCCATTGTGTTTACTAATAGTGAGACAGCTTTCTTGGGCATGGAGCCTGGGATTACCATGAGTGAGCATCCTAAAAGGCACCATGTCACATGCATATTTAATTGGTTTTGGACATTGTTGCAAAGTCATCCTGTGCCCTGGGCACCCCCACCTTTTTTGCTGACTGGCACTGGTGGCAACTGACTCTGACTGACCCTGGGCTCTGGGATTGAAACTACCTTTAAGTCCCTAATAATATAATAGGGCATGGCAGTTTGGAGGCCAGCAGCCCTTTCTGCACTTGCATGTGTACACTGCTGAAGCCTGAGGTCAGTTTAAAAGCAGACCTGGGTTACAGGACTGCTTTTAAAATGCAAATTGTGCCCCAACTCGACTTTGCTGTTTGGGACACTTAAAAAATTGATAAACTACAATGTTAGGACATATTAGGGACCCCCAGGGTCTCCCCTATGTGTCCCAGGGGTGGGGGGGCAGGTATGTATAAGGAGGATCCTTATAAAAATGAGTCTTATACTCACTGGGTTAAGTGAAATTGCACATTCACCCCAACATTGTGATAAAGTGCTTCAGAAAATTGACTTTTTTTCTAGAAGCAATGTGGAGTGAGGATCTGCAATATTTTTACATTTTCAGAACCCAAAAGTCTCCCCTAGGTGTTCCAGGGGTTTGGGGTCCAGTAGATATAAGCAGAGTTCTTATAAAATATGTTTTTATAAGTCCTGGTGTTGGAAAAATGGCCCAAGTCATTTTCCCGTTGCAAATCCCCTGCCACATAGGTTTATTAACAAATGATTCCAGCGCGGAGAATCATAAAAAATGCCATTCAAAGACTTCCTAGAATGGTATTGATGAATACAACAATATAGTATTGTTGAATTTATCCTAAAGGGTACAGACAAGAAGCTATAAGACTTTCTTGTCTGTAAGCCAAAATTCAGCCTTCCAGTGGTTCTCCTGATTGGCCAAGGTTAAGTGGATTAGCCTGCCTCCTTTGATGAGGTGATAAATAGCCCCTGGGGTTAGCCAGCTCTTCTGGGAGGGCACGGTTCTGCTACATAGGAATTCCAGAGCAGGGGGAGGAGTCGTGCACAATATTCTTCAATGGAAGGAGGAGACAGGCAGAAGAAACCAGTTTCATTTACACCTCTACTCATTGAACCCAGCCAGATGGTAGTTGTTGGACTTGGCCCTTTTTGCAGGGACATCCCTCAACTTTTTGCCTTCCTCCTAGCCTTTTTTCTGACATGGTGTTAGTGGTTTTAGGACTCTGGGCACTTTAGCACTGCTGTCCAGTGTAAAGTATGTGTGCTCTCTGTTGTAAACATGGTAAGATTGGTCTACACCTGTTTGGCATATTTAATTTACCTGTCAGTCCCTTGTAAAGTGGTATCTCAGATACCCAGTGCCAGTCAATTAAATGCTACTGGTGGGCTTGCAGCGCTGATTGCGCCACCCACCAAAGTAGCCTTTCAAACCTGTCTCAGGCCTCTGCCATTGCAGGGCCTGTGCGCGCAGTGTTACTGCCGCTGTGACGTGGCATCTAAAGTGTGTGCCACGTCTGTGACCCCCCTTTTTACTGCATGTCGGTCACCCCTAAGGTAGGCCCTAGCTAGCCCTATGGGCAGGGTGCATTGTAGGTAAAAGGTAGGCCATGTACCTTAAGAGTGTGACATGCCCTGGTAGTGACAAACAGCCATTTTGGTTTCTCACTGCTGTGAGGCTGCCCTCTCATAGGAATGCATTGGGGATTCCCTGATAAGTGTTTCAGTGGTAATTCCTGATAAGTGAGGGAGCAGCGTGGTCAAGTTTGTTATATTTGGAATAGTAATAATAAATGCTACGCAATGGTGTGCGCAGATTTATTATCACTATTTTAGAAATGCCACTTTTGGAAGTTGGCATTTCCGTGTGCTAGGTGTCTGCCTGCCTGATGTGTATTGCATGTCTGGCTCTGGAGTGACAGGGGCTGGTGAGGTGTGTGTGGCTCCAGGGAGGGCAGGGTGAGTCAGCGCTAGACTGAATAGGAGATCTGCATTTGGAGTAGTGGGAGGAGTAGTCCCCTGACCCTGAATTGGTCTGTGCCTGTCTAGGTGAATGCTGCAACCAGAAATCCCATTTCTAACAGTAGTATTAAGGAAGGAATGACCAGATGCAAGGGGGAGAGAATATCCATCCTGGAGGTGTGTTTAGCCAGCCCTTCTCTCCCTGTTGCAAAATCAGCCATGTTAAATTTTTGAAAAATTGGTGCTTTCTGGGAGGAAATAGTGCCACACTTTGGAGGATGTGGTCATACCCTGGTGTGTTGCCCTGCACGTCATTAGACATGAGTGCCCTCCTTCTTGACCTAGAGAACTTGTAATACGTATCTGAGAGGGGCAGAGCCTCTCAGATCTGCTGTTTGAAACTTAAGAAAGAAGAAGGGTCCACGTTGAGAAGTTTGATTTGCACCAACTAGGCCCTGCACTCTGAAGACTGTGCCTGCTGCACAATCCTGAACTACAGCCCTGTGGACTACCTTGCTTCAAGAGGACTAAAGAGTGGACTCCCTGCAAGCGACAGCTTAACAAAGCTCACATGGAACATTAACACCAAGAATCCTCAGTCTGGAGTACTACCAGAGGATTAGTAAGAGTTTTGTCCAAGTGGATTGTGGGAACTGAAGTCCCAAACTTTAAAGGACCATCTTGGAGCTTCCAGGCCCTTGAAATAAGTTTGGACACTTTGGGACCCTTTGGGGAACTTCAGTGAGAAGTTCCAGAAGTTTGGAGCAACTTTGGAAAAAAGCTCCATAAGTGGACCTATGTGACCTGATCAACCGAGTCAGCGACCCTCAAGCGTGAGTCGGCCTGCTGTCCAGGTTCGACCTGCTGAAAAGCTCTGGAGGTCCGACTTCCTGAGTTTGACTTGGAGTAAGCAGAAAACCAAGCCAGCAAACCCTCATTGAAGCCGGCCCGGTGAAGAGCATCGAGGGACCCCTGAAGAAAAAGCTCCGTAAAGGCTTCTACGTCCGAGCGTAGAAAAGGTGACCGGGACCAACCGCACGAGCCAAGCTGCCCACCGTCAACCTCGAGCCGGCCTGGATCTTAGGTTCGTCCTACTGGAAAGCTCCAGAGGTCTGACTTCCACAAGTTTGGCTGGGAGGTTGTCACAAGGCAAGCCCGGCGAACCCTCACCGAATCCAGAATGGCTGAGAGCTTCGAGGGACCCCATGAGAAAGGTCTAGAAAAGTTTTTAAACCAGAAGGTAAAAACTGGGACTGAGAACTTCTGCAATGGGTAGCCGCACAGGGCTCCATCGCGGTTGGCCTGAAACTTTGACTTTGTCCCGGTCTATCACGACCAGAAGTCCCAATAGGCGCTATAGGTTTCTATGTGCTATATAGTGCTACATTTTAAAAAAGTCATATCTCCGGTTCCCTACATTGGATTTTTTTCGTTTTGGTGTCATTTTAAAGATATAAATATTTCCTATTTCTTATAAATTGCTGTTGGATTTTTATTGTGTGTTGTGTTTTAATTATTTACTGAATTCTTTTTTTTAAATGCTTTCATAATAATTTTCTAGCACCTGTATTGAGGCCTATATTGTGTCAGTGGTCTTATTGCCAGTGGCAGATATTCATATGCCACTATTAATAACCCACTTTCCTACAGGCATTGAACAGAAAACGTGATCCAGAGATTCTAGTTTCAGGCCAAATATTGTACATTACACCTACAAGGACAGATTGTGTCCCACTGTTGAAATGATAACCAGTTTGATGAGAGGCTAGAACATGGTTGTCCTCAGCGCAAGTTTGTAATTGCTTGAGCACAATCATGTGGAATATTTTGGACATGAATGGAATTTTGCTCATAAGTTAAAAATTGGCTAGGTCACTCAGGTCTAGAGGCAGCCTTTAAAATAGAGTGGTCAGACATATTGTTTGCTCCCAGAAATGTTCTGTAATTGGTAGGTGGCTGAGTAATTTCATGAATCTTACATATGGGCACTAATGCAGATGCAAACTCAAGCATTTGTTTTGTATGATCACTGTTAAAAAAAACTTTGAATGATTATTGATGGAAATCTGAAAAGGTCTCTTGAAACCTTGAGTCTTGGGATGGAGGAGAAGGCAAAGGCTAAAAGGATGGGGGATGCAGATGAGCAGAGTAATGCATGTTGATTGAATTTTACCAAAATGGAGACACGAATGTGACATAATCTTTTGTTGGGTAAATCACCTATTTAAGACTCAACAGACTAAAACATATGTTTATATCCTTAGAGATTCACATCTAATGTATAAACAGCTCCTGAAGAATACAAAATGCCTTTCAACTAATCTAATTGCTTCTTTATATTGTTTTGAACCATAAAGAGCTTTCCTTTATATTTTGTGAGCATAGGGTCAGAAGCACATGAGTCAAAGCCTGAACTCCCCAAATTGGCTGCGTTTGTGATCTCAAAAACCCAGGTCCAAATGTGTCATTGTATTGTGTTGCCCTTATGTGATGCATGGTGTCACAAGAGCAATGCAAGACTTAAGTCAGATGCGGCAAGCAATGCAAGGCTACCTTGCATGCCCCGCATTGCTTGGGAAATTTGGAGTAACGCAAGGCAGCGCAAGTCACTGCCTTGCATTACTCTGCCTTGGGAGGCGATCCACCCATGGATTTTTGCTGCATGCCTAGATTTACATGGACTGGTAAACCGGGGAATGTGTCAAAATGCTACTCCTTCCCACGGAATGCACAACAAGGAGAAATATCTTTATTTCTCCTTTTTGTTTCCTCTTTCTAAGTGTGCTGCATTATGCAGCACATGTAGAAAGAGGTAAAAGCCTCTAAGGTTTGTTTTTCTGCAGGAATGTGTCCCTTCCTGCACAAAATCAATCCTACCAGCAACACAGGCACCCTTGCACTTTGTGGCAAGGGTGCCTGCATTGTCGCTATGCTGCTCCGAGTGTGCTACTGCAAGAAGAGAGCAGGAATGTGCCATATCTCGATAGATATGGCATATTCCTGTCCTCTTCATTTGACTCAGTCCAGCAAGTTGTCTTGTTTCATTGCGCTGCATCAAAGTTTGATCAATCTGGCGCCCAGTTTTATTAAGTGACCCTGCAAAAAGAAAGTCTTTCATAGAATGTCACCCTGTGGCTCCATGCAAGATGTAAAGCAAAACCCCTCTCTTTGTGACTCACTAGCAAATGAACTATCATTTAGTAAAAACTTTTAGATTTTAATAGCATTTCTATTTTGTGCTAATAAAACAAGTTCTGGTGTCACCTCAGCCCACCTCCATCATGACCCAACAATTATATTCACCACTGCTGACTGTTACAAACACTTTGAGCACTTCTGCTGTCACAAAACATTGCAAGGTTGCCAACAACAGGGAAGTCATTAACCATTCATAAATTTTGAAGCTGATGGTGAAGCAAATTTAAGCTTTAGAGCTTCTCCTGTTTACCATATTCTATTTACCCTAGAGATATCCCACTCCCTTTGATATCTGTTCAGGGATACATCACAATGTTGACATAATCATATAAAACTGACCAAGTGTTCCTTAAGTGTAGGCCTGGGTAGAGATTGCAGAGTTACACTATGCAGAGACTCACAAAATGCTGAAAAAACTCTGCCAGACTAAGAGGAGTTCTGCGAGCGGTAGAGTCTGGTACGTCATGTTGTTCGCCTTGTTTTTTGCGACTGGAGTTTCTCCTGCACTGTAAAATCAACATGAACGGCAACAGGTGGAGCATCAGAGGGCGCTGCTTGTTTCTGCCACTCAAGTAGATTTTCTACTAATCGACAGCTTCCTCAACCGAAGCGGCAGCTTTCTTAACATGAGCAGTAGCGACCTACTGCAGCTGTCAGCGTTCTGAAACCTTGCTGGGAGGTGGTGTAGCTCACGATTTCTTTCACTCACGCTCGCCAACTTAACACTGCCGAGCCACGCAAGAAATAAAACTCTGCTCTGCGTTTCTGAGTTTTTCGGAACTGATTTCTCCGCACAGACTGCAGAGTGGACAAAACTTTGCAAACTCCGCTGATGGACGTCTTCATCCACCCCTACCTAAGTGCCAAAGTAATGCTGTGAATAAGCCCAGGCTTTGTCTTGAGCAGAATATTTTGACACACTTGTTAGTTTGTGCCATTTCCAACAGTCCTATTTCATCTGAAGTCATTGCAGTGGATAAAGAAATTGTTTTTCCTCGGAACAAAACATTATTTTTCAAACTACAAGCTAATTGATTGCGAAATGCATTTTCTTAATGTTGGGCTGCATTAGTGTCATGTGAAGATATTATGGTTTAAATGTAAACTGTATTACTATGACTGAGTTATGTGGATTATCATGTGATAGCGGGATGGTGCTAAGCCATATTGTACACCTTTGAACCCTAACACTACACGCACTACACCTGCATGAGGAGGGTGTCTTCTCAAGAGATAGGGACAGCAACTGATACCTACATCACAGATGGGGGTGTGAGGGTGGATTGGACTTTGGGGGTACAGGAGAGGTAGGGGGTCCTGGGAGATTCCCGCACTTTTTAAGGGCAGGGAGGTTTTCCACAGAAGGGGCCCCAGATATCTTTCCCCCGCTGAAAGTTTTCTTGCCATTGGCCTAGGCCAAAACCACTGGAAGGTTGGGGCAGGAGGTTTCTTAACCCCGAGTAGTAACATCCCAGGGGTTCCCAAGAAACTTTTCCCATGGTGGGAGGAGGGTGCGGTAGAGTTGTGTGTCCGGCAGGCCCAACCAGGCTAACTGGTGGGGGAGGTGAGCAACCCAGGGGTGGCCCATGGTAGTGGGTGGCCCCAAAGGAGGGTAGTTCTCAATCAGGATGTGTAGTGGTAGCCCCTAGGTACACTAGGTGGGCTAGGTAACTGACCCAGTGGAGATCTGAGTGGGGGTGATGTGCTCCCTAGATTCCAGGTGAAGGGTTAGTGGTGGACCCTGAGGTGTCAGGGTCGGGTAGGTGGTTTCCCAAGGAAGCAACAGGATGTCATTCTGAAGCTTGTGTTGTGAACCTGAAGTGATGGCTGGGGCGATGCCTAGCCGGTGACCAGTCAGGTAGATCCTGGGGGCTTGGACCCCAGGACCAGGAGCATGGGGGTGTTCCCCTAGCTTGATGCAGGAGGTGGACTTCTGCAAGGTAGTACCACCCTGAAGACAGGTGGGGCCCATCTTAAGAGAAGGGACCCTGTGCTTCACAGAGGGGTGGTGCAGGCCTAGCCGGGATCTTGAGGGTCCCTGGACGGTCTCCCCAAGGCGCTGCAGGGAGACCGAGGAGAGCTCTGATAGGTGGGCCTGGGTGTAGCTAACTTGGGGCCCACAGGCTCTCTAAGGGTACTCCGGGAGGAGAGCGTGCCTCTCGGAGGGAAGGGTGCATAGGCCCTGTGCTCGCTGTGGAGAACAAGGAAGGGGTCTAGGTTCCTGGGGTAGTTTCCGTGTGGAGCTACTGATGGGGGGGGAATGAGCTGTAGGATGTCTGATGAGGCACCCTCAGTGTTCCTCCCTGGCACTGCCAGGGTGGTAGTGAGGCCGGTCTGAGGTCCTATCAGGGAGCCAGGCCAGTGGCCAAAGGTGCTTTTCTGTGTGGGGAAAGTACGAATGGCTGTGCTTTCTTTAGGGAAGACAGTCATCCCGAAAGGGTGGTGGCAGCTGAATGACCCGAGCAGCAGGCTGAGGTTGAGGGTCCAGAGAGGTTGCATCTTCGGGGCGCAGGGACCAAAAGGAGAGAGGGTACTGGTTGGAACAAACTCCGGAAGGGAGACCAGCTAGTGACCCAGGGGATGAGAGGTAGACCTATCCCAGAAGACCACATCGGTGCTGAAGCACTGTACCCTTGTCCAGAGAAGTGGTAGGCATAGTGTTGTGTGACCAAGGGCAAAGGTGGGCCTAGTTAGGCTGAGTCCATGTAGACCGTGAGTGACCTAGAGGTATCTAACCTTGAGCCCGGAGGGTTCTTAGGGTAGTCTGGGATCCCTGTCATGGGTGGAGGTCTCACGGATGGGAGGAGTAGGTGGTCTGAGCGGATAACTGGTGAGTAAGGGGGGTCTGGTCAGAACCCCTTATACCTAGTTATTGCTGACTACGAGAAGAGTACCCATGTAGGGTGGCTATTTCTTCCCTGTAGGCATCAGCTGGGCGCGGCGTGTGTTAAAAGGTGGTTCTGACCATCTGAGCCGCCCAGATTTTTTGCTTTTTGAACACCTAGTTGTTGAGCTTTTACTGTGGGAGAGCCTCATAAGTTGGGACTCACCCACAGTGAACTCATGATGAAAGGGACTGTATGTGTACTTTACTGGTGTCCCCCTGGCACGAGTAGGCCGCTGCGCTGCAGCCAGAGTAAGGGGCACTGGGCTGGTTACATGCAGACACGTGTGTACATGCATGTGCACAAGTGTAAGGGCTGCGCAGGGGAGATTTCTGGCGTGCGCAGCCTGGGAGCAGCTACAAAGGGAATGGTGTGGCAGGACTTATGCAGAACTGGGTGGTGACATGGAATAGGCTTTCTACAATGGGAAGAAACATTTGAGGGAAAGTCAGTGTGCTTTACTGTTTTCACTCCATTACTCTCCTATGAGGATGGGGACCATTTGGGATAGTTTCATTTCCCTAGGGCCTACAAATTCCAGACACACACTAAAGTCCACTGTAACTTAGGTGAGAAGAAGTATTCTGCAGAGTCCAAAGTCATATCTGTACTGCTTTTGGGTCATCCAGAAATGTCATATTCCTCTGAGTCAGCTCATAACCAGAGCCTGGCTAGGGCTGACCTTGCCAGGCTGGATTAATGACCTTCCTCCCCAAGCTGTAGCATCAGAGGCCTAGCCCTGCATGACAAGCATTCCAAGGGCGAAGGCCTCCTCTCCAAGAAGAGAAGATGGGTTGAGCTACAGGTTAATCCATCAGCAGCTGTCACCGGTCTCACATATGCCCAGGTCAGGCCCATATGGGTCAGGTCCCGGGGTCCCGGGGGCTGCCCCCACAAGAAGTTAAGTTGGGGAGCGCCATTGCGCTCCCCATGAAAAATGCCCCAGCAGGGTGCCAGGAGCCCACCCTGGCCCCCGACGAAGCGAAAAGCCGGGGAGCGCCATCGCGCTCCACGTGAAGATCTGAGGGGCCCGGGATCCCATCTCCAGGCCCCAATGGTGCCGGTGCAGTGGCGGGGGGCGTGTCGTCGCACATCCCCTGCCGTATGAAGAACAGCCGGGGAGCACCATTGCGCTCCTCGTGAAGATCTGAGGGGCCCGGGACCCCATCTCCGGGCCCCGAAGAGATGGCGGAGGCGGGGGAGTGCCGCTGCACTCCCCCACGGCAGCGGGAAGGCGGGGGAGTGCCGTCGCACTCCCCCGAAGACCCGCCAGGCTGGAGAAAGCCTTGTGTCTGCCTGCCGGAGCGGGCAGACCAGAAGAGCAGCGCTGGCTCCAGCGGCCGCACACGAGGGTGTGGGCCAGACCGGGAGCCAGCCGGAGCAGCGGGCTCCCCAGGCTGCCCTCACCTCCCCCTTTAAAAGGAACCGAAGTACCGGGTGCCCGGGTGGGACCGGGCCCCCGAGATGTGGCAGAGGCAGCCGGGAGTGGGCTCCCCGAGCTGCCAGCAACTCACCTGGCAGCACGGGGTCTGGGTGGGACCGGGCCCCCAACACATGGTCGGAAAGCGGTGCAGGGCCGCCATCGCGGGCAGCACGGCTCTCCCCGGAGCAGCGGGAGAGCCGCTCATCTAAAATGCAACGATTGGGGAAGAGCGCCCCATAATTATTTGCAGGCCCGAGCCGGCCTGCAGGAAAATGCCTGTGTTTTTTCTGCGTGTGGTGGCCCCAGGAGGACGGGGTCACCACGAGGTGTGTGCCAAGGTGCAGGGGGAGATGCAGGAGCAACGCAGTCTCCCCCAGCACAAAGGAAGAAAGTCCCTCCCTAAGTCTCTGGGGACTTGCAAAGAATAGCCCCTCAAGGGCTCCGCACAGGCGTCAACAGCATTCTGTGGCTGGAACTTTTGTTCTTCAGCTGGGGGTGCGCTAAGGATTGCGCAAAGGAGTGAAATGTGAAGGGCTGTGTTTGGGGATGTCTGGAAAAGGGCATCCCCTGGAGATGAAGAGGTGTAATTGCACCAGAAATGCATTTACCCAGGTTATTTCTTTTTAGAGGGACTGAAAGTCACACGTGTAATGTGAAATACCTGTGTAAGGTGGAGTCATAAGAAAAGTGGGGTTAGGTTGCTGGACACTCCTTCTAGGGTGTCTGGCTGTATCTGCTTAATCCTGTGATTTTAACTGTGATGCCTTTTAGGGGCTTTAATTGCAATGCATTATAATTGTTATCAATTATAAGTACCTCATTTAAAGTGATGCCCAAACATGTATTCTTGCTACTGCGTTAGGGGAAGAACAACCCAGACTGATAGCCACTAAGATGTAGAGGTGTATACTTCATGGACAGTATGAGATGCTCAGCTGGGTTATGTGTCCCCAGGGCAGGTGTACCTATTTTTAATGCTTGTTGAGATGAGGGGGTGGGTCGCCACTGGGATGGTGCCAGTTGGTCAGGCCCTCGCTCCAGGTTGTGTCAACCCACTGCATTTGGGTGGCAAGATGATGCGCATACAGGGGAGTGGGGTCCTAGACCCCAACCCCCCCGCGGAAAGGGTGGAGATGTTATGCAATGTCACAAAGTAATTCCAACAGCTTATGTATATTTGTAAATTGGTGCATAGTATTGAGTAGTGTGTGTGTTTAATAAATGTACTCTTACTTTCATAAAGCAAAGTACAGACTGGACAATCAATTATTGAGTGCTATTTCTGCGTACTGGTAATGGCGATTACTAGCCCACACCACCTCCCTTGAGTAAGCCTTGGACTGCTCTGCAACGCTACCCTCTGAGAGTCAAGCGCTACAATAAGGTGTTTGGTTCCCAGTGAAGGACAAATGTGACGTGTTATTTGTGCAGGCCTCACAGATACTGCCTCGTTTTCCAACAATTAGCAAAGAAGAAATCATGTTAGCTTTGTGAGAAAGTGTCTTATTAGTTGGGATGGATTGAGGTCGACCAAAAGTAATGAAAAGACTATCCTGTTAGATCCACTTAAAGGTTTAAGTAATTTAAACTTGGTAGCTATGGCACAGAGCAGACAGGCTTAACTTAGATAAAAAGAGTAAAACATTAAGTAATTCCCAAAACAGTTTATATGTCCAAAACACAAAACAATAAAAACCCCACTCCTATTTATACCAACAAAGAATAATTTAATGTGCAAAATGACACCAACAAAAAACCAAGAAGAGGAACCAGAGGTATGCATTTTAAAGTTTTATTGAAACGGGGGAGGGTGAGAGTGAATTGTTTTAACAGTGGTTTTTACTGCTTTTTGGCTATTGTCTGCTCTTTAGATATTGTTTACCAACCTTAACAGCTTTACTAGGGTATTTCTATTATGAAGGATGTACCGCCGTTAGCGCGCGTCACCCACGGCCTCCATCTTGGTCAGCGGTCTAGTGTTTTTGGGATATAAAAAGATCAATGATAGTGCGACCACGCTGACATAATGGGGGAAGGTGAGAGTGAATTGTTTTATCAGTGGTTTTAACTGCTTTTTGACTATTATCTGCTGTTTAGATATTTTGTACCCACTTTGCCAGCTTTAATAAGGTGTTTCTAATATGAAGGGTGTACCTCCTGTTAGAGCTCGTCACCCACAGCTGCCATCTTGGTCACCGGTCTAGTCTTTTTGGGGTATAAAAAGATCAATAATAGGGCGACCCCGCTGACATAACGGGGAGGGTGAGAGTGAATTGTTTTATCAGTGGTTTTAACTGCTTTTTGATTATTGTCTGCTTTTTAGATATTTTTTACTCACCTTACCAGCTTTACTATGTTGTTGCTAATACTAAGGGTGTACCGCCTGTCAGAGCGCATCACCCACGGCTACCATCGTGGTCAGCAGTCCAGTCTTTTCGGTGTATAAAAAGATTGATGATAGCGCAACCGTGTGTGGTATCCAGCTCTTCTTTACATTTATTTCTTCCTCTGTATTCTATGCCCTGCTGCTCAGCCAGTGTGAGTGATGTCATAGAATGTTCATGTGTGTCTGGTTGAGTGAAATGTCAGTTGGAGTGTGTGGGCCGAGCAGCTGGGATGCTGCTCCCGGTGGGCTGCTACTGCTACAACTACCTTATAATCTACAATTCCTGTAACTATATACTCCTGATTGAACGGAAGAATAAACTACCTCTTGGATGAACCATCTACTCTGCCTGCCCTCCTTCTTACCTTATTACACTGTCAATGAGTGGAAAAGGACCTACAGTGCATTAATGGTCACTACTGAAACTTAAGAGGAGTCTAGATTGCTGCAACAGGGGAGGAGAGACAACAAGAGTACTTCTAAGTTAAACCTGTTTAAGCCTGCTAAGAGATAATGCGCCTGGGAGCCCCACCGGTGTCTGTTTCCATCTGACAGCCTCAACCCAGGGCATTTGAACAGGCACTGCTAAAGTTACATTATTTTGGAGCCATCCAGAAGGGAGCTGGAAGTACTGATAATTAATGGAGCCTGCTGATGAACTTCTAACAATCTGCAGAGTGAAACTGCAGCTGCTGTCCTTACATAACGAGAAAGCCAACAGTGCACTGCCTGTGAGCATCTTGAACTGAACACTTGATCTTAACTGGTGGCCTATATGATATTAATACCTGCGGTACCAGCGGTGAGTTTACAAGAGCGCTTTTAACTCCCGCGGCGTGAGCGTACATTTGAAGAGGGCTGAGGACAATTTGATCTGCTTCCAAGCTACTGTCCTAAAAGAAACTCATGTCAATGGTGCACGTGTGTATTTATCTACCTTCTTCTACCATGAGTACTTTAGACATGGTGAGGAGCGCTACAGGGAGCTGAGGGAGGGAGAGTGTTGTAACTGTCATGTACTGCTGAAGGCAGCGCAAGTTTGGAAGTGCGTGCCTTTTGGTGATTATCTGTCTCACCTGTGGTCTTCTATGTGCAGCATTTAAATTCTATTTGGATTCTTTAGCTCGTGAGGTCACCTCCTTCTGGAGTCTGCATAGAGCGTTTGCTTTTCAGGGGCGAGGAGGATGACGTAATTGAAGGAAGATCGCAGTGGAGAGGAGATCACAACATCCTCCAATTCCTTAAGAAAATTACATCACGTTGTGCTCTAGCGGCCATTTCATTGAGTTGGGTTCAGCTGTGTGGGAGTCTGCGGCAACCATGTCATCGTTCTCACATTTGCTGATGTGTCAGAAGTGTGCGACAGATGCTTGGATCATTTTACACATGGCACTGCCACCGAGGAGAAATTTACACACCAGTTAAATCCGAGGTGGGACTGTTATTCTTTGTGCCTTTGATGCTCTGTGGCCATAAAGGAAGTGTCCAGCATAACATTTTAAACTTTCTAAAAACTACGCATGACCGGCCTCCTAGGAGGATACTGTGGGAAACCGCCCAACGAAGCCTCTGAGTTGGATTTATGGTTACTATTTATGATATGCATGATTTTCGTTGCATGCTTTACTTTCCCAGTATCTTAATATTCAATTTCCGTCAATGATGTCATACTGTTGAGTTTGCTTTATGCTAGTTTTGATTGTCTGCCTGTATGGCATGTCATGTTTCCATGTTTGCCATGTTGATTTCATTCTTGCATAGACTTTAAAGCATTTATTGTCATGATGCTGCATGTATTGGTGTGGCGGTGAATTTACTTATTTATCTGCTTATTTATTTTGGCCATGTTTTTATTGTTGCTGATATTCTGCTGTCACCTGTGGTTTATGTGCCTTTAATAGTGCTGGGATTTTGGATGTTGCATCCCAAACTATTCATACTGTTGCTGGTGATGGGACTTTGTCTGATTTACTTATGGAGTTGGAAGATTCTGACTCTTATTTAAATCTATTTTATGGTGGTGAGCATGATTTTGAGCTCAAACCGTTTTTGGATGGGGCATATTGTGGCTTCAGGTCTTACTTGAAGTAAGTTGATGGGCAGATTGTTGTGTTGAAACTTTGCTTGAATTGGCTGGTGGTGAGCGTGATGTTGTTCTGTAATCATTTTTTATTGGGCACATTGTGTCCCTAACTTTACATGCATTTATTGGTGATGGCTTTACTTTACTTTGCTTGTATGCTCAAACCATTTTAGGAGAGCAATTTGGATCCCCAATTGCATTTTGTGATGTACAGCACAATTACGTGTATTTATTGGTGGTGGGCTTTACTTTACTTCACTTGTATGCTAAAACCATTGTGAGGGAGCACTTTGGTTCCCCAATTGCATTTTGTGATGTGCAACTTCCTGCACAATTCTTACTTGTTGTTCTTGTTGATGTCACTTTTGTGGGCTTAAACCATTTTTAGGGAGCGCTTTGGTTCCCCAATTGCATTTTGTGATGTGCAGCTTGCTGCGCAAATTTATGATTCATTTACTTTTTACTGGGTGCATCTGTGGCACCCTGGTTCTGCATCATCTTTTACTTGGGAATTCTTGTTGCATCCTTTGGAGCACATTTATTTCTATTTGTGAAAGGAGAGGTGTGTGTGTGTGTGTTGGTGTGTGTTTCTATTTTGCATCATTCTTTCCTAGGGAATATGTGTTGCATCTTTTGGAGCACATGTATTTCCTTTTGCTGAAGGGGAGAGAGTGTGTTGTGCATGTGTTATTTCTCTCTGTATTTCCTCCTTCTTTTCTTCCCTGTTTTATGATGTGTGTTTCCATCTTATGTGTACTGTTGTTTGATATTGTCTCCTTAAGGGAGGAAGGTGTATGGTATCCTGCTCTTCTTTACATTTATTACTTCCTCTGTATTCTATGCCCTGCTGCTCAGCCAGTGTGAGTGATAGGATGTTCATGTGTGTCTGGTTGAGTGAAATGTCAGTTGGAGTGTGTGGGCTGAGCAGATGGGATGCTGCTCCCGGTGGGGCTGCTACTGCTACAACTACCTCACTTAATTGCTAAGGTGTTTCTATTATGAAGGGTGTATTGCTTGTCAGAGCGCATCACCCACGGGCACCATCTTGATCAGCGGTTCTAGTCTTTTTGGTGTATAAATAGATCAATGATAGCGTGACCGCACAGTGCCAGCCATGCTGTCCGAAATTGTATTGGAGGCAGGGAGAAAGCACAATTTAGGCAACTTTATTCCAGAAACCAACTGCTAGATATGGGTAAGCCATTTACTCCTACTGGGGTTACACTGCTACAAGAAGCTGACACATCCCGTCCCCTTTCTTAACAATCCGGCACCATTGGTGGTTTCCTTAAACTGCAGCCTCTTAAATGTTAGGTCCCTGGTTAAACAAACGACCGAAATAGGAATTCTACTGAGCTGTAAATACTTAGATGCGCTTTTTGTAACAGAAACCTGGACCTCCTTTGAATCACTGGCTAATTTGAGTTTAGCCTGCCCTCAGGGATACAAGATTTTTCACTAACCAAGGAAGGATAGTACTGGTGAGGGTGTAGGAATCATTTTTAAGAAGAATTGGAACTTCATCCCACTTAGTCTCGATAACTTGGCTGGGCCCGATTTACTAGGTTTTTCCCTCAAGGATGATGAAGGCTGCATATGATCTGGTATCTTGTGTTACCTCCCTCCTAGGCCAGCTGGTTCATATCTATTTGATTTGTTAGACCTATTCAGCAATATGATACTAACTCACTCCAAATTCTTCATACTGGGTGATCTCAATCTCTGGACAGACAAAGCTACTTCTCTGGCCCAAAGAGACTTACTAGGTCTGTGCAACACTCTGGGACTGGACCAACTCGTGCATGCTCCTACTCATGAGGAGAGCCATAATCTGGACCTTATCTTTTTGACCTCTGGGCTGGTGACTGTAAACAATATTTCACCTTATTGTTGGACATATTTAATATGGGAGCCTTTTCATTAGCAGGAAGAGCGACCCACAAAATTCGGGACATCAAATTAATAAATATTAAGGCAGAGCATGAAAAAACTCTGGAGGCCGTGCTTAGACAATCGTTCTTCTCTTACTCTCTCGATTTCTGACCTAAGACGTTCAGTGGAAGATAATCTATCCACTTTGGAAAACCGACTGTCAGAAACCCTAGATCGAATTATTCCTTTAAAAGAAATAAAAGCTACTCGCAAAACCTCAGCGCCCTCGTATAGTATTTCGTTAAAGCAGCTTGTACAACGTTGCAAAAAGCTATAAAGAAATTGGCGCATTACCTATAAGGAAGATGATAAAATAGCTTTAAAGGCCTCCTTACGAGAATATAAGCTTAGTATCAAGAAGGCCAAATCAGACTACTATGCTAATGCCATTCTAGCTGCCCCTAATAGCACCAAGACGGTGTTTGATATCGTGCGGGAAATGTCTAACCCTGCCTGTCTGAGTCAAGCACTTGTACCCTCACAAGGTCTCTGCGATGATCTAGCTATGTATTTTAAAGATTAGATTAACACCATCCTAGCTGGCCTCAACACCCCAAGTCTGGCAAAGGTTGCTCCTTGTCAAGGGTCTAGCCCTCATGCACTGTTGCCTGGCGAGATGTTACAACCAGTGCCAGGCAATCTAGATGCTTTTGAACCTTTGGATGTGGATGACTTTAATTCTATAGCCATGGCAACCTCATCAAGCTCTCCTTTAGATGTACTCCTAGTTAAAATCTAGAAGGATCAGTCAGAAATTCTGTATCGCCTGTTAAGGCCAATCTGTAATCAATCCCTGATATCAGGTACCGTGCCGTCTGCAAGGAAGAACGCTATAGTTATGCCCATTAGGAAAAATTCATCTTTAGAGCCTGGGCCATCAATCAGGGAGTGCCTCAGGGATCGGCCATCAGTCCAATTTTGTTTAAATCTACTTCGTTCGGCTGATTAGACTTATTAAATCTCATAACATGACCTTAATTAATTTTGCTGATGACACCCATCTCATTCTGTCTCTGGGCAGCAATTTGCAACTATCCTCCTTCCATGACTGCCTGAATGACATTATCTCATGGCTCAACATCAACTCTCTAAAGTTTAATTGACATAAGACTGAGATGCTGTACTGTACAGCTCAATCCAAGCTGGAAACTCTACCCCTTAATTTCTTCCCACAGATCGTTTAATGGACCGGTGGCCGCTCTTAATTTGGTCCAGAATTTAGGAGTCACCTTTGTTGACAAACTTAGTCTGGAAACTCATGTAAATAAAACAGCAGGAACCTGCTTTGTGCTTTGGAATCGTCTTCGGAAGATCCTGCCAGTACTCCCCTCTTCCTCTAGAGCCATAGTTGTGCACAGCATGGTTCCCAGCCGCTTGGATTACTGCAATGCTTTTCTTCTAGATGCCCCTGAATATCTTTTACATTGTTTATCTAGGGTCCAGAATGCAGCTGCTAAGCTTGTCTTAAACCTACATCGCAGATCTTCTGCCTGCTAAGCATGAAGGGAGCTGCACTGGCTGGCACGTAAGCAAAGAATTTGGTTTAAATCCCTTTGCATGGCATTTAAAGCTTGCAATGGGATAGGCCCTCTTCCCCTTCAAAAGCAACTCAGAAGATACATCCCCAACAGAGCCCTCCGATCTGCATCAGCCAATTTGCTCAGTGAACTGAAGTTCAGGAACTCCAGGCAAGGTGGCAGGACCTTTATGGTCTGTGCAGCCAAGCTCTGGAATGCACTTCCCCCCTCCTTAAGATCCATGTCTGACCTATTGAAGTTTAGGAGGGTGCTGAAAACTTGGCTGTTCCCCGAGTAATCAGAATCCAGCCTCCGATCCCTGAATCTATGTTATTATAGGTATCTTTCTAAGGATATTGTTCCATTTCCTTTTCTTTATCTTCCCCAGCTGTTATGACCAGCGCCAGGATACTAGTTGGTGACAGTGCCCTCTATAAACTCAAAAATAAATAAAATAAATAAACTAATGTACAAATAGTGCCAAAAAGCACATAGCATCAATGGTAGTCAATGATCGAGGTAGACCAGAACCTAGGCATGATTTCAGGTCGATCACAGGGACTTGGGTTGAAAACAGCAATCAACTTTGTTAAATTTATAAATGCCCTACATTTAAATACCACACACTCTGCCTTCTAGGCTACAAGGCCTACATAGGGGTAACATCAACAACAAAGGTGTTTTTTCTTCTGTCAAAAAGGGTTTATTTTGAAAGATTGATCTGTAGGGTTAAGCTGCAGCTGCCAGGTTGCAGTGGCAGGTCAGGATTAATGTTTGCCTGGTTGCACTAGAGGATGGCATAGCAGTGCTGTAGTCCACAGGTGCCACTTAACTTACATGTCATGGGTGTATTTTGGTCATTACATACTATGGACTTATTGAAAAGTTAAATATGCAAATTAGGTGTTAGCCAAATTGAAATATTTTAGAGGTATGAGCACATGCACTGGGTTCTGGTTAGTAGTGCAAATGAGGGTGACCACGTCAATGTGCTCACGGAGGATGCAATACCCTGCTTCATCTTCCGTAGGGCAAAAATGCTGCAAATGTACAAAAGTGCAAATGCTGAACAAATATGAGTAACAACCTTTTAAGTCATCAATTCATTAAAATACATTAGCCTGCCAACAATTTGTGTCATTTTCATAAGGACCTGATATTTATCCCAAAATATTTTTAAAAGGATAAAAACCTTTTTCCAACATAGCCACACAATTAAAACATGTTCTTTCAGTGTCAATTTGTATTTGGCTGTCAAATATATTAATCCTATGACCACACAAATTCGGAGAAAACAAGACCATATATGTGTCATGTTACACAAGGTTTCTGGTATCAATAAGAGTCTTCATATGTTCTGAATTCAAGAAATCCAAAATAGTACAAACAATTATGTTTAATTTCTCTATTGTAAGGCTTATCTCTCTCACCAGCTAACATGTGGTTTCCTTATTACATCAAATAAGTGACAACTTTGGATTGGGAGTAAAATGAGTTCTGCTGTTTAAACTCAAATAAATTGTAATTTAAAATCCTCTTTAATGGTCATTTACGATCTCCTGTTAGCTACTCATATCCATGTGACTAGTTCTCACTTTTTCTTTTGATGTAACTTTTGTAAGGTGCTCTGATACCCTCAACGGGTCTAGTTTGCGCTATATAAAACTTTATAAATAAATAAATGGTAGAGTTGGATTCTAAGTCAAAATTATGAAAATGGCACTTTAAAAAGTTGCCATTTCCTTGTCCTAACCATTTGTGCCTTCAGTCAGTGTCCTGGTTCACAATGACTGTGAATGGCTCTGCTGTTGGGTTTTGTGTATACCTCCCTGAGGTTTGTGGATTGCTGAGGCAGTGCAGTGTCCTGTCCCACTTACCTTCCTAAGGGCTTGCCTCCAGCAGACACAAAGGAACTTGACAAGAGTCTATTATCAACCGATATGCCTTGACAGGGGAAGAGAAGAGCTTTCCAGAACCACATGTGGGGGTAGGATAGGGTGTCCCCCGACTCAGTACGTCTGTCACCAGGCATAAATAATAGACCCTCAGTACACTTCGTCAGTACACTCCAAGGTCTGTGGAAAATATTGAACCTCCTGAACCACTCACCAGATCACTTCTGGACCTGTGAAGAAGACCTACTGCCCTGCCCTGCTACTAGAAGGACTGCCCAGCTGCTCCAAGGACTGCATTGCTGCCCTACTATCTGAAGAAGGAGGATTGAACCTGGCCCTTGAACACAGGACCACCAGAGTGACTCCAATGGTAGTTGACTGGCCTCCTCTGTGAGCTACAGGGACATAACAAGCTCCTTATGCCTTGAACCCTGCTGCTGGCATGTGCTGGAGTCAGCCCTAACCACTCAAGTGGGGCCCCCAGGTCTTGGACCCTTGCTGTGGTGCTGAAGTGATCTCCTCTTACCAGAATACAAAATCTGGAACTTAGTCGATTTGTCACCAGACATTGCTTGGAGAACGGAGAGATGACCAGGACCTACCTGGCAGCTTATCTGCCCAATATGCATCACAGGTCGACCTGACTTCATGGGAGCTCCTGCTAAATCCTTCTCCGCAGCAGCAAATCTTCTTCAATGGGACATCCGGACAGCAGTATCCGGCCTCATGGAGCCCTTTTCTGCTACAACCTGCAGCCTTGTCCTACTGGGTGATACCAAGCTCCAAAAACTTCTAAGTCCAAAGGTTGAAATCTTCACTGGGCTCAAAGAGTAACAGCTCTCAATCAACGACTGCATCCTCCTCAGCCTGGAAATCCAGCTTCTTCCACTCTGAGCTTTTCCTATCTTCATTGATGGCTTCACCGAGACCTCATCAAGTGGCTCCCCTTTGTCGAGCCTGCTGCCTTGCCCAGCTGGGACTCTACCTTTACCAGAACCTTTCTCAACAATTATTGTAAGTCTAATGGTAAACTGAGAAAGGGCCCAATCCACAGCCTGTATCCGACCTACACTACATCGCGGTCTGCATTACGACTTAACGTTTGACTTTGCCCGGACTTACGCGACCAGAAACCTTGGTTGGCACTTTGATCTTGTAGTTGGAAGATTTCACTGAAACGTTTACAAATTCTTAAGTCCAGTTCTACTTGTGGGATTTAAATTGATTTGTTGTCATTTTATTTATTGAAATATACTTTTTGTCTCTTTACTGCATTGGGATTTTTCCTTTGTGGTGTTTTCACTTTATTACTGTTTGTGTGCAGCATAAATACTTTACACATTGCCTCTAAGTTAGGGATGACAGCTTTTATGCCAAGCTACCAAAGGGTTAATCACATTATAATTTAGTGACTTTTGTGGTTCTCCCTGACAAGGATTGTGGTTGGTGCCTGAGTGGGGCTTCTGCATTCCCAACCAATAACTCAATTTATTACAATAACTAACATGTCTGGTTGCTCACGGGCCTCAGGTATGGAGACAAGGATGTAAGCTAGTTTAGAATCTTTGTAAATTACTATGAAATTGTGCCACTAAAAATACATGTACATTTTCTGTAATATAAACATATCACATGAAAGACCTTTGTGAACCTGATGTCTACAAAAGTTATTCGGTCCTTGTTCCAAACTCCTGAAAAGATTTGTCCCAGAGTTAGAAACTTGAACTTGTAGCTGGGGACTGCTTTACACATCAAAAAATGAGCGGAGTTTGCTTCCCTTCTTTTTTATTTGGATGCAGTGAGGGTAGTAATAGTCCTCATCTTGAAGGGCAAGGTAAGCACTGAGGCTGATAGAGGATGAGTCTTCATTATCAAGTGGGCTCAATAGTTTTGGATATGGATAATTTATGGCCTGACTGTTCTTGACAATTTATGGCATTGAAATGTCATTAGTAACATGGATTCAGGGATCTAGTAGAAGAGACTTTTACACCCACCAGAATAGGATGTATCCTTTATAAAATAGGGCCTGTATAGTCATAGGGACTTAAGACTCACTTGCGTCTTGCTTGGCTTTCTTTTTCTTTCCACTGAAGTGACTCTTATAGAATGGGAGATCAAAGCAGAGAAATAAAAGGTACTTGCTAGCTAGAGAATTGGAGTGAACAGCGACCTATGTCTTGAAATAGTGAAAACCCTTTGACCAGTGGAAGCAGACAAGGGATCAGCCTAGTACGACTTGGTTGTTACTCACATTTGTTTAGCGTTTGCACTATTGTACATTTGCAGCATTTTTGCCCTATGGAGGGTGAAGCAGGGAGTCAATTTGATGTATTTGAATCTCACCCTTTGTTTTAATTCTAAAGACTTCAACCAAGAGTGTCACTGCATGGAGAGAACAGCTTTCATGAATCATAAAGTAGTGGTCAGATGCACCCTGCCTGAGCTCAGTCATAATTCTGTCATTTGTTGTGTGCATTGCTAACCATAACCAGCAATTTTCAGTTGTTCAAACTCTGCATCAGAGCCTCCTCCTCTCTTTTTGATTTCCACATGAAGCTGAAGATCTGGCTTTTCAGCTAACAAACCTAAAATGGGCAGGGCTAGGCACATACACATGATCAGCACCAAGATACTATACCGGGTGATAGTGTGCTTTACAAATATACATAACATAACACCTGGCTTAATTTGCTAGTTGTTAAATTTCATGTAGGTTAATTTAATGGCAGTTGAACTCTTATTGTCCTCCCATATACCTTTGTCTCCGATGTTCCAGTCTTCACATTTGCAACAGTAAGCTAAACCCACTAAGCACCTGTCAAATTATGTGTGGATTTATCAAGCAGTGCCAAATGTATTGGCAGTTGAATACTACTGGCATTGGACATTGTGCACCAAAAATCCATTGAACTTGAACTGGAAAAATCAATCCCATATCCAGACCCCAGAGTGTTACAGACCACTTTTGTGATGCTGACATTCACTTTCTTCAGCTATTTCACACCGCTATTAATAGGGATGTGTCACCAGCGCCAGTCACTCTGCAGACTATTCCATCAAGCCCACTTAGAAAACCTAGTCTCAACTGCAGAACCATGAACGAGTACAACCATTACAAGTTCCCACAGCTCACTGTGAAGCTTTAGAAACCAAATCTCATGTCAGGTCCATGCTTCTCAACTGCAGGTCGGGAGTAAAACATGCAGTTGATATCGCAGATCTTGTTCTCACACTAGACCTTGACCTCCTCATATTAACTGAAATGTGAATCAAAGAGACCTCCTCACCTGTCCCGGACCTTCTAGTTCCACCCAACTATGACATCATCAGACTGGATAGAACTGGAAGATTTGGGGGGGCTTAACATCCATTTACCATTCCATTCTCACCCTGAAACATTCACAAACTGTGCCATGCCCGCCTGCGAATATTTATGTATCGAAATTTGGAGCAATAACAAGAAGGTATGCAAACTCCACATGATTTACCACCCCCTATCAAACAAATTTCCTTTCATTGAACAAATAATGGAGACCATCACCTCTAACTAACGATAGAATGACTCTAACAACCCCAAACTGAACACTTTTAAGGCTTTACTCATGAACCTCAACCTTACCCCGTCATGGTAATGGCTCAGCACACAATAGAGGCTACACCCTGGATCTAATCATAGCAAATAATACCATTCAACTTGAATCCCTAACCCCCTGTGATTGCTCAGACCACTACCTAATCTCCTTCCTCATCCTGTAGAAGGTGTTGCTTAGAAAGGGCCAAACTCTCAAACCCAGACAATGGTTCAGAGACTTGAGAAACATTAATCCATACAATCTAACCTCTACTGTCAGCAACACCCCTCTGCCTCCCACCAACATAACGAATGTCAATGATCTGGCTCAACATACATACACTCCATGTCAGATATACTGGATATGATTGCTCCTAAAGAGGTAATAAGAATACCGAGCTAACACTCCTAACCCTGGCTCAACGGAAGCCTTAATGAGGAAGGATGTAACTTAATGCTTTCTGAAAGATCATACAGAAGCTCTCCTTCCATCACACACCTCAAGCACCTATGGTCGACAAGAAGCTCCTACAATAAACATATCCAAAGTTCCAAAACAGAATACTTTAGGGTGCAATTAGGCAATGCAAAAAGCAGACTCAGGAAACTATTAGAAATCACCAAACAACAAACAGTATGCAGCCCTAACCAACATTCAGCTGACACTGGATCCTTGCCAAGCAGCATGGAGCTCTCCACCCATTTCATTGGAAAGACAAGGAGGATTGAATCTGACCTGCATTGCACTTCATAGCTTCTGCCAACCCAGGTCCACCCTAGGCTTCTACCTGTACAACAGCAGGTCAGTTCCCCTCCTTTTGGATATATTACTAAAAACAATGCCACCTGGAGTGCCTTCAAAATCCCAGAGGAAACAGCTTTACTTAGAATATTACCAACAATAAAACCATCCAACCATTTCAATGATCCTCTCCCCGCCAAGTTCCTCAAACAAATGAACCCTTCCATACACCCTCTCTGGACGAAGATTATCAATGCATCTCTCTCTAAGGGCCTTTTTTTACTGACTGCTTAAAGATAGGGCAGGTCGCCCCTATTCCCAAAACAACAAATGAAGACCTGTCTGACCTCAATTATTACCGCCCAATCACCAACATCCTGACACTAACAAAGCTATTAGAGAAATACGACACCTTCAACTCTGCAGCCACATTGAGCAATTTCAACTCCTTGATCATCACCAACCTGGATTCAGAACCGGTCATAGCACTGAAACGACTCTAAAACGCACATTGTTGAGGACACTCTGAGAATGCTAGACCAGAACAAACCCTGCCTACTTATTCTACTTGATATCTCCTCTGCTTTCGGTACGGTCAAACATGATTGACCTTCTTGAGAAGAGGATGGGGCTATCTGGCCCCGTCTTAAACTTGTTTGCCTCATTCCTTCATAATAGAGCACAAAGAATCAAAGTCAATCAAACCCTATCTGACACCACACCAGTCACGATTTGAGTGCCTCAAGGATCTACACTCTTACCAACCTTATTCAACTTGCTTTTGGAACCTCTTACCAAACTTCTGAAGCATTCACTACCAAATGTATGCCGATGATACACAATTGTATCTGAAAATTTCCTCACCCGAAGACATCAAACTGCTCAACTGTACCTTACTGAAAACAGAAAACAATGGCTGACCTGCAATCACCTCATGCTTAACACTCTAACAACTGAATTCCTACTGCTAACCCCTCACAATCACTCTGCCCCCACAGAAGAATGACTCAAACAACTCATTGCTCTCAACTGTGTCCATTGATTGTTTATATGCAGGAAGGGTCGCCTTCCTACACATAAACAATCAATGGCAATTTGCTGTTTCTATGTGTGCTGCACAAAGCTGCAGATATGAAAACAGCAAAAAACGAGGAGAAATAAAGCATTTCTCCTAGTTTCACCTGCTTAAGACCAGGTTTTCCCTGGTCTTAATTTTGGTGCTGCCTCCTATTTACACCACCCTTGTAAATAGGGGGGAAGCGTCAAAATCAATGGTTGTTGCGGTGGAACGCCCACCGCAACACTCATTGCCCTCCCCTTTCACGCTAAGTACAGCGTGAAAGGGTGCCTCATTTACAATGCAGTGTTAAGCCATTTAAGTGGCTTAACTCTGCCTTGTAAATAAGGTGAAGCCCCTATCGCCAACACAACGTCACTAAAAGTGACGTTGTGGTGGTGATAGGGGCTTGTAAATATGCTCCTAAATTTGCTGAGGAAAATCAAATCTTGCCCCTTAATGACTTACAATTAGATGTCCAATACCTTGCCATCTCCAGTTTAGACTACAGGAGCGCTACTCTGGCAGGCCTACCCAAAGTAAGGCTGACCTCACTACAGGCCTCATTGAATTCAGCTGCTGGACTCATCACAGGATCCAAGAGATTTATCCACATTACCCCTTACCTATGAAATCTAAAATGGCTCCTGTTTGAAGCTAGAATACTGTTGAAGATAGCTTGCATGGCTCAAACAGCCATCCACCACAACACACCTGTCTACCTGGTTAAA
This sequence comes from Calotriton arnoldi, assembly GCA_963921515.1. Classification (NCBI taxonomy): domain Eukaryota; kingdom Metazoa; phylum Chordata; class Amphibia; order Caudata; family Salamandridae; genus Calotriton; species Calotriton arnoldi. The sequence continues at coordinate 861,529 of CAWUFW010002467.1, read as the reverse complement.
AAACTTGAACTAACGGGTGGTATTAGATTGTTCTCAAGAGGCTCTAACTCCCAGCTGCTGAAGCCACCGAAGTTCAACAAAAAGAAGACTTACAGCCACTCCTTTTCTGTTCTAGCCCCAAGAATATGGAACACACTGCCCCCAGAAATTAGGACAAACCCCTCCTCTACCGTCTTCAAAAAATAAGTAAGAAAGTTTCTATTGAATGGACTCTTCCACTAGTTATCTGTAGTCACTCAGATGGATTACTGTCATGTGGACTTGTGTGGATCATGGATCTACCAAGCCGTTGTGGTTTGCTCTATCTGTTTCTTTGTTTTGTATTGCTCCCTACATTTCCTTCCTTGCATTTTACCTGCTATGTATGACCTGACTGCTACATGTACAGCTCTCTGATAGCAGGAAGGGTCATGTTTGTGCTTTATAATTGTCTGAAAATAAATAAACAAATAGAAAAAACACTTCTTGGCTGAACAAACTTTCACCAATTTGATAAATAAACGTACTCAAAGCGTGGTTTTTAAGATATGGTGTAAATTTGTTCCGCTGTTTTCTAGAACTTAGCATTTAAATAGGGGTTCAGGTTGAACATGAAGGGGTTGACCCTCAGAAAAAGTTCTGAATAGCTGGTGGGTGGTCCCACGAGAGTCCTCTGGTACCAACATTTTTTTTTTTTAAATGGCTGCATTTGATGTTTTTGCTCAGCTGAGGATGGCTTCTCCCAGGGGATGTGTACCCCTGCGCCCAACTGCTGCTGCTCACAACCGAACATACTTTAACTTTAAGAAACAGACATGATAAACAGCATCACATTTTTTCTGTCTTTTAACCAAGAAAGTGGATTCTAATAAAAAGCTATTTTTTAGCAGGTGTTTAAAAAATGTAATTTATTTCTATAGTTTTTTATTTTTAAGGTGTTTAGCTACCAAAAATATTTACTGGACATCTACTCTTGAACCACAAATAACTTTAAAAAATAATGTTTTGCACTTCAGTTCGTTGTCCTGGGCGCCAGAACTTTGCTCTGCACTAGAAATGACTTTAGAGCATTTGGTGCAGTACAACCCAACAAGAGTTTAAAAAGTGTTCAAGTCCCTCTGTGCTGCTAGGACTTATGGTGTTGTGGAATCACCTGGTTGCCCAGATGGGCCTGCAACTGTAGATGAAGCCTCCCCTTCCTCATCCAGTCTCCTTTTGGCTGCATTCATTTGGTGACTATGCCATACATTCAAGTGCTGCATCACACCTGATGTGCTTAAAGAGTACTTCTTGCCAGTATTTCTGCTAAATTCTTAGAGGAACAGGGTGCATGCAGCAACTTTAATGGACACATTCTTCTATGCTGCTAGAATTTAAGGCAATGGAATATGGCATGGTCCTTGACAGCTCCTTCTGAGATTCTTGCTGTGGTGTCTCCTCTCCTTCAGATGGTATGTTTTTATTTATTTATTTTGATAAATGCTTAAAAAAAGGGAAAACTGACAGAAAATGGGTCAGAGCACAGCACAGACTGTTGACACATCTATGTGCAAAACCCTATTTAGTAAAGAGGTGGAAACATTTTCAAAATGCATCAATATAATGATTTCTACCAATTTGATGTGCTTTTACTGTACGTCACTGGTAATGATCTAATATGATATGTCATTGGTGATGTCATCAATGATGTCATTTATCATGTCATGAGTGGTGTAAAATATGAGGTAATAAGCAGTGCATGACAGAGGTGCAAGTTATAGTTATTTCACTAGACTATAGCTGGTGAATTTCAGTGCTTGTTTCAGTTTTTAAATGCTGGGACTCTTTTCATCAAAAGACTTGACCGCGGCATGGAAACAGTCCTGGTCTACCATGGAGTGTAGACTCTGTGGACACAGTAGTTAATCATTGCTCCACTTGTGCATTTTCCTGGCTATATAATCACTCAGGAAGAAACTAGTACGTTCATCCCTAAGACAGTTGCAAATAAGATCATGTCCGCTATTAGGAGGGTCGCCGGTTCAGTCAGTATGTAAGACTGTGGATTTTTTGGCCATAGCAGCCAAGGAGTTTGAAAAACAAAGAGTCCCTAGGATTCGTTGTCTGGTGTGGTAGAAGGTTTGCCAATTGTTTGTGATTCTTTGTACTGAGGAGAATCTTATAAGTTCTTTGTGCATATTTTCTGGCATTTAAGGCAAACCGATCATTACAGCACTTTACATCTCGGTTGCAATAGTACCTCTCCCCAACTAATACATTTTAGCATGCCATCATTTGCTGTAGAGCACTTTAAGAAAGGACTCAAATCATAGCATGTTTTAGAGGTTATAAAATGTTCTTAATTAACATGCACATAATTGTGGTAAGTTTCTTTTAAATCGTGCGCCCAGCACCAATGCATTTGGCATTGTACATAGGCCACTGAACATTTTGCAGCTGAGGCCAATCTCACGAGGTATGAATAGTCACTAAAAGACTCGCTGTATTTGCAGTAAACACAAGTATAAAAAAGACAGTGGACAACTTACCTAATTGCCTCGGTATTTCAGGTGATCGCACCTGTTGCACCTAATCCGTCACATCATTTATGTAAAAATGGCTGTCTCAATGCATTTGCACTTTAAAAAAGGTTCTGCTGTTCAAGCCTAAGAATAATCAGCTGCTATTCGTACGTAGCTGACTAATGTGATATAATATTGTTGTAACATGTATACATTTTCCTCAGCTTAAACTATTTCTGTTTAATGAAACTCACCTGCTGTTTTGATTTCAAAGGTTTTTAGTCACCATCAAAAATCAAGTATTATTATTATCATTATTATGTTTCAGTTTTTAAATGCTGTTTCTTGTTTCATAACTTCACCTAACTATGATGTTACTTTACCTTTGTTTTTTTCAGTGAATTTCTCATACACACTCTTGAAGAATACTAAAGACCAGGGGTACAAAAGGTGGACAAGACAGTCAATGGAGCATACATGGCTCCATTCACTGGTGTGTTCGTGGAATAGCACAGGAAGCACCTGTGTTAGTTCTGAGAATTCTTCTTAGTACATTCAATTGCTCTGTCTCATTGGCACCAGCATCGCTGAGGAAGGTTCGTCAGCAGCTTGACTGTCATGAATGGCCTCCAATATGCAAGTTCTTGCTTGAAAAAAAAGATTCAGAAGCTAGGATGATATGGAGTGGTTCCGGGAGAGCTGGCAGTCTGGCACGAAGCATTGGAATAAGATTCATTCAAGCTGGTAGTGGCATGCGTTGTTGGCCGCTCTGCAGAGCAGCAGGAGTCTTCTCCGAAAGTTCCCATACATGTAAGTCAGAATATTTGTCAGTCAGCTAGGTGATCACGAAATGCAGGAATACATTCGAAACTAGGAAGGATGACAAACTGGTAGTCCCACCACATTGGCCCAGCTGGAATATGGGTGTCTGGGTCAGGCTAAATCTCAGCTCAATGTGGATCTTTGTACTTAGAATAAATGAAATATACTCTTTGGAACTGGTCTTCCTATTGAAAAGTTTGGGCATGGTTAACGCATTTCCCTCAACTCATGAATACCCAAGGTAGGCCCTCAGTGCTGGGAACTACTTTACTTGACAGTGGAGGGGTAATGCAGGGTGATTCATGTTGATAGTGAAGCCTCAGGAATTATGCATTTTCTTTCTCTAGTGTCTTCAGACCAGTGGAAGAAAGAGCTGTTTTCACTAGTTGTCTATCAGAATATTGTGGACAGAAAGATGAACTTGCATAAATATTGTAGCTCAAATATTTGCATGAAGTAAAAGTTTTCTTGGATGTAGGTTTTCTATTGTTAATGAGATCCAAGCCACCTTTATGCTGATCTTAATATTCCAGTCAATACACTTGAGGGCTTGAGGAGATTTGGGACCTGCGTGAGCTGACTCCCCTCCAAGACATCCACCCCCTAGGTTTATGTCTCACCACGACCATGACATCCCCGGAAAGGACTGACCCCAAGGGCCCACCCTGTCACCATCTTGACTACCTCATGCCTTCAGCGTGGCCCACCTGCTTTGTCTGGTTTACCTTATTCCTCACTCTGCCTTGGCTAGGTTCACCAGTTTTGAAGTGAGGTTCAGGGGCAGAAGTCGTTTATAACATCCGTTTATTTAAGTTTGATTGCATGCAACGTGTATTTAAACGCGAGCCTTTTCAGTGAGCGTTTTCCTGCCCTGGACGTGCTCGACTGAACAGGACCCACACTTCCTGTGGTAAGTGCTTTGATCGCAGGGCTAATTTAGTACTCTTCTACTGAGGAGGATGCCATCGGGTTCTCTACATGTCCCGCTGGCTTTGGCATTTTAACACTGCGCTACCTACCACAGGTGCAAGTTCCTCCAGCCATCGTGCTTGTGTCCCACATTGTTCGTTTAGCAGACCGAATTTCTCCCCCTGACCACAACTCCTATGAGCATGTCTCAGCAGGTCACGCGCCACACAGCGGTCCCGAGCCGGAATGCACGCGAGGCTTGTGGCTCCAATACTACACCTCCCATGAGCCTCGTGCTTCCGGGTACGCGCAACTCAGCTGAACTGAGTTTGATTGCACGCAACGTGTATTTAAACGCGAGCCTTTTCAGTGAGCGTTTTCCTGTTCTGGACGTGCTCGACTGAATAGGACCCACACCTCCTGTGGTAAGTGCTTTGATCGCTGGGCTAATTTAGTACTCTTCTACTGAGGAGGATGCCATTCGGTTCTCTACATGTCCCGCTGGCTTTGGCATTTTAACATCGCGCTACCTACCACAGGGACACCGCACAACCCTCGGCACCCCCGCAATCTTGCATCTTGCTGTTTGACAGCTGCCTTACTCTTCAATTGAGCAGGCTACTCTTTTTGTTTCCACGCCATCATGCCGCTATTTGCCATCTCAGGTAAAACCCTGCCCTCCCTCCCGTAGTTTCCCCGCCTGCCAGGCACCGCACCGCACCCTGCGGGCTGCCCGTTAGGCACTTGTTTGCCGTAGTTCCCCCCTTCCCCTTTTCCCCCCCACCCGCGCCAGGTTTTGGTTCCACCGGATCACGCCTTGTGACACATCATGTCACCTAGGTTGACCTCTAGACCATCCGGCCTTCTGGATCACCCCCTTCATAGAGCAGACACATGTGGACTAACACCATCAGCCCTGATGCGCTTACTCGCTTTTACCAGCCCACTCCATCCACTGGTTGCTAGGCTGTAGCCAGAGTTCATCGGGTGCACCACCTCACCCAGCGTGCCCGGTGTAACCACACTGCCTTGTTCTGGCAAGTGTTACATCGCGCACCCTCGCCATCACCCATAAGTGTTTTGACCACCTTATCCTTCTGCTATAATCTCAATGAGCTCCCTGAACTGTGCTCCCTTCTCTGCTGAATCCATTTCACCGGTCTATGCATGTTGTCCAGGGTTGACAGATCCCTGGTCTTTTGTTTGTTTGGCTCTCTTTTTCGTTCTTGCGCCTTCAGCCATACCTTTGACGCCCAACGACAGGGAAACGTGATCTGATAGATTTTTAAGTCGCTTTTTGCTCTATCTCTAATCCCTCCCTTGGGGCTTCTTGGTTTTTAAAGAAACACCATTTACCTCTCTCTGCATGCTCTGGTGTACGTACCACATGGCTAATATGCCTGGACAGATGTAGTGAACTGCACAATCCACTGCGGTGAGTCACATGTCTTTGCATTGATATAAAACGTACATGTGCTTCAAAAATGCTAAAATTTAGAATGTAGGAGGTTAGTAAATGTACATGAGACTTTGGTTATACATACATTGTTTATGCATTATGTTGACATACATGCCTTCATGTCTTCTATATAGGTTGTATGCAGTCCATACTGAACAGTCAGATTACTGGTTCAGTATCAAACTATTGATTTATTCACGTGTTTTTACAAATTATTTTTTTCACGTACACACACTTTATAACTGCAGTAGCTGAACAAATTGACCCTGAAGAAGGCCGCGACACTACCTAGGTCCTCCTGGCCGAAACATGTTGGTCTAGCTACACATGTGCTTCTAATGTCGGCACGTGTGTTATCAGCTCCTCATTGTTTTTAATCCTGACACCGGGTAGCTGAATAAAGTCACAATATAGCTAACCCTGTAGCCAGTTTTAATTTTTCACAGCACTGCACTTTCTTGCTCCATACACACACCGGCTCACATAGGGGTTTAGTATACCCTGCCTGATCAAATAAAACCATCCCTGAGCTCCTCCCTCGTAGAGAGGGGTTGTAGCCCACACGAAGACTAGGTCTTTCGTGTGAGGAGGCACCCCATGATGAAGCATGACACCTCTGGTGTGTGAGGGGAACCGTCCTAAAAGGGAATTTTTCCCCCATTGCATGACACACTAACCTCCTCCTAACCCGGACCCGTGGCTTGTTTCGTGTGTTACTTAATATTCCAGTACCATAGGGTTTAACTATTTTTGTTAAGGGAAAGCTGAGAGGATGAGCATATTGGTCCTCATCTGGCTGTCCAAAAAGGGATCCATAGTAGTAGGCAGCTTCCTCACAGACAAGTGGGGCCCAGCAGAGTTACTGGAGTCAGGTCAGACTTGGTCCCCCAAGGGTGCCTGAGGAGGTAGTAGTGCTAGACCTTTTGATGCAACATAGCTATGTCATCATTCTCACTTGGTGGCAACACCCCCTCTTCCAAACTGTACACAAACGTGCAGTGGAGTCTTGGAGAGCTTGTGAATCATTCATTCTCCCTGTGCACTAGAAAATCTTTCATCTGGTCACCAAGGGTTACCGTCATGTGGAAGGTAACGGGAGCTTCAGTGCTCCTTCTACCTTCCAAAGTGACTGAAGAGGTGCTCCATAGCATCCCCATATTCTAGGTCCCAAACTACTTCTGAACCTCTAAATCTCATATATAAAATACAACATCTCCTGCCAGAATGGGTAACTCTTTCTCTTTTAATGCACACACAAACCAGACACTTCTCCAGGGACTTTGTCGTAATGGTCTCATATAATGTGCAGATTGTATATAAAGTCTCATCTACTGACAAGGTACAGAGGTCACAATTGCATAGTCACTACAAATCCCCTTCTGGATGCACACTCCAGTTTGCATCAAAAACATAATTATTAAATTGCACCAGATGTGCGTGTTTGCTCCCTGTATCGGGGAAAATCTGATATGCGGGAGCAAATAGCACGTGTGCACAGTTTGCACAAAAAGGAATTGGTAATCACCTGTGCTATTAGTGCCTTATTCCTCATTCTGATGGGGCAAACTTAGAATAAGGTCGAATTAAAGACCTGGGGGCTTATTTACAAGCCCCTTGCGCCACTTTTGCGTCACTTTTAACATGGGAAAAGTGACGCAAAAGTGGCGCAAGGGGCTTGTAAATCTGCCCCCTGCTACTTAGTGCACCCCGCTAATTAGTAGATGTGCAACGTGCATTTTGCGATTATGTCATAATCTGGCTCACCTAAAATACTTTAGCTGCTCCAAAGATTTACCAATATAATCTGCTATTTTCGTCTTTACATTTACTAGCTGAGGCTCCTAAGTCAAAGCTAAAGGCACATTCCAATGTGACGCCATTTTATCTCAATGCCTCGTTGCATCGGTGTTAATCCGGTTCTTTTGTGAGGCGGCCTCTCGTGTGTGTGACCTCTAAGGCGTAACATGCAGCCGGCTACTCGGTAATTAAGATAGATCAGATGGCAAGGACATCACATTGATCGTCCCAGAGATGGTATTCATCATTTCCACAAGTGAAGATTGCAAAGAGCGCTGACTGATGGAGCCTGCGTGGACAATATAACAAGAGAATTAACTGTCAGTGAAACAACCTTAGGAGTAGATAAGCAGAGTTCAGCGGTGCATTTAATTTGAGTATGCGTTCCCAAGGCATGCAATGCAATGAACATAAAAAGTACATTAAATGTTGTGCAAACTATACAAATCCATTCTGATAAAACTGTAAATTTGGCAATATATTCAGTTTATGCTAGAGCATAATCAACAGTGATTTATGCTGACAATTAAAGATAAAATCTGATGTCAGCATTTAACTAAAATTGCCCATAAACGTGTCCACACTTTTCTTTGTAAAATAATTATAGAGCGGTCAATCACTCTTTTTATCATGTAATCAGTAAACCATTATACAATTTCAATTGCATAATCTGGATACAAATGGGGACTGTTTTAGCACACTGGCAAGACATTAAAATTCCAATATGGTCAAAGAAATACAAGGGAAGCTCGATTTTAAAGGCAGATGTGGAACGAGTACTTCTGATAAGAAGACGGGCAGCAGTCTTATAAAGAAGACGGCATAGCAAAAGTGTCGTCCACGGTTATGCAGTCATTTGACCCCACGACTAGCAGCAGGAATACTTAAAAAAAATTAACTTCGATTTTTTTGCATACTTTCATACTGAATATAAATATGTTTTCTATTCGGGGCATTTGAGGCCTATTCAAAAAGCCATTTGGGAGTACGTAAATTAGTACCCCTGCAGTAGTCTTTTACTACTCTTAAATGTCTTTGTGAACTGGTCCTAAAATATCCAATTTGGGAATAAAAGGTACATGTAATATTTATAAACAATTAGCACGAATAAAAAGCACTATGCATTTGCTGAAATCATAAATGTTTTTGTGAATGTGCCCCCTAACAAACAAAATGTCTTCATTATGTATCCTGTTAAAATCCTGAATTAGGTTTCAACTCATGTTCACTCTCAATTTGGTGTTACAAATTTAATGGTAATGGCCACATCGCTGGGATTACTCCCCTTCACATTTCAACAGAAAAATCCTGGCCAAATATGAATAGGAAAAATTGTTTGGCATAAGGGAAAAACTATAAAAAAACGGTGGACAAAACAAACATTTCCAAGAGTATTGCCTTTTTCCAACACCAAAACACCCAGCATAAATAATCTAGAGAGAGGTTTTTTGAAAACAGAAAGATCACTGGTTTGGTGATCAGGTGACGAGGAATCGGATTCCATCTTTTGCTAGGTGAAAAAGAAAAGGTCTGTCTGTCTGCCATCTGTCCATCTGTCCATCTGTCCAACTGTGCGTCCTCCTGTCCATCTATCCATCTATCCATCCATTCATCTATCTATCTATCTATCTATCTATCTATCTATCTATCTATCTATCTATTTATCTATCTATCTATCTATCAATCTATCTACGAGAAAGCAAAAGACACACAATTGATGGACGGAATGCAGAACAAATCAAAACATTCACCCCCAGTCGTGAGATCTGGGTTAAATTCATCATTCTTTTGCTCACCATGCCACCCCAGTTTAGACCTGGCCATATGCAAATCAGTCTTGACCCTGTGCCTCATGGGAACAGCCCAGCCCGAACTGCCAAGCCAGGTCCTCCCTGGACCGGAAACAAGTATCCTAGGACCGGTTTTGGGATTTCACCCCTCATCAGCTAGGATAGCTTGATTCCAGTGGCACAGTGAGCTCAGGACCCACGTCTGGGCATACCTGGCTCACTTAGGGCGAGAAAGCAAAAGACACACAATTGATGGACGGAATGCAGAACAAATTAAAACATTTACCCCCAGTCAAGAGATCTGGGTTAAATCCATCATTCTTTTACTCATCATGCCACCCCAGTTTAGACCTGGCCATATGCAAATCAGTCTTGACCCTGTGCCTCATAGGAAAAGTCCAGCCCGAACTGCGAAGCCAGGTCCTCCCTGGACCAGAAACAAGTATCCTAGGACCGGTTTCGGGATTTCACTCATTATCAGCCAGGATAGCTTGCTTCCAGTGGCACAGTGAGCCCAGGACCCACGTCTGGGCATACCTGGCGCACCTCGGGCGATAAAGCAAAAGACACATGATTGATGGACGGAATGCAGAACAAATCAAAACATTCACCCCCAGTCAAGAGATCTGGGTTAAATCCATCATTCTTTTGCTCACCATGCCACCCCAGTTTAGACCTGGCCATATGCAAATCAGTCTTGACCCTGTGCCTCATGGGTCCCATGCTCACTACACCACTGTATTCAAGCTAGCCTGGCTGATGAAGGGTGATGCCCTGAAACCAGTCCCTGGATGCTTGTTTCCGGTCCAGGGAGGACCTGGCTTGGCAGTTTGGGCTGGATATTCCCATAAGGAACAGTATCATGACTGATTTGCATATGGCTAGGTCCAAACTGGGGTGGTGTGGTGAGCAAAAGAATGATGGATTAAACCCAGATCCTTGTGACTAGGGGTGAATGTTTGCATTGTCCAGCATTCCGTCCATCAATTGTTTCTTTTGTGTATGTCGCCCTAAGTAGGAAGGGTATGACCAAATGTGGGTCCCGTGCTTACTACACCACTGTATTCAAGCTAGCCTGGCTGATGAAGGGTGATGCTCTGAAACCGGTCCCAGGATGCTTGTTTCCGGTCCAGGGAGGACCTGGCTTGGCAGTTCGGGCTGGACTGTTCCCATAAGGAACAGGGTCAAGACTGATTTGAATATGGCTGTGTCCAAACTGGGGTGGTGTGGTGAGCAAAAGAATGATGGATTAAACCCAGATCCTTGTGACTGGGGGTGAATGTCTGCATTGTCCAGCATTGCGTCCATCAATTGTTTGCTTGTTTCCGGTCCAGGGAGGACCTGGCTTGGCAGTTCGGGCTGGACTGTTCCCATAAGGAACAGGGTCAAGACTGATTTGCATATGGCTGGGTCCAAACTGGGGTGGTGTGGTGAGCAAAAGAATGATTGATTAAACCCAGATCCTTGTGACTGGGGGTGAATGTTTGCATTGTCCAGCATTCCGTCCATCAATTATTTCTTTTGCATATGTCGCCCTAAGTGGGAAGGGTATGCCCAGACGTGGGTCCCGTGCTCACTACAGCACTGGATTCAAGCTAGCCTGGCTGATGAAGGGTGATGCCCTGAAACCGTTTCCAGGATGTTTGTTTCTGGTCCAGGGAGGACATGGCTTGGCAGTTCGAGCTGGACTGTTCCAATAAGGAACATGGTCAAGACTGATTTGCATATGGCTGGGTCCAAACTGGGGTGGTGTGGTGAGCAAAAGAATGATGGATTAAACCCAGATCCTTATGACTGGGGGTGAATGTTTGCATTGTCGAGCATTCCGTCCATCAATTGTTTCTTTTGCATATGTCGCCCTAAGTGGGAAGGGTATGCCCAGACGTGGGTCCTGTGCTCACTACACCACTGGATTCAATCTAGCCTGGCTGATGAAGGGTGATGCCCTGAAACCGGTCCCAGGATGCTTGTTTCCGGTCCAGGGAGGACTTGGCTTGGCAGTTCGGGCTGGACTGTACCCATAATGAACAGGGTCAAGACTGATTTGCATATGGCTGGGTCCAAACTGGGGTGGTGTGGTGAGCAAAAGAATGATGGATTAAACCCAGATCCTCGTGACTGGAGTGAATGTTTGCATTGTCCAGCATTCCGTCCATCAATTGTTTCTTTTGCATATTTTGCCCTAAGTGGGAAGGGTATGCCCAGACGTGGGTCCCGTGCTCACTACACCACTTGTTTCAAGCTAGCCTGGTTGATGAAGTGTGATGCCCTGAAACCGGTCCCAGGATGCTTGTTTCTGGTCCAGGGAGGACCTGGCTTGGCAGTTCGGGCTGGACAGTTCCCATAAGGAACAGGGTCAAGACTGATTTGCATATGGCTGGGTCCAAACTGGGGTGGTGTGGTGAGCAAAAGAATGATGGATTGAACCCAGATCCTTGTGACTGGGGGTGAATGTTTGCATTGTCCAGCATTTTGTCCATCAATTGTTTCTTTTGCATATGTCGCCCTAAGTGGAAAGGGTATGCCCAGACGTGGGTCCCATGCTCACTACACCACTGGATTCAAGCTAGCCTGGCTTATGAAGAGTGATGCTCTGAAACCGGTCCCAGGATGTTTGTTTCTGGTCCATGGAGGACCTTGCATATGGCTGGGTCCAAACTGGGGTGGTGTAGTGAGCAAAAGAATAATGGATTAAACCCAGATCCTTATGACTGGGGGTGAATGTTTGCATTGTCCAGCATTCCGTCCATCAATTGTTTCTTTTGCATATGTCGCCCTAAGTGGGAAGGGTATGCCCAGACGTGGGTCCCGTGCTCACTACACCACTGGATTCAATCCAGCCTGGCTGATGTAGAGTGATGCCCTGAATCCGGTCCAAGGATGCTTGTTTCCAGTCCAGGGAGGACCTGGCTTGGCAGTTCGGGCTGGACTGTTCCCAAAAGGAACAGGGTCAAGACTGATTTGCATATGGCTGAGTCCAAACTGGGGTGGTGTGGTGAGCAAAAGAATGGTGGATTAAACCCAGATCCTCGTGACTTGGGGTGAATGTTTGCATTGTCCAGCATTCCATCCATCAATTGCTTCTTTTGCATATGTCGCCCTAAGTGGGAAGGGTATGCCCAGACGTGGGTCCCGTGCTCACTACACCACTGGATTCAAGCTAGCCTGGCTGATGAAGGGTGATGCCCTGAAACCGGTCTCAGGATGCTTGTTACCGGACCAGGGAAGACCTGGCTTGGCAGTTCGGGCTGTACTGTTCCCATAAGGAACAGGGTCAAGACTGAGTTGCATATGGCTGTGTCCAAACTGGGGTGGTGTGGTGAGCAAAAGAATGATGGATTAAACCCAGATCCTTGTGACTGGGGGTGAATGTTCGCATTGTCCAGCATTCTGTCCATCAATTGTTTCTTTTGCATATATCTATCTATCTACAGCACCTCTGTAGTTATGGTTAGGTCACAGTTTCCATTGCCTATTCTCTTATTAGCTTTAGAACCTTTCAACAAATCCGCACAAGACCTTTCAGAAAAAAATTACATCCAGGTTGGTTTCACATGGCAAGTTTCGTACAAATCCACCAAGAAGGGTGGGGTAAAGCTAAAAAACAGTGGCATTCCAAAAGTCACATTTACGATTTTACCTCCATCAGGATTCTTTATTACACCATACAGAAAACAATAGCTGAAAAGAGTTACACTAAACTTGGCATTTAAGTAAACGATTACTCAACGGTGTGCCTTTTTAGATTTGGTGTAAATCGGTCCCATAATTCTTGTGAAATTTGTGCTCAAAAGGTGTTCCGGCGAAGTCATGAAGAGGCTTCATTAGTGATGTCTTGACACTTGAAAAGGTGTATTGTTAATGAGCCTACACCTGAAGCACTGTGTGACAAAATTGCATGAAATCAATCAGACGCTTAGAATGTTTAATTTAATCTTTCATTTCTAAAATTGTGCAGAATCATAAAGGGATGCATTTAAAAAGAGAGATCAAAAAGTATTCATTTGCTAATAACTGTGGAATAATTTGGAGCACCTACATGAAATTAGTTTAATCTTCTTTGGGAATGTCAGGTTTCGTGCAGATATATTGCAGACAATGCTAAATTGAGGGCAAAAATATTTTGATGTGCTAATAAATTTGGTACCCTCTAATCAATCTGCATCAAATTTGGCAGCCTCTTAGGACTTTAAGCCTAATGCAAGGGGAGGGGGGCAAGATGACAGCAAACAAGACGTTGGTGCATGCGCTGCCGAGATCCAAAGGTTCACTGGGCTCCTTGAGCATGCCACGCACCTTATCCTCTGGTAAGAGGTAAATAGAAATGTACCCATTTTGACACACAGATATTTGCTCACCTTCAGCCGTGGCCCATGCAGGTAAGAGCGGTGGGGCCGGGTGGGGGGGGGATTTCGACAGATGACAACAGGAGAAAATTAATTATTTATTTAATTTTCCTTCGTGGTTGTCTGTCAAAATCCCCCACCCGACCCCACTGCCTCACCGCTCTTACCTGCACGGGCTGCTGCTGCTCACCTCTGAATTTTTAGCTGTCTCAGCTGACTCAGACGACTCGTCCGTCTGTTGCTGCAGATGAGAACAAATGCAATCTCTTCCCGCAGCTTTGCCAAGAGTTACCCAGGCGCAGAGCTGGGTCAGCCGAATTAGATAACAAACACTGTTCAAAATTATTGTTTGTGGGAGAGTGTACACCGAGCTGGGTTCCAAGAGGTGGCAGGATGAAGTTGCAAAAATCTTGGGTGCTTAACAGACGGACACTCTAAGACATGAAGCTACAAGAGGAACCATGTGGGAATTAAAATTTGAGTAGTTACAGCCAATGTCCAGAATCCTAGTTTGAGCAATGGGAGTGAACCTATACATTGGATTAGTCTTGTTTTATTTCTCTTGATGAAAAGACTGTGGGCTATATTCACAAGAACGTGTGATAACTACCGCAAGAGTAGCGTAACGCAACTTTCAATAACGCAGCCTATCACGGGAAAATAACCCTGTGTCAACGTGGAATTCACAACAAGGTGGTAGCATGCGATAGTCACCAGATAACGCGTCAAATGCCAGCGTGAAAATCAACACCACGCCTAAAAAATGCAAAAGCGAACGCGAGAAATAATGCGATGAGGCAATCGCGGTACTAAAAGTAGCGAAAAGCAGCCTCAGGCCTGCAAATCCCACGAGTCTGGCGAGAAATTGCACCATAAAAACCACAGACACAACACACCAGAAACAAGCCAAAGCATGTAGCAACATCCATGCCCCCTGACCCAGCGCAGAGGGCAAAGCGAACCCCACAACCCCCACAGACCACCAGCAAGGAACAACGGGGCAGGGGAAGGCCAAGGAGAAAAGGGAGAAGAAGACGGGGTGCAGACCGCAGGAAAACAAGACCAGCGCCACGGAGGCACAGAACACTACCAGCAACTCACCCACAAACAGACCACCTGGAATGCAGTCGGAGTGCCCAGGAGGCCAATCCAGCAGGCCAAGAGGCGCCGCCAGGACGTGACAACCTAAACCAGGCACAAACCCACTGCCAACAGGAAGGCAGCAACGGCGACAGGAGGTGGCAGTCCAGCGCCACAGGAGGAGTAGGAGGAAACCCAGGCCAAAGTCATCAATGTGGAGAGGGTGCAAGGAGTAGGGAGTACGGACACAGCCCAACAGGACCTGACACAACAACAACAGGGTGAGGATCCAACAGGGACTGGGGGGACGGGGGGTGATGGGCACAATGTCACACATCCACAATGAGGTGTAACACACTGCACACCCACAATTACCCAGGGACATGTCCCCCATCCCCGTGGCACACTGCAGCACACACACATAGCAATCACAGCACATACCATGACAATGTGGCACAAAGTGCAACACCCACACTGCAGAACAGGGGACACAACTGGGTCCAACCAGGCACAGTAACAGAACAATCACATCGGACAGAGCAGGGAACTGTGAGATGCACATCTACCCCTACTACCCCACATCAGCCATGTAGGCCAAATGTACACTGTCCCAACTCAAATAGCCACCACCGCCCAAACACTCACAATGTACATCGTCACACAGTCTTCATGTCAACAAGAACAAGGCGCCAACACAATGCCAACATGCACCCCCCCTTCACAATGCAGAGGGACAAACAACACCTCCAGCAGGTCAGAACAGACAACCCATCAAGATGCCCGAG
The DNA here is from genome assembly GCA_963921515.1 of Calotriton arnoldi. Classification (NCBI taxonomy): domain Eukaryota; kingdom Metazoa; phylum Chordata; class Amphibia; order Caudata; family Salamandridae; genus Calotriton; species Calotriton arnoldi. Next base: position 846,061 of record CAWUFW010002467.1, on the reverse strand, counting down.
ATGAACACCACAGCCCAGACACCGACGCCATGCAACAGCCCATGGACATCCCACACAACCCACCACCAGGACCAGGGCAGACAAGCTACTCAGAGGAGAACCCAGCCCCTGCAACAGACCACACAGCATGAAGCATCCGCAATCACGGCTGCCTCACAACACTTCACCCACCCACACATGGCACCCCAATGCCAGGTGGCAGAACGCCAAAAGGAGGTGGCCCAACAGGTGAGGGTGTTGCCGAACACATGGAATGCGAACTAGAACACATACGTGGGTGTCCAATCCCCTTGAGGGATCCCCCACACCCCACAAAGGAGACCCACACCTCCACAGAGACACATGCACATATCATGTTGAACTGGCCACGGGCACGTGCGCCCGGCCCCTTTATTGGCAGGGCCACATGTACAGTGACACCTGTGCTGGATGTGTGTGGGGTGAGTATAAGCCAGCCCGCACGGAGTACTTGGTGCTGCCAACAACCTGAACAGTGGACACCAGTGCAATGGAAACATTAAACACCAGCATAACAGAGTCAAATGCAGAGCAACATGGAGGGATCCGGAGTAAGGACAGACGTCACCCAATATTCAGTCTGGACGTTCCTTGAGTTGCAGTGCACTGAGGCAGGGGCACTAGAGAAGAGCGCGCTCATGTGAAGAAATTGCCAGGATTGTGTCCCTTCGGGTTAGTCCTGATGCAGATGCAGTGGGGTGTGTTACACCTGCATCAACTTCCTCATCAACGTCCCAGGTCTCCCACACTGCCTGAGGTGACAGTTGCGTCCGCAGTCCACAGCGCAATACCCAGCAATAGATCAGGGTGTGTAGCTTGACTACCACCACCAGTCTGCATTCCTGCCTTGGGGCTGTTGTCTCCTGCCCTCCCATTGTCTGTGCCCTCTCCCTTCCGCACACTTGACACATCTTCCTCATCATAGTCCCAGGGCTTCCCCACTACATGAGGTGACATTGCTGCGCAACCTCACAACAGCACAAAACACAATCAGTAACGGACAATGGCTTGCGGTGCACTGAGTCACTGGCACCTGGAGTGCTGAGCAGGGTATCAGGCCGATGATGGCATCCACGACAGGTCTGAGCAACTCCGTAGGTCTGTCAGGACCACCGTTTCGACTCTGGCAGATGGCGGTTGAAGGTGGTACTTGTGGTGGTGGCATGTGCCTTCTGCGGTGATGCGACGTCAGGGCCGGTCAAGACTCGATGCCATGTATGGGCCCTGGTGGACCGCAGTTGGGGCCGGAGGAGGTGGACAGCACAGGGCCACAGACACATGGCGTTGATGACCCCAAGACCATTGCTACAGAGGCCATTCAATGTCTCAGAAGAAGGGGTCCCAGGCCTGAGCAGCACAGAGTTAGTGGCCCCGGATGCACTGCGGCCGGCACAGGCACCCAGCCATGGGACGGTGACTTGCGGTGCAGTCAGATGGGCCATGCGACCTGAGTGGGTCCCCATCAATGTCCGAGGTGTATGTTGCGGAGTGTTTCGGGGGACAGTGGAAGGTGTCCTCCAGGGCATGATGCGGAAGGTCTGATGTTATCTGGAAGCAGCAAATGGAGGAGTGGAAAGCGCAACCCTCGTTTGCACCAACAATTCGGGATCAGCTACATGAGGATGAAAACTAGCCCCTAGTCCATAGACTCAAACGCCACCAATGTACGACCAGTGAGTGTCCATGAATGTCGGGGAACAGACTTAGTGGCACAGGTGCTGTGAGGGCATGCAGTCTGCGATGATGCCGGTACACATATGTGAACTCCAAGAATGCCAAATCAAGGCTCTGTGACCTACTGGACCACAGTGTAGGCCGGAGGCAGCAGTCAGCAGTGGCCCACAGCCAGGTGTCATTGGCTCGCGAGGCACAGAGTTAGTGACACAGTGACAGTTGTCGGTAGTGTTCAATCACATCCGTAACGTTGATCCTGTTCCCTCCGGACTGCAACGCGTCATCCTCTTACGCCTCTCCGTACGTGCGATGAAATGTATTCTGCCTTTTGAATTACCGATGTTCACTTCCAAATGTGTGACCTACCTGACCGTGGTGTAGGCCTGAGGCAGCGGTCAGCACGGCCCATTCACCTAGTGTCGCCGGCATGGGTTGGATGGCCCCACCGGCCTGCGTTGTTCAGGTTCAGTGGCACCATGTGTAGCAGGCTGGCGTTGAACAGGGTTAGTGGCACCACGTGTAGCAGGCCGGCGTTGAACAGGGTTAGTGGCACCACATGTCGCAAGATGCCCATATGGAACTATGTCTTACTGAACTGGGGGGGTCTGGTGCTGTGGCCGCTGGCCAGGATATGGGGTCACTGCCATTCATGACTCAAGACACAGTTCCACATGTGGGACCTACTGGTCCGAAGAGTAGGCCGGGGGCGGCAGTGGAGTACGTCAACGAAAAAGGAATGTAGCGGGCCGGTGTCGTGGCGGCCGTTATGGTTTGAGGTGACTGCCAAGATCTCGGGCCTCGGGCTTGTGGCTTGCGCCGGCACATGGTGGGCCCTCCTTGACACACGCCGGTGTCGGAAGGTGATCAGTGTGGCCTGGTTGCGCAGGGGCTGGCCTGATGGGTTCGTGGACCAGCGTGCCGGGGTCCGGCAGGCGCACGGCATCTCAGGCAACTCCGCTCACGAGGATGGCGTCGGCCTGGTGGCGAGGTGGGAGGCGCCGCCCTGGCAGAGACGTGGGTCTTTCCGGAAGTGGACCACGCCCAGGCCTACGTGGTTTTTATTCACACCCCTACGCTGGCTTGGCGTACGCCGGGCCATCCCACTCTGCTGACGCTTAGGGGGGGCGTAACAGGCAACATTTCCGCGAGGTCCCCCACTGGCTGTGGTGACATGGTGGCATCCACTGTCCACTACACTCCATACGCAAGCGTTGTATGTCGCCATGGATATGGGTGTGTTCTGCATACTGCGAGGTGTCCAGCGCATCTCCGGCACTGTTGGCATTGTGTACTTTCCCAATCATGGTTCTACTGCATCCTTCACACATGCCTGGTTGCCACCTCTCCCCACATTCGGCTAGTATGTGGCTGAGGTGCCATGCCGTTGCTGGCTCATTTTCAGGGCTTGCCCATGTGGACATTGTAAGTTGTTCTGTCGTGTCTGGTTGGTGGGCATATTGTTGTGCCTGTTGTATCTGATTTAGTGACGTGTGCATTGCCAGAGTTGTGAGTTGCATGGTTGTGGTGTTGAGGTGTGTGGGGTGTTCATTTGTATATTGCCAAGGGGCTGTACATTTCCCTTGTTGCCATCCTGGGAACGCTGGTTGATGATGGACTGTCGGAGGATGAAGGTATCATGCACACTGGCTGTGTATTTGAAGGTGACATTGTTGGGTGTTCCACGGTGTTCTGTTGTTGCCTGCACATTGGTGTGAGACGTGTGCTTCCTGTTGCGGTGATTGTGTGCTGTGTCACCAGGGGGCACATGTAGTACATGTGTGCTGTGTGTTGCCCCCAACACGTGCGTGCATCCTGCTATGGCGTATGGTCCTTGCTTGGTCTCCAGCGGATCCTGCGCATTGTGTTGTACGTATGGGGACTGGGGTACCAGGGTGATGGTGATGTCAAGGACAGGTGTGGGGGACTTGGATGTGGCTGGCTGTGGGACTCCTCCGACTCTGGCGGGTGTTGGATGGGGGTCTCAGGGGCCAACAGGTGCAGCCACGCCATCAGCTTTGTGTGGGGTGGGATGTTGGTTGTCCGCTGTGTTGTTGCCGTAGGCCTGTTAGGCGATGATGGTCAGGATGCGTAGGTTGGTTGTCCCTTTCAGCCTGTAGTGGACGGTGACATTGTCAGATGTTGGGTCTGTGCGGCTGGTACGTTTCCTGGGGTTCCGCTGTCTTTGTCTGTGCTGCGTCTGTGTTGGTCCGGGGGGGGGGGTGTTCCGGGTGTGGGATGGGGTCCTGCGGTGGTGGGGGTGGGTGTTGTGGACCTCTTGGGTGTCCGGCCTGCATGATGTTTGGCTCCATGGCATCTGTTGCCCTTCGGTTGTGGCCCTGGGCTGTGCTCCCTTTTGTGGTGCTGGCTGCCGTCCGACTTTACACCAGGTCAGAGCAGGTGTAGATTTCCTGGTGCTAACGCGCCTTATTGCCTGTTTTGTGTTTTTATCGCAGATGTGGCTGGTCGTTGTGAATGTTGAGGTGTGCTGTTGTCTCAGCTTTTGTCACGGGAACGCCTACTCTGCATCTCATTAGCGATATTTGCGGGGGTCCTCTGTGGCGATGTTTTTTGCGGCTGCTATCGCGGGTAAACTGGTGCTGTGGGCTGTTTACACCGGCTTGTGAATGGGGGGTAAATTTATCACGACTTTGGCTGCGATAAAGTGCCGTTAATTCGGAGATAGCTCCTTGTGAATATGCCCCTGTGTTTAGCTTGTAATCTGAATGCTGAGATATCTAATCTAATTGGTGTCCAGGGTAGTTTCCCATCTTCATTTAATTTACAGAAATTTACCTCAGGCTATGCCAAACCTGAGGATTATGTGCTCCTCAAAGCTACATGAAAAGCCCTAAGGTGACTATAACATTGGGTTGAATACGTTTGATACCAAAAAGAGTGAAGCTGGCCTATCTAGATATTCACTGAAACAGTGTTTGTCTCAGACAATACTCTGCAGTTTAAAACCTTGAGAAATAAAATGGACATTGAATTAATAAAGAGCAGCCCACCAAGCAAATCATTGAAACTTCTCTCTGCTCCTCTTCATTATGCATTTCAAAAACCCTTGAGTATAAAAAAAAATCAGAATCTGCATTATAGTGGAATGAGGCACAAAACAGATATAGCTACCAATCCCTCCCAAGTGTGAAACCAGAAACCACATAGGACCATATGTACAAAGCCATTTTGCATTTTCTATTGGTGCAAATTGCTATTTCAGGTTGTTTGAAAATGCAAAATGGTGTGTTTGTGTGTACGAAAAGCATTTTTGGTGGTGCAATTTGCATTTTCCATTCTGTTGAAATTGCATTTTTTGGATTTCAAAATTGGGAGTCGCAAATTGGTTTTACCAAATAGCGATTTTATGTCAAGAGAGGAGGCTAGCATTATGCACAACCTTTTATTTACCATTTTTGAGCAGGAGCTTTAAAAGCTCCAAGTAGAACACATGAAGTCTTAGATGGGGATAGGATGTGGCCTAATGGCTAGGGAGGCCTGCCTTGAAGCTGGGGAACAAAGGCTCGAGTCTCGGCAGGGATGCTCAAAATCCTGTGTGTGAGAAGTTGGCCTGGCATATGCTGTCCACTAGTTATAGTGGGTACCTTGCACCAGTCCAAACGACCCTTATTGATGATAGGTTTAAAGACAACCTTTATTGAAAGCTATCCTAGTGGTAGCTATGGAGAGCAGCCTTCAGGCTAAGTCTTGAAGGAGTGTAAAGGAGCTTGGTTTACCAGATTATAACCTCTTGAATAACTAAATGAAAGGAGAACCACACAAGATATACATAAAATATATGTATTTATTTCTAAACACTAACTACTAATCCCTTTATGAGATTAGAGTTTAAGATACACAGAATCACAGTATTAAAACGACAGTAAATAGCACAATAGACAGTGGGCTCCAGGGGGAGACCAAACCATATACTAAGAAATTGGTATAAGAACCACGACTTGACTAGACACAGTGCCTAGAGCACGTAGAATCGCTGGGACCCCAAGGAACCACCCAAGGTAGTGACACAGGAGACCCACGGTGGACGTGTGCAGTGTGAGAACACAGCCGTGAGCGCCGTATGATTCAATGAGGAAAGTCGCGGTTGGAATTTTAAAGCAAAAGGACACTTAGGAGAGGACTTTAAGCAAACCCCTTTAGACTTAAAGGGTTCTAGGGCCAACACCCACGGGAGCACTGGAGTACTCGAGTTACCTCACCCAGGGAAGCCGGGTGCATAGGTGTCAAAAGGTGTTGGGAATCGTCGTCGTTTTCAATGGCGATCTGCTGCAAAGTGCTGCTGCCGTGAAGGAGAAAAGTGTCCGGTGTGATCCAAGCCTGGATCAAAGATGTGAAGAACCTGAAAGCAGAGGGGACAGAGTCTGGGTCACTAGCCAGTGACCAGGAGCGGAGCAATCGAATGCCCACTGATGTCGGGTGCTTCAGGTGCGAAGAGGTGAAGCTTGACTCTGCAGCCACGGGGTCCTGGAGATGTCAACGACAACCAGGAGCCGGATTCGAGCTTTCCCACAAAGGATGTCGAGTGCTGGGGTGTTGGTGATCGGATTGACCACAACAAGCCTTGGCAACAGCAACCCACGCAGAAAGAGAAAAGATGCTTCTGTGCAGACCAGTAAGGTCCTGGGGACTCACAAAGCAATGGAGAGTCAGGGCACGTCTGGAGCAACCAGACAAGCTCAAAAAAAGTTAAAGTTGCCTTCTTGGGGACCCAGAGGTCAACGGACCAGGGATCGCGAAGGGACCTCTAGAGGAATCACAAAATGGCAGCCCACGGAACACTCGTTGAGTGTAGGCTGACAATCTTCAGAGCAATTACTGCTCGGGGTCAGGGCTACAAGTAACCCAAAGCTCAGCCTCAGGGATTGCCGGAAAGCTGATGCTTCTGCAAATGGTTGCAGTGTCCAGGGGTTTGGGTTGCACGGTCTTCCACGAGGGATACGGGCCTCAGACTTGCTGTGGGCACAGATCAACCTCAAGGACCTAGGAAAACCTACCTCCTTTATGGCAATATTCTTCGGAGTCCGTCGGAGCTCAGAGATGCCAACTGGTCAGTTGCGTTAAAGGTGCCTGCCTTGCAGGGGAGTAACTCCTTTACTCCAAGGGAGATTCTCCAGTCGTCCAGCGTCGTGCAGATCGTCGAAGTACTTGGTTTCTGGTAACAGAGTTTAGTCCAGGTGTAATCTAAAGTCCTGTAGTCAGGGTTTCCTACTTTATACCCAAGGAAGGGGTTGGACAAACTCTGGGGACCCACCTATGGGAGGGTCAGGAAAGAGGGGTGGCTACACCCATTTCCTTTGTCCAGTTTCACACCAGAGCAGGGGCTGTGTGCCCCTGCAACCGGTTTGAGCTGGACTATGCACAGGGACACCAAATGTGCCCCCAGTGAAGACTTCAAAGTACTCTGAGAGTGTACCCACCCAGCCCCAATACACTAAAGCCTGTCTGGGAGGTGGTCATACCTCCCTGTGACAGGAAACCTATTGTCCAAGCCTCCCCTGCCGGAGTTTTGTCCAGCAGCAGGAGGGCAGACTCGTGTCTGTGGCTGCAGCATCCATTTTGTGATGCCAGGGCTCTGTTAGCTGGTACCGGGTATACAGTGCTGTCATGTCTCTCCCTCTAGAAGGGTGGGGGTATGATTCCAAGGTGTTTGACACCAAACACGGCAGTTTTCCATGCAGCCACTCCAAAGTTAGCATTTACTGTTTGGTTATAATGCACTTAAGAGTATATGGTCTGGCTGCATCACAAACAACCCCGGAATGAAGATTCCGAAAGCTGCAGAGGGGCTCTGCTCATGCATGGGCACCCTCTCACATGAAACCCAGCACCCTGCCTTCAGGATTGTTAAGGCCTGCCAAAGGGGTGACTTATAGGTTTACATGTGCAGTGATATGGAGAGATATAGGGAACCTATATCTCAGTAAGGGGTGGATACACCACCTTACACAGGCTGCTGTAGCAGACCTGTTGTATCATTTTTAAAGGCTTCCCAGGGGTGGCACAATACATGCTGCAGCCCCTGGTAGGCCTCTGGGGTACCTATGCCCTGGGTACATAGTATACCATATACTTGTGTCTCACAAGGGTACCCCATAATCCAATCTGGAGTGTACCTAAAGTACATGCAATCAATTTAAGGGGAAAGCAGATAGGCTGGGGTCCTGAATAGCAGGATCCCAGCCAAACTAAGTCGAAAACCAGCAAAACACCAGGAAAAAAGTGGGGGCAACCATGCAGTCAGATTCCACCTTCCTACACTGTGATTCTGGACAAATCAGTTAATCTCACCGAGCCTAAAAAAAAATAATTAATATGTCCGTCTGTAACGCAACTGGTGCTCATGTAAAGCATTCTGATACCTTTCGTCTAGTTTGCGCTATATAAAACTCACTGCCCCCTTCCAAAAGAATAGAACCTTCACATAGTATATAAGTCCCATATTCTCCTTCTCTATATTTTGCTGCTTCTGAGCAGATAAGTATTGTCTTGTATTTATATCGATATGGGTGTTAAAAGAGGAGCTGAAGAGTTTTAATGTTTCTAGGTTGTGAGTGTATTAGTATTACCCAATTTTCAGGTAATTTAGGTTTTATTTATTTATTTAGGACTGGTTTAGTAAATATTCTAATGTATACTTAATCTTTTACTTTGTTGTTAATGAGCCTCTAATAATTGTCAGGTTTGGCAGTCTTTAGGGTCTTTTATTGTACTAATACAGCCTTTAATTAGAATTTAATGAGTATAAGTATTAAAATGTTACCATCTTTACCAGCGTGTGCTAAGACACACAATTCGGCGCTGGGGTATCGCTTGCCGAGCATATCAGGCTCGATCCAGTTTGAATTGTTGTTCATACAGTAAGGCCTTTTTTAGGCAAATTGGGCACATTCATGAAACTAGCTCAGAGACACGTCAATTTCACAAGGATTTTGCTTGGCAACACACATCCAAACTGTCACAGCTGATGGTTTTAGCAGATGATGATTTTGCCAGCTATATTGAGTGGAGTGAAGTGAGTGAAGAGAAGGGAAGGGAAGGGAAAATAAGTGTTTTCTATTTGGGAGAATTAGGGCCAGATGTATCAAGACAGCATTTTGTGATTCCCTAATTGCAAATCACAAGGATTCGCAATTAGGGAATCGCAAAATGCAATGTATAAAGGTGTATAGTACACCTTTTGAGATTCCTAGTAGGTCGCAAAGGACCTACCTTATGAATATTAATGAGGTAGGTCACAATTTGCGACCCCCTAGGAATCGCAATAACCATGGGGATGGTGGCCTGCTGAGATCAGCAGACCACCATGTCCGTGATTGCTTTTAAATAAAGCAATCTTTTTTTTGTAAAGCAGCCCATTTTCCTTAAAGGAAAACGAGATGCTTTACAAAACGAAAAATGAAATGTTTTCTTTTAATTTTTTAAGAGCAGGCAGTTGTCCGTGGGATTTGGAGATGGGTTACTGAGGTCTCTGGGAACGCATGTCCAGACCTTCTCGGCCTTAGACAAGACACATACTTCTATGAGAAAAGTATTTGGAAAAGCGAATTTTTATGGCAGGGTCAGAAGGTGGGATCAGACTTTTGGCTGAACATATCACAGAGACCCATATCCGCAGGGTGGCAGCTATGGTCAAGTTAGAGGAGGTTTCAGAGGAAACTCATACTCTGGAAATTTCTGCCCTCACCGAGAGGTGGAAGTAACAGATTGACCCGAGGGAGATCTCCTGGGTCTCAGGCAGGATCATATTCAGGACAAGGTGAGTATGAAGAGTGTTTTTAGTTCTATCCACAGAAACACAAGAGGGAGGTTGAAGCATTCCCTCCACACTTGGGAGACAATAAGAAACAACTCTTTGGAGTTGAAAGCAGTAAGCGGTTATATGATAGCATTTCAGTCAAATCCATTTCAGAGGGAGGAACCCAGGGATATTTATTTCCAAGAAGAAGTGTGGAAAATTGTGACAGGAGAGATTCATGGAATGATGGCAAAGGAGGCCATTGTGAAGATAACAGAGGATCAGAAAGGGTTTGTAAGTACTCTTTTTTGAGGTGGAGAAAAAACACAAAGGATGAAGGCCAGTAATACATTTAAGAGAGTTGAATTTTGTTCGTGGTTTACAGGCATTTCAAGATGGAGGGGATCCATCTCTTGAGAGATATTTTGGTAGACAGAGATTAAATGGTGAAGAAAGATTTGAAGGATGCTTACTTTTCTATCAAGATTGTGCATTTAAGTCATCAGTTTCTGAAATTCCAATGGAATGGGCAGTTATTCCAGGTTACTTGTCTTCCTTTTGGCCTTTCATCAGCACGATGATGTTTTGAGAAGGTGTTAAGACCAGTAGTGGATTGCCTCAGGGAGCGAAGAGCGAGACTGATTATTTACTTGGATGATATTTTGATCATGAATCAGGATATAGAGTTATTGAAGGAGCCTTATCGTGCAGACCACGTTGAAAAAGTTGGCTTTTGTGATAAATCAGGAAAAGTTGATTCAAGAACCATCGCAATGGATGGAGTTTATTAGGTTTTGTGGTAGACACAGTGAAGGCTCAATTGCAGTTATCAGAGGGGAAAATTACATTGATAAAGCGAGAAGTGAGAGGGTTATTGAAGAAGGAGGAAGTGAGTTTGAGAGAGTTAGCAAGGGTGATTGGACTGCTGCTGTCATCGATTTGATGCAATATTTCTAGGCCCTCTGAATAACAGGGCTTTGCAACGTATCAAGAAGTCAGGCTTCACCAGAGGGTTGTGGTACAGAGAGAAAGGGAAGTTCACATTAGAGGCACAGGAGGAATTGAATTGGTGGTTAGAAAATGTGCAGACTTGGAATGGCTGAGCGTTCTTTAGTGTACCCCAGATTCTGTTTTAGAGACAAATGCGAGGAATATAGGTTGGGGGGCCAGATTCGATGCACAGGTGACAGGAGTAAGATGGAGTTTATCGGAAACGACAGATCATGTCAATTGTTTAGAGATGAAGGCAGGAGAGTTAGCAATTCGCAGTTTCCGGAAACAATCTCAAGGTTGCACTGTTCTGTTGAAAATTGATACTATTTGTGCTGTCACTTACATGAACAAGGTAGGAGGCAGCAGTTCAAAGAGACTTTCAGAATTAGCAAAGGAGTTTTGAGAATTTTGCATGGAGCACTAGATAAACACGAGAAGGCAGCATTTCCCTGGAAAGAATTTAGTAGCAGACTGGAAATCCCGACATTTGAACGATTACAGTGATAGCATTTCAGGAAATTCAGAGGCAAATGGTTCCATTGGAGGTGGTTTTGCATCTCGTTTGACGAATCAACTGGTAAGGTATGTGAGTTGGAGGTCAGATCAAGGTGCTGTAGCAGTTGATGCTTTCAGCCTTAATTGGCAGGACATGGGGGGATATGCGTTTCCTCTGTTTTCAATGATACAGAGAGTTTTGACGCAGGTGCAAATTGGTGTGAGTGGCACCTTTCTGAGTGACGCAAGCTTGGTATCCATCAGTGATGGAATTTGCAATAGATGATCGTCCATTGATAGAATCTTGCAAAGGTATATGGAGAGGAGCATCCTCTGGTAGAGTTAGCGGTGTTCAGCCTTCTAGCTTGGAACATTTCAGGAGATTAAAAAGATTCACTCTGTTATCAGGAGAGGCTTCAGAGTTGCTGTATAAGTCATGAACACCACGAACAAGGAAAAGATATAAGAGTGCATGGAATATTTGTGTATGCTGGTGCATGGATTGGAAAGGGACTTGGATCCCGTCGAGGCGGATGAGATTATGATTGCAAATTTTCAGCGGAATTGTACGGAAAAGGTTTGAGTTATCCAACAATGAATTGCTATAGGTTCGTATGAGAAGCTGGCCTGGTATATGATGTCCATTAATGTAAGTGGGCACCTTGCACCTGTCCAAACAACCCTTATGGTGATTTAAGAGGTCTCAGACAACCTTAGAAAGCTATCCAAGTGGTAACTGTGGAGAGCAGCCATCAGGCTTAGTCTTGAAGGAGTGTAAAGAAGCTTGTTTTTCCAGAATGCAATCTTATAGTATAGATTAAATGAAAAGGAACCACACAAAGTATGTATAAAAATATGTATTTATTATAGAACACTCTCTAGTACGTTACAGTATCTCCTACACGAAGATAGACATAAAGCACACAATACTTTAGCAACGAAATCACAGTAAATAGCACTAATACACAGTGGGCCCCAGGGGGGGACCAAACCATATACTAAGAAAGTGGTATAACAACCACGATTCGAGTCAGGACAATATAGAGAGGACATAGAATTGCTGGGAACCCACAAAACCACCCAAGGTTAGTGGATAGGAACCCCACGGAGAGCGCATGCAGTGTGTGAACACGACTGCGTGCTCCGTACAAGTCTATGTGCAAGTCGCAGTTGGAATTTTAAAGATTAGGGACCCTTCCCAGGGGACCCTGAAGAAACCCCGTGGAAGACAGAAGGCTGGAGAGCCACCCCACCCGTGGATACTGTGGTACCCAAGTTACCTATCCTAGGAAAGCCAGGTGCATAGGTGTGAAGTGGCGTCAGAAACCGCCGTCGAACCCAATGGAGGACTTCAGGAAAGTGCTGCTGCTGGAAGAGGAGAAAGTATCCGGAGGAATCCAAATGTGGATTGTTGATGAGGAGTACCTGAAAGCAGAGAAGACAGAGTCTATGTCACTCAGGGGTGACCAGGAGACTTGAAAGACGAATGCCCTCTGATGTCGGGTGCTTCAGGAAGGATGACGGTGACCTTGACTCTGCAGCTGCGGGGACCAGGCGATGCTAATGACAACCAGGACCCGGATCCAAGCTGTCCCACAAAGGAGGTCATGTGCTGAGGGTTCGGTATCTGGCGGGAGCACCAACAAGCCTTGGTAAATGCAACCCATGCAGGAAAACAAGAAGGTGCACGGTTGGAACCAGCAAGGTCCAGGACACTCACCACAAGCAGGGGAGTCAGGGCAGACCGCCTAAAAGTCCCATGCACTCCATTCCAATCCTCTTTTGTTCTGCTCCCTGAACCAAAATGGGGAGCCTAAGGAAAATAAAGATAATCCTCAATTGGACCCACAGGCCGGAGGTACAGGAGTCGCAAGAGGACCTCAAGCAGCTCACCAACAGGAGCAGGCCACAGTGCCCACAAGGCAGTGTGGCTGAAGATCTTGGTGGAAGAAGTTGCCAGAGTTTGGGGCTACTTGGAGCCCAATGCACTTGTTGCAAAGTTGCCAACAAGCATGTGCACTTGCAAAAGTATGCGCTGAACAGGAGTTCGGTTAATGCAGACCCCACGAGGGATTCTGACCTCAGACTTGGTGAGAGGGCAGCTTGAGCCTTGAGAGACGTAGATAAATACCACCTGTGTAGTTGAACCCTTCGGAGTCTGCAGTAGCTCTGGATCAGCAGACTGGTCAGCAGTGTTGAGTTGCCTGCGAATGCAGGGAAGTGACTCCTTCACTTCAAGGGAGATTATCTTCAAGTGTCTTGGATGCTCCATAGGTCTTGCACGGATCCTGTATGGTGCACAGGCACAGAAAATGCAGCAGACTGAAAGGGAGACAAAGTCAGGCCCAAACGAAGTCCAGCGAAGTCCAGAGTGCCCAGACGGTAGAAGTGCAGTGGGTTCAGTTCTGAATCTTGTCCACGACGAATCTAGGGACCTACACCCAGGTAAGCCCTTAAGTACCCTAAGGAAAGGGTTGGGAAGATTCAGGGGACCCTCCCAGGGGAGGGTCTGGACAGGGGGCAGGTTACTCCAATAGCAGCTGGACATTCTCTTGTAGATGGGTTATCTGTAGGAAGAAGTCCATTAGTCTGTAGAGTGATGAAGGGAATGAGAATTAAGAAATCCCCTGGCACAAGGTATAACTCTATTTGGTATGTTGGTCTGGTTTTTTTCTTCATTTCAAAGATGGCCAGGTAACAAGTATTTGTCAACCAAACTTTTATTGTGGAAGTTAAAACTTTACTATGTATGCTTTTGTTTAAAACGATTTCATATGTATGAGAACTGGAGGTGACATGTAAATTATGTCAGCCACATGGAGTGTTGTTTGAGATAAGGAGAACAACTACGACTATGATGGAATCAGTCTTTTATCCAAGGTTTGATGAGCATCCAAAGTTGTGTGTGATGAGATGCATTAAGAAGTATGAAGGAAGAGTGAGTGAACATAGGAGTGCAGGAGTGGATCAATTATTGATATTTTATGGGAACTCATATGGCACAGTGTCTACGGCTACAATTGCATGATGGGTGAAGAGTTCTATGAGTGAACCAGGAGTGGATCTCAGTATATTTAAAGAGCACTCAATATAAGGAGCAATGGCATCGAAAGTGTTTCATGCAGGAGGAAGCTTAGGTGATATCTTGAAGGCAGCTGATTGAGTGTTTCGAAAATTTTACTTTAAAGCAATAGAGTATGTCGCAGACCTAGTGTTGAAGGACTTTAAACAAGCATAATGCTAGCCTCCTGTTTTGACATAAATTGTTTATTCTCAGAGGTTAACTGTATAGGGAATTGTGATTTTTTAGAGCCAAGTAGGCTAGCACTATCCTTCCTTCCCACCCGTGGAGGTGAGGTGAATTCAAATATTTAGGGGCCGATTCCGATTCGGGCCGGAAATCTCTCCGACCGAGCCGGACCCGGAGAGATTTTCGACCGAATCGGACCCGTGCAGCCCGACCGAACGAGTACGATGCGCACGTATGCCATCGGACTCGAGTCGGTCGGACTCCCATTGAAGTCAATGGGAGCCTGTCGTACAACGCGTACGCGGGCTCCCATTGACTCAATGGGTGCGAGGCGGACAAGGGCGCCCCCTACAGCGTGTACGCGGCGAAGCGACTCGCGCCGTACACGCACAGGTAGGGGGGACCCATGGGTCCCCCCTGTGTGCGACTCGCCCGGACGCGCGTACGAATCGGTCGGGCAATAGGGCTCCGAATCGGATCCGGTTCAGCCGAATCCGATTCGGAGCCCTACGGCCGAGATCGGAATCGGCCCCTAAGTGTTAAAATACATTGGGGCATATTACCAAGGATTTGCGATAATTATCGCAAAGCGCGCTTAGCGCTGTTTTTTTTATCGCCGGCTATCGTTGGATTTCATCGTGGAGATAACACGTTATTATCAACGCTTATCTCCAAGGCGATAAAAAATCCAGCGATAGCGGCGAAACCCAGCAATAGCGCGAGAAATCCAGCGATAAATTCACTGCGCTAATGAAAAGCTTGCTAATAGGCAGGTGAGGACTTAACCTTACAATCCACCTCCCATTGACAAGAATAGTTAAGTCAGGTTTTTAGCAGGTGTTAAATTCCAGCGATAATCGCGGTTAGCGTGACTTTTTTTATCGCTTCGCGGGCATTGGTAATAGGGGGAAGTTGTGTTTGCGACTGTTTGCAGTCGCTTTTAGTTGGGAACGCCTACTTTGCATGTCATTAGCGATACATTTCGCTGACATGCAAAGCGGCACCAAAACGGTCGCTTTCGCCATGAAACTGTCGCTAACAGCTGTTAGCGACAGCTTGCTAATAGGGCGATAGAAATATCGCCGCTTTAGCGGCAAAAAGTGCTGCTAAAGTGGCGATAAGGCCCTTGCTAATATGCCCCATTGTTTGGTAAACTGAATTGAGATTAAGAATATTTAAAAGTAAGATTTGCAAGAAGGTTATGTATATGTAATTGTAAATATATATTTTTGACTTTTTATTTTGAAATTTAAGAGTCTCAATGAGGTACAAATGAAGAGGACAATGGAAGAACTCAGCACACAACATTTTGGTTCAGGGAGCAGAACAAAAGAGGATTGGAATGGAGTGCATGGGACTTTTATACTGTGTGAAGGTTCTATTGTTCTGTGACTATATGTTGTGTTCTAGTTGGAGTATTTAAAGTTGCTGCTCAGAAGTGGTAAACAAAAGATTTTGCATAATGCTAGTCTCCTTGTCTTTAACAAAATCACAATTCTCTTTACAGTTAACCTCTGAGAATAAACATTCACTAACATTATGTACAAAGGATTTCCTAAATGTGATTAGATGCAAAATGGCCATTTAGGAAATTCAAATACCATCAAGGTGTTTCAGGGGGTAATCAGGTGGCTAGTAAACAGAAAAGGAGACAGGAGAGAATATTTAGGGTGAGGGTCACCCTCTTTGAAACAGACTGACGAGGAGATTTATGAGAGGTATAGACTGAGTAGTGAGGCAATTTTGG
This sequence comes from Calotriton arnoldi, assembly GCA_963921515.1. Taxonomy (NCBI): domain Eukaryota; kingdom Metazoa; phylum Chordata; class Amphibia; order Caudata; family Salamandridae; genus Calotriton; species Calotriton arnoldi. The sequence continues at coordinate 830,131 of CAWUFW010002467.1, read as the reverse complement.
ATTTAATTGCTGACTTACATCCTCAACTACAAACCCAAACAGTCAGAAGCAATGCAATTCTACCACATGTGCAGGTATTGTGTTGTCTATACTTTTCAGCTTTTGCCAGTTATATATATATATATAAATATGACGAAGCCCAGTTCAAGAAACATGCTGGCATTTATTTTCAAATGAAGCTGGCAGCATAATCTTTCCTACAAGTTTTGGCTAGTGGAATAGCCTTGATCTCAGTTGAGTAAGTTCATGGTGTGGGTGTTTCCATGCTTAAATTGTAGTGAACATGTGACAACAGGTAAATCCGTCAATTTCCACAATGCACCAACAATGTCCATACAATTTAATACTTATAATGTGTCCAAGTGCATTTATTAAATGTAACAGTCACGTGTATTTTCAATAAAATAATACCAGCCTTGCTTCATGCTGCCAAAATAAAGCATATCCATGTTTCTTAAAGATGCACAATTAGTCCGAAATGGCAGGAAGAAACAGTTCTCCTCCTCTCCCTTTCTCACCTTCGTATGTCGTGGAAATCCTTAATGGCTCTCAAGGGCGAGCGGGACATGCTCCCCATATTGAATCAAACAAACACTCTCCAAGTGAAAGGAGCCCCGTCCCTGCAGGGCTGCTTCATAACGGGCCTGGAGGAGCCTGTAATTCAACACACTTCAAGGCCTCAATACCGCTGCACCACTGAGAGGGATCTCTGATCCCTGGCACTTGCGGTGGTCCCACGGCGGCCCGACCGCCCTAGTCATAATGGGGCAGTCGGAAGACCCTCATGGACCATGGACCGCCAGACTCATAGTAAAGCTCTTGATTTTAAAAATGCTTGTGATTGATTTCTCAAAATTGTGTTATATCAAAATAAAAAAACAATAAGTCACACAATTTGTTCCCCATTTTTTCATCCATAAAGGTCAACTCCCTTCAGAAGAAATATATTTGGAAGGCCATTGCCAACAAGGGGCTGACTACCAGCTCAGCCAGTCCTCCCAACATTCCCAACATTCTAAGCATGTGAGCAGCACCCTGAACCCCCAATTGCCCTGTATACTTGTTGTGGCCTTCCTCAACTTGATGGGCAGCTGAAAGTAAGACAGCAGCATGAAGGGGGCAAGTTTCTTCTGTGTTTTTCATTTTAAATAACTATTTGTTGTTACAGCAACAAAATTTGGCAGCAACATACAGGTTGACACATGACCAATGCACAAGTAGAGTTCTTGATAGTGTAAGCCTTGCACAAGGTGTATCATGATGCGTGTTTTTTAAAATTGTTAAAAATGATACCAATATATTTTTGATCACTTACAAAGGACTGTTTTGAGCAGACACATGCCTGCTTAAAATGAATTAAACATGATTTTGTTAGATTTTATAATGGACAGTTTTACCAAACAGGTCAAAAGTTTTATTTGTGTCAGGTAGGTTACGTTCCCCCTATTATAAGTGACATAGCATAAAGTGCATTTATGATACAGCAAACTTCACATTTGTGAGTTAGGATTATAAACAAACAACATTAAACATGTGAGCCAAAATGACTAAAAACATAAGATTAAATGGATAACACTTTATATTTACACAGATACAATAAAACTATTGTATTTGTCTTTACAGCATCTTCAAGAGCAGGCAAAGGAGATATTGGCCAAGAAGGTGGAGAAGCAGCTGGCCACTGTGTTTCGGGTGGTGAAACGTCTGACAGTTATGGAGACAGTGGCATGGAGGGTGAGGGGACTGGAACGGAGGACACCACATGGTCTTCTTCATCGGAGGGCTTCACAAGTGACCAGTCCCTAGCAGTGATGGACTCTACCAGAACTGTAAAAACCTCATCCTTGTCCTCCACCAAGAGACATCTCCAACCTCCCTCTTGCTCCTCCCCGTTGGCCAAACCTGAACCCCTAAAAGGGCTGAGGTCTCCTTTGCCACAGGCACCTCACCCCTGACCCTGTCACCCCGGCTGCGCTGAGTGAGGGCGTAATTGACCTATTAGGCAGCATCTCTGTATGCCCGACTGCGATATTGAATGGCATCCAGGGGCTAACCTGCCAAATGCAGCAAATGCTTCCATTTCTGGATGCCATTCACAGTTCAATGTCTAGCATGCAGAGATTGTTTGCTACAATTGCAGCCTCCTCACTCACCCTAGCCTCCCAACCAGCCCAACCTTTTGCCCCAACTCAGGTCTCTTCCTCAACCCTTATCCAAACTCCCACCATAATCTTAAGCACACTCACTTCTTTGCAGGCACCCACTCGAACAGACACAAGCAGCACAAACACACATATACAAAAACACACAAAGAAACACACAAAAAGCATACACACACGATTGAGACTACACCTGCAAGCACCAAAAACACAACACCTACAACCACTACACCCACCACCACACCCACAATCACCACAACCACCACCACACCCACAAACACCACAATCACCACTGCACACACCACAACCACCACCATACCCACAAGCACTACAACCACCACCACCACCGTACCCACATCCGCCACAACTACCACCACACCCACAAGCACCACAACCACCACCGTACCCACAAGCACCACCACACCCACAAGCAGCACAACCACCACCACAAGCACCACAACACACCAACCACAACAATGCCCTCATGAAAACCAACACACTCACACAAAAGCAAACCTACACACAAAACAACACCAACCAAAAGCAAATGCACACACTCACCATAATATCAAACACCAGCAAAAAGACACACATCCAAACATACACAACAAACACCAAAACCACATGCAACTGCCAAACATACAGACACAAGCACATCACCCACTCCAGTTCTCTCTACCTCCAAAAGCCAATCCTCTACCACCCCTCCTATCCTTACTCCTCCTTCCGATTTCAACTCTAATCTGTCTTTGGCCCCTACAAAACCTGAATGCATGCCTCCAAGAACAATCCCTGAGATGCCTGCTCTGTGCCCAATATATTCCCCTTTCTGAGGAGGCTACCTTTTGGACTATGTTTAGGAGGCAAGTTATGGGTAACAACGGAACAAGGTGTTGTTGTGGAAAACCCTTTTTTCTTATTTTTTATTGGAAAATAGTTCATGAGAGAATTTTCTCAATTATAAATAAAAAAATATTTTACCAAGTTTTTCCTAACATTATTATTTATTTACAATTCATTGATTGGTAAAAACGTTAAGGATGAAAATGTGAAATATATATTCTTACTTACATTTTTAACAGAAAAAATAAAATATCTTTTAAAATGACTTATTTGTAAAGTCCAAACAGTAGAAAATTAAAGTTTTGGTGCAAGCATTTTTCATGTTAATGGATATTTACACCCCAAAAAAATTGCAATTTGTATTTTTAAGTGTTAATGCAGGTGTGTTTATTTTAACTTAATACGTGAAAAAATAAACATTTATGCATTACACCATAAATAAATAATAAACATGATTTAAGATTAGAATTAACATTGATTTTATATTAAATTTTTAAAAATGTCTTATCTTGTCTAGGTCAATTACTGAATTATGTTAAATTTACATTTTTAAAAAATGTGTGATGGATATGTTTATAATGTGATGGTCTACGAAAAATAATTAACCGCTTCGGTGCTCATGACGAGACCAGCTCGTCATGAGTCACAGTGGAGCTGTGCTCATGACGAGCTGGTCTCGTCATAACGGCTGCGCGCCGCCCACGCGGGTTTAATTCCCCGCCTGTGCGGGAGAATTAATCAGTGGGCGGGGTCGTGACGAGACCAGCTCGTCATGAGCACAGCTCCACCGTGACTAATGACGAGCTGGTCTCGTCACGAGCACCGTGGCGCTGCGCTCACCCCCCGCCCCCCCGCACCCGTGGGGGAATTACCCCCGCAGGGAAGGGGTTAAACACACCTGTATGAACACATTATGAATTTTGATTAATGTCAAATTTTGTGTGTGCGCATTATCATGATGGAAGCTTACACCAAATTTGAAGAAAAAAAAACAAAACTTAATACAGGTATGTTTCTTTAAATTTCTTAAATGACAACATTACACACATATGCATTACACGTTAGATAAAAACTTGCTTGTAAGAGAAATTTAAAAATGCACAAGTCCAGAGCAAATATAAACAATTCAAAGAAAAACAAGTAAAAAGGAAGCTTACCTATGATTCCGGTGACAGCGGGGTTGATTTGTTTTGTGGTCAGGAGCAGCAGAAAAGGAAGAACATGGACAATCAAGTTCATGATGGAAAGGGAAGTGGAAAAAAGAAAAAAAGGCAAGTTTATACTTAATATCTCTATGAAACCACCAAATCAGGTGAGGAGGTTTACCTGCCACAGTTACGTTGACGGGAAGGTGCACCATGATTGGCCCAGCGGAAATATTGGCTGAACTCCCTCCGACAGTCACTTTTGCCTTTGATGCCATTGACGTTGGAGGAAAATTCTGGTGGAGATAGCGGGACTCGAACGGACTATCGTCCACAGAACCACCTGTATCTAAACTGAGCGGGCGGACCGCTTAGTAGACGGATGGATAAACCGACAGAAAATTAATGGTGAGACCGGATCTGCCAGGATCTTAATCAGACCCTTAGCCTGTTTGAAGAGAAAGTCGAGTAAAAAAAAAATCCATTTAATTTTAGTAACTTTGAGTAGATGGAGGACAAGCATACTTAGAAATGTCTTTTATGCTCTCTACTGTGAGACATTCTTATGGATGTGAATGAAATATTAACAATAAAGCTTGCTTGCACAGTGGAGGAGTGCTGGAGTATCTGTTTCCTGTTTTTATGAGAAATTAACTTTATATACTACAGTGTAAATGTCAAATTCACTTATTACCATAGTGCAGCAAATTTGCCATTAGACAAAGTGTGGGCCTTATTTACAAAAAATTGGCATAGGGCAGCGCTTCAAGTCTTTTAGCTTCACTGCCTTATTCCAATTTGAAAGGACAGGAATCTACCCTATTTACGAAATACGGTGCATTGCTGTCCTTTCAGCCAGGGCCGTTGCAAACACAGGCACTCTTGCACCATGGTGCAAGGGTGTCTGCATTGTTGGCAGGATTGTTTTTGTGCAGGAAGGCAAGCCTCCCTGCACAAAAACAATCCATGGAGGCATTTTCCCCATTTTATGTGTGCTGCAGAATGCTGCATGCAGGGAAAGAGAAAAAAAACGAGAAGGAATGAAAACATTTCTCGCTGTAAGGCCTGCACCGGGGAGGTGTAAGGATTTGGCGCGGCCACAGGTTTACATAATTTGTAAATCTGGGGCGGGGTCAAAGTCCATGGGTATTGCATGGGAACGTGAGACACGAAGGGTGTGCAGTTCCTAAGGGAGGGGGAGGGAAAAGAAAAGAAAATATTTTCTAAAAAGTGCCCTCACACACCCAGGAGGATGTCATGCTTCATCATTGGGCCTGCTCCTCATCGGGCCGGCGCTGCAATGCCCGACGGGCACCCGCGAACGGGGCTCTTTGGCGAAGATCTTTTGGGATGAAGCCATTGGGTGAGTGTGGGTGTGTGGACTAAGTAGTGCGGTGAAAAAGTGGGTTAAAACAGGTCTAGGGCAGTCCAAACTAATGTGTTTTATTATCAGGTTGCGCTAGCCTAATTAAAAGTAGTGAACCCAAATCTGGGGCGGGGTCAAAGTCCATGGGTATTGCATGGGAACCCCTTCGTCAGCACCCATGGAACCCCTCTTTGAGGCAGAGCAAGGCAACCCAGCACTCTGCACTGCCTTGCCTTACTCCATATCTATGAGGCAATGCAAAGCCACTCAGGGTGGCTTTGCATTGCCTCATAGATATAATTGAGCGGCCAGTGCCAGCGGAGCGTCAAAAAAGTGACACTCAGGGAGCTTAGGCCTCTGGTAAATAAGCCCATGTGTTTATTTCCTTGCTTGATACAATTAGTTTACACAGGGAAAAAACTTTCGGAATAGTCAAGAGTCCTCTTCGCTGTAATTTTACCTTCCTGCTCAAATGTAACCACTTGCATCCCAGTTTTGGCTAAATACCTTGTTTTTAAATAAATACACTTGAAAAATAACATGGCTTAAACCATATATGCAAATGCACAAATAATAATATACTTTTTATGGAAAGTGGTATATTAGTAGTGATAAGTAGGGACCTACCACTAGTAATAATGCCACAAACACAATAAAAGGGTCAATCAAGGTCTCAATAAATCATTCCCTTGCTCAACCCTTGGTAGCTGGCAACGTGCAGGCATGATTAACTTAGGAGACAGTTTTGTAAAGCATTCAAAAACACCAATGCATTAAATAAGTAAGACACAACAGGAAATAAAAATTCAACTCCAATGTATAAAAAATATATTATATATTTTTGAATAAATAGACAACAAAATGCCAAAAATCCAATGTAGGGAACCAGAGATCTGAATTTTTAAAGAGTAAAAGTAAAACTATCTCTTAGAAGTAAGTAACGCTCAGAGGGCTATAAAAGGTCATGCTGGACCGGGACAAAGAAAATATTTCTGTACTCTTACTTCCAGAAGTGTTTCTTGATGCAGGAAAGTTGTCCACAGCACCAGCCAAGGGTTCAGATGCTCTGGTTTGTCTCTTGGCGTCTGGGATCAAAACTCCCACAATGTACCTGGTCGGCTTATGGAGCTTTTTACAAATGTTGCTCCAAACTTCTCCAAATGTCTGGAACTTCTTCCTGAAGTTCTTACTTGAGGGTTCAAATTGACCCTAATCCAGGGGTCTAGAATCTCTGAGATGGTCCTGGGATGTTGGGACTACAATTCCCACAATTCACCTGCCAAATCCTTAAAAGTCCATTGGACGCACTCAAGGATGGGGATTTCTTGGTGGAGAAGATGCTGGTGAGCTCAGTTAACCTGTAGCTTGCAGGTAGTCCACTCCTTAATCCTTCTTGAAGAAAGGCAAAGTCCTTAGGTCTGTAGTTCCAAGTGTGCAGCAGATGCAGGCCTTCAGAGTGCAATCCTTTGGGTGCAGGCCAGGATTCCAGCAGGGCAGTCCTTCGTATCCTTGCAGTTTCAGGCAGCAAATCTGAGGAGCTAGGCAGCTTTCCTATTTTAGTAACAGTTTCTGGGTGTCAAGTGGGGGGGCTACCCCTGACCAATGCGGTGCAGTGGGCTACCATGGTGTAGGGCCACTTCTTCCTCCAAAGTGTGGCATATTCTTGTCCCAGAAAGCACTATACTCTCAAAATCCAAAATACAGAAAGTCTCTCCAGAGGAGCTGGATTAGGCTACCCCAATCTACTGGTATGGCTAATTTTCCTGAACACTCCCCTTCCAACCCTCTCCCTAATCTAATTACAGGGCTACTGTGTGGCTGGGGTGGCAGAATGTGGGGGTCAGCCTGTGCTGTCCTAAACTGTCATTCTACCTTTGAAGACCAGTTTGGCTACTCCTCACCCCCTTCTTGCCATCTGTTCTGCAGCTTGTGTTTCTTCACCCACAGGAAACCCATTGTCTCTCTAACAGAGCATTTCACACCTCATCATAGCAGCCTGGCCAGCCTGGGCAGAGGCTGACCAATCTGGAGAAAGCAGCTGAAAGTATGGATTTTGGCTCTCAGAAAATAAAGATTTATAACTTATTTTCTGTCATTGTTATTATAAATCTAACAGCGGCAAGTTGTTGGACTTATTTTAACTATTAGTTTGATAGCTTGAAGTTATTTTTTGTGTCTCCTATCAATATTTATACTTAAATAAAATATCTCAATGTTAGTCTATGGAGCCATTAACTACAATGGGGAAAAATTGAATTGGTTGTTCTTCTCTCACCAGGGCTTATAAAACATCTTTCTAAATGCCCCTGCTTATTGTTACAGGGCTCTCTAACCCTGGGGCACCTAGAGGAGATCTTAGGAGTGACATTTGTAAAAATAGGGTAGTTTACTACTTTGGAAGCACCTTTAATTCCAAAGTCAAATTTGCATATGATTACAATTTAAAAGCAGACTGCAAGGCTGGACTGGCTTTTAAGATGGCAGCAGGCCACACAGCAGTGCACTCTAGTGCAGGAAATCTACTGGGCCTCTAAACCTCCCTGCCCTATTATAAACTAGGGAATTATAGGTAGTTTGAATCCTCGTTGCCTTATGATATACTAGGGACTTACAGGGGACTTTAATTGCCAATTATAATTAAACCTAACCATTTACTTTTAATCAGAGCACAGGCGCTGGGTCTGATTAGCAGAGCCCAGGGGACAATCAGAGTCAGAAAACGAGCACCTAGTGGTCACAATGGGAGGAAAACGTGGTGGGGGGGCCTGCAAACAGGTCCTTATTTCTCACAACTATTTATTACCATTGATGGGGAGTGAGGGCCACACTCAAGGCTATATATGTAAAGCGCAAGCTATGAACTCTTGGTAGTTGGCTGTCTATTGGTGGAGAGTTGCTCCTTTTTACGGAGCACATGTACAACACAGAAACCTCCTCAAATGTCTGATTTTCTAGGAGAGTTTTAATCATTGAACTAGCACAACTCTTTCACATTGAAAGGCTGCTGGGCACATTGCCTGCAGGGCAACAATAGCGAGAACAGCCTGATAGAGTTTCCAATCAGCCAGTGAAAGCAAATATTTCCTCTGTGGTTTCCACAGGGAGAGCCTGTTAGGCGTGGGGACTGCTGGACCTTGGAACAGCCGCATGCCCACACCTGAATGACTCCACGAGATTTGTTCGAGGACTATTTAGGAGGTCTCATATTTTCTTCTCAAACTTTGTCGTCCTGCATGACCGCAGCAAAATACACTCAGCTTTGAGAGCAAGAAGTAATGATGTAATGCTTCTGTTTTTTAGCATCACAAGCGGAGTTACAGGGTGCTCCTAACGCATAAAGTATTCACTGCCACAAGAATGGCAATGAGGCCGCAAACTTGGATCATAGCAGGCCCTGAGAAGAAAGGAACGATGACCCTTTTATCCCTTAAAGGACAGTTGCTATCGTAAACAAATGTGCACTGGCTTTTAATCGCTCCATGTCTCACAGGTGCAGCAACTCAAGAATTACGGGGCGGCCCCACTTGTGAACAGCAAGCACCGAATGTCGATTTACTACAAAAAAGTGTTGATGTACTACAAATACCAGGGCCGAACTGGCTGTAGCGGGCACTTTTTTTTTTCTCGGTGGGCCGGAATGGTGAGGGCCAGTCTGTGACCCGTGGGGGCCGGTTTTGATACTGGGAGCCAGTTTTGCATTAGTGCTGCTCTATCGTTCCCCTGTAACAAAAGCAGGAGCGGTGCTTGACACTGGCCCTCCTGCAACACCCACCCGCCGGAGCTTCTCAGTAGCACCCCCTAAACCCCCGACCGGTCAAGCAGAATTGCCTGGGCTGGTTTCTGTTCCCAGTCCGGCCATGACAAAAAGTATTACATTCCTGGTTTCTCTGACTTGTTATTCAGGATGGGGTGTCAGCGATTAGATTTTAACTCAGCCCTGAACACTCTGAACGCTGGGAAGATCACCCTGCTTTTGTGTTGACAAGATTAATAAACTTGCAACAGTTTATTATCCAACCAAAAACTGTGTGTTCTACCTTTGTGATGCATGTATTAAAATCAATTATGGGGCTTGCTATAATTAACAAGGCTTGGTGTGGAAACGCTAAATGACATAGCCCTTTGCCGAAAGTTCTCGCACCAAGGGGCATATTAGCAAGAACGGCGTTAAAATTATCGCCGCTTTAGCGGCAGGAAACTGCCGCTAAAGCGGCAATAATGGGCTTGATAATATGCCCTTGAGAATTCCAATAGAAGCCCAGGATCACAGCAGAACATGGGCTTCTATAGGTCTTCTCAAGGGCATTTTATCAAGCCCATTATCGCCGCTTTAGCGGCAGTTTCCTGCCGCTAAAGCGGCGATAATTTTAACGCCGTTCTTGCTAATATGCCCCCAAAGGCTTTAAGGAAAGAATTAGCACAGTCCTATTTACACTGAGCTGAAAAATGACAAATGACTCAAAACGTAACAAGCAACATCTGCTCCTGTTACCGGTTTAAAATGAGGACACCAGTAACCATGCAATATTTTATTGAATGAGTTACAACATTTTTGTTTTTTTCTTATCTTATTTAGCAGTATACATTTAGAAGTTAACTGTGTTTCGTTTTTGTGGTTGCATTTTAGGTTGATTAACATAATATTATTTGTAGAATATGATGTCATTGTTTCCTCCAGTATGTATACTAAATGCTAAATATGTAAATAATGAACAAACATATTGGATTTCAATTGGAAAAACTGTTGCCTGGTTGCCACTGTCCTTATGTTGTCCCGCTCACCTGAGAAGATGATGTTTGCTACTTTTCGGGCATTTGCCCTTTGGGACAACTGCTTGTGTACTGTTTTAGAGGACCTAGAACTGCTACGTACGCCCCGAAGGACAAATAAAAAGCTCGCAGCATTAAAGCCTTTTCCACACCCCCGTATCCTGTGGCGTTGTTCCTGTCGAGTTCGAGAAAGCCCTGTGGCTATGTATGGATGTGACTGCAGCACAACATCCCAGGGGCAGGAACGAAATACTGTAAAGCACACTGGAATGCCGGAGAGTTGAGACAACTACTTACAACTTCCACTGATTTTGAGTCTGTGTTATGTGATGGAGTTTTTCCACGAGGTTTGTTTACCGCAGTAACTACAAGCACTGTTACTTCAAGTTTGCTAAAGGGGGTCAGATTTGGGTACATAATTTACCTGTTGTAACGGGACAGTATAAATAATTTCCCCAGAAATAATTGCTGTGTCGCACATAACAAATTGGCCCACCTCTCAGAGCAACAGATTATCATTAAAACTTGCTAACATTGAAATGTACATTTCAAAATTTTAAATGATCCCACTGAGAGCAGTTTCCTTTAACCAAGCAGTGTGCTCGTTTCCCACTTAAATGAAAGGGTTTATTTCATCCACAAGCCCACGGTCACGACTTGGTATGAACAGCAGCCTCTCCAAATTCTTGCCACATAACATTCATAACAACAGGCAAAGTATTGCTTGATACACACGCACAGACATTGCTAGATAAGTGATGTAGGGGGAGATGTCAAAGTAACAATTTCCTTCGTTTTGCATCTATTTTTCTTCTGTGGATTTCTTTTTCACTAATGTAGCGTCCTCCCCGGCCTGGCAACCCCCCAATGACTAAACTACACATGGAGCTTAGTATTACACGTCTTAATTTGTCTGCGTTTAATTGCTTATTCACCATTCTAAAACAATCTTTCTCTGACGCCTTTGTCACAGCTATATGGAGTTCGTTTGGAGCCAAAATGGTTCCATATCTTTCCCTCCGTTAAATAAAAAAGTACAAATGTTTTACAAATCGTAGTGCTTTAATTATTCAATCCGATCTGGTTACTGGAAGCTGGGAGCTGCCATCTTCAATGTCAGAGATTTTCGAAGACAGTGAAGAGATAACAGCAGTCACTGAGATTTTAGGTTCAGTTTTACCTTCACCATCTCAATCAGAAGACCAATTAATCAAATGCCGACAGTGAGAAGAGTCTCTGGTAACAGTTTTAACAGGATGCTGGGTAGTCACCATGTGTCCCTTGGTGAACACTACGTGGAAAGGTTCAGCATCATATGGAGCATCAGATTTTCTTCTGTGCATTTGTCTGGCGATCACCAGATCTCTTAGCTTAAACTCAATGTTCTTTGCTTGATGCCTCTTCTCTGCATAGGCTTTAATTTTCTGCTTGTTAACCAAGTCCTTTGTATGAATTGTGCTATCACTTCCTTCTCTTTTTTTGGTCCATTGAGGTAACTTGGTGATCATCGGTATCATGAACATCAAAGTCACAGGACTTTCACTTGTGGTCGTGTAAGGTGTTGAATGATAGGCTCTTGGGGGAGAATTCAATACAGTTCTTAAACTGAATCTCTCAAGAGTGGCATGCTGTACTGATTTCTTTAGTGTACTCATAAAATACTAAACGAGTTTGTTGGCATGTGTCCTTAAAGGTGTACTCTTATGCTGCCTTATGTTCAGATGTTCCAGGAAATCCTTGAATTCTCGACTGTAGAAGACTTAAAAATGACTGAACGCCCATGTTGCAAAGATACCATCTAAGTAGAAGGAAGGGATACCTTCTGCCATCATGTTAAAAGTGACAGTTGTCCTGCCCCGAAAGTGATGTTACTTCTGTTACCAGTACTTCCGGGCCCCTAGGGTCCCTCCCTGGCAGTCGTTGACCCTGGTCAAGTGCTAGTCATGTGCTCATGGTTCTACCACGTGGTTAGGGCTATGCAGCAGCCCTCAACGAATCAGAGCCCCTGGAGATCAGGTGATCATTATATGTTGTAAAGGAGGACACCCGATTTTTATTAAGCTTAGAATACATATAAGGAGCCCCTAAGCAGCCTATGGAAAACTCAGGAGCCGGCCTCCAAAAAGAGGTCACTTGGTCATTATGAAGAGATACAGCCATCTTATCAAAAATATGCCCTCTGATGGTGGTTTGAGTACTATTGATAGATATTATCGTAGCCTGACACCTAAGGCAATGGAGCAGAATGCGCAGCAGAGTGATCTTAAAGACGTCACAGGTTTTGACGAGGAGCTCTGCATGTGTCTGTAAACACTCAGCCTCAAGGATTTTCCGCAACTGATATCCCCTATTAAGGGCTCCAGCAGCAGCGAAGCCTCGAGTAACAATGCAAATGCTGGAAACAAGTTCATCGACATGGAAGATGGTGAAGAATCTTTAACAGCTCCTAACTCACCTGTCTATGAAAAAATATGAGCTTTCTAGAGGAATTGGCTCTGGAGGCTATTGTTCCAACAGCTGCACGCAAACTCCAACACCAGTTATGCCTTGATGGACCTCAGCGACTCTCAAGATTTCAGATCCACTGCTGAGTTCCACGAAAATGACAAGGTTAGTAAAAATTGTTATTGACACTTACTTATACCGTATATAAGGCTATATTTTATTTTCAACAAATAGTCTGTCTTTCTTTCTTTTTAAAACCGTAGAAAGCATCAGCAAAAAGAGCCATGGTAGAGGGAACGTCGCCAAAGGTTAATGCCATATATTTTTACTACCTATGCTGTTCAAAACAGAATGAAAGTTCCACAATCCAAAACAAAGAGCTGCTCAGGCAATGTGTTTGTACCTATAGTATTGCAGATTTTGAAAAGGAAGCTCCAGACATTCCCTATGACGCCATATGGCCTGTTAAAGGTTTTGAGCACGTGTGTCAAATGTGACTATTATAACCTCTGTTATGGCTATAAATTAGTGATCCACAGCAGGAGGCTCATGAGTGTCTATACGACTCAGACACGTCAAGAACAATTAGTCATATATGTAGCTTGCTAGACCCGAACAAAGTATATAAACTGTTAAGGCTGGTGTATGGTTTGTCCGAGGAAAAGAAAAATATATCCACCCTGATATGATTAAGGCCTTAGTGACCACGCTCAAAGAGATCCAATGCTTGAACGAGCCAAGCTCAAAACTCTGTTGTATGCAAGCTTTGTGTATGTACTTTGTTAGAAGAATGGCAGAAAGGGCTAAAGAAGGATGTATGTGCAATATTTACTTTAAAAATAGGCAAGTCGGCTCTTTGGCCCCACAAAAACCTTTTTGAAAAATGGTGAGTCCCCTGGTATTGTGTCATTTTTGTATTAACGTTACATGCTTACTCACTAGTTAGGCCAAGCATAAGAATGTCAGTGCGCAAAATGCTTCTGAGTTACGTCCAGGATACATATGCATTGCCAGATTGGTATATGTTTTGCTTAAACAAAGAATAGCTGAAATACAGCCTGTAAATCTGCGCTATCTGAAGCTTGGTGAGCCGCCCACGGTGATTCAGTGTGACAGCCCTATATGAATAGCCAACTGGTGTATCAATGTGTGGCTACCTACAATGGATGAATACTGGAGCATGTACAAAATCCATATGAGGGAGTTAATACTATCACCGAGTACCAGCTTACATATCGCCTTGGAACTTCTGACCGAAGATTATTTGACAAATAAAGGTTTGTATTGTCTAACAGAGAATTGTACGATCTTTTGAATGCTGTCATTATCCTGAGTGTACAAAGTTATAGGAGGGGTGAGTGAGAAGTCCTGTCTAGAGCCGTTGAGTTTATAGCTGTAAAAATATCAAAAGTTGTGATGCTGAGGTAAATTATCTGCTGGGCCCCTAGTCATGTATGTAGCAGTGTCATATTTTGCATACGTAGTGAAAAGTCAGCAAACTGTCCAACAAAAATGAAGAGATGTGTACCATGAAACTGTAAAGTATGCCCTGTTTATGTGTTGCTAACATTCTTTATTTTTAATAAAATGTCACTACTCAAAACCACTGTCTTTCATTTCATGGGATGCAGGGGCTGATAACATGTCTGGAGAAGGGTTAAAGAAGCTTTATTATGATGCAAGTGGGGTTGGAAGCTTCAGAAGCTCCGGAGCTCTGTTTAAAAGGGCTCTAGTTGGAAATGAGCTGGAAACAGAGTGCAGGTGAAGACCTGGTTATCTGGGGAAGAGTCGTATTCACTCCACAAGTCAGCCAGGGGGTGTTTTAAGAGGAGACCAACCAATGTTAATGCGCAGCTAGATTATCAGTAGAAGGCAGACATAATCAGTCTTCAAGATCTAGCCAAGCATAATAACGGAGCGCGATATATATTAATGGTGAAAGATGTATCGTCCAAGTACGCCTTTGCAGAGCGCTAAGTGATAAAAGTGGTGCTTGCGTCACCAAGGCCTTTAAAGCCATCTTCAGGAAAGGCGGAGCCCCTCAAAAACTGCAAACAGATGGCAGAAAATAATTTTTAAACAATTTGTTTCAGAAATTATTAAAACAGCACACTGTTCATCATTTTGTAACGCACACGGAGGTAAAAGCTGCTCTTATAGAGCATTTTAAACAGAACTTTAAAATCTAAGATGTGGAGATATTTCACGGCCTAGAACTCCTACAGATATGTGTTCTACAGGCGTTTATAGATGCTAATAATGCTAGTTATAACAGAACCATCAACACGTCTCTTGTAGAGGTAACAACCGATAATTCCTTAGCGGTGTGTAGGAATGTGTACAGGGGCCTTTTTATTGCCAAGGTAAAGAAGTCTCTTTTAAAAGAAGGTGATCATGTTAGGGTTTCAAAGTTAAAAGGAGTCTTAACGAAGGCATTCCAGCAGAATTTTAGCGATTAAATATTTATAGTGGAGAGTGTGGAGCTTAAAGAAAGTATGTGTATATTTAAAGGTTAAATGACAACAATGGCGAAATGGTGTTGGGTGCCTTTTACAATAAAGAATTGCAAAAGGCACCGGACGATCCACACAGGATGTACAGGGTTGAAAAGATTCTGAAACAGAAAGGAAGTGGGGCTAACAGATGGGCCTTTGTTAAATGCAGGGGTTGGCCTGGGAAATTTAACAGTTGTGTGCTGGCCAGCTACCTGCAGGTTGTGTGAGTACGAGGGGCTCTCTAAAGGCGACAATATGGAAACAAAATCATTTTATATCACCTTGACATCCAACACCTCGAAAGACATGTTCCCGACAATCACATTTCTAATTATATTGTGAAACTGGCTAAACCTGTGAACCTAAAGTGGACTGGGAGGTAGTCCTAACCGAAATTCAATACCCAAGAACATGGAATATATTTACAATGCTCAAGGCCAAATTTACTATAAAGCGTGATCAGGAACCCTGGAGCATCCACACTGGCTATTACTCCAGTGTCACAGCGGTTGTCGAGGCCATCAACAAATCCATAGCCAGCATCGAAACGTATTTGAATATTCAGCTGGTATTAGATAACATTAGAAGGAAGGTTTTTCTTAAAGCTCCAAATCACGATACAGAGTTTAGCTGTACGGGAATACTAAGAAGTGTTTTTGGAACAGTATAGCATATAAAAAGCCAGGTAGAGCTGGACCGTACGTGCCACAGGGCTCTATACAGTCTAGGGGCCATATTCTCAAGAACGGCGATAACATTATCGCCGCTTTAGCGGCAGGAAACTGCCGCTAAGCGGCGATAAAGCCCCTTATCACCGCTTTAGCAGCAGTTTCCTGCCGCTAAAGCGGCGATAATGTTATTGCCGTTCTTGAGAATATGGCCCTATGTGTATAGTAACATTGTAGAGTCTCAGAGGATCAGGGATAGTTATTCACCATTGTTAAGATGGGTCCAGGTGAAGGGGAAAATAGCACGGTGATTAATATTCAATATATCAAATCGGACAACGTAGCAATTTCTAAAAACCATTTTGGCACTATGATGGTCATGCTCTTTGGTGGTCAGTCTGAGACGGTGTCTTTTAAATATGGGAAAGTTATTGTTAAGCTTCATTTAAGGCTTTAAGGCCACAACGCGACAGCTATGAAGAAGTCATCATGGTGATCATAAAAACATGTGGCGACCCCGCTCTGTACAGGGACTATTACAGACACCAGTCCGGATATGGAGGGCCCGCATTCTTTCAAGGGGCCCCTGATATGTACGGGGCGGGACTTGGATGTTTTTTCTGTAGTTTGTTTAGCAGAGATATGCCTTTCTTGTGCCCATGGGCATTCGTGTGCTATACAAATCTCAAAATCAAAACAAATCAAGAGGCTATGAAATTGCAAAACCCCGAGCTAAAGCGGCGGCCTCGAATATTGCTCAGGATGTGATGTGATCTGTGACTTCAGCTGTCACCGAACGCATGAACAAACAACCCCAGGAAGGAGCAGGACTTGTGTACAGGCCAAGCACAAGTATTAAAAGGAAGCGAAGGTCTTCACAACGTAGGGCTCAGCTGGCTCCCCATAAAAAAAGTAGCCGCTCTTCAAAAAGCACTCACAGAAGAAGATCCGTAATGCTGAAGAGATACTTGAAGAACAACCACTAGCGTAAATATTTTTTAAACGCACCAAATTGAAACATGGCCTTCATAAAATGTGCATCAGGAGAATGTACCAAATCAGAGTTAGACTTGTTTTCTCTAATACACACTCAGACCGGCATCGAAAACAGTTTTATCATGAAAGTATCGCCTCTAGCAGCTTTGACGCAGTTGGCACCAATCGAGGGGTATATTCACAAGAACGTGTGATAACTACCGCAAGAGTAGCGTAACGCAACTTCCAATATCGCAGCCTATTGCGTGAAAATATCCCCGTGTCAACGTGGAATTCACAACAAGGCGGTACCATGCGATAGTCACCAGATAATTCGTCAAATGTCAGGGTAAAAATCAACGCCACGCCGAAAAAATGCTAAACGCGAACGCGAGTAACAATGCGATGAGGCCAATCACGGTACAAAAATTAGCGAAAAGCTGCCTCAGGCCTGCAAATCCCACGCGTCTGGCGGGAAATTGCACCATAAAAACCACAGACACAACACACCAGAAACAAGCCAAAGCACGTAGCAACATGGATGCACCCTGACCCAGCGCAGAGGGCAATGTGAACCACACAACCCCCACAGACCATCAGCAAGGAACAACGGGGTCGGGGAAGGCCAAGGAGAAAAGGGAGAGGAAGACGGGGCGCAGACCGCAGGAAAACAGGACCAAGGCCACAGAGGCGACAGAACACTACCAGCAACTGACCCACAAGTAGACCACCTGGAATGCAGTCCGAGTGCCCAGGAGGCCAATCCAGGAGGCCAAGAGGCGCCGGCAGGATGTGACAACCTAAACCAGGTACAAACCCGCTGCCAACAGGAAGGCAGCAACGGCGACAGGAGGTGGCAGTTCAGCGCCACAGGAGGAGCTGGAGGAAACCCAGGCCACAGTCATCAGTGTGGAGACGGTGCAAGGAGTAGGGAGTACGGACACAGCTCGAGAGGACCTGACACAACAACAACAGGGTGAGGATACAAAAGGAACTGGGGGGACGTGGGGTGATGGGCACAATGCCACACATGCACCTCCCCTTCACAATGCAGAGGGACAAACAACACCTCCAGCAGGTCAGAACAGACAACCCATCAGTGATGCCCAAGACGAACACCACACCCCCGACACCCATGCCCTATAACAGCCCATGGACATCCCACACAACCCACCACCAGGACCAGGGCAGACAAGCTACACAGAGGAGAACCCAGACCCTGCAACAGACCACACAGCATGAAGCACCCGCAATCACGGCTGCCTCACAACTTTTCACCCACCCACACATGGCACCCCAATGCCAGGTGGCAGAACGCCAAAAGGAGGTGGCCCAACAGGTGCAGGTGTTGCCCAAACCATGGAATGCGAACCAGAACATATATGTGGGTGTCCAATACCCTTCAGGGACCACCCACACCCCACAAAGGAGACCCACACTGTCATAGAGACACATGCAGATGCACATGCCCAGTACAGAACCACGCCCAGGGGCACGCACATATCAGTCACACACCCACGTTGGCTCTGCATACGACGGCACAGTCCACTCCCCATACGAATTGAGTGGGTGATGACAAAGCTACATGTCCAGGTTCTAGCCCGCTGCCTGCGGTGACATCGCTGCGTCCACTGTACACAGCACCATGTAATGTCGTAGGGCCCAGGGCCCCCATGCATACAACAAGACCACAGGGACACATGCACATATCATGTTGAACTGGCTACGGGCACGTGCGCCCGGCCCCTTTATTGGCAGGGCCACATGCACAGTGACGCCTGTGCTGGATGTGTGTGGGGTGAGTATAAGCCAGCCCGCACGGAGTGCTTGGTGCTGGCAACAACCTGAAAAGTGGACACCAGTGTCATGGAAACAGAAAACACCAGCATAACAGAGCCAAATGCAGAGCAACATGGAGGGATGTGGAGTAAGGACAGAGGTCACCCAATATTCAGTCTGGACGTCCCGTGAGTTGCAGTGCACTGAGGTAAGGGCACTAGAGAAGAGCGCTGTAAAGAAATGGCCAGGATCATGTCCCTTCGGCTTAGCCCTGATGCAGATGCAGTGGGGTGTGTCACACCTGCATCAACTTCATCATCAACGTCCCAGGTCTCCCACACTGCCTGAGGTGACAGTTGCGTCCGCAGTCCACAGCGCAATACTCAGTATTAGATTCGGGTGTGTATCTTGACTACCGCCACCAGTCTGCATTCCTGCCATGGGGCTGTTGCCACCTGCTCTCCCATTGTCTGTGCCTTCTCCCGTCCGCACACTTGACACATCCTCCTCCTCATGGTCCAAGGCCTTCCCCACTGCATGAGGTGACATTGCTGCGCAACCTCACAACAGCACAAAACTCAATCAGCAACTGACAATGGTTTGCGGTGCACTGAGTCACTGGCACCTGGAGTGCTGAGCAGGGTATCAGGTCAATAATGGCATCCACGACAGGTCTGAGCAACTCCGTAGGTCTGTCAGGACCACCCTTTCGACTCTGGCAGATGGCGGTTGAAGGTGGTCCTTGCGGTGGTGGCGTGTGCCTCCTGCGGTGATGCGACATCTGGGCCGGTCAAGATCAGATGCCATGTGTGGGCCCTGGTGGCCCGCAGTTGGGGCCGGAAGAGGCGGACAGCGCAGGGCCACGGACACATTGCGTTCATGACCCCAAGACCATCGCTACAGAGGCCATTCAATGTCTCAGAAGAAGGGGTCCCAGGCCTGAGCAGCATAGAGTTAGTGGCCCCGGATGCACTGCGGCCAGCACAGGCACCCAGCCACGGGATGGTGACTTGCAGTGCAGTCAGATGGGCCATGCGACCTGAGCGGGTACCCATCAATGTCCGAGGTGTATGTTGCGGAGGGTTTCGGGGGACAGTGGAAGGTGTCCTCCAGGGCATGATGCGGAAGGTCTGATGTCATCTGGAAGCAGCAAATGGAGGAGTGGAAAGCGCAACCCTCGTCTGCACCAACAATTCGGGATCAGCTACATGAGGATGAAAACTAGCCCCTAGTCCATAGACTCAAACGCCACCAATGTACGACCAGTGAGTGTCCATGAATGTCGGGGAACAAACGTAGTGGCACATGTGCTGTGAGGGGATGCAGTCTGCGATGATGCCGGTACACAGATGTGAACTCCAACATTGCCAAATCAAGGCTCTGTGGCCTACTGGACCGCAGTGTAGGCCGGAGGCAGCGGTCAGCAGTGGCCCACAGACACGTGTCGTGTGCTTGTGATGCATTCGTTTGCTTCTCTGATAGCAGGGAGTTTGGTGATATCACCCCTGCAGTAGACAACGGGTCACTGGCATGGTGTAATCAAGACTCAGTTCCAAATGTGTGACCTACCTGACCGTGGTGTAGGCCTGAGGCAGCGGTCAGCACGACCCATTCACCGAGTGTCGCCGGCATAGGTTGGATGGCCCCACCGGCCTGCGTAGTTCAGGTTCAGTGGCACCACGTGTAGCCGGCTGGCGTTGAACAGGGTTAGTGCCACCATGTGTCGCAAGACGCCCATATGGAACTATGCCTCACTGACTGGGTGGGGTCTGGTGCTGTGGCCGCTGGCCTGGATTTGGGGTCACTGCCATTCATGACTCAGGACACAGTTTCACAGACGGGACCTACTGGTCCGAAGAGTAGGCCGGGGGCGGCAGTGGAGTACATCAACGGAAAAGGAATAAAGCGGGCCGGTGTCGTGGAGGCCGTGATGGTCTGAGGTGGCTGCCAAGGTCTCGGGCCTTGGGCTTGGGGCGTGTGCCGGCACGTGATGGGCCCTCCTTGACACACGCTGGTGTCGGAAGGTGATCAGTGTGGCCTGGCTGCGCAGGGGCTGGCCTGACGGGTTTGTGGTCCAGCGTGCCGGGGTCCGGCAGGCGCACGGCATCGCAGGCGACTCTGCTTACGAGGATGGCGTCGGCCTCGTGGCGGGGTGGGAGGCGCCGCCCTGGCAGAGACGTGGATCTTTCCGGAATAGGACCACGCCCAGGCCTACATGCTTTTTATTCACACCCCTACGCTGGCGTGGCGTACGCCGGGCCATCCCACTCTGCTGACGCTTAGGGGGGGCATAACAGGCAACATTTCCTCGAGGTCCCCCACTGGCTGGGGTGACATGGTGGCGTCCACTGTCCACTACACTCCATACGCAAGTGGTGTATGTCGCCAAGGACATGGGTGTGTTCTACATACTGCGAGGTGTCCAGCACATCTCCGGCACTCTTGGCATTGTGTACTTTCCCAATCATGGTCCTACTGCATCCTGCACACATGCCTGGTTGCCACCTCTCCCCACATTCAGCTATGATGTGGCTGAGGTGCCATGCCGTTGCTGGCTCATGTTCAGGGCTTGCCCATGTGGACATTGTAAGTTGTTCTGTCGTGTCTGGTGGGTGGGCATATTGTTGTGCCAGTTGTTTGTGATTTTGGGACGTGTGCATTGCCAGCGTTGTGAGTTGCATGGTTGTGGAGTTGAGGTGTGTGGGGTGTTCATTCGTATATTGCCAAGGGGCTGTGCATTTCCCTTGTTGCCATCCTGGGGACGCTGGTTGATGATGGGCTGTCGGAGGATGAAGGTATCATGCACACTGGCTGTGTATTTGGAGGCGACATTGTTGGGTGTTCCACGGTGTTCTGTTGTTGCCTGCACATTGGTGTGAGACGTGTGCTTCCTGTTGCGGTGATTGTGTGCTGTGTCACCAGGGGGCACAGGTAGTACATGTGTGCTGTGTATTGCCCCTGACACGTGCGTGCATCCTGCTATGGCGTATGGTCCTTGCTTGGTCTCCAGCGGATCCTGCGCATTGTGTTGTACATATGGGGACTGGGGTACCAGGGTGATGGTGATGTCCAGGACTGGTGTGGGGGACTTGGATGTGGCTGGCTGTGAGACTCCTCGGACTCTGGCGGGTGTTGGTTGGGGGGTCCCAGGGGCCAAAAGGTGCAGCCACGCCATCAGCTTTGTGTGGGGTGGGATGTTGGTTGTCCACTGTGTTGTTGCCATAGTCCTGTTGGGCGATGATGGTCAGGATGCGTAGGTTGGTTGTCCCTTTCAGCCTGTAGTGGAAGGTGACATTGTCAGATTTTGGGTCTGTGCAGCTGGAACGTTTCCTGGGGTTCCGCTGTCTGTGTCTGCGCTGCGTCTGTGGTGGTCCGGGAGGGTGGGTGTTTCGGGTGTGGGTTGGGGTTCTGGGTAACCCTGGGCATAATACTTTGCTACGCTCACGGAGCATGCAAAGTTTGTGTTACTACGCACTACGCAAAGTGCATGTAGCAGAGTAAAAAACTCTGCTAATCGACGTAGCGTAGCAGCAGTATATTAAACACATACAAATGCTTTGTTAAAGCAATTTTCTATGCTAAAAAGCATATAACAAATTCACAAAAGTGAATTTTGACAATGAAAATATCAAGCAATGAGAGAGGTGATGATTTTGGGTTCCCCCCTAACCTAGGGGGAGGACCAAGCAGATGCCTTGAACACAAAAAGCATATCATGTGAACGATTCAGTGGTGGTCCCTTCCTCCTAGGACCACCCCAAGCACAGTTATGGGCAAAAATACAATCCCAACCAAAGGCCCTTCAAAGCATTATGGGACGAGATTAGCAGTGGGCAGTGAATATTATAGTGTCCAATATCAAAATAATTCTACAAAGAGCTGCAGTTCAACTAGTCATTACTAGATGTCCCTCACGACAGAATAGCGACACTGAGGGCCTCATTTACGAGGTCCTAGCGGAACTTTTGTCCAGCACGAACATCACCTTTTTTAACAGTCCAGTGGCGCAATGTGCCTCAGCATATTTATAAGGCCACGCAAAGCCACTTTCCATGGCTTTTCATGGCATTCTGCAGCACACATAGAAAGAGGAAAATGCCATAAATTATAGTTTTTGTGCAGGATGGTGTCCTTTCCTGCACAGGAAAAATCATCCCTGCAACACAGGCACCCTTGCAACATGACACAAGGGTGTCTGCATTGGTGTACTGCTGCTGTTTGTGCACCCACGCAGGGGAGAAGGAGAGGAATGCCCGCATTCCTGCCCTTTTCTTTTGATGCACAGCAGTGCAGAAGGAAGGCCTGCTGCTCTGCTGTGCATCAAAAGCTTGTAAATGAGGCCCTGAGTCTGCATTCAAGTTTTTATTCTTTTATTTCAGACAGTCAACATTTGACATAAGAGGTGTTACATGACCTTACACTTTTGACAAACTGCGTATTCTGTTTTAACAGCATTGATGTAGACCTAGAGTTTTCTTTCACATTATTGATACCAATACTCTCATTGTTAACTAGGTCAATCCAATTTAGATTTTAAAAATTTTGAAATGTCATACCCGCTGACATTTTACTTATAAAATATATACAATGCTCCCTGCATGTGATGCCAAGAGAATCTTGTACCTGTATTTTGTTGTACTCCACCCTCGCAGCAGCTTTTTTTACATACGTGATTATAGGTTTTGTATAGATTCTATGCTCGGGGAGCGCCACTGTGCTGTCAAGCACTGTAACCTTGTCTTTATCTAAACACAGGGCCACCCAGTGAGTTCCTTCCGTGTAGTGCAGATCTGTTTTAAAGACAAGTGTGCAGGGTCTTTCAGGCCCTGTTTCACCAGGTAGTGTTGCATGGAAAAACACCTAAAATGTATGTCTTACCCTATCTATAACAGCTTAATAAACTAAGAATCTGAACATTGCCCATTTTGCAATATTTTAAAGATAGTCAAACAAAATCTGCTGGGCGTGGTTGATCTGAATGACATTGTTGAATACAGAGAATACAACCATGCTCACATTGTAGTCACAGGCTGACTAAAATGTATTTCTGCTTTTAGATTTCCATTTTTGATCAAGCTATAGTGGTTGCCGTCTTCCATGTCAAGGGTTCGATTGAAAGCGAACAGCATGTAGCCCCTTCCATATCCTTCTCTAGACAACTCCAGAGTCACGCAGGGGCTTCCCAGTTATTGCACCCAAGCCCAGCTGGGTGTGTACAATTTTGACGGAATCACAGCCCCCTCGTGGAACAATGCCACGTAGTCAGGGCCCGATTCACAGAACTAACTTACGACAAAATCCTAAACTTACTACCATTTTGGTATTCACAGAATGAACTTACTCATTTTGGTATTCACAGAATAAACTTACTCATTTTGGTATTCACAGGAGACACTTACACATTTTGTGTAACTTACACATTTTGTGTAACTTACACATTTTGTGTAACTTACTCATTTTGTGTAACTTACACATTTTGTGTAACTTACACATTTTGTGTAACTTACACATTTTGGTATTCACAGAAGGCACTTACTCATTGATGAGTAAGTGCCTTCTGTGAATACCAAAATGAGTAAGTTAATTCTGTGAATACCAAAATTGTTGTAAGTTCATTCTGTGAATACCCAAATGTGTAAGTTCATTCTGTGAATACCAAAATTGTTGTAAGTTCATTCTGTGACTACCCAAATGTGTAAGTTCATTCTGTGAATACCCAAATGTGTAAGTTCATTCTGTGAATACCAAAATTGTTGTAAGTTCATTCTGTGAATACCCAAATGTGTAAGTTCATTCTGTGAATACCAAAATTGTTGTAAGTTTAGGATTTTGACGTAAGTTAGTTCTGTGAATCAGGCCCAGTATGTCGTAGTATTTGAAATTGAAAGGGTTTGAGGTACCCCAGGTATTGGCATGCCATGACTCCAGTAGGACCTGGTATCACCAAGCTTGGTGGGAAGACAGATTTGACCCTCCAGAGCTGTTGTACCTTTTTTGCTTCGGTGCTGCGACGAGGTCCTCAGGGAGCAGCATGTTAACAAACTGGACATCCCAGGATCAGTGCCTGAGGTGTGCAGGGGAGCTATACTTTCTCTCCAAGAGAGCTTCTTGGTGATTTCTTGAAGGCTGAAGATGCTTTGGGGTTCTTGGAGTCCTTTCAGGTTTCAGGACAACACAGCAACAATGATTGTTGAGTCCTGGGATCAGCAGGCACGGTTTGGCGCCTTTTTCTTCTGCAGCGGGGCTGCAGTTCTCAAGCAGCGGGTCTTCCCCCCCCTGATCTTCTCTTGTCCATCAAATTTGATGTTCAGGTCTCAGGGTGCCACTTAAATACTGAATGTAGGGACATTACAATGGGATACCGAACTTTAGGGTGTCTATACCCTCTAGTGACCACTTCCTGTAGGAAGAGGCACTACCCTATCCCTGATAGGAGGTTTTCCCATCATCGCAAGATGGTGGAATTTCAGGAGACTGGTTCACATCACCTGCCCCGCTCAAGGGGTAGTGTAGGCTAAGTGGTGACACTCCTCCTTATCTAACACATTTTTCTGCCTTTCCTCCCACCAAAAGTGGAGCAGGAAAGGAGGCTTCACCTCCCCCACTATATGGAGGTTCCTGGGATAGATTATAAAGGTGGTATTGCCTTTGAAGCTTCCCGCCCAGGAAGGCCATACCATCCTGCTGGTAGATGTGAAGCAGGCTATATCTCTGTCATCTGAGAGCGCTGGCTCTCACCCTATTTGGTCAGAAACATGTCTGTTAGTAGAAGGCTGGCAAAATCAAGTCAGGGGCCACACCAGTGCTTTGTAGGTTTTCAGAGGACCCTCTAAAAGGGTCTCCTGTGTGAATGTATTAATAAATCCAACACTGGCATCAGTGAGGATTTATTAAGACAAGATGTTTGGTTCAAAGCACCTTAGGAATCAGTGAAGCCATTATGAAGCTAGGTAACCTGGGTTGATAAGTATCCAGCCCATGTACTCTTTATGGATTCCCTGTGCACATACAATATCTCAGAATATATTGGACATTGTAGGGGCATATCGGCACATGCTGATATGCCCACAGATAGGATATAGTGCACCCTGCCTTAGGGCTAAAGACCTGCAGTAGGAGTGACTTACCTATATCCCATACAGTGTATGGGTGGAATGGCACACAGGGCTGTGTGCCATGTCAACTCTTCAGATTTTTCTGCACCAAGACATACAGCCTGCAGTGGCAGAGTGCATAGCCTTGGTGAGGGGCCTCTGCGGTGGCACTACTACTTCTGTAGCCCCAGAGGACCGTCTTCAGTACTCATGCCCTAGGTACCAGGGGATTCACTTAGTAAGGACTTACAGGGGTAACTGAAGTTGTGCCAATTGTGGTACAGTTTTTGGGGAAGAGATCGGGCACTGGGAATCTGATTAGCAGGGACCCAGTGCACGTACAGATGGAAACCACATCAGACATCAGGCAAATAGTGGGGGCTAACCATGTCAAAAGAAGCACTTCCCTACACCCTGAATCTATTAACCATGATGGCACTCTCCTGCAGAAACCCATCCTCAGTGATGCAATTACGTCAAGCTCATAATAGCTCTCCATAAGGGATGCATTGAGGGGTTTGTGGTGGTACTGCTGGCATGGAACAATGTGTTGCTGGCTGTGCTCTTCCTGTGTAGATTGTTAGTAACTACATTGCTGACTACCTTTACAGAAACATCAATAAAATCATTAGAGGTATCACTCATCCAGCTGGTGAATTTAAGATTGAACTCATTATTGTTTAATGTCGCCACAATATTCATGGCTTCCTCAAGTCCCCCCTTCCAGATGATGAAAGGTCATCGATAAAGTGGACCCAAAGGATGACCTGGTAGTCAAATGCCTCTAGGGAACTCACCGCCTGTTCCTCTCACCATCTCAGGGACAGATTGGCAAAGCTCAGGTCTGTCATGGTTCTGGTCCGGGTTCTACATCCCGGACCACCCACATAAATAACCATTGCATGAATGCGGTGTGACATGGGACACGTCTCTACCTTCCTTTGCCTTTTTTTTATTTCTATTCTCTTCTCAGGAAGTGGGTGGACATACCGAGGCATGCAACTCTTTACAGGTCAAAGGTGGAGTCAGTTGTCTTCCACACCGCTGCCTGAACTCAGCAGGTCAGAGTGTACATGCTGGTCATGGGATATTTATTTCCGGGTCACGCATCCAACGCTTCTTCGTATCCTGTTTGTTTTCCGAGGCCGCTTCCCGCACCATTTGTTCCAATCCTCGTTTCCCTGGTCTCCTGAGTAGCGAAAAGCCTACAGAGTCTTCGGAGCGACTTCCCGATGTGAGCCCGTTTGGTCTCGTATATTATGTGAGAACTCACGCAGGTCGCTTGTTCACGTTGATTATATTGGATTCTTCCATTCACAGTAATAACCCTCAGTGGTTGGGGGTATTACTTAAGGGACTGTCATCATAGAGGATATGGTGCACGGACTGCATGTGTGATAACATTGATTATTTTGGAAACTGGCAGAATTCCTTGTTTTTTTTCTCTTTTTTAACTTGTACAAGAAGTGCTTTTCGGCCAGCCAACGGTTTATTTTTCATTTACATTTCTGGCACATGGAGTGCATCTACCTTGATTACAGTTCAACATGCATTGGGAGCATGTCTATGATACAGTTTACAGTACATTGGATTGGCATTGTTCTGGGCAACCTTCTACAGTTCTTTGGCTAAAGAATATATATATCATTTTTTCTTTTTATGGTATCTCTTTATAGCGATGCTCACAGTGACAATTTTTGTTCTAAAAAGGAATACCTCTTGAGAAAAGGTGCATGGAATTATCATTAGTAAAGACAGCATCTTTCCACTCAGTGATGACCATCTGAACAGTTAAAAGAAAGAATCCTGGAATGAGAGTTGTTGTTTTTATTTAAGGTCATTGTCTCTAACTTTTACCTATCTAATAAACATGGTTGAAAGGTCTTGAATGCAATAGATACAAACAAACTTTGTTCCTTCTATGTTTCAGTTTTTTTTTGTTTTCTGCCTCCACTAAGAACTCTTGCTCAGACTATTCTGATCCTGTGCACATCTTCTTCTACACCTGCTCATTCTTTTCTCAGGTAGTTAAGAATAAACAAAATCACATAGTGGGGTATAGGAGAGGGAGGAGGTTATAGTAACACCTATGTAGTTTCTCTTCCAATCACCCTGTGTCTTTCTTGTTCTTTTAAGGAGTCAAACTGTGTCCCTACGAGAAGTGACAGCATTTCCATACCTAGAACTCTTTCCCTGTATCCTTTCCTTCCTCCTTGTTTGATATTGTACAGTTAAAAGTAGAGGGAAGGGAACAGCAACAATAGGTTCATGTTGTCTCCGCAAGGCTACAACATGGGTAGAAGGTAAGACCCCCGGTGATCTGACAAGGGCAAAGCATACCCTCAAGGCAGTCCCTTCCTTTTGTTTTAAGCATTTGTCTCAAAGACAAAAAGTTGTATCTGAGGCAGATCTCTAGCATTTTAATGATCATTTCAGTATGTAATAGGTATGCAAGAAATCTGGCCTTCAAAAGTGCCTACAAGTTGTTATTCCTGCCTCATGTTCAATAGTCATGTATAAGCTTCCCACATCTAGGGTGATGAGCAGGAAGTCAGATTCCCAGGGGATGCAATCAATCCTGCTCAAAAAGTCCTTTGTGTCCTGAATGTATGAAAGTAAAGAGGTCACAAAAAGAAAATGACATATTTGGATGTAGTCTCTACGAGTGATCCTATTGATGTCACAATAGGTCTGCCTGGGGGGAGTTGGTGTCATTTTTATGGATTTTGGGGAGTAAGTAAAAGATCAGAGTTCTAGGCTGTTTGCATTGAAATAACTTGTATTCCTCCCCCTCCAGCAGTCCCCTTTCCCTCCATTCCAGCAATTTATCAAAGTACATTTTTCTGTACGACCTCATAACAGTCTACATCATTCAACTGTCTGTCTACCGCACACAGGTACATGTCTTTGGAGAAAATGATATGCACACAATAGCACCCCCATCAGGGATATGTTCTTACTGTGGGCACTTTCCTCATAACATGCGAGATCTGACGCAGCACATGGATTCCAGAAACCCTACATTTTCATCACCTGAGACAGTGGGTCTTAAAGTGCTTGTCGGCTGACAAGGAGCAGCCTCCGGGGATGAAACAAACCATCAAACATCATATCTTCACCACCCTCACTGAGATCCCCGGCCCTGGGGGCAGTGATGTGCATTCGTCCGTGAGCTCCCAAAAAAATCAAACTCCACCTTCCCTAGGCCAGTAGATAGAAGACGTGCCGTCCAATATCTTTTGCCCCAATTAAATGTCCCATCCACAGAAAGTTCAGGATCGGCATAACGCTCCCAGTACGTTTCAGTGAATGAATCGCATGAGTTCTCTTAGAGTCTATGAGCCCTCTTTCAATGTTGCGGCACTGATGGCGTGTATTTCATGCTTTAACCAACCAAGGAGAGGCAGCTACCCACCCATGATGAAGGTGATTCATTTGCCGAAATGCATTGGAAGCATTGTGCCCACCCTGAACCCTCTGTGGACGGGACATTAAATGTTGCAAGTGTTATTGGAGTGCGTGTCTTCTATCTACTAGCACAATGCTCCCCAGGGCAGGCCCTAAAAAAAAACAAAGGAGGGGGGCTGTGCAGCCCTCCTCCTGGAGCCATTATTGACCCTGGGGACCACCAACCCTCAGGGCCTGCTCCCTATGTCCCGAGGTGCCCACCCTTTCAACATAGTTGTTTGCTTTCACTTGGTGTGAGCTTTGACAGCTCCCGCCAAGCGAGAGCAAACATTAAGTCTACTCCCAAGAACCAGGAGTAGAAAAACTGCTCCCACTCACTGGGAGTGGACGTTTCAACTGTTTTCCTGGCCGCTGTCAAGCAGGCAGGAAAACATATTAAATAATTGCTCCCACATGCAGGGAGTATAATTTCTTGCTGCTCCTTGCCTGTAGGAGCAATGGGACCACGGGGGAATTGAGGCTTTCCCCCTGGGCCACAAAATTGCACCGAAGTGGCCATACCCCAGGTGTCCCTCCTCTTTAATTTTTGGATTGGCCTGGCCCGGTGATAAGGGGTCCCTAAGGCCAAATTTAACCTAGGAAGGGGGGTATGTGGCCCCTCTAATCTGCCAATAATTGGCCGGGCTCCGGGGTATTGGTTCCCTGAGGCAAATATTGGCCCAGGGAGGGGGCCATGTGGCACCACTTCTCTTTTTTTATTTTGGCCCAGGAAGGGTTGCCATGCTTCCCCCATTTCCTTTCATGATTTTGGCTGGGTCTCGGGGAGGGAATTCCCAGGACCATAATCAGCTCAGGGAGGGGGCCTTGCAGCCACCCTCCCCTTTCACAAATTATCCAGACCCAGGTGGATGGGGACCCCAAGCCAAGATTGGCCCAAGGAGGAGGGCCACGCAGCCCCCCTCACCTTTCATAAATTGGCCCAGCCCTGGGATGGGGTCTCCCAGACCAAAATCGGCTTGAGGAGGAAGTCCACGCACCCCTCTCCCCTTTTAGTAATGTGGGATAGGGTACCTACAGGGAGATGAACGCAGGACCTGGCTGTGGCCAATTCCCACAATGCATGGTATGATGAGGAAACTGTGCATGGCAGGGATGAGAGTTACAGCTGCCTTAGACAATGGGTTCTAGTGTCTTGAAAGTATAGGCACTAATGACCATAACCCCATTCAAGGGTAACAATTGCCCCATATTTAATTTAATATTTTTAATTTTTGGGGTAACCCCTCCAAACTCCCCTTTTGTAAACTTGCTCCTAAGCTTTCCATACCACTTCTCCCACCCATATAACCGAACAATACATATACCTTTCATTACAACTACCCATGCCTAAACCTTAAAATTGCTCATACCTCCATTTACCACCACCAACCCCTAACACCTAAAAATGTTATTTAATTGAATTACTTTTTTATTATAGGGGACGACCTAAACCCCCTTTTGATTTTAATTTACTCCCAATCTTCCTTAACCACTCCACACCCATAAACATTAATTTGGTGTGTGTGCTTGTGTGTGTGTGATTGTGTGTGTATGTCTGTGCATGTGTGCATGTGTGCATGTGTGTGTGTGTGTGTGTATGTGTGTGTGTGTACACAGAGAGAGAGATAACTTAACTATATTTACCATGGGTGGTAAAGGAATGTGTGGCAAAGGCATGCATAGAAATTATTGTGTGCTACAGGGTGCTTTCCTGGGAGAGGGGGTCTTCAAACAAGATGTGTTCCCTCTCTTGCAATGTGTTCGTACACAATCGTAGCACTGACCTCTGTCATAGGGGATCAATACCATCCTCCCATAAACCCACCCACTTTGATTCAGACATGTACCAGGACACTTCCCAATTTTATGTATCTTTAGAGAACTCTTTCTTGTTATTATACATTCTCCCCATATATAACAGATAGGAACCTAGGGCCAGATGTATCAAAGTATTGTGTTGCACTTGGATCACACATGGTATTGGAAGGGCAATGCAACACTAAAGTCAGATTTACCAAGCAACGCATGACCACCTTACAAACCCCTGCTTTCCTTGGTAAATCTGGAGTAACACCAGGTGGCCCGAATAACTACCTTGCACTACCCTGGGAAGGCATTCCATGGGTGGAGCATGGGTATTCCTAACACACCCACCCATGGATTTTGGAGCATTCCATATTTACCAGAACGGGTAAACCTGGGAATGCGTAAGAATGCTCCTCCTTCCCAGAGCCGGTGCAATGAAGAGAAGTATCTTTATTTCCCCTTGTTGTTTTTCCTTTCTAAGTATTCTGCATTCTGCAGCACACTTAGATGGAGAAGGACAAAGCCTCAGATGATTATTTTTGTGCAGGAAGGTGTCCCATACTGCACAAAAACAATCACACTGGCAACACAGGCACCCTTGCACCAAGGGTGCCTTCATTGGAGCTGGGTAGCATATTGTATGGCCGCGCAGCCAGAGAGCAGGAATGTGATATATACTGGTTAATTATGGTGCATTCCTGCTCTCTCCCTTTTATGCAGGAAGTAGTTTTGTTGCATTACTGCGCATGAAAGATTGATAAATCTGGCCCCTAGATTGTGTAAGCACCATTATTTACAATTACAGAAGTAACCAATTATTTGTTTTTGAAAGACGGATAAAATCATACTAAAGAAGGAGCAATATAAACTACAAGTAAAATGTCAACACTTATGGATAAAGAAGCGAAGACAGGAGGAAACGAGACAATAACAATTGAAAGAAAACAAAGGGTAACTGTACATTTGGAAAAGTTGAGTAGAGGCAGGAGGAGTTGCCACAAGGGCAAGATGATGAGAAGAAGAATTGAAAAGAGGAAATACTAGAGGAAAGTACTAAATAAAAGAGGAGAGGGGGGTAAGAGGAATTAAGAGAGAAGTACAGTGAGAACAGAAGAAGGCAACGCCTACAAAGCTCCATACGTTAAAGGACCAGCATACCTCACCCATCCCCTTGAATTCCACGTACCCGCCAGACAACTCTTCTCCACCCAACTCGCCCTAGCCTCCATCCCAAGGATACACAAGACTAGAAGTTTGTTCTCCTACCTCGCCACCAAAACCTGGAACACCCTGGCCCTCCACCTCAGCCAATTTGCTTCACTGACCCTATTCAAGAAGTACCTCAATACGTGGCTCTTCAAAAGATCCTCCATCCAGTGCGACTACCAGCCCCCCACCCCCAGCGCATTGAGACACTCACGGGTGAATAGCCACGCTATACAAGCCCCTGATTGATTGATTGAGAGTTTCCACCAATGATGGAATGTGAGAGAAGACAATGGAGGAGGGCACTGATGAGATCTGGCAAGAGAAAATATAAAGCAAACACAAGGAGATGATGGACGGAGCGCTGAAACTTTTCAGACACTCACTCCAAGTCAGAGATCTGGGTTGAATCCATCATCGTTCTTTAGCTCACTTTGCCAACCCAGTTCAGACACAGCTATATGAAAATTTTCAGCACTCTGTCCATCATCTCCTTGTGTTTGCTGTGTTTGCTCCAAGTTGGCAGGGTATGCACAGAAGTGGGTCCCTTGCTCACTTTGCCACTGGATTCAAGCTAGCCTGGTTGATGAGAGGTGTTACCCCGAAACCGGTCCCAGGATGCTTGTTTCCAGTACAGGGAAGACATGGCTTGGCAGTTCGGGCTGGACTGTTCCCATGAGGCATAGGGTCAAGACTGATTTGCATAAAGCTGGGTCTGAACTGAGGTGGAGAAGTGAGCTAAAGAACGATGATGGTTTCAACCCAGATCTTTGACTGGGGTGAGTGTCTGAAAAGATTCAGCACTCCGTCAATCATCTCCTTGTGTTTGCTTTGTTCACCCTAAGTTGGCAGGGTATGCCCAGACGTGGGTCCCTTGCTCACTTTGCCACTGGATTCAATCTAGCCTGGCTGATGAGGGGTGTTACCCCGAAACCGGTCCCAGGATGCTTGTTTCCGTTTCAGGGAAGACCTGGCTTGGCAGTTCAGGCTGGACTGTTCCCATGTGGGGTGTTACCCCGAAACCGGTCCCAGGATGCTTGTTTCCAGTTCAGGGAAGACCTGGCTTGGCAGTTCTGTCTGGACTGTTCCCATGAGGCACATGGTCAAGACTGATTTGGATGTAGCTGGGTCTGAACTGAGGTGGAGAAGTGAGCTAACGAACAATGTAGGATTCAACCCAGATCTTTGACTGGGGGTTAGTGTCTGAAAAGTTTCAGCACACCGTCCATTATCTCCTTGTGTTTGCTTTGTTCACCCTAAGTTGGCAGGGTATGCCCAGACGTGGGTCCCTTGCTCACTTTGCCACTGGATTCAATCTAGCCTGGCTGATGAGGGGTGTTACCCCAAAACCGGTCCCAGGATGCTTGCTTCCAGTTCAGGGAAGACCTGGCTTGGCAGTTCTGGCTGGACTGTTCCCATGAGGCACAGGGTCAAGACTGATTTGCATATAGTTGGGTCTGAACTAAGGTGGCGAATTGAGCTAAAGAACAATGAAGGATTCAACCCAGATCTTTGACTGGGGTGAGTGTCTGAAAGGTTTCAGCACTCCATCCATCATCTCCTTGTGTTTGCTTGGTTCGCCCTAAGTTGGCAGGGTATGCCCAGACGTGGTTCCTTGCTCATTTTGCCACGGGATTCAAGCTAGCCTGGCTCATAAGGGGTGTTAGCCGAAACCGGTCCCAGGATGCTTGTTTCCGGTTCACGGAAGATTTGGCTTGGCAGTTCGGGGTGGACTGTTCCCATGAAGCACAGGGTCAAGACTGATTAGCATATAGCTGGGTCTGAATTGAGGTGGCGAAGTGAGCTAAAGAACGATGATGGATTCAACCCAGATCTTTGACTGGGGGTGAGTGTCTGAAAAGTTTCAGCACTCCATCCATCATCTCCTTGTGTTTGCTTTGTTCGCCCTAAGTTGGCAGGATATGCCCATACGTTGGTCCATTGTCACTTTGCCACTGGATTCAAGCTAGCCTGGCTGATGAGGGTTTACCCCGAAACCGGTCTCAGGATGCTTGTTTCCGGTTCAGGGAAGCCCTGGCTTGGAAGTTCGGGCTGGACTGTTCCCATGAGGCACAGGGTCAAGACTGATTTGCATATAGCTGGTTCTGAACTGAGGTGGTGAAGTGATCTAAAGTACGATGATGGATTCATCCCAGATATTTGACTGGGGGTGAGTGTCTGAAAAGTTTTAGCACTCTGTCCATCATCTCCTTGTGTTTGCTTTGTTTGCCCTAAGTTGGCAGGGTATGCCAATTCGTGGGTCCCTTGCTCACTTTGCCAAGGGATTCAAGCTAGTCTGGCTGATGAGGGGTGTTACCCCGAAACTGGTCCCAGGATGCTTGTTTCCGGTTCAGGGAAGACCTGGCTTGGCAGTTCGGGCTGGACTGTTCCCATGAGGCACAGAGTCAAGACTGATTTGCATATAGCTGTGTCTGAACTTAGGTGGCGAAGTGAGCTAAAGAAGGATGATAGATTCAACCTAGATGTTTGACTGGGGGTGAGTGTCTGAAAAGTTTCAGCACTCGGTCCATCATCTCCTTGTGTTTGCTTTGTTCACCCTAAGTTGTCAGGGTATGCCCAGACGTGGGTCCCTTGCTCATTTTGTCACTGGATTCAAGCTAGTCTGGCTGATGAGGGGTGTTACCCCGAAACCCATCCCAGGATGCTTGTTTCCGGTTCAGGGAAGACCTGGCTTGGCAGTTCGGGCTGGCTTGTTCCCATGAAACACAGGGTTAAGACTGATTTTGCATATAGCTGGGTCTGAACTGAGGTGGCAAAGTGAGCTAAAGAACGATGATGGATTCAACCCAGATCTTTGACGGGGGTGAGGGTCTGAAAAGTTTCAGCACTTTTTCCATCATCTCCTTGTATTTGCTTTGTTCGCTCTGAGTTGGCAGGGTATGCCCAGACGTGGGTCCCTTGCCACTTTGCCACTGGATTCAAGCTAGCCTGGCTGATGAGGGGTGTTACCCGGAAACCGGTCCCAGGATGCTTGTTTCCATTTAGGGAAGACCTGCCTTGGCAGTTCGGGCTGGACTGTTCCCATGAGGCACAGGGTCAAGACTGATTTGCATATACCTGCAACTGAACTGAGTTGGCGAAGTGAGCTAAAGAACGATGATGGTTTCAACCCAGATCTTTGACTTGGGGTGAGTGTCTGAAAAGTTTCAGCACTCTGTCCATAATCTCCTTGTGTTTGCTTGGTTCGCCCTCAAGTTGGCAGGGTATGCCCAGACGTGGGTCGCTTGCTCACTTTGCCACTGGATTCAAACTAGCATGGCTGATGAGGGGTGTTACCCCAAAACCGGTCCCAGGATGCTTGTTTCCGGTTCAGGGAAGACCTGGCTTGGCAGTACGGGCTGGACTGTTCCCATGAGGCACAGAGTCAAGACTGATTTGCATATAGCTGGGTCTGAACTGAGGTGGCAAAGTGAGCTAAAGAACAATGAAGGATTCAACACAGATCTTTGACTGGGGGTGAGTGTCTGAAAGGTTTCAGCACTCCAACCATCATCTCCTTGTGTTTGCTTTGTTTGCCCTAAGTTGGCAGGGTAGGCCCAGACATGGGTCCCTTGCTCATTTTGCCACTGGATTCAAGCTAGCATGGCTGACGAGGGGTGTTACCTCGAAACCGGTCCCAGGATGCTTGTTTCCAGTTCAGGGAAGACCTGGCTTGGCAGTTCAGGCTGGACTGTTCCCATGAGGCACAGGGTCAAGACTGATTTGCCTATAGCTGGGTCTGAACTGAGGTGGTGAAGTGAGCTAAAGAACGATGATGGATTCAACCCAGATCTTTGACTTGGGTTTAGTGTCTGAAAAGTTTCAGCACTCTGTCCATAATCTCCTTCTGTTTGCTTGGTTTGCCCTCAATTTGGCAGGGAATGCCCAGATGTGGGTCCCTTGATCACTTTGCCACTGGATTCAACCTAGCCTGGCTGATGAGGGGTGTTACCCCGAAACCGGTCCCAGGATGCTTGTTTCCCGTTCAGAGAAGACCTGGCTTGGCAGTTCGCGCTGGATTGTTCTCATGAAGCACAGGGTCAAGACTTATTTGCATATAGCTGGGTCTGAACTGAGGTGGCGAAGTGATCTAAGAAGGATTATGGATTCAACCCAGTTCTTTGACTGGGGATGAGTGTCTGAAAAGTTTCAGCACTCCGTCCATCATCTCCTTGTGTTTGCTTTGTTCGCCCTAAGTTGGCAGGGTATGCCCAGACGTAGGTCCTTTGCTCACTTTGCCACTGGATTCAAGCTAGCCTGGCTGATGAGGGGTGTTACCCCGAAACTGGTCCCAGGATGCTTGTTTCCAGTTCAGGGAAGACCTGGCTTGGCAGTTCGTGCTGGACTGTTCCCATGAGGCACAGGGTCATGACTGATTTGCCTATAGCTGGGTCTGAACTGAGGTGGCGAACTGAGCTAAAGAAGGATGATGGATTCAACCCAGATCTTTGACTGGGGGTGAGTGTCTGAAAAGTTTCAGCACTCCGTCCATCATCTCCTTGTGTTTGCTTTGTTCACCCTACGTTGGCAGGGTATGCCCAGACGTGGGTCCCTTGCTCACTTTGCCACTGATTCAAGCTAGCCTGGCTGTTGAGGGGTGTTACCCCGAACCCGGTCCCAGGATGCTTGTTTCCATTTCAGGGAAGACCTGGCTTGGCAGTTTGGGCTGGACTGTTCCCATGAGGCACAGGGTCAAGACTGACTTGCATATAGCTGCGTCTTAACTGAGGTGGCGAAGTGAGCTAAAGAATGATGATGGATTCAACCCAGATCTTTGACTTGGGTTGAGTGTCTGAAAAGTTTCAGCACTCCATCCATCATCTCCTTGTGTTTGCTTGGTTCGCCCTCAAGTTGGCAGGGTATGCCCAGACGTTAGTCCCTTGCTCACTTTGCCTCTGGATTCAAACTAGCCTGACTGATGAGGGGTGTTACCCCGAAACCAGTCCCAGGATGCTTGTTTCCGGTTCAAGGAAGACCTGGCTTGGCAGTTTGGGCTGGACTGTTCCCATGAGGCACAGGGTCAAGACTGATTTGCATATAGCTGGGTCAGAGCTGAGGTGTCGAAGTGATCTTAAGAACAATGATGGACTCAACCCAGATCTTTGACTGGTTGTGAGTGTCTGAAAAGTTTCAGCACTCCGTCCATCATCTCCTTGTGTTTGCTTTGTTTGCCCTAAGTTGGCAGGGTATGCCCAAACGTGGGTCCCTTGCTCACTTTGCCACTGGATTAAAGCTAGCCTGGCAGATGAGAGGTTTTACCCCGAAACCGGTCCCAGGATTCTTGTTTCCAGTTCAGGGAAGACCTGGATTGGCAGTTCGGGCTGGACTGTTTCCATGAGGCACAGAGTCAAGACTGATTTGCCTATAGCTGGGGCTGAACTGAGGTGGCGAACTGAGCTAAAGAAGCATGCTGGATTCATCCCAGATCTTTGACTGGGGGTGAGTGTCTGAAAAGTTTCATCATTCCGTCCATCATCTCCTTGTAATTGCATTGTTCACCCTAAGTTGGCAGGCTATGCCCAGACGTGGGTCCCTTGCTCACTTTGCCACTGGATTTAAGCTAGCCTGGCTGATAAGGGGGTGTTACCCCAAAACCAGTCCCAGGATACTTGTTTCCGGTTCAGTGAAGACCTGGCTTGGCAGTTCAGGCTGGACTGTTTCCATGAGGCACAGGGTCAAGACTGATTTGCATATACCTGGGTCTGAACTGAGTTGGCGAAGTGAGCTAAAGAACAATGATGGATTCAACCCAGATCTTTGACTGGGGGTCATTGTCTGAAAAGTTTCAGCATTCCGTCCATCATCTTCTTGTGTTTGCTTTGTTTGCCCTAAGTTTTCAGGGTATGCCCAGAAGTGGGTCCCTTGCTCACTTTGCCACTGGATTCAAGCTAGCCTGGCTGATGAGGGGTGTTACCCTGAAACCGGTCCCAGGATGCTTGTTTCCGGTTCAAGGAAGACCTGGCTTGGCAGTTCGGGCTGGACTGTTCCCATGAGACACAGGGTCAAGACTGACTTGCATATAGCTGGGTCAGAGCTGAGGTGTCGAAGTGATCTTAAGAACAATGATGGACTCAACCCAGATCTTTGACTGGGGGTGAGTGTCTGAAAAGTTTCAGCATTCCGTCCATCATCTCCTTGTGTTTCCTTGGTTCGCCCTCAAGTTGGCAGGGTATGCCCAGACCTTTGTCCCTTGCTCACTTTGCCACTGGATTCAACCTAGCCTGGCTAATGAGGGGTGTTACCCTGAAACCAGTCCGAGGATGCTTGTTTCCGGTTCAAGGAAGACCTGGCTTGGCAGTTCGGGCTGGACTGTTCCCATGAGACACAGGGTCAAGACTGACTTGCATATAGCTGCGTCTTAACTGAGTTGGCGAAGTGAGCTAAAGAACGATGATGGATTCAACCCAGATCTTTGACTTGGGTTGAGTGTCTGAAAAGTTTCAGCACTCCATCCATCATCTCCTTGTGTTTGCTTGGTTCGCCCTCAAGTTGGCAGGGTATGCCCAGACGTTTGTCCCTTGCTCACTTTGCCTCTGGATTCAAACTAGCCTGGCTGATGAGGGGTGTTACCCCGAAACCAGTCCCAGGATGCTTGTTTCCGGTTCAAGGAAGACCTGGCTTGGCAGTTTGGGCTGGACTGTTCCCATGAGGCACAGGGTCAAGACTGATTTGCATATAGCTGGGTCAGAGCTGAGGTGTCGAAGTGATCTTAAGAACAATGATGGACTCAACCCAGATCTTTGACTGGGGGTGAGTGTCTGAAAAGTTTCAGCATTCCGTCCATCATCTCCTTGTGTTTGCTTTGTTTGCCCTAAGTTGGCAGGATATGCCCAAACGTGGGTCCCTTGCTCACTTTGCCACTGGATTAAAGCTAGCCTGGCAGATGAGAGGTTTTACCCCGAAACCGGTCCCAGGAATCTTGTTTCCAGTTCAGGGAAGTCCTGGATTGGCAGTTCGGCTGGACTGTTCCCATGAGGCACAGAGTCAAGACTGATTTGCCTATAGCTGGGTCTGAACTGAGGTGGCGAACTGAGCTAAAGAAGGATGATGGATTCATCCCAGATCTTTGACTGGGGGTGAGTGTCTGAAAAGTTTCATCACTCCGTCCATCATCTCCTTGTAATTGCATTGTTCACCCTAAGTTGGCAGGGTATGCCCAGACGTGGGTCCCTTGCTCACTTTGCCACTGGATTCAAGCTAGCCTGGCTGAAAAGGGGGTGTTACCCCAAAACCAGTCCCAGGATACTTGTTTCCGGTTCAGTGAAGACCTGGCTTGGCAGTTCAGGCTGGACTGTTTCCATGAGGCACAGGGTCAAGACTGATTTGCATATACCTGGGTCTGAACTGAGTTGGCGAAGTGAGCTAAAGAACAATGATGGATTCAACCCAGATCTTTGACTGGGGGTGATTGTCTGAAAAGTTTCAGCATTCCGTCCATCATCTTCTTGTGTTTGCTTTGTTCGCCCTAAGTTTTCAGGGTATGCCCAGAAGTGGGTCCCTTGCTCACTTTGCCACTGGATTCAAGCTAGCCTGGCTGATGAGGGGTGTTACCCTGAAACCGGTCCCAGGATGCTTGTTTCCAGTTCAGGGAAGACCTGGCTTGGCAGTTCGGG
The DNA here is from genome assembly GCA_963921515.1 of Calotriton arnoldi. Classification (NCBI taxonomy): domain Eukaryota; kingdom Metazoa; phylum Chordata; class Amphibia; order Caudata; family Salamandridae; genus Calotriton; species Calotriton arnoldi. The sequence continues at coordinate 790,320 of CAWUFW010002467.1, read as the reverse complement.
CTGGACTGTTAGCATGAGGCACAGGGTCAAGACTGATTTGCATATAGCTGCGTCTGAACTGAGGTGGCGAAGTGAGCTAAAGAACGATGATGGATTCAACCCAGATCTTTGACTTGGGTTGAGTGTCTGAAAAGTTTCAGCACTCGTCCATCATCTCCTTGTGTTTCCTTGGTTCGCCCTCAAGTTGGCAGGGTATGCCCAGACCTTTGTCCCTTGCTCACTTTGCCACTGGATTCAACCTAGCCTGGCTAATGAGGGGTGTTACCCTGAAACCAGTCCGAGGATGCTTGTTTCCGGTTCAAGGAAGACCTGGCTTGGCAGTTCGGGCTGGACTGTTCCCATGAGGCACAGGGTCAAGACTGATTTGCATATAGCTGGGTCTGACCTGAGGAGGCGAAGTGATCTAAAGAACAATGATGGACTCAACCCAGATCTTTGACTGGGGGTGAGTGTCTGAAAAGTTTCAGGACTCCGTCCATCATCTTTGTGTTTGCTTTGTTCACCCTAAGTTGGCAGGGTATGCCCAGACATGGGTCCCTTGCTCACTTTGCCACTGGATTCAAGCTAGCCTGGCTGATGAGAGGTGTTACCCCGAAACCGATCCCAGGATTCTTGTCTCCAGTTCAGGGAAGACCTGGCTTGGCAGTTCGGTCTGCACTGTTCCCATGAGGCACAAGGTCAAGTCTGATTTGCATGTAGCTGGGTCTGAACTGAGGTGGCAAAGTGAGCTAAAGAACGATGATGGATTCAACCCAGATCTTTGACTGGGGGTGAGTGTCTGAAAAGTTTCAGCACTCCGCCCATCATCTCCTTGTTTTTGCAAGAGAAAATATAAGACATAAAATGCAGGGAAAATAAGTCAATGTGTATGATGAACGGATAGCGTGAAAGGGGGTTTCAGGAAAAGAAAACTGAGAAATGCTAGCTACAAAACAATAAAGAAGAAAAGAGGTAAGCGGAAAAGGGTCAAGAGAAGAATAAAAGAGAACTTAGTATAAAAGTGTAGAACATACATACAAGAAGAGAAATAGAAATGAGAGGAGCAAAGGGAAGAAATTATCAGGGCATTTCACAGAGATCAAAATAGATGTTTAAGCTGTTGTTGGGTGAACATTGTCTGATTTTTGTTAAAGGAGGAATGAGAATTTCTAGGTCACCTAGTAATATTTTTTTCTCTATTTGTGGCAGCAAAGAAAAACCTCTGATATTTGTGTTGCACATTAAACTTGGATACATTTCCAAGATGTGACTCACAAAGAAAGAGATCCACCTAGCTGATGCCTGCACATTTATCTGAGTAAAGCACAGCACTAAGAGTGAGTTGTGTATGGAATACATTAAACACGTAGCAAGTTTTCCGTATGCCCAATGAAAAATGGGAAACATCCTTTGCCCCACAGTCTCAACAATGACCAGCCTTTACAATGTAGTCACTACCCCAACTGTGATGTTATCATGCATTACTTTAACCTGCAAGTTGTTACAATGACTTTCTGTTGGGGCGCGTTGTTGGGCTGGTTTTGGGTTTTCCAGTCCAACATCTTCCTTACTGAACTGGAGTCGGAATAGTAATTTATACTATTCCAAAGTCCAGCGCCCCCTAAAAAAGTCATTGTAACGACTTGCGTGGTAAAGTAATGCATGGTAACGTCGCAGATGGGGCAGTGACTGCGCTGTAAAGGCATGCGGGGTAAATGCATGCAGGGTTCCATCATACAACCATGAAAAATAGCAGCAGGAGTGTAAAATCTTCACAAATCAGCAGAGTGTGCAATAAGGGGCAGAGTGCACATATTTGTAAGTAGAACAAAGGATACGTACACAATTGACTATCAGTGACGCTGCACAGAGTTATGATTTCACAGGGATTCTGTAATCAGTTATTGATGCCGGTTTGCATAATTCGGGGCTTATTTACTAGGACTTATCGCCACAGGAATGTCCCTTTTTGTGACGTTCCTTTGGTCATATGTCCTTTGCCTCATTTACAAGGCGGAGTTAAGCCACTTAAGGTAGCTTAACGCTGCATTGTAAATAAGGCTCCCTTTCACGCTACACTTACCGTGAAAGGGGTGGGCAATGGGTGTTGCAGTGTGTGTTTTGCCACAACACCCATTGATCTTGACGCTGCCTCCTATTTACAAGGGTGGGGTAAATATGGAGGAGCGCCAAAGTTAAGACCAGGGAAAACCTGGCCTTAACATAGTGAAACGAGAAGAAATGTTTAATTTCTCCTTGTTTTTGCTGTTTCTATGTGTGCTTCATTGTGCAGCACACATAGAAACAGAAAATCGCCATGAATGATTGTTTATGTGCAGGAAGGTGCCCCTTCCTGCACATAAACAATCATTAAAAAAATGTTGATTTGCAACTTCTATGTGTGCTGCACAATGCAGCACACATAGGAGTTACAAGTCACCATTCCCTCAACGCAGGCACCCTTGCACCATGGTGCAAGGGTGCCTGTGTTGACTCTAGAGAGCTGGGTTTAGCCCCAGCGCTAGGGAAAACGCAGGGATGTGCCGAGCCATTGTAAATTTGGCACATCCCTGCGTTTTCAGAATGGCAGAGCGTGGCATTAGCAATTTTTGCTTAACGTCACGCTTCGCCATTCACTTGTAAATATGCCCCTCCGAGTTTGCCCTAAAAACTTCAATTTTAACCCGTGACCTATTTTACTTGACTACCTTAAATGTTATGCATGTTTACTTAAGAAGACTATAATAAGTGGCAAGAAAGAGGCGGTTAGGAAACATGGGCAGAGGCTGAATTGTGACAGACATCATGACTAATAGACCTTGTAATAATAGAGAGGCACATGCTCTCAGAAAGCAGTCAACATTCTCTCAGGAGAGAAGGAAGACACATAGGCCAGGACTTTTTCTATTGTGTATGACATCCATCCTGATTCAATCTGTCAAACAAGATGTACCACAGTCACTTTACTGGTGACCTTTGCGGCTGGTGACTTTGAGAAGGAAGAAAGCCTTGCCTCTGCTTCCCTTATTTTATAGAACTCCGGAAAAAAAGTAAAATTTCAACGTTTGTTTTTTATGGGAAACACGCCTGTGTTATCTCTTTCAATTAATCAAACATGAAAACCCAGCTATGCATTTTCTTGCTTGTTCGATTTGAATACAAGCAGGATGACTTTTAGTGTTGATTCTGGGGATGTTGTAGGAGAGTGACACTAGCAGATGCCAAGGTTATTTTCTGTGAGTAAGTGTAACTTACTGCTTTATTATAATTACGTGTGATTTAGTGCATATTTTTGGGAATAAGTTGTACGTTCTCAAAGGCTTGTGAATAAGACCCAGCATGCTGTCAAGAGATCAAGAATTAGCAATGCTAGTCGCCTAGTCTAGACGTTACAGATAATACAAAGGAGGTGTGCTAACGCCTTTGGTCCACTGAAACTGATTGTTAGGCCTGATGTCATTTTACAGGGTGCTGGTGACAGAAAAGTGATCACATCTAGCTTTTAGTACCCCATGTTTTATTTAAAATGGTGGGAATACACCACACTGTTGCACAGCAATTACTTTACCACTTGGATGCTTAAGCCTTTACTCGCATTTCTCCTCCCTTACCGTGGTGAGCCCTTTTCTCCACAGAAGAATCCAAGCCAAGTTAGTGTCCTTTATTCTCAAATGTATGTATTGCAAAGGTTCCCTGGCGAAAGCCTGAGGTTTTTTTTTTATGAGAAAAACTGCTGTACAAGGTGTGTGTTTTGCCTAAAATAACATCAATAAAAGAAATGCTGTTTCCAGCTTTAAAAACAAGCAAAAAGAGAAACAAAAAACATTTCCACCACCGATTTTGTGTCTCTAATTACTTCTTCAGAAAGGCATGTGAAAGCCAGGTGCACCCACGTGGTGTTTGTGCCTGCTTAGATACAGCCACCTGTGAGAAGCATCATTTTAAGGAAACACTTTATCTGGAGAGCAGTTTGGGACAGACACTTGAGGCTGTGAAGATGGAGACAGTTGACCTACATTCCCTGTCTGGAAAATGTGTATAAAAGAGGGATCTGAACCCACTCTGTTCAGTTCCAAATTCTCCATGACCATTGAAGGGAGTGCTCCTGAAAATACTCGAAGGACTATTAACTGACCGGAGCTGATGTCTGTCTCACATCACCATTTTCTGCTGGTACAGCTGAGCGTCTCCCTAGTGCTTAAAAGCCTGCTTCCCTGCTGAGAGGAAAGGAGTCTATCTGGTCCCACAGGAGAAGAGACTGTCATGGAAGAGAATCCCAGGATGTTCCCCAGGTAAGTAATACCCAGACAAGGGTCATGATTTGGTGCTAACACCTCTGATGCCTTGAGAAGCTGCAACACTGCTGAGAGAGAACCAACCAGTCTGAAAGCCACATCTGACAGAACCACACCAGGTAACCCATCGCCCTGGGGGAGGGTGGGGGAGGGGGCAGCCACAAGTGCCTTGCTGTAAGACCTGTCACCAACTGGCCATTGGAAAATCTCATCTGCTGAAGATCCATCCCGCGACACTACAACCAGCCTTGCTGAGGTACATTTGTCCTGTAACACTGTTTTAATGGAATGCTGCATTCATCAAAGGCACGGCGGACCACTCCCTTGAACGCTACAGAACCAACACCCTAGTACCGCAGGCCTCCACCTGGTGCCAGGACAGATAAACTGCAATGCAATACTTGAGTGCTCTTTGGGACTATTGTTTCCTACATCAACAATGGGTGGAAGAATGAGCAAACTGGTTGCACATCTGAACCCGTGGGAATATAGTCTTCATCTGCATCTAATTCATGCCTCTGCCAAAGACTGCTGGGGACTATGCACAATAGGTTCATCCCAGCAGCAGAGAGCGCTGAAGAGTCAAGGTTGTATCTTCAAAGGGGGAGTAGTAATCAAGGGTATCACCTCATTTGTGCAAAATGGATTGTGTAGTATTTAGTTCTGTGGTGTCAATAAAATGCACTTTCTTTTACAAAAAGACATCCATAGGGTTGGAATTAAGTTAATGTGGCTGTTGGATGATTGTTGGCTTCTGATCTCTTTTTCCCCACACTGTGTGTAACCCTGAAATGCTTGTGACTGCTCGTCCTCTCTATTCTTAGATTCCAGTTTGCAGAGCCATAGTAGGACAGACCACAGAGCACCATTAACAAATTACCTCAACTACCATTGTTAGTGCTCACTAGCGCCTGTTTGCCCACCACCCTCGAAATGGGTCTGACAGTGGGGTAACCATACAAAGTGACACAACCCGGTGTAACAGGCCGTAGTATACCCCCAGGCCGGAGTATATCCGGGGTTAAAACGGCTTACGCTAGATTATACCCAGGTATATTATTGCCTGGGCCAATTTATACGCTGGGGTACATTATGGCCTAGGCCAAACCATACCCCTCTAGGCCAAATGATACCCCCATGATATCAATAGTGTTGAGCGATATACACATGAATTACGAAATTTTTCAACATTTCATTTAAAACTGTAAACACATAGAATTTGATTGCTTCAACCAGAAACACTTTAATCAGAAAAAATAATAAACTTCCACAAAGATCAAAGATTAGTACCATACTTCTAAGTAGTGTTAACACATTAAAATAAAAGCACATATCTAACACTCTATAATGCTCGCTCTAGCATAAATGTTCAAAGTTCAACACTGATAACAACATCAAAATGATCATGCTTGTTTTCAAGATAAAGTGCATGTTCTGTTGTTGAATGCAGTTCTAAGCTTGCGGGATAAGTCAATCAATCCATGGAGTCACCGACTTTTGTGTGAATGACGATGTCACAACCTCAATAGATTCGCTGTGGCCATGATCTGGGCCAAACTATACCCAGGTTTAATCTGGTCAGGGGTATTTTTTGGTTCACTGCGTCATCTTTCAGATGGGGCATATTCTGGCCTGGTGGGCTATGGTCTGGCCCAGTCTATTTTAAACCCCCAGGCATAGTTTAGCCTAGGACACTTTATCCCCCCAGGTGTACTCTGACCTGGGCCAAACTATACCCAGATTTAATCTGCGCAGGGGTATTTTTGGCCTGCTACACCGGGAGCATATTAAACCTAAGGAACCCAGACATACCCCTAGTAATTTAAATGTCAAGATTAAGTGTTGCAATCAACCCTTACACTTAAACTTATATTATTGAGTACATTTCAAAAATATATAGCCTTTCTTCTTAACAAATTAGTATTCCTTGGATTTTTAATTATGAAATGATGCATGGTCTTGACACAATGAAAAATCATTGTAAACCAGTACTCTAGTAATGACTCTGTATATTGCAGGTAAGCCAATCTGCAAACATATGCTAAAACGTTGTTGCGTCTGTGGCTTCTCAGCCGCTTGGGCACCCAAGAACTAGGATACTTTCGGAGATACAGTGATTTTCACGGCTCACAAATTGAGACACAAAGTCCACAGTTGTTTCCTGTTATGCTCCTGGGCTCTTGGCTGCTGCTCCTTCTCCCTTCAGTTCCATAATGACAATCACCTGCCTGAGCGTTTGGAGCTGCATTTTAAGGTGACCCTGCAGCTAGTCCACTTTAGATTTCCATTCTATTTTCCATTCCATTTTCATCATAGCTCTTCCTCCCGTGGTTTCTACTTGATTTTCCCAATCCATTACATTTTCTGTCATGTGGAGTTTGATATTATTTCCGTTTTCTGTTCATTTACTTTTTAAAGGCTTTAGTCTGGTTGGAGGGTACATCACAACACAGCTGTGTTCCTTCACACTTGCTGATCTTAATTCTTCACTCTTTGGACTTACTCACCTGGATTCCTGACTCCTGGTATTCTCCAACCTTATTAAGATTCATCAATAAGGAGGTTTTTATACACCTTTGGGTTTTTCTTTTTTAAGAAGGTAGCAGCTTCTCAAGCGTACTTGCTTACCATATATTCCAGTATGTGGTGACATTGTGGTTTCCAGAAACAGTTGCCCTTATTGTGGACAGCAAAGATTTGGATTACGGGTAAGCATACAACCCTGAAAAAAGGTAAATTGAGTTGTACATGTAAGCCCACATATACAACTGAATTTACCCATTTTACAAACTCCTGCCTGTGATTCACTAAGTGATTATTGGCAGGCATAAATCTTCACACTTATGTGTGAAGAGAGTAGTAAAGTAGGCATTCCAGGGCATGTTTAGCATTAAAACTTTGTGAATGCCCACAGATGTGCATGTTTGTGAATGCTCACAAATGCCAAATAATCTTTTTGCACCCTGGTTAAAGTAGGAATTATACTTGATCCATAAGCTGAAGGGAATCCCTTTCTAAAGTGTGAGGGTGATTGGACACCCCAGGATTTGATGGGTGTAGGGAAAAGGGTTTCTTCACAAGAAATGCAATTATCCCTATGTAAAAATGTGGACTTGTACAGTGGATCTTCTTCTCCCTCCGCAGATATCTCCACTATGGGGAACTCCACATAGTGTCAGTGGGTTCCTGGTGAGATTTTCACATGCTGTTTTAAGGAATCTGCATGGAAATCTGTGACCAGTGCAGCTTTCTATTTGGATTCATGGTAATCATGTACAATTTGCTATTTATGATTTCAATTATTATTATTATTTTTAACAGGTTGAGCAATCTACACAAATGGCACCTGCTGATTTCAGTTTTTGTCTTCTTTCCCGAAATGCATCATATACCCGGATATAATCTAGCGTAGGCCATTTTAACCCCGGGTCTACTCTGGCCTAGGGGTATACTACAGCCTGTTACACCGGAACTAAATCAGCCATAGCCTACAGAAATTAAAAATAATAATTTAAATGCATAGTTTTGATGTTTGATGAGAATACTGGGGTAGAAAATATTTTGGGACCCATGCAAGCTCCATAACAGTGGGTTCCTTCAAGACTCTGACTCTTGGAATTGCCCCAAATAGGTATCAGTTGTTTTTACGTTTGAAAAGCGGTAGAATCCATCCAAGCCACACCACCATAGAATCCACATGGTCCCTAGATTTCAGACATGCTGGGATTGGTAGGATTTCCGAGGTGCTGCCTGACTGTCGGCCCAAATACTGCAGTCATGAGTGTCATTATGGATAACAAAATATGTTGTGATCACACAAGTTTTTTGTTTGTTTTATACAAAGAAGTTCCTAACCACGAACCTGTGAGGCTGTTTATTAATTAAACAGACTTAAACCATTTTTTGAATTCATATGGTCTAAAGTAATTTATTTACTACTATTTTCATCTTTTTTTAGCATATTCACACATTATTGAAACATGTCCTTCAAAAAGACAGACTGCCTACAACATTTACCATGTAAACACAAAGTTCCTAAATGAATAAAACCAAACATGTATTACAAAACATACATTAAATTCCGAATACAACATAAAACAATTTGAATTCTAACTACAGCCAGTCAGAAATGAACAACAACAGCCATGTAGATGGTTATTTCCACACCATTAGTGATTGAAACCTGTGGAGGCTGTTATCCACCGGGTACACATATTTAAAGGTCTAACAGGGCAATTAAATGTTTTAAACAAAGGCACCAGATAGACAAGTGTTAGTCATTGGTGTGTTATCCCAGGGAAAGTTAACACCGACACGTTTCGAGCCCCTCTATAACTCTCTGGGTTGTCTTCAGGGCTTGTGACTGGATGAAATCTGGAAAAAAGTCCAGAAACGTTTTAATTTAGTGCTCTCTATCAGTTATTTATTGGATACTACAGTTTAGTTCCCATGTGTGAAAAACAAGGGGGATATACCTGTTTATGTACTTAATGGTACCAATTCATGTTTAGTGTACGATTAAGCAGACTGCAACTTCAGGATGATTGTTCTGCAAGATCAAGTGGAAATCCTGAATTGTTTGGAATGGAACAAGAATGTGAGTGAAAAAGTATAACACAACTTACTTTGGGCAGAGTTCTTTCATATCGATGAAACCATGACAGCGCGTGGTGTGCCTTAGCTGTTTTCGATTTAATAGTTCTTGGTCCTCCTTATATTGCCCGATGTTATGGACTTTAATGTGTTAATACATTGTCCTAAAGAAGCTGAGACAAAGGCAAAACCACTATGTTTGGAATGTTATTAAAGACATACAGGTTCATGACTACAGGATACAGTCTCTGGACTTACTTTCGGAAACTGACTTTGAGTCGTTCCTCTACGGGCGGTGAGCATCGTGTAGACGAGTTTAGTTCCTGCACTGTTTGGATTCTCTGCAACCGGAGCAGACGCGCTTTTATTGAAACTTTTTAACAGCGTTTTCAAGCTTTTCAAATCGCATTCACTGCAGTGGCGTACTAACTTGTTTCAGTTGACTTCTCTCTCTGGTAATGGAAGCATGTTCTTCCGCTCGATTGAGTACCGTGTTTTCCTGCGTTGTTTGAATTCTCTGCAACTGAAGCAGGCGGGCTTTTATTGAAACATTGTAACCACGTTTGTTTGAAGCTTTTCAAATCGCATTCACTACAGCAGCGTACTCACTTGTTTCGGTTGACTTCTCTCTCTCGTAATGGATGCGTTTCTTCCGCTCGATCGAAAACAGAATTTCCGGCACCTGGGCCTTTTTATGTTGTGACACAATTTTGCATTGTGGGCATTGTAGTCCGTGTTCGTTTTCAATGCACATTCTTTAAGATAATTTATTTTGGCAATTGAAAAAGGTGGACCTAATTTCGATGTAATATAGAACTCGTATTCAAGGGCTTAAGAGGTGCAGTTATACCTATTGAAGGTAACTCCCTATTTCGGACATCTCATTGAGGCCATGTATTGTACTTTTGAATTTGAGAATTAAGTATGCCTCTTTCCTCAAGAGTGCTGTTTCGGTTCTGCCACCCCTGGGGTTAGGTTTTATGACACTGAGTACTGTCCATTTAAAATCCCGTTCACTGTGGTTCATTTCTACAAAGTGGCTGACCATGGGGGCAGTCAGTACTTTTGTTTTGATTCTGGACCGATGTTGTACCAGTCTTTGTCGTATTTCCTGATTTGTTTTTCCAATGTATAATTATGGGCAGGGGCATATCACTGCATATATCACGTTTTTCATTTTGCAGAGTCTTGGCTGAATACCCAGGAAGGTCCAGGAATACATTCCTCACATTCTCAGAGTCCTCATCAGATTCTACAGGAGATTCAGACACGGGGAAGTCCCTCTAACAGGAATCAACAAAGAGATAATTCTTTTTTAGAGAAAGGCCTACAGAAAAAACAAGTCAGGTTCAAACAATAACCTTGGGAAATGCGCACAAGGCACCAGGTCTACAAAACATAGACCCAATCGTGAATCTAACAAATAAAGTTTTAACAAAGGATGAAACATCGGTCCTAAAATTGGGTTTGAAGTTTGCTCCTAAGAGACGCACAGATTTCGCTGAACTGAAAATAGAAGCCATAGAATGTTTTTTGAAAAATTAGACTTAAATCTTTCTTTTATACCAGAGAGATGGACACGACAACAGAACCAACTGTATTTATTCCTCCGATACACATGATTCCAAAGGAAAGTCCAGCATTTGAACAAGTGGTCCTGTCTTCAATTCAACAACTAGAGAGGCAGACACCCTATATCAAAAACAACTTGACATTCGGACAAAAAAGACCATCCAAGAACTTAAAAAAGATGACTCAATAGTCATTAAGGCGGCCGACAAAGGCTGAGCAGTCGTTATCTGGTCTAAAGAATTATACTTGAAGGAAGGCCGTAAACAGGTCCAAAACCAAGTCTGGTATAGACAAATCAATACAGACCCCACACGAGAATTCCAGAGTTTGATCAATGCAGTCACAAAAGAGGGCTTCGAACAAGGAATCCTAGGGAAAAAATAATTTGAATATCTATCCAAAAAGAATCCCAGAATCCCGGTACCAAAAATCCACAAAGATCTTAAAGAGCCTCCGGGGAGACTGATTGTTTCCGGTTGTGACTCATTATTGGAACCAATATCCAAATACGTGGACACTTTCCTGAAACCTTTCCTACAAGAAGTACCCTCATACCTAAGAGACACCATGGATTTTATAAACAAAATAGAAGGATACACTTCGATCCTTCCAAGCAGTGGCTAGTATCCCTAGATGTGGTCCCTTTATATACACAAATTCCACAAGATGAGGCCCTAGAGGCACTGGAATATTATCTAGAATCCAGGATCCGCCCACACCAAGTACCAACCGAGTTCATTTTGAAATTGGCCTCTATAGCCCTTAAGAAAAACGACTTCAAATTTGAAGATTCATTCTATATCCAAACGAAGGGGACCGCGATGGGTTGTCCCTTCGCTCCAGAGATGGCCATACTGTATATGGCACGTTTTGAAGACAAATACATTTTCAATAACAATCCCCATCAGGAACACTTGAAAGAGTGGTATCGTTACATAGACGATATTTGGTGACTTTGGGATGGTACTGAACAAGAGCTGGATAGCTTCTTTCAATGGCTCAATTTTACACATCCAGACATCAAATTCACACTCACTAAGAACCAAAACAACCTAACATTCCTTGATGTGGAAGTCAAAAATATTCAAAATGTTCTTATCACAACTTTACACAAGAAAGCAACAGATCGGAACACTCTCTTACATTACAAAAGCTTCCACCCACGAAGCCTGAAAGACAATTTACCATACAGACAACTATTAAGGATAAGAAGAAACTGCACACGCCAAGAAGACTACACAATACATGCAGAAGCTTTCCGAGAACAATTGAGAGACAGCGGTTACCCCAAAAAGTTGCTCAAACATGCCATGAAAAGAGCACATTATACACCCAGAGAATGTCTATTATCTAAGAAAGAAAAACAACAGGACAACAAGTTGGTCTACGTCTCTACATTTGGACCCCACACAAACAACTTTTGCAGTATTATATACAAAAACTGGCACTTACTTCAAAATAAGGAACCACTGTTACAACACCGCTTTATGCCTTAAAAAAGAATACCAGCATAGACCAGCAAATAGTAAGGGCTGAGATCACCTCAACGACCAAGAAAAAAGACCTACTAGCCCAGTGGAACCTCAAACCTATCGGTGGACACCACAAGTGTGGCAACTGTTCAGTTTGTGACACGACTATTGAAGGTTCAGAATGCGTACACCACAACATCAAATGGACCATAAAAGACTTTTCTAACTGCAAAACGAAAAACGTGATATATGCAGTGATATGCCCCTGCCAATAATTATACATTGGAAAAACAAATCAGGAAATACGACAAAGACTGGTACCACATCGGTCCAGAATCAAAACAAAAGTACTGACTGCCCCATGGTCAGCCACTTTGTAGAAATGAACCACAGTGAACGGGATTTTAAATGGACAGTACTGAGTGTCATAAAACCTAACCCAAAGGGTGGCGAAACCGAAACAGCACTCTTGAGGAAAGAGGCATACTTAATTCTCAAATTCAACAGTACAATACATGGCCTCAATGAGATGTCCGAAATAGGGAGAGCATAACCCCCCTCAAGCCTTTATACAAAAGCCAATTACCGTAACTGGATCAATAAAGTTTTTTCAATACAGCATTTTATGACCCCAACGAGTTGCCTTCAATAGGTATACCTGCACCTCTTAAGCCCTTGAATACGAGTTCTATATTACATCGAAATTAGGTCCACCTTTTTCAATTGCCAAAATAAATTATCTTAAAGAATGCGCATTGAAAGCGAACACGAACTACAATGCCCACAATGCAAAGTTCTGTCACAACTCGGTTTTCGATCAAGCGGAAGAATCGCATCCATTACCAGAGAGAGAAGTCAACCGAAACAAGTAAGTACGCCACTGCAGTGAATGCGATTTGAAAAGTTCAAACAAACGCAGTTACAATTTTTCAATAAAAGCACGTCTGCTTCAGTTGCAGAGAATTCAAACAGCATAGGAAAACCCGGTACTCGATCGAGCGGAAGAACATGCTTCCATTACCAGAGAGAGAAGTCAACTGAAACAAGTTAGTACGCCACTGCAGTGAATGCAATTTGAAAAGCTTTTTAATTAAACGTGATTACAATGTTTCAATAAAAGCGCGTCTGCTTCAGTTGCAGAGAATACAAACAGTGCAGGAACTAATCTCGTCTACACGACACTCACCGCCCGTAGAGGAACGACTCAAAGTCAGTTTCCGAAATAAGTCCAGAGACTGTATCCTGTAGTCATGAACCTGTATTTCTTTAATAACATTCCAAACATAGTGGTTTTGCCTTTGTCTCAGCTTCTTTAGGACAATGTATTAACACATTAAAGTCCATAACATCGGGCAATATAAGGAGGACCAAGAACTATTAAATAGAAAACAGCTAAGGCACACCACGCGCTGTCTGGCTTCATTGATATGAAAGAACTCTGCCCAAAGTAAGTTGTGTTATACCTTTTCACTCACATTCTTGTTCCATTCAAACAATTCAGGATTTTAAAGTCCGTCTTCCACTTGATTTTGCAGATCAATCATCCTGAAGTTGCAGTTTGCTTAATCATACACTAAACATGAATAGGTATCATTAAGAACATAAACATGTATATCCCCCTTGTTTTTCACACATGGGAACTAAACTGTAGTATCCAATAAATAACTGATAGAGAGTACAAAATTAAAATGTTTCTGGACTTTTTTCCAGATTTCATCCAGTCACAAGCCCTGAAGACAACCCAGAGAGTTATAGAGGGGCTCGAAACGCATCGGTGTTAACTTTCCCTGGGATGACACACCAATGACTAACACTTGTCTAACTGGAGCATTTGTTTAAAAATTTTGATTGCCCTGTTAGACTTTTAAATATGTGTACCCAGTGGACAACAGCCTGCACAGGTTTCAATCACTAATGGTGTGGAAATAACCATATACATGCCTGTTGTTGTTCATTTCTGACTGGCTGTAATTAGAATTCAAATTGGTTTATGTTGTATTCGGTATTTAATGTATGTTTTGTAATACATGTTTGGTTTTATTCATTTAGTAACTTTGTGTTTACATGTTAAATTCTGTAGGTAGTCTGTCTTTTTGAAGGACATGTTTCAATAATGTGTGAATATGCAAAAAGATGAATATAGTAGTAAATAAGTTACTTTAGACCATATGAATTAAAAAAATTCTAAGTCTGTTTAATCAATAAACAGCCTCACAGGTTGGTGGTTAGTAACTTCTTTGTATAAAAATTTGAATAGGCCCAACCTGACCGCCATTAGGGCCGAACCCCTTGTTTGTAAAAAAGAGATCACACAAGCTGCACATCTCTGGAGAGTCCTGCCTCTCTTAGAAATGCCTCAGGTTGACAGGTTTCCCTTAGTGATCCCCAACTCCGGGCCTAAATACATCAGTCAACCCCATGAATAATTTGAGGAAATGTGTTTTCAAGCACATTTTTAACATATAAAAGGGATTTTGAGTAAAACTAATGTGTGGTTTGATAAAGGCAACACTACCCCACTCCAAATGTCCATGAGTCTTTTGTTTTCTAAATTGCTTGGGATGGTAGGGTTCCCAGGATGAGGGTTGGACTCGGATTGAACTACTATAGCTATCCTCATAGGGAATGTGTTTTAGGCAAAATTGTGATGTTTACAGGGCATTCTCGGCAGGAAAATATGTTTGGATACATGTATGTCACACTGCCCTGTATTCCCTGATTGAATGACTGGTAGCCATGGAAACCTACCAACCCCAAAATGCCTACTACCAGGGTCTAAAGGGGTAGTTTAACCAGTTACTGTGTGTCTTGTGACGCAGGGTCTGATTTAGAGTCTGGCGGATGGGTTATTCCGTCACAAATGCGGCTGATCTCACGTAAGCAGTATTACAAGTCTATTATATCCTATGTCACTTGTAATATAGAGGATGGGATATCCGTAACATTTGTGACGGAGTATCCCATCCTCCAAACTCTAAATCTGGCCCAGAGTCTTGCAAGAGCAACGTGGTTACCAACACTGCTTCCCATCTCCTTCCTCCAACCTCTGGTAAATTTCACTGAAACTAGCAGAGTCAAATGGGGATGGAGAGAGAAAGCAAATAACTATAGAAATTTGCTGTTATACTGTTGTGAAGACTGAAGCACATGAGAGAAATCTGAAGAAAGAAACTGATGTCACTGGAGTAAAGGCTTAAGTCTCAACCACTGAAAGGATATTGTACACAAATGTCTCTCAAAAGGAAATTCTAGCTACCAAGGGAGGGTATCATGGATTTAGATGTGGTTTAAATGCAAAATAGCCCCAAAATCAATGTATAGCAAATGCAAGCAGTAAAATCCCACACAATCATGTTGGCTACAGATCTCAGCAGTGTTGAAGGAGAGCTCTTGAGGATACAGTGCTAGTCCTGAAGCAGGAGCCTCACTGCCCATGGGTTCAGGAAGATTGACTGGGATGGTGGGGACTTTAGGGAAACTGCAATGAAAGGGAGACTGGGCAGTACGATGTAGGCCACAGATTTTGTTTGGACTGAGTACATGCATTCAGGCATAAACTAGATCTTTACAATGCTTCAGAATCGAGCTGACAACATAATTGCAGCAGACATCTTTTTTTTTCAAAATCATAAAATATACTTAGAAATAGCCAGGTTTTGTGAGCAATGGTAAAAGTCATAATACCAAGCATTCCCACAATTCTCCTAATAACAATGGGGGTCATATTGTCTTAAATAGGAAAGGCCCAATATTACTACCAAGGAAATGCTTTTTCCAAAAGTCCTTTAATTAGCATTTTAAGATGACATATCTGTCAAAGCAATGTCTGAAATTTGCAGGAAACGGTAAATATAGTACCATAAAGCATTTCCACAATTTGTCAGATGGAAAGAGTACTCCTTATGTGTAGGTAGGCCAATTGGCTTATAAAGCAAAAGCCCAAAAATGAAACAATAGAAAGATCTTGAAAATTCCTTTGCATAAGGCATTTCTTGTGGCTGTCATACTAGGCCTGGGATATGCTGGCACCTAGGGAAACCTACCATTTTCAGACAATTCTGAAAATTTGAAATCCAGGGTGGTGTGTCTTGCATTGACGCCAAATTCGTCCCTACCCAGAATGTTCAGCAAATATGAAAGTACATCTAAAAACACATCTTATGGCAATGCCTACTTGGGGTGGCTGCAATACTTTGTCCTGCAGTCAGCCGTCAGCCAGCAGCCAAAGAACTCTACAAACCCTGGGCATGTGTGAAAACCAGGGATACAGGGTAATCCACAGTGGTGTGCTTGCATGGATTCCACCATAGAATGCTTGAAAATGAGTGAAAAAAACAAACATTACCCATAGTTATGATACACAATTCCAGAACCTTCACCCAATGACAAATGTCCTAATATGCTAGTATTCTCCACTTCCCTTGATAAAAATGCAACCCAACATGTGTGGGTGGTCCTGTCATATCAGACAGGTACGGGCAAACACATGACTACTTTCCTTCTCCCTAGTCCACTCTCCCTAGTCCCAAAGAATCTTAATGCCCCCCCCCTGGGGCTGAAGGGAGGGAATATTGGTTCTTCCTACCATGATCTTACCAAAGTCTTATGGTTGAGGCCTGAAAACAGAAGCTATTTGGTGTGGCAGTGTACATTTAATAAGCATACTAGAGATAATACTTAGAACGAGTCAAACACGCCCTTAGCTCCTGAGATGTAATCACAATATTGACATTAGCTAGGTTGAATATCTACAATCCCCAAGTGGGAAGCTCCAATAGTGGCTCTGTCACTGCCATAGGCATTTTGTAGTGAGGGGTTCTCATCCAAGGCATATATTTGCAGGCTCTGATACCCACCCTTTTGTTATTTTTAGATCCCATAGAAGGGCTAGCGATGTTCAAACACACAGACATTCTGCCAACTTCTCTGGTCCCAGTATTTCGATAAAAAATGAGCATGTTGTTCATCCTTTGAGAAGTGTTAATCCACATAACAGCATGATTTCTAAATGGGCTTGCTGGGGATAATCGGTATTAGAAAAAATGAAGGACTGAAACGTCTACATGTTTTCTTTATTGTGTTTTATAAAGCATAAACATGATCATCATGGTATCACAGCACTGTAAAGACTGAGACCTACTGAGGGCTGCAGTGCAACAAGAACAATTTAGGCAATGTTGTAGATAGAATTCGACAAGCAAGGTATAGCACAGGTAGGATAAAGTATCAAATAGGGGGAGCTAAAAACTTCAAAATAATTATTTTATGCAATACGTCTTTCTAGCTGTATGACTTTGACTTCCTGCTTCAAAAGCTTGAGTGAAGTAATTACTCTCGTTGAGGGTGGAAGGGAGTTCCAAATTTTGGGGGCAGATCCAGCAAAAGTGCGACTGTGGGTTTTCATTTTTTTGAATCTGGGTGGTTCAAGTATGAGGGATTTAGCAGTTCTAGAATACCTTCCACCTCCTAGTAGCTTGATCCTATTTGTATTTATGGTGATATTTGTGAAGGGCTTTGTATGTTATGCATGCCACCTTTAGTTGGATCCTGGCTTCAACTGGGAGCCGTCCAGCACATGATATAATCTTTGAAAGGCACAGTGATCTTAATAAGACATCTTGGTACTGAGATATAAGTGGGCAGTAACTGACCAAACAACTTAGATTTCTGCAGGGAAAGACAGGTTGTTAACGATTTGCGACAGTACAAAGACATGCAGGCAGAGTTTCAGATTTTGACAGTGTCCACAAAACTAACCTTCACTCAACCTGGTGTGTCTTTTGCCTCGGATCCAAACTTCCAAACTAGGTTTGTATGCAAAACTAAGTTTGTAAAATAGAAGATATTGAGTAAAATGTGCAAGAAATAACAGAGGACCTCTGTTCTCAATTAATATGCATCATATGCAGCAGCTATAAAAAACATGCTTCTCGGGAAGGGAATCTAGTGTAGTTTGGCTCGAAAGCCAAATATATGATCTCTAGAGGAAAGCCTGAGGACCATCCTAACTGGAGAGTTTTGTATGTGTTGTAGCCAATAGAGTGCATAACTAGGAAGTCCCAAATAAATTCAATTTCTGTAATCCAATTATGAAGACATTACTGCTGGGCAATAATTTTCCTAGCCGTAATAGGCATTAATGCAAATCATTTTCATGCAGTCACAAGGCAGAGAAAATAGGATGATGAGAATCTGGAGATTTGTGGTTAAACGTGTTGTATTAATCAGCGATAATTCTGACAGTCCTAACCCGCTGAACTAGAATGATTGGTGAGTACATAGAAAACAGGAAATAGTTTCCTCCCAAGGTAAGAATGTTGTTCTTGAGTTTTAGATGACACCTTGCATTTGCAATTATACACACTTGGAATATTTACTGAGCTGTAGTAGATTGATACTCAGTTCCGATTTTTAGCTGTGTATAGTTGTAAGATTGTAGGAATATGCTGTCATACGTTTTGCAAGAGGTGTGATTTACATGCTGAAAGAAAATGGGTTTCAAAGCAACACAGGAAGAACTCAAATAGCAGCCCTGTGAAAGAAGATTGAAATGGTATTAAGGCCACAACTGTCTTAACTGGCAAGGAAGCTCAGCTAGCAAGACCCTCTAAACAAGAAAGCAGGAACAATGGTGGCCATATATTAGGACATATCATAATGATAGGTATAGGGACAGAATATCAAGTGTGGATACTCAAGTTACCAGAATATTGAAGCCAACATATCCATGACCAAAATATTGACATGTATGTATGTATTGGTAGTTTCGTATTTACTATACTTATCTCAATAAATATGTATCTTGATGATATATAGATGTCGAGTTAAGAATGCAAAATATAAATGTATACATATATGCACTTGCCTTCACAATATTTTGGCTTCAATATTCTGGTAATTCCAAATTTCACATTAAAAATTCCAGAATACAACCATGATGATGAGGGCTGAAACACCTCCTACATAAATAATTGCACAGTGAACAAGACTGCCTAAGTTCAGTTACTAGGAAGTAAGGCTGCTTGGGATGAAACCTTTCAATCTTGCTGCTCAAGCTACGTTGGCACATGAATGCTAACTGCTAACTCAATGATTTTAGATGTAAAAAGTAGCAAATAAACTAGTCTATAGTTAATATACACCATGGGATCATCTGTGGACTTTTTCTTCAAGACCCAGAAACAGCAGTTTCTGCCACAGAGTGTTGTTTGCACTACACAAGTGTCCTTAGCCAAGGAGTGTTGTGAGGTTAATTTATTTGCAGTTCAACATGTGCTAGTATCATGTTATTTGATCAGCTTTGGAACATGTGAAGATAATTTGTATTATCAACCAAATAGGTTCTCTTTTACTTTGAGATAGAATTAGCTTGGACATAGTGGGCCCAATTTAGAGTTTAGTGGGCAGAGTAAAGATAGTCTGGCTGGCGGAGGACTTCATGTTCTCCATACTGCCTTTACTCCACCCACCAGGTTTAGAGCTCAATATCGTCCCAGCAGTGAAGTCTATGAGTTTGTATGTACCGCGGTCACAGTGGTTTATACAAAGCCATTTAAAAGTTTGGTGTTCATCTGACATTGGTGATGGGCACTTACAACAAACTTTTTAAAGTTTTAACTTTTCTAAAAATAAACTCTGAATGCGTGAAATAGTTTTTTTGAAAATTAGAAAATATTGGCCTCAATGACACAGGTGTTTTCTCCCTTGTTGTGGGAGTATTTTCTTATTTTTATGTTCCTTCTCTACCAGGAAACAAGTAATTTAAAATTTATCATGATAAGAACAATAATCTTTATCAACCATGTAGCTGCATTGGGATACCACTTATCTAATCATCAATTTCAAATGAGAACGAGGTAGTTATAATATGTCTCTTAAGATCACTAGCTTTTGTGAGGCAAATTAAAAGTCTTCTATGATGTATAAATCCACTAGTTGCCTTTCAAAAGCTCTTTTTTAATTCTCATCCAGAAGGGTATTTCTTCTGCATTAAATATGATAACCATTCAACTAAGCATTGTGTCAAATGCATTATAAGTAATTCTAGGCAGTCTCATATCCATTAAGGGGGCTTGTACTGACAAAGATTTCTGCACATTTGTCAGTGATTTCAAGACTGTCAATCTGTTTAAAGATTCTACTAAGGATACAGGAACACTGGAGACATTTTTAAGTGTAGACATGAATGAAGGGATCAAAATCCTTCAGACCCTGTGCTTTATACCAGACCTTTAATTGACTCCTTATGAAAGACTTTGTACCTTTAACTGGTTTAAAATAACCCTGCATTTTAGATTGTGTAATATATTCATACCTAGGTAATTATAAGATGTAAATCTTTCTAAGCATTCACAACTCTTAATCCAATGAAAAGAAGTATTCTTGAGGCAACTACAAAAATCTGTATAAAAGCACTGTCAAGTCTTCCATGAACCAGCACTTGTGAGTCATGAGGCACTGGAGACCCTAGTGGAAGCAGTGGTAAAAAAAAACATAGGCCCTCTTTAAAATTTAGCTGGACTTTAATGTGGAAATTCCAACTGTCCAAATTAAAATGACATGATGGTATCTCAGCACCAAAGTATGAACATTACAATTGTTTTCCCTGAAATGGGGAATAACTGTTTGGACCCGGAGTTACTAGGTGCATTATAAGGCAGTTTTTCACCACAAAGGCAAAAAGGTAAATATTTCCACCTGATCTGAGCAAAATGAAATTGTCAGGAGGAGTATGCTGGGGGTGACAGTGTGGTGGGTGGGGGTCAAGGTTCTGTCTTTTCCTGTCCAGAATGAGAATTGTCGGCTTCCCACAGACTGCTGCAGGGAATGGGCAGGGACCAGGCAATGCTACTCCTTGCGACTACTGCCGTGCAGCTAAGTCACAGCTAGACGTCTCCTGACCTATCAGTATCTGGCCTGAAAACCCCAGCCCCATAATTCTGGGCCCAGATACATTTGATTCTTGGGCATTTCACCTGCAATTATTTCCGCAGGTGAAATTCTCTACATCATAATGAGAGCATAAGTAACATGTGCCACTTCCATTAGCTGATCTAGCAGGAGATCTAAGCCTCACACCCCAGTACCTCGACTTCCCCAACACAGCACTGCAACAACAGGAGAACAAGCAAGGATTTTATGCCATTGCAGGATTTCCATATGTATTTAGGACTATAGACTGCACACATGTGCAACGTGTGCCTCCAGCAGCTACATCACACATCTAACGCAACAGGAAGCACACCTATTCCATGAGCGTGCAGGCAATCGTGGACCATCTGGGCCTCTTCTTCAATGTCCTTGCAAAGTACTGTGGAAGTGCTCATGGCTCCTATATCCTTCCGGTATTCCACCATCAGGGAGCACTTCCAGAATGGGACCCATGGGAATGGCCTACTTTTTGGTAAGTACTTCTCAAGCGCATGACAGACCACATGACAGCCAATTATGTGGGAATACTTTGACAAATCAGTCTTGGGTTGAATGAGACAGTGCATGCATAGTTAGTGTGGCCCTACATACTTGAGCCATATTACAAGGCCTATATGCAACACAATCCTACAAGTCACACATGTCGAGACCATCCACTCCACTGTGGGCCACATGTATATGTGAACTGTGCTGATTGAGTATCACTTTTCATGATGCTCCAGTGGGGCAGACTCCCAAATCATATAAATGTGGCAATGCATAGTCTGTCTGTATGACATTGCATGGCCTCAGGTATGCAGTAAGGCAAGCCACAGCAAAGTGCAGCATTCCTTCACCCTACATTAGGGATGTGTACCATGGGCGTTCCGGTGGCCTTTGCCATGCTACACCAATGAAGATCTCACACATTTCTGCACATCCTATGTCTCCAAGGGGAGATGAAATGAGGATACATAATTATGTTTCTCAAATTTAATTACTATGTGTCCTGCATTCCACAGGACACACAGAAGGAGGGAATTGCATAAGTTGTGGCTTTTTGGTGCTGGAATGTGTCACTAAAAGCATGATGTCATATAAGGACAGTAAGCTGACAAACTTGCATCATGGTGCAAGGGGGGTGATGGGACTAGTCACTACCATGTGATAGTGCGTATGCAGACAAACTGTGGATGTGCTGTATGTTTGGAATATGGCACATTCCACTCCTTCACTTTGGAAGCAGGTCAGCACAGCAATATAACATTCATTGCTGCCCAGTGGCAAAAACTGCTACATGAGGCCCTGTACGTGCATTCACTAGTGTCAAACAGCCTCACTAATGCAACACCACGTAAAATGCATCATACAAACACCCTGTTGAAGCAAGACAATCCGTGTCTCAAATCTGTATGTCGACATGTAAATTCCATGGTCATGAGGCATGAGATGCCTCCCAGACCTGTGAAACTGAGAAATATCGTCATATAGGAACCTCAAAAGATCATGTCTACCATGCTACATTACATCACTCATCATATACACACATCACATTCTATGTGCACACAGTTTTGCAGTGCACAATCCACTCTATCAGTCCTCCAAGGCCCCAGACTGTACAGCAAGGTGCAGCCTCATGCACAAACTACATCTCCCATGACCGCCAACAACAGTTATCTTGAGAATAATGTGCCTGTCTTGGAGAAATGCTGCACAGGTTCTGATAGCACAGCCACAAAACCTGGACACAGAATCATGTGAAAAATATAGCCTATGCTGTCCACAAGCAGTGTGGCTCTATTATGTAGTTAGTCTACTAGTTGCACTGTATAGCACACAATTAACACATACCTCAAACCCCTTACGTACTGTCACCATATTGGACACTGTGGAGTGCCATGTGCACACTCTCATGTCCCACTGTGATATCCACTCACTATCTTTCCCATGGCAGTAAACATTGAATGACAATTACGACAACTCTCAATGCCAAATATTTGTGACTGAAGTATGCCATATCATCTGCTCAAGTTACATGTTGTACAATCAGACAGGTATACATTCAGGTATGGCAATAGTAGCCAATGATAGACACAATAGATGAATGTCAGATATGTGTCCAGTCAATGGCAAATTGACTCTTCGTACTGGTGACTATGCATCACCTGCATGACAATGGCACTCAGCAGTATGGCAAATGGTAATTGGGTTACAGAGGACAGCACCCATATATGTGTAGCACAGTGTCAGTCATTTACAATTCCTACTTGTGTGTGTGCCGCACAATGTCATTGCACATCTCTTACAGTAAGCAGGGTGTATGAGTCAATCAGGGCACATAACAGAATGGACATTAATGTTGGGCCATCCCTTGTTATGACTCTTAACTAATTGTACGCATCCTTTCTTTGCAGCAGACCAAGGATACGCTCTGCTGCCGTGGGTCATGACTCCACTAAAAAATATCACAAACAGAAGCCAAGCAGACATTCAAGCATCCCCTAACCAGCACCCAGTCCATTACTGAGTGGACATTTGGAGTTTTAAAATCCTGCTTCCGTAGCCTTAATATATCGGGTGGCAGATTGCTATACTTAACACCCATGGTGTGCAAAATAATATTGGTGTGGTCCATATTGCACAACACATGAGTAAGGACAAATGTGCCATGGGCTGATGAAAATGGGGAGCAGGAACTGCCGGACGATGAGGAGGAAGTAGATGAGGAGCCTCATCGACCTGGACCATCAGTTGCTGCAACACCACAGAGGGACAACATAATTTACAATTTCGTCTCAGAACCATGAGTGATGTACATGATATGACACAATGATGGCAGATCTAAAATTGTCAAACTATTTGTAAATAAATGAATGAGCACTACCACTGTGTATACATTTTGATTCTATAGTCACAGTAAAGACATAAACATTAACATTTGATCTGCTACTAATTGTCACACAGAAAATGTGGGGAGCTATGTGTAGCAAACAACATTTAACATCATCTGGTACAAATTAAATAGTGTGCATGGCAACAACCTGTAGCAGACAGTCCTCCATTGCCAGCCTCAATTAACATGGTGTAGTAATGTAGATAGTGTGTGTGTGTCTCCTGCTGCTAGTCATTTTTACGGCCCCATACTTCTGGATGATAGTAGAGGCCACTCATAGTATGATGACTATGAAGTGTTCCACATAGCATGTGCATGAGAACACAGTCACACCACTACACTCTGCATATGCTACATCAAGAACTGTACCCACATGTCAAATCTTTTATGTTATCTCATACCACACATACAAATGCAACATAATATACTGTGCCAGTGCAACGGTGTTGCATATGAATACCCACTCCTATGTGCAAGCAACACCGCCTTGATGCAGAATTTAGTTATGGTGTGATTACGTAGTCTTACTATCAGCAATATATAGGAGGTCACGCCAAGGCATGCATGGTGATCTACCATAGCATAATCACCATTAGTGAAGATTAAGTTGGCCACAAATGATGACACTGTCACTTTCCTGTGGAGTTTCCCCACAGGATGCTACCACTGTGCGACACGGCGCTGCTTAGCAGTACGCTGACCAGTCGTAGTTGTGCGTGCACTGACTCCATGGCAGTAGTAGTGTCTTCCATCCATGGGGAAAGCTAATAAAATGTCAATGGGTGCTAAGACAAATTTAGCAAACAGGGCACCTCTGCTACTATGGTGTTTGGGCACTATGCATAGTATGATTCCTGAAAAGGATGAACCCACACATATGTTCACTGAAAAACACACATAGTAAACAAATTCAAAGACCGTAAACAAGTCAACTCCACTATTCATACTCAACACTGCAATCCCTGTACATTATCACATGTATTGCACATCCCAATACACCAAAAAACACACTTTTGACCTATTGCACCCCAAAAAAATGATGTAAGATCATTAAACTTGATTTTTTCAGCAAACGTGTCAGCCAAAAATGATGCTTCCCAGCCGACGCGTACTAAAAACCACATTGTGCCTTGCCAGGCCTTGTGTGAAATCAATGCATTGACTGGTAGCATCAAACAATCGACACATCGGCTGAAAAAGTGACACATTCACCCAAGAAGTGAAGTAATGGATAAAGGGGAGTGATGTAATGGATCCAGCACGCTGCAAGCCAGGAACTGTTAAGTTACTTTAATTTTCATTTTAAGTCACAGTTTTTCTGTCCGAACTTGAGAGTGGTTTTGGTGTTGGTGCTGGTGCATCGTGTCTGCTGTTCCTGTCATGCCCCTCAAGTCTTTTTTATGCACAATTGTCGCATATTGTTGTGTATTGTTTGTGTGCTGTTGGGTGTTGGTCTTTTGGGGTATATTTGTTATAGGGGTAGTCGTTGGTTTTTGGGGGTTTTAGTTGTGTTTGGGTGTAAGTAGTTTGCATGGGATCATGCAGGGGAAGAGTCGTTGTCGCCCCATGAATGAGCAGGAATTTGAGAGATTCCTATGACTGGTTACACATTACCTGCCTGCAATGCTAGCCAGTGGGGTATGTGTCATACAGGGCTACCCCGCGAAGGTCAGAAAACAATGGTGGGAGTCCATATGCCAACAGATGCAGAGGATGTTTGGATTGGACCGCAACATCCATCAACTAAAACATTGCTGGGCCGATGTGGTCAGCAGAGAGTCTGACCTCCTGGATTATGTTGGCATAGACATTGGTGGAGCAACTAGTAAGTACCCGTGACTTGTCTGCTATCCTATGTGACTCATGTACCTATTGATGGTTTGTGGAAACATCAATTATGGCTCACACAACTTTTGGCTCAAATTTTCCATGCCCCCATGCAAAAGCCGGAATGCTGTAGTGCTGGCACGATCTGTGCACCAGTGCTATCTGTGACACTGCGGGCCACCGAAGTATCCGTGTCCAGAGCTGCTTATTTCACAACAGGCATTTGTCAGGTACAGTAGTGAAGGGCCATTACAGAACATATGTTACACATAAAGGGGCTTATTTACAAGCCCTTTGACCTGCTGGTATGTCACTTCTTACATTGTCAAAAGTGATGCACGGGCCATGCAAGGGCTTGTAAATAAGCCCAATAGTGATGTGCCCATGATCTTCCACAGCATACCTCCTCTGAGTTGTCAAGCATTAATGAGGCCTGCCATGGCTTACACAGTTTAGCTAACCTCTGAGTATGACAAAACACGTAACACTGGTCTTGAACAGCATTTATTATGTGAAAGGTATGGTTCTTTAATGTCCACTAAGACTACACTGTGATTTGCACTGGCTTGACTGACTACATACCTCTGAATGAATAGCAAATCCCACATTCTGATTTGCATGGCATCATGGAGGTGTTGTGAGACTCACATAGTACATGGCAAAGTATGTCAGATGGGAGCCCGCTCACATGGTACTGTATCCAAGGGAATGCTAGCATGAATATGACACATCTCAAACTATACCGTATGTGTCATTGCTGAATTGTGCAAATTAAAACTTAGGGATGCATGGAACATATTTGAACAATATCATGCACTCTGCAGTACTGACAGGCACAGAACTCACCTAACTTAGGGAACAAGTACGAATGATGTGAGATGTAGGTAGCATACTCATTTTCTGGTGTCAGCATTTAAGAGGGCCTGGATATTGAAATACCTTGCTGAGTATGGTATGTGATTCCTGTAGGTGCAGAGAATCATCAAAGTCAGATACCATAGTGAAATTTGGTAGTGATGACGTTCATGACCTGGTTCCGCAAATGGCCAACAGGTGAATGTTTTGGCTTTTCATATGTATGTTCACTTCATCAGGACTTACAGATAAGTATCATTCAGGCATATCAACTGTGTCATTTGATTATTTACAACCTGAAGGCTTACATAGCCAATAGCCATGCATATGTACTGTGCTTCTGTTGCATATCAAATATGTGTTCTAAGTTACTGATGTGTTTTTCATAGTATGTCTTGTACTTGGAACCCCATCATACACATGTAGTGAGGTGGAAAACTTCAAGGACTCAAACTTCACCGGTGAGTGCCTTCATCAATGCTAATTCTGTAGTGTAAGGATTGAGTGTGATCCCAGATGCAGTGTGGCTTGCCAGAATCAATGTGCATCCCTATCACAACAAAAC
Organism: Calotriton arnoldi; assembly: GCA_963921515.1. Classification (NCBI taxonomy): domain Eukaryota; kingdom Metazoa; phylum Chordata; class Amphibia; order Caudata; family Salamandridae; genus Calotriton; species Calotriton arnoldi. Next base: position 763,359 of record CAWUFW010002467.1, on the reverse strand, counting down.
GTTTGCATGAAGATAAATAGGTCAGGAAAAGTCGACGGTAAGAGTTGTATGCCTATCAGCCTATGACTACTGTCAAGGAGAACACATTGACAATCTGGGATGGACCACATGATAGAGGCTTGACATGGGGCCATGATCACAGTGGCAGACTCTGCGAATATATGTGGTGGTGGATACATATGTGGACATGGCCATGGTTGAGAAGTATTTGTAATGCAAGTCAGTTGCACATGCTATGTGTCAGGATTCCTGCCACAGCTCACCTCTTTTGACTATCACAATATACCGGCAGGATTCATATCATTCACCCCAACTTTAATGAATGAACATACATCTTGTACCCTGACTTTTGACCATATTACGTGCTGTTGGTAATAGCTAGCTGCAGCTGATGTTCCCTAGTTTGTTTGAAAAGGCTTAATAGCTTTTACAAATGTTTTACCTTGCATATGCAAGGTCATGTTTCAGGCGCCAAGGAAACATCCAGAAAATCGATTAGAATAAGCATCAAGCAATCGGCATATATGACCTCAAAGTTAACCTTCCGGAAGACAGCCCTCATCAAATTAATCCCCTGCACCTGTTCCTTGCAATATGCAATGAGAATGTGACCTTTGTGAACATTCTAAAACACCTTCTAAAAGACAGCCTCATCAAATTAATCATCTGCAGCTGTTCCTTGCTATAAGCAATTAAAACGAGACCTTTTTGAACATTCTAAAGCACCTTCTAGAAGGCAGCCTCATCAAGTTAATTATTTGCACCTGCTCGTTGTTACAAACAATTAGAATGTGAACTTTATGAACTTTCTAAAGCAGCCTTATTTAAAGACCATCCAAACTCCTCCCCTTCGCCTCTCTGCATGCCACTTACCTGTTTACTGGCTTGCAGGACTCTGTCTTGCTAGCTCCCTTGATCCTCTCTCTTTTATCTCACTGCAAAGAATGTCCCGCATAGTCTCGCACCTGGATGGAAAATGGAACAAGAAGAAAAGGAGAAAAGACGTGATTTTACTACACACTGAATTCAGTTGCAACATTGTGCTGCAAACAAAGGTAACCAGTGTTTTTGTTCAACTTGTACATACTGGTGGCAAGGCTCTGACAGAGAGGACTTGGGTGAAGCTAACCCCGTCCAAATTTGCTTGTGGGTTTGATGCTGAAATCATACTCACTACACTTTTGAGAACTTTGATGAGGGGCTTGTACGGGCAATCTAAATGAAAACAAAACAACAACAAAACTAAAGGTTGGTTGAGATTTGAATTTTTTTTGTGAGGTGATACCTTTATAGATGGAGTTAATATTAGACTAACGCCTTATTATTTGTTTGTTTATAGGTACCATATCTGCCGGTACCATTCGTCAGACTGATGTGAATGCCTGCTGCAGTGTTGCTGTTGAGTAGACGAGCCACAGCATCTTTGACTCCACACTCTCTCTCCATCCATACTCTCTGCCCCCTGGGATTTGCTACCGGAGCAGTGTCTCTTCCTGTAAACCGAGGGCAAGTCTTGGGAGGATTTGGGAACTAGCATCGTCGACCCATTGGAATCATCTGGGATCCAGGTAGGTGGTTTATGACACTATGATATTGGGAGCATGAAATGAGTGGTGGCATGGTCCAATAATGGACTTACAACAGATCAGGTAGGAGAGGTTTTATATGCCTCTTTGTGAAAGAGTGGTACTTATCCAGCGTCCATTGTTACATGTCATACCTGTCAAGTGTTCAGTATAGTTAGTAATGTGTCCTAATGTGTCAGAATATTCTTCCTTGCCATATCAGTTACACTACGTTGTAAGACAATACATGTACTTTGCAGACATTCCACATCTTACTGTGGCAAATGCCTTTTAAATGAAGGCCATTGCAAAGATGCAGAAGGCACACTAATCTACAGGGAAGATAACATGTGTATAATTCCATGGGTACCAAACAGCATTGTCCCAAGCATACTAAGCACTGGCATGGTCAAACCTAAATGTGCTATGGTGCTGAAATTGAATTGTGCAACAATTGGCCTGCCTTTGTAAGTAGGGCTTGGTACATCTGATATGTTAGATAATAGGCATGTGTATGGTGACTCTAAGCTGCAAGATGAATTTAGGCTGTTGGGGGCTGCTACCTTGGATATAAATAAAGATGTTTCATGATGTTGGTAGCTGTTCCAAGTCACCCTTTGGTTGACAATTATCCTTATTACTTCAACAGACAACATGACCCCAAAGCAGCTGAGGCAGCGTAACAAAAGAAAGGACAGATACCACCACCTCAGATGTGTTGCAAAGGCACAAAGGGCTATGAAAAGGTATGGCGAGGAAAAGGCTCAGGGCAAGTGGCAAAGCTTTCCACTCGAACCTCTTACACTTGAAAAGGAGATCTCTGTCAGTAATGGATATTCCAGGAAAGATATGGCCAAGACACCAGTACCCAGTACCTCCACCAGAGGGCCATCACTACCACCTGGACCCACATCTTAAGCCACAGGAGGGCCTACCTTTTATGAAGTGGACATGAGGAAGACCATTTCAGATTTGAAGTTGTGTGTAGCAGCATTAGAAAAAAATGGACCAAGCTTTGACTTTCTAACATGAGATCAAGAAGGCAATGGAAAGACCCAAGCGAACATAACCACAGGGAGCCTTTCTGCCCTTCCCCCTGTATATAGTTTTAATGCTGTATCTAATGTTTTTATAGCTTAGTTTAGGTTACGGTAGTGATAGTGTTTTTAGTCGTTTTGTATGGGTGGGTTAGATTTCTAGTGGATCGGAGTATGTTTTGTTTTTTGGGGTGGAAGGTTGATGTGTTTCATATGTATTACAAAAAACAAATAAAATGGACAAATGTAAACAAAATATATATGATTGTTTAGGATTCTATGTGTAATTAGTTGATGTTTAGGTGTAGCTGCATATGTCTTTGATAGCAGTGTTTGGCAGTACGTGTGAGTATGAGTCTTACCTATGGGCAAGGATCTGTCTGGTTGGCCATGACTTTACATCATCTAAGTATCAGACATTGTTGAGCAGTGGACATGGCAATCATGATAGGAATTGTACACAGTGTAAATTATGTGCTCACATACAATATCTCTGTGTGGGTATGTCATGCAACATGCCTTGGAGGGATGTTGTGGTCAAAAGCATTTGCCCAAATAGTAGGTTTTTGGACTCATACCTGATTGCTTCCCCATACCCACTGACACCTGCAGTGTTTACTTGTCAGCCCAATCTTGTATGCTTGCTAGTAACCATGGGTGGACCTGGCACTTGTGGGGTGACTTAATTCACCATTAGAACTGACTGCATGATACCAGTTGTACTTAATGCTTGCAACCTTGAGTAAGCACTTGTTAGTCAACACACAAATAGTGTTCACCAAATATGTTACATTCTAATTGCCTAGCATTGTCACTGACTCCACAAAAACATGCCCCTTTGGCAAGTAGTAGGTGTATTTGCCTCACACAATGGTCAATAGTCAACCTGGTCCTGACTCCTACAGACAGTCAACATACAGGTAGTTCTAAGTGCATTTATTTACATGTGCAAATGTTGAAGCAGTTCATTGGACAACAACCCCAAAAGATGTTTAGTGCCAGTGGATGTCCAGACACAGTCCATATGGGAAACATGTCAGACATGTGGAGGAGAGGAGTTCTTCAGTGAGAGGGATGACTACAATGTCATTAGGGAGGATAGGCCACATTGACAGTCCACAAATGGTCAAGGTGAACAGGGTAAAATCAAAATGAGGACAGTGGCAGCAGATGTTCCCTGGTACGTTCATAAGCACAGGTCAAAGGTGGAACTGGGTATGTGGCACAGATGACTGCTACCAGGCATTTTGTTCTTTGGAAAGATGTGCCATCCACATCTTCCTCCTCAGATGAGCGCAATGTCTCCCGTGAGGGTGGTGTTATAGATGCGGCAGCCAAGGAAGACGTACACACACATCAGGGGCATTAGATGTGGATCCCGTGCCTGCAGCAGCATTCATCTGTGCCACCACATGAGGCAGCTTAGCAGCAAGGAGGATTAGCTGGTGTTTTGACACACAGCAGTAGTCAGTCAATCCACTTTATTCGATTAATTAAAATCATAAAAGTACAATACACTATATACAAAAAAAGACACATTGCTATGTAAACATTTGAGTGAAATATATAAAACAACCACATTTGTGTGTTTCAGCGATATTTGATATCACAAAGATAAAAAAGAAAATTCCATAAAAATATTATCATTAAAATGTATACATTATTTAACGTGGGATATCTTTTTTTCCTAAGCCGTACAGCAGCAACAAGAAAACAAGCAATATTAAAAATGTCCAACGGGTTACTCAGCATTTGCAGATAAAGTAGCGCAGGTCTAACCTGTAAAAAACCCTTTCCATTCAATATAGGGACTAAAAACTTCCTACGGATATCGTTATAGAAATCACAGAACATCATAAAATGTAAAGTGTCCTGTGCAGAATAATTATCACATTGACACGGTCCTGCATCCTCAGGTTTGCACCACCCCGAATAATCACCCAACGAGAAGTGAATCAAATTAAAACGGAACCTAGTCAGGAGCCAACGATGGAACGGCTTAGTAACAATTTTCAAGTACGGCTCAATTAAAATAGTTGTCTTTGTCAGAAAATGGGCCCTAACTAAAGGTTTCTGTAACTCTTGTTCTTCCCGTTCCATCATTAACATATTCATAATATTCATTTTGACCCACTTCACGTCTTCCTTCTTAATCCTTTCTGGGGCTTCAAATAATTCTGGCCGCCCTATTTTGGATAACATAAGCTTAACATATAACAGCCACTTAATATTGCTAGCTTTATCCAATTTAACACAATCCCACAGAATCTGATGATTCAAAGTTAATTCTGGGTTAAGCCATACTTTAAGCCAACTAAGTAACGGGGATGTGCTCAGGATGTCAGAAACGTAACCCAACCCCAGTTGCTGGTGTATAGCAAAGGTTGGGGTTGATTGAGGTACAGACAGGAGGCTACGTATAAATCTATTTTCAGCTATCTGCACCCCTGCCTGCTGTTTAAATCCCCATATAGATGAGCCATAGGCAGCGATCGCCAGACACTTCGATCTATATATCTTAAGAATGGCCTCTAGAGGTCTTGCCCCCAGACGCTGCGCAAACCCTAATAAGGCTGAGGTAGATCTAGTGACTGCATTTAAAAAAAAAAATTGTTGGGGTACCCAAGAACTTCTTTCATCAAATAATACCCCTAAATATGTAAAGGAGGACACCATGGACACTTCCACCCCATTACAATAAAAAGATTTGGCTTTTCTAACTCTATGACCCGTTGTCATAATATGTGACTTCCCGATGTTCACTACCAGGTCCAATGACTTCATGTAGGCCCCAAAAGCATTCAAAAGCCGCTGGAGGCCTACCGCAGTATGTGCCAAAAGAACAGCATCATCTGCGTATAGGAGAACTGGAATTGGACAGTCTCCTACACGCGGAATATCCAGGCTCGCCTCCACTAAAGTTTTGTCCAGGGCGTTAATATAAAGTGTAAAGAGCAAGGGCGCCAATATACACCCCTGTCGAACACCCCTTCTTGATTTAAAAGACCTTGTACATTTGCCGTCCTGGGAAATCCTAACTGATTCAAAAAGATCACGATGAAGATCAGCCAAAAAATAAACTAGACACGGGTCCATACCCATTTCCAACAAGATACTCCACAGCAGTAATATCAGGTTGGTAGGTAGCCATGGCAGCAAAGTCGGAGTCCTGCTTCCTCTCCATGGAGTTCAAGATGGTTCTTATTGCCCACAGCTGGTTGGTCACATCGCTGGTGCCCCTTTGGCAGGGCGTTTGTTCATGCCTCTGCTTCATGACACCAGCAATATCAGCCAGGGACTGCTGGAGGCCACAGAGCGGAAAATATGTGCCTCTATTGGGAGTAAGACACCCAAGACTCCCTCTAGGGTGGCCGCCATGGTCTCTATCCCTGTTCGCACCTGCTCTACCAACTCCCACTGGACCCCTACCACAGTGCGTTGGAAGGTAATCTGTGGGTCCTCAGAGTACAGGGGTCTGATGTGGAGACCCCACAACACTGTTGACCCTCCCCGTGCCCGGAGATGGTGTCCCTATGGAGTCCACGAGTTCTTGGAGGGTGTCCTGTTCGATGGTATGCAGGTTGTCATCATCCCCATCATTGCTTAAGCCCGGGACAGGCTACTGGCCAGGAGATGAGGGTTTATCCTCTGCAATGAGATGGAGAATTGCTATTGAATGAATGAATGAATGAATGAAAGGGATTTAATATAGCGAACAGCTACTCAACAAGAGTGTCCCGGCACTGAAGGAACATGTGGCAGGACACTGAGGCGCAGCTAATTCTTGAAAAGCCAAGTTTTAAGGTGTTTCTTGAAAGTCACCAGGTCAGTAGCGGCTCTCAGAGTAGCTGGTAGTCTGTTCCATGCTTGTGCACCCAGATACCCGAAAGTCCTGCCCCCCATATGGGCCAAGCATACTTTAGGGGTGCGGACGAGATCGGAGGAGGAGGATCTTGAGGTCCGTGTTGGAATGTAGCGGTTTGCACGCTTATTGAGATAGCTGGCTCCTATGCCATGAAGGGCTTTGAAAAATATCACCAGGGCTTTGAACTTGATCCTTTCCTTCATTTGCAGCCAATGTAGGGTCTTAAAGATGGGGGCCAAATGAGAGCTGGGTTTAGGTCTAAGAATTGCCCTGGCGGCGGCGTTTTGCACCACTTGCAGGTACTGGATGAGATAGCCGGGTAGGCCCGGTACAAGATATTAGCGTAGTCCAGTCTTGACGTCACAAAGGCTTGGACCACTATTTTCCTGGTAACTGATGTAAGAAGTGGAAGGAATTTTTTTAGCATACTAAGTATGCCAAAACAGGAGCCAACCAGTGCTTGAACCTGGGACCTTTTGGAGAGGGCACTATCAATGAAAATGCCCAGATTTTTAAGCATCGTTTGGGCTAAAAGAGGGGGAGACATCTCCTCCGGCTCCCATAAACTCCAATTGCTCACTACAGGCTGGTCGAAAAAGACAATCTCAGATTTGTCAAGGTTGCATTTCAACTTATACACTTTGAGCCAGTTGAACACCTTTGTGAGACAGGATCTAATATTGTCTCCATCAAAGTTGCTCCTTTTTCACAGGTGAAAATAAGTAGTGTATCATCCGCGTAGGATATGATCTTGGCACCGTTATCCTGTACTAAGGGTGCAAGAGGGGACATATATAGATTGAAGAGGGTAGGGCTGAGAATGTAGCATATCCCCGTAAATACAGCCCATGCCTGCATTTTTGCAATGACGCAGTTCAGCGCAGCTGATTTGCTTGCATTGACCCGGTGTGGCATTTCACTGTAAATATGGCCCACAGTCCTCTGGTGTGCATCACTTGCATTCACCCCTACCCCCAGTCATAATTAGTAGATGAGAGGAGTCCATGTGGTCCCTGCAGCTGACACCTGTGTCCTCTGAGCCTGCATATAGGACAGGCCCACATATCCCCCACTCCTCAAAAGTGTTGTTTCTACTCTGAAATACCAATTATATGCTATGGATTTGCAGACTAGATTAATGTCCATAGACCCAGGTGAGATATAGGGTCATATTTCATAGACATGTGGTGCAGCACAGAACCACGAATCACCTTGCTGCACCGAGCTGTGTGATTAGGAAAGTGCAGGGTTGCACTGTGGTGATGAACATACAATGTATCCCTGTGCTTTGCTCTATGCTGGTGCACATTCTGCTGGCTGGCACCAAGGGTCCTGCTTTGGTGGACGCCTGCTGTTTGTGCACCAGTACTGGAAGGAAGGACAGGAATGCACCCTATCTTGTAGATACGGTGCATTCCTGCACTTTCCTTTTGACATAGGGCAGCACAGCTAGAAGGCTTGCGGTCAGCCCTACACCAGCTTATTATCAAAATGCCCATGAGCCTTCCCTTGATGACATGTTTAACCACAGATGAGCCAGCATCCTACCCTCTGGCCTGCAGACTGTGCCACAGAGTGCTGGGACATAGCTGCCTGCACTGCATGACATTACGTAGTTCCCCACATTCCCCCTTGTTGCGGCTTACCCTGTTGTTGTAGTTTGGCATAGGCAGCACTGTCTTGTCCCTCAACTCCCACCACCGACTCCTTGCAGATGACAGCGGACACCTGCTCCTCCAAGGGATCCAACTCCTCCTTAGACACTAGACTACCACCTCTGGTGTGCATTGCTTCTTTGAGATTGGTTGCCAGTTTCGCCTTTGTCTCGCGTTTACAATAATGCCTGCACTTCTTACAGTCTGTCACTGTCCTCTTGACTTCAGAAACACTGTTCACCTTATCCACTATGGTCTGCCATATGGTCTTTTTCCACCAAAAGGTCACTTCAGAGCTGACGAAGAGCAAAATCATGATCTGGTTCTCCTCTTCACTGAACTTGCAATTCCTCTTCCTCTTCCCCTGGGACTCTGGCTGGACATCCTGGCTGGTAATGGAGTTGCTGGGTTTGTTGTCCTGGCCTGTGCCCTACCCCTGGGTGCTCCATTGTTGCTTTCAGGTACGTGTAACTTTTTTGACACTTAGTGGTGTTTTTCTATTTTTTTTTCCGCTAGGCACACAAAAGCTAGTGTCTGGTTTTCTGGCCGCTAATTGTCCGAACATCACTTTTTCTATGTTAGCGTGCATTTTTTTGCCAGCTTGGTGCACACATCAGCGTCAGTTTTTCCAATGCCAGCCTCTTCCTAATTCCATGGAGCGCCGCATTGTAAATACGATGCTAACATGGCCATAGGCACTGTCGTACAGCGCCTGTAATAATTTGGTGCTCTGCTGCGGCAAAAGAGCGAAGCGCCATTTCTTGTAAATATACCCCATAGTGACCTCTGGGAAGCTTGATGTTTGTGAGCCTCCAGAAGAATAAATGAGGAAATGTCTAGCAGAGCCAAAGCACCCTCAAAACTGAAGCAGAAGTACTACTAGAGTCTCAGAATATACTGTCCAAAATGAGGTTCAAGATGCCAAGGGATAGCAAAAAACAGCCCAGAACTGGATGAAATTAAGAAACAAATCACAGTAGTACTAGGCTATACATTTGCACGCCCCCTATGGAGGAGTACACTGGTAACTGCCAAAGTCTAAAACAACGTTCAACAGGCAACGTTCAACAATATAATTTATACACGTGCATAATTGCATAAGGGCCCAACCATGTCATTATGTCCACCAGGCTGCCACAGATGGTATCATGCTATTTTTCAATGCTCATTCACTACTTTTGCTAGTAGACATTTTGAAAATAAACAAATATGTTGAATTGGGGCTAATAGAAGTGTAATTGGTAGTGATTTAGACAAATCAAACATCATCTGAAGGTGGCAGTTTGCAAAGTTGAAGGAAACCATCTAAGATTATCAGTATAACATGAAATGTTTAGGATATCTTTTTGACTCCTAATAACACCGGTGAAATATACACCGTAATGTTGTGTGCATATGGGCACCAGGAAGGATTACATTATGAAAATCAAGTGGCTCTATACAAACCCAACTGCAAAGGTGGCCTGTAATGGCTATAGCCCCTTTCAAGATACGGAGATGAATTGAGACCCGGTGGTAGCCATTCATCATAACTCGTCATTAAGGGTATAATGGTACTAACAGGAGTGTACAAAGCCCTACTTTACACAGACAACATATTAGTGGCTTTATCAGACCCAGTATCCTTAAAGTGCCTTATAAGGTTAATATTGAGGTTTTCAGTACTTTCGAGATATTGCATTATTTGAAAAATAATTGAGGCCCTCCCATTAACTAGGTCAACAACGCTAAATCACTTGGAAATAGCTCTTTTTGGTGAAAAGAATCTAGAATCAAATACCTATGGGTCTTGTTAAATCGATGATTGGGCAATATAATATTGGAAAACATGAACCCACTGACAGACAATATAATAAGGACCAGGTCACATGTTCTGCATTAAGGTTATCAGTATGGGGAAGAACACAGGTGATTAAAATGAATGTGGTGCCATGTTCTCATTACATATTTGCAATGCTGCTGATATGAATCCCTGTGACAATGATTAACCAGTTGACTAACATGTTGAAGTCATTCATTTGAGAGAAAAGAAAACTTTGGTAAAAAAATTATCAAATCGCAAATTACAGAATAGCAAGGCTGAGGGATTGGGGTCACTCTATACGCACGACAACCAGAGATCAGACAATTCAATCATATTCTACATGTAATGGCTGACACCGCACACATGGTAAGATGAAGGTGAACAGCAGAATGCGCAAAGGTGTCCCATTGTGGGTAATGTAATGTGCGTTTTGAAAGATCGGAACCAACTAAAATGAGAGGCTTGTACCACCAGGCATCACTTTTTCTAATGCTCCGGTGGTGCAAGCCTCTCAACTATATCTTTGAGGCATGCAAAGCCACTTTGCATGGCTTTATATGGCCTCATAGATATGGAGTAAGGCAAGGCAGCGCAAGTCACTGCGTTGCCTTACTCAGGACCAGGGAGGCATTCCATGGGCGTTGCAGTGTGTTTTGCCATGCAACACCCATGGATATTGACGCTGCCCCATATTTACTTAATCATGTAAACCTGGGGCAGCACCAAAACCTTATGACTCCCTAGAGCAGACGTAACAAGAATAAACATTTTTATTTCTCCTAGTTTTTTTCCTTCTATTCTGCAGCACACATGGAAAGAGGAAAACGCCTCCTGGGATTGTTATTGTGCAGGAAGGTGACCCACAAAATCCATGGTGCAAGATTGCCTACGTTGGTGCTAGGGAGCAACTTGTGCTGAATTTGCAGGAATGTGCAGAAATTAACTGTATTTCATAAATATGGTGCATTCCTGCCCTTTCACATTGGTGTAAGGATGCTCAGCAAGAAGACTTGCAGTGCTCTCCTACGCCAATTAGGTCCTAAAAGTATAAGAAACATTGAACAGCTAGTCCAGGAGGAAATTAAGAAATCCCATGCAGAGGGGCAATCCAGGTTTGAGCTCCATCCTCCACTGTTTTGGACCTATCAATGAATGGCACATTAAATTCACAAATGTCTTTGAAAGTAATTTCATCACATGGATCACAACAAATGTTTTAAGCAAACAAACAAATGTGTATTTCTCTAAAATGTAAAAGGAAACTGGCAACATAACACCTCTGTCTTATTTTGTTGGGTGAGCCAGGATTACTATTAATAGGAAGGCTTCAACCAAACCAGGAATCCAGTAAAACACAGAGGCATATTTATAAGCCTCATAAGTTTATTTTGAATCACATAAGACCCATCAAACCACAGTAAAACAAACATTACTTTGCCATCATACATATTCACAACAGGTAAACTATAGTTAAAATCAGACAATATAAAAACTATATAAAACTGTTTTAAAAATGGTAACAATCCTCATATATGTTCCACTAAAATTTAGATGGAAAGCTTAATGATTTAACTTCAGGTCTACTTCGCAAAAGAGTGTCACAATACCATCCTATCGGAACAAAAGGTTTCAGTGCTTAGTGCTATTTGAATGCTAACTTCTTATGGAGAAATCTGAGGTGCTCTAATGACCATAGCCTGTAAAATGTAGGTCTCCCATCATTGGATCATGCACACGTCTGCAAGCTCTTCCAGCTATTTTTTTTTCATCCCTGTTTTTTTCTTCTCTGTTTGCAGCCTGAGTCGTCCTTAAATTAGGTTTATTTTCACTGGCTTCAGTGAACCTCTATAAGATGCCTGTGTGGTGGCTCTCCCTGTGGCCCACACGATCCTTCCTACACTGACAATGGTCAGCGGCATCAACGAGCCAGTAGCTTCAGCTGGTATACAACCCTTTTCTCTGTCCTCTCCTTTCACCGTTCTTACCTAGGCCTCCCTGTGTTATGTGCCGTCACCTTCTTTTGCTTCTCTACGCTGCTACTACACTTGTGGCACTCTCCCCTTCCCCACATAATCCCTACCACACCCTCTCTACTCCACAGCAATGTCGACCAAACAAGTGAAAGTTGGAGCCAACAGCTTCAAGATCATTTATGTTCCCAATCTGTCTGAAGCATCAGAAAAAAGGTTTAAACATAACACCCTTGAACAATTTCCTGATTCCCTTTTAGTGTACAAATACCACAGCAGCTGATATGGGAGGCTCAAAACTGACCTAATTTTCTTCACCAACCTCTCATCTTGGACCACTGTCTTCAACAACTCATATAACAGTACTTTCTCCTCTTCAGTCCCACACGAGCACTAACTAAACATTTCCCCTTCAGCTTGTTTCAATGGATCACTCACTATCTCCCTTTACAACATTGGTAAGGTCATGGTTAAAGCTAAAAACAATTGTCTCTCTCTTTTTGACCACCTATTTCCATACCTGCTCACTATCCTCGTACTCCGATCCCTCCTGACTCTCCAATGGACTCCTCCCTCACTTCACTCTCGCCTTTCCCCATCCACCAGGACACCAGAAGGCAGCTCCCCCAAGAGAGACAGGATTCCCCTCTGGCCCACCCTCTCTCCTCCTTCCCTCCTGCTTCGCCTCCTTCCAATCTCTCCAGTTGCAACGTTGTCTTCAACACCCCATCCCAGCTAATGGGCAGCACTCTCATTTTCCCCCACGTACCAACCCGGTACCACAAAGAAACCCTCCCCCCAACTAGGTTATTCACCCCCTTATCCAGTCGATTTTTGTAACAGTCCGACTACCCAGCTCACATAGCAACCTCTCCACCATATGCTCTTCCTTTCTATCCACCCCACCCTTCTTCCCCTGCGTCCTCTCACATTATCCTGAATCCTTCCCACACCCCATAAATGTGTCCACACCCCACCCTCATGCCTGTACTGCCACTGGACCCATTACTCACCTATGGCAACCACTACCTTTCCCCTCTCCTTTTCTCTAACCAAGAAGAAGCATCCACATTCTACATCTACCCTCCTGGACAATTATCCTCATTGTGCATGTCTCCGGCCCCATACACTCACTTCACCTAGCTCACCTGCCATCTCCCTTACCTCCTCTCTTCACCTCCCCAAACCCTGCCTTTCTCTGACTTCCATCTCTCCCCTCCCCACATAACATCATCCCACCACAGCCTTCACCCTTCTCCACCTCATTTAATACACAACCCATCTATCTCTTTCAATGAATTCCCTGAGAACTCTTTCTTCACTACAGCTGCATCCACACTTATTTCCAACCGACATCACTTGATTATAAACCCTCCACATAATAATCCAGTGCACCAGCACATCTTCTTTCCTCCCCCCCCCCATTTGCTCTACCTCTCAAGTTGAACTCCCCTCAGAACCGGTTGCCTCTATCGAGCAACATAACATTCCATGCTCAGCTCTGCTCTTCTTAGAAAATAAACTAGACCACCTCATCTATTCAATCTCCCAGCTTGAAGTTACCATCTCCCAATCTAAAATGTCTACTTTACCCGACTCCCTACTTCCCCTGTTGAGTACACAATACCCCAAACTCCTTATCCCAAAGATTACTCTCCTCCCACGCCCAAAAAAAGCTACACATAACCTGTCCCCAATATAAATTTCCAATTTACTTACTAGCTACAATGCCTCTAATTCTCCCACCTTCTCTTCTCCAGGCAACACAAATCATTGCACTTTACCCATCATCTCCCTGCACCGAACTAAACACCAGCCTTTCATAACCCAGGCACCAACATACAGGATCTCTTCCAAAAGCCCTGATACTCCCTTCACCTAAACAGTCATATCAGAGCTGCGCTGTTTGCTTCACAACTGTATATCTTTGCTATCACAAACACATCTTTAGTAAAAAAGCAAATCACTTCAGAACCCTCCTCGAATCTGCCAAGAACAGACCTTAAAAACTATTTGACCTTATCAAAACTACTATCAACTCTTCCTCAACCATCAAATTTGATGACCCTCCCAAGAAAGCAGCAGAATTTGCACAATTCTTTGATGAAAAATTGAAATTGCTCGTTGACCATGTCACTCATCTTACCCCACTTGAGGGCTGCAAATCCAAAGTGTCCTGGCACAGCTTTGACATCATCACTGAAGATGCCCTCCTCAAGAGCAAGAACAAGAACCTTCAAACCATTCTTTTGACCCCATCCCTACCAACATTGCAATTGATACACTTATACGCTCCCCTACTGGACTAGTCTGGTTAAACACTTCCTCAGCCAAGGCTCCCATCCTGTTGCCCTCAAAACAGGGCAGGTTACCGCACTTCTAAAGAAACCCTCTGCTGGTGTGAATGACCTCAACAATTTCTGCCCAATCACCAACCTCCCTTTCCTTGCTAAAATCCCTGAAAGATGTGTGGTGGAGCAAATCTCCCAACATATCAAGGACAACAACCTTCTTGACAAATTTCAATCCGGCTTCACTCAAGACTGCAACACTGAAACAGTTCTGCTACAAGTTATCGATGATGCCCTGTGAGTATTCAACTCATACAAGTTGATCCTTCTGGACCTATATGCAGTCTTTGACACTCTTTAATCATAACACTCTTCTGAACACATTAAAACACAGAACAGGTTTTGAAGGCACAGTGCCCAAATGGTTTGAAACATACCTCTTGAACAGATCTAAGATGATCAAAACAGCAAACTGTCTCTCTACATCAAAGGCTGTGCATCAAGGCGTACCTCAAGGCTTGAACCTCGCGCTCACTCTTCTCAATCTTTACATAGAACCGCTGGAAAACGTCCTAAAAAACGTCCAGGATCCTTTATCACCTCTAATCTGATTACACCCAACTATACCTAACGGTGTCCTCCGCTCACAACATTTCAATCCTCGACACCACTCTCACCCCCATCCAAGAATGGATGACATCTCATCATCTAAATCTGAATCCCTCTGAAACTGAATTCCTTCTTCTCTCTACCTCAAACTCTCCTCCTACTCTTGTTCAATCATGGATGGATAATATGAATATTCTTAACAACAAATCTACCATAGTTGACAGTGCCAAATCCCTAGATGTCATTCTGGACGAAAGACCCAACTTACATTCCCATATCAACACCATGGCCAAGAGTGCACACTACCATCTGTGCTGGGGATTAGGCGTTTCATTCCTGAGCAAGACCTGAAAACTCTGGTCCAATTATTGGTTCTTTCCAGATTAGACTACTGTAACTCTCTCCTTCCTTGCTTGCCTCCCCGAAACCAATCTATCCCCTCTACAATCTATCCTCCTTTCAGCAGCACATTTCTTCTATGGGGCCAAAAGAAATTATCGTAATGCACCCAAACTGATTTGCTGCCTTCCCATTGAAGCTAGGTGAATTTACAAGACTACCTGCATCACCCATTGAGCCATACACACTTCCACCCCTCGCTACCTGGCCAACAAACTCAAAATATTAGGTGGCTCCAGACCTTTCATCAATGCCGAAAATGTATTGCTCGAACCTCCTACTTTCAAAAGGGAAAGACTTATGGTGCAATCCTTCTCAAGTAATGCAACTAGAATTTGGAACTCGCTACCTCCAATACTTCAGACCACCACCTCTTTCCAGATTTTCAAAACAGATCTTAAAACTCTTCCCTTCCAAGGACGCTTTTATGAATAATTCGCCTCAACCCAGGTCATGACCCTGATTGCCACATGACACTCACAAGAGCTCAATTTTGTAAATATGTATTCTATACTTGTATTGCCCTAATCATGCCATCTTTCATGTTTTATAATCTTGAATGTGTCTGTATCTTGTTAATATGTACATTTCACCACAAGTACCTATAAGTAGTTTTACCTACTTCCCTGCTACTCTCATTCCTTATGTAATTTACTTTGTGCTATTATAAAATGCTCTGACACCTCTGGGTAAAGTGTGCACTATACATGTATGGTGGCACAGGTTACCTTTAAGTGGGGGGGGTCCCAGGTCCCTTGAGGGTGGTTGTGAGCTCTACCATGCCAACAGATTGTCTGCTAGGTAACAATCTGGAGCAGTCCTTGTGGAAGGCTGTGGCGCTCAGGTCTCACTTGGAGATGCTTAGGTTGGCAGAGTGGGCTTGCGTGATCACTCGGTCCATGGCAGCCAGAACAGGTGATCAGAAGGACCTGCAGCCTGAAACAATGGCCCATGTGCCTGCCATGAGAAAGGGCAAGGGGTGCGGTAAAACCACACCTGAAATTCCCACAGTCTGGGAGAAGGCTGACCTTGATGGGGATGCCCCGGAACCTACAGGGTAACAAGTAGCTGAACTGGGGGACTTATCTGAGCTGACTCATTGCAAGGGGCAGAGAGAATGCTCTTCTCTGGTTGGTTTTCAGCAGCAATATGCAAACCCGGCAGCTGGTGATCAGTCTGGATCACACTGGATCTATTGGGAGAATGGTCTCCTATACAGCGAGCCCAAGGTCATTGAGCCTGGTAGTACCCAAGTGCTTCAGGACCTTACAACTGGGTCTGGCTCACAACGTGCCTTTGGCAGAGCATTTTGAGTGGGACAAAACCTTTGACAGGATTGTCACCCACTTATTTTGGCCACAAATGCGAAGGCAGTCAGAGGTACATTGTAGGTCTTGCCAAACTTGCCTGGCAAGTGGTAAGAGTGAGAGGAAGTATAAGGCTCCTCTACAACCTTTTCCGGTTGTAGGTACCCCTTTTAAGACAGTGGGGAAGGACATTGTGGGGCCTCTGGACCCCAAGACAGCCATGGGCAACAGGTACATCCTGATCTTGGAGGATGCCACCTGATACCCAGAGGCTATCACTCTCAGGACAACGACGGTGCACTCGCGGGCCGGGCATTAATGGGGATATTTTCCCACATGGGGTTCCCCAGAGAGGTGGTGTCTGACCGGGGTGTGAATTTCATATTCAAGTATAAGACATCCCTGTGGAAGGTGTCAGAAGGCTAGTACCACGCACCTGATTGACTTGAGCTTCCACAGGAGCAGAAGAACTTTTCCCCAACTCCCAAACTCCACTGTAGTGAATGTTTTGATTCACTACCAGTAAAGAGGGGGAAAGGGGTATGGGAAAGACAAGAGAGACTCCACTGCTATGCCTCCTTCTCACTGGTATCCTAGCGAGGGACTGCTTGGGCATCTGCAAACACAAATGAACATCATTAACACTTCATTTAGCCCCTCCCTATCTCTAAGCTCTTGCTACAGTCTACTGCGCCTTCTCTTGCCAACTCTTTACCTGTCTTTCTACAGTGGGTTAGCCTCTCTCTTCTTGCTCTGCTTGTGCGTTTTAATATTGTTGTTTTAATTATCTTCTTGTCTTCTTCTCTTCGCAGCAGGTGGCAGGCGAATTGATTGGTAAGTATAATATTTATATATATATTTCTACATACGAGCTCAGTGGAAAGAAGAATGATTTGGTGAAACTGCCTGTGTCTTGCACTTGCTGGATTTCTAATGCGCTGCTGCCTTATTCATGTTAAAGCAGTTCTATGCTGTTCTGGCAAGTCTTTTGTATTCTTCCACTTAAGCGACGAACTGCGCAGCTTCAGAATGTCTATGTAGTCTTTACTTGCCACTGAAACTACATAAGCCAAACTATAATGCATACAAACTTTTCTCTTTAGCTACTTGCTTTAGCCTTACGTTTCTCTCACGCCTCTGCCTGCAAGCGTCTAAGTAGCCAAAAACAAAGTTGCGCTAGCAGGAAGACTCCACTAGTTACTGGTGGCGCGCTAAGAATTGATGAAGCATTCAGTACTTACTGACTTCGTCTGCCACACTTGTCAGTGAGCAAAACAACAAAGAGTCGACTGGAAGGATGAACCTCATGGACTGGAATTAGGCTCACCAGCAGGAGAACTCGGTACTGTAATTAATCCTCAAACTCAAACTTAAGAAATAGTCAAGCAGAGAATCTCTGGGAAATGATAATTGCTTGACGAACTAATCAATCACGGGGAAGCGCAGCACAGAGTCGCTGCCTTCTCACACAAAAACGACGGTTGAAGTGCGCAGTGCGCAAAGCGAGCGCGCGATATCCTGAACACTTCTCAATTCAACTGAAACACTAGAACCCCAAACAACTGAGAGAACTACTGGCGGCCACCATCTTGGGTGGGAACGATAAACGGAGTCTGTACCCTTCTGACTGTCTTTCTTGAGGGGAATCGGTGAAGCCGATTCCACAGATAATACAACTGTTTCCTTATCTTTAACCCTAACTGGGGGAAGTATGAAGACTGGATTTGCCCAGCCTTGACAGAAGGAGTGTGGTGCATCCTTCAGGTTTACCACTCCTTACCACCCCCAAGGTAATGGGAGAGATTCAACCAAACCATTAAGGGCATGATCAGGGCTCTGACTGAACCCATGAGGCATAAGTGGGACGTCCTCCTACCATGACTTCTGTTTGCCTACAGGGAGGTACTGCAGAAGTCATAAGGGGTCAGTCCCTTTGAGTTGCTGTATGGGCACCCTGTGAGAGGATCTCTCAGTCTGGTGAAAGAAGGCTGGGAGACTGCTCCCAGGAAAACTCATCAGGATGTATTTAGCTACATGCTGGCCTTTAAAAACCAGACTGCGTTCTTCAAAAAACTCGCTCAGGCGAACCTAGAAACCAGCCAGGAAGAAGTGAAAAGTTGGTATGACAAGAATGCCACTCTGGTCGAGTTTCAACCTGGCCTGAAACTCTGGGTCATGGCCCCATTTGAGCCTTGCGCTCTTCAGGACAAGTGGACTGGGCCATTTGAGGTGGTGGCAAGCCAAGAGTTTTTTTTTTTTTTTAATTCTTGTTATTGAAGTTTCAGATAAGAGCTGTGCATCATCGCTGCCTTACAAGGCAGTAAAAACATTAAACAAAACATCAAAACATTTTGTGATTGATCGCTCTCACAATAATTCTACCCATGGGCTTCTGGTATTGTACATTAACAAAGTCTTAAATGATAGGAACATACTCCAATATCAATATTACTCGGCATCGGCATTGGGCTCGGTCTATGCCTGCGATAGGAGATATTGACGTAATGGTTCCCAAATGTCCTTTGGCGTAGAGGACGATGGAAGCTCCTCTGCATATAGTTCAAGGTTCTCTTTGCAATATACCATGTCTTTAACCCAATGGTCGACCCGGGGGGCCAGGGTGCTCTCCCATGTTAGTGCTACACGGTGTTTTGCCATCAAGAAGGCAATTCTCACAAATTTGCCCAGGGTCCCTTTTAGCTGAGGTACATAACATAACAGACAAATTAATGGTGTGCATTGTAACTGAGCCCCCAACATATTCTGTATACGTTTCATCACCTCTCCCCAGTACTGAGACACCAGCCTGCAATTCCATGCTAGATGCCAGAAGTCAGCATCTGACTGGTCACAGCGTTTGCAGTTGCTTGTGTCACGAAGGCCGAACTTGTGCAACCTGAGAGGGGTGTGGTACACTTGTTGAATGTATTTGAAATGGATGATCCTCAGGTTACCATTAGGTGTGAGGGTGCTGGTGAGCTTGCAAATATGCTCCCACTCTGGCGGTGTCAGGGGAGGAGAGAGCCTGTCATTCCAGCGGGCAAAACTTCTATCTGGATCTCTAACCTTCTCGTCACGCACTGCCCTGTATAGTTTAGTGATTAATTGGCATCATGTGGGTACAACTAGTAATAATTGCAGCGAGTGCAAAGGAGGCGGTTCAGTAGGATATGTAGTGTAATGTGTTTTAACAGCAAGCTTTAATCTGTACACAGTAAATTGAAATAGTGGCGATGGGTTGGTAATATATTGAAGCCCTTCAGGCGTGATAAAACTCCCGTCGGGATAGAGATCCTGCATTCTATCAATACCAGCCTCTTTAAGCGAATGCATCGGGCCTTCCTCCTGTGTCACTGAGAGTGCCGCATGATGTGCCAATGGCAAGGCAGGAGCATAGAGTGGGAGCTTGGCCGCGAGTCCACCAATGGATTGCCAGGCTGCAATAGTAAAAAATGTAAATGTAAGTCAGTTTTTATATAGCGCAGCTACTCACCCTTACGGGTCTCAAGGCGCTGGGGGCCGTCATGGAAATTAAGCAAGCTATTGCCCAGAGTCACATGGTGCTGAGCTGAGCTGCCGCCGGAGCCGGGGATCGAACCGTGAACCCTGTGCTCCGAAGTCAGCTGCCCTGGCCGCTGCACCACACCTCTCCATGTATCTAGCGTATTGATTTCATGCTTTGACGTGCCTCTGCGTGAGTGTGTGAGTATACCATCTAATGGGGTCGGGTGCGCATCCCGGTTTTCCACCACAACATGAGGCGTAAAGGTGTGAGGATTATACCAGTAGTACGCGTAATGCGCCTGAGCACAAAGATAATATAGGTAGAGGTCTGGTGCACAAAAGCCTCCTTTGTCATTGTCTAGTGTGAGTGTATTCCAACCCACCCTAGCCTGTCTGCCACCCCAGATCAAGCAGAGCAGCGAGGTTCGTTCAGTATCAAAAAAGTGTTTTGTCAGTTTTATAGGAATATTGCAAAACAGATATAAAAACCGCGGTAAGACGATCATCTTTATAACAGCAATGCGATCCGCCAGAGATAGCGGTAGTGCCATCCACCTGTCTACTTGTTTCTCCAAGGAAATGCATGCTTTCCCATAATTCTCCTTTACCACAATCTCGGGATCACGATGTACCCAGATGCCCAAGTACTTAACTGGTTCCGTGGACCACATCAGTGGATACTCCACACTAGGGGGAGTTGTTATCGTTGTCAGGGGAATTATTACCGATTTATCCCAATTAATGGCGAGACCTGAAAAAAGCCCGAATCGGACGTATTCTTGCAGTACAGGGGCTAGATATCGCTGTGGCTCTCTAATGAAAAGCACCATGTCGTCAGCATAAAGGGATATACCGACAGGGCGATGCATAAAATTAAGGGCCGACTCTCTATGTCGCTAATGAATCACACACGCCAAGGGTTCAAGCATGAGGGCGAACAGTAGCAGTGAGAGAGGGCAACCCTGCCGGATGCCACTTTCAATCCAAAATGGCTCCGAAGTGAGGCAAGCCAAGAATTATGTCACCTACCTGGTGAACTTGCGGACTCCGAGGAACCCTTTGAGGGTCCTACATGTCAACCGACTCAAACCTCATTTTGATAGGTCTGAATTAAGCATGGTCTTGGCGAAAGATGATGGGGTGGAAGAGGAAAGTGAACCTCTCTGTGACCTCCTGTCTGCCAAGTAGCACGATGGGTCCACACAATGTGTAAACCTCTCCCCTACACTGACCTCAGAACAGAAGAGTTACTGTTGCCAGCTGTTCGAACAGTTTGCCACGCTGCTCTCCCTCACACCAGATGTCACCCACTGGTGTACCCATGATGTGGACACTGGGGACAATCTTCCTGTGAAGCATGAAATTCACAGGCTGACTGACAGGGTCTAAGCCAGCATCAAAGAAGAGGTTTCTAAGATGTTAGAATTAGGGGTGATAGAGCCCTCCAACAGTCCTTGGGCCAGCCCAGTGGTCTTGGTCCCAAAGGCTGCTTCTGCCGGTGCCACTCCTGAACTTTGGTTTTGCGTGCACTACCATGGGCTCAATGCCATCACCAGGACTGATGCGCACCCCATCCCCAGGGCTGAGGAGTTCATAGATCATTTAGAAGCTCCCAGGTTCCTTAGTACATTTGATTTAGTGTCTAGTTACTGGCAGATTGCCTTGACTGATGAGGCCAAGGAGGTGTCCGCATTCTCAATGCCAGAGGGGCACTAACAGTTCCAGGTGATGCCCTTTAGATTAAAGAATGCCCCGCCACCTATCAGAGGTTGGTCAACCAGGCGTTGGCTGGACTGGAGGATTTCAGTGCCACCTACCTGAATGGGATCGCAGTGTTCAGTTTCAGCTGGGAAGATCACTTGCACCACCTATGGGAAGTGTTGAAGGCTCTGCAGAAGGCAGGCCTCACAATCAAGGCCAGTTAGTGCCAGATCGGGCAGAGGGTCCGTGGTGTACTTAGGGCGCCAGAAAGGAAGAGGCCAGGTGGCACCCCTACAACCTATGATTGACACCATTCTGGCTTGGGAACCCCCAACACCCAGACAGAGGTAAGAGCCTTTTTAGGTCTCACCAGTTACTATAGGAGATTTGTCAAGGGCTATGGCACCATTGTTGCCTCCTTGACTGAGCGACTTCCAGGAAGCTGCCAAGGAAAGTGATCTGGACTGATGCCTGTCAGACCTTTTTTGAGGCCCCGAAGGAAGCCATGTGCACGGCGCCCGTGCTCAATGCGCCTGACTTCTCCAAAGAATTCATTGTGCATACAGATGTTTCAGGGCATGGTGGAGGAGTGGTGCTCTCACAACTGAACGAAGAAGGCATAGACCAGCCTCTAGTCTTCCTTAGCAGGAAACGTCTCCCCAGGGAACAGAGGTGGAGAGCAATTGAGCGAGAAGCATTTGCTATGGTCTGGGCGCCTAAGATGCTAGGACCGTACTTGTTTGGGACTCACTTCCGAGTTCAGGCAGACCACAGGCCCCCCAGATGGTTAATGCAGATGAGGGCTGAAAACCCCAAACTGTTGAGGTGGTCCATCTCCGTACAGGGAATGTACTTTACGATGGAACACTGCCTTGGCACAGAACACACCAAAGCTGATGGTCTATCCAGGTTCCTCTGCCTTAGTGAAGATAACGTGGGTGGATAGTTCTCCCTACTTTCAGCTGGAGGGGACCTGTGTTAGATCTGCCATCTTTTGGCACGTTTCTCCAGCCTTTTTGCTTTCTTACCTCCTGTTTTTGATGACATGTTGGACTTTGTTTTTGCTGGTTTACTGTCTCTGCATACTTTTTCACTGCTATTTAGTGCTAAAGTGTAAGTGCTCCCACTGTGAATTCAGTTATGATTGGTTTCCATGATTGGTATATTTGATTTACTAGTGGATCCCTAGTACAGTGCACTGTGTGTTCCCAGGGCCTGTTAATCAAATGCTAATAGTGGGCCTGCGGCACTGGTTGTGCCACCCACACAAACAGCCTTTCAAAGGTGGCTTAGACCTGCCATTGCAGTGTCTGCACACAGTTTTACTGCCATGTCAACTTGGAAAGTGGGCCCACTTGCCGGGCCCTAACCTTCTCTTTTCTTGCATGTAAGTCACCCATACAGGACGCCCAAGGTAGCCCTGTGGGCAGGGTGCAGTGTATACGAAAAGTAGGACATGTGTTTTGCATGTCCTGATAGTGAAATAGTGCCAATTTCAGTTTTCACTATTGAAAGGTTGTCTGTCCCATAGGTTAACATGGGAGCTGCCTTGTAACATTTTACAAGTGAATTTTCCATTGGGACAAGACAGAGAAATGGAGTTTAGGCTCTCTGAACTCAGAATTTAATAACACATCTTTTAGTAAAGGTGGTTTTTAAATTGTGTGTTTGAAAATGCCACTTGTAGAAAGTGGGCTGTTTCTCATTTAACCATCCTGTCTGCCTCTGCTTGTTTGTGTATTCACCGCCTGCTTTTGGAGTGACAGCAGCTGGGGATGTGCATCCAAACTAGACAGTCACAAGGGGGGTTGAGGCGTATCCTGACTTTCCTGGGTGACTCATAACCAGGCTGAATAGACCTTTCTGCATTTAGAGTGGTGGGAGGGGTTTTCACTAACACCTGAATACGCTGTGTCTACTATGCACAATGCTGTCTCCACCTCCTGTGGTGAAGCTGGACCAGGCAGGACAGAACTGACTTTTACTGAACTCAGAGACTTTCAGCCTAAAACTTCAAAGGGAAAGGTAGTACAAATATTGGAGCCCTGACCCCAGAACTTTAGAACTATTTTGGACTAAGGAACCTGACAAGAAGAAGAGCTGGAGAAGCTATTAGAAGGAACTACCACTTTCCTGCATGCTTTCCTATGTTGGCCTAGAGTAGCTGCTACTGTCTTGGGCAGTGAAAGGACTGGACTGGATTTTTGCGACTTATTTTCCTGAGTTTCTCCAAGAGCTTGAGGTAGAGCTTGCCCCCTGTTCAAGAAGTCTCAGGAACAGCAAAGACTTCAAAATCATCAGCTACCAGCACTGTGAACTGTGTGTTTTGTGCTGCAACAGAATTAAAAGTAACCCAATGCCGCCAACGATCTGTTGGGACCACAGCCCTGCTTCGCACCGCAACCCTAGTCTCAACGGCACTGCCATTGAGCCGCTGCTTGCACCGTGATCTGAGGGCACCGCACTTTGCACCGCCTTGCTTCACATTGCCACCCTGGTATCCCCGACGATGCCGCTCCATGCCAACATTGACACCGCTGCCTGCACCCTGGCCTGGGGGCACCACTCATAAGTTACTCGATGCACCGCACTATCCCACACAGCAGTCTTGGCCCACTGACGCCGGCGCCATCGACTCCAGTTTGTCTACCGACTACAGAACTTCAGCAACTATGCCACTGCTGCTTGCACAGTGACCTGCCAGTATTGCGACAGGCACCACCCGACTTTGCACCGCAGCCATGGTCTCACCGACATGGATGGATGCCGTCACTGAGCCGCTGACAATACCATGAACTGAGAGCACCGCACGCCGCACCGCTGCACTTCGCACCGCAGCCCCAACACCCGCTGATGCCGGCACTCCTGACTTCAACCCCACGGAGTTCAATCTGCAATGCATGTCACTTTAAGGGCCTGACGATTCCTGCACTGACCTCCGAAGCCGACATCACATCTTTGGATTTCATCGCAAGGTCCATGACACCCTGCATTTCCAAGGTACTGTTTGCAGGTGTTCCCGACACCATGGCTGGCCCAAACGCCATGGTCGGCCTGAATTGTTGGGTTTGTTTGTTCACAATACTATGATAGCCTCGGACGGAGCTATCAACTTCAAGAAACGGTATTTTAAGTCTATTTTGCAATATCTGTATTTTGATCACTGTATGTTGGATTTTTATCATTTTGGTTTTGTTTTACACAGATAAATATTGGCCATTTTCCAAAACTGGTGTTGTGTCCTTTTGTAGTGTTTTCACTGTATTACTGTGTGTTATGTGCAAATGCTTTACACAAGCCTGACTGCTCATGTCAAGCTACCAAGGGGGTGAGCAGTGAATATTTTAGAATTGCAATCCCACTTATCATGATTAGAAGGAGGGGTCCCTACTTGGCCAAGGTGCATAGCTCTGCCAACTTGAGACCCCTATTTCTAACACCTGGTCTCCTGTAAGAGACAAAGGTCAAAATTATCCATAAAAGTACCCCAATCAGGATCTGCCACCTTGGCTTTCAAGCCAGCTCTGTTCCAAGAAATAATGTTTCAGGTTCTAGGATGTGCAGTGGTAGATGTGGAGCTTGGGAGAGACATCCCTGGTGTTAATGGCAGGTTCACTTATTCTATGCAATGTGAGTTTCTAAAGCCCCTCACAGGTGCACCCTCTCTATGGGCACTACCAGTGGGGTCTACTTGGGCTGGAGCGAGAAGGCCTCTGATGAACTGATGACTCATAGGAGGAGGCTCCGATAAGGGGACAGTCTCCTGCCTCAGTACCAAACAGTTAGAAGTCTTCGATCTGACAGTAGTAGTCTCTTCAGCCAGGATATTAAACCTCATTTCCCTTTTTGACTCGAGAGCAGCAGTTCCCTGTCTATCCTGATTTACACTGGGGAGTTGAGTACAGGCAATAGCATTGGGCAGTCATCAATGTCGCCTACCTTGGCATTCTCACAGAGGCCAGACCCTGGAGCTCTAGTATAATGCTGCATTTCAGAGTTAAACCTGTATGTGATCTGCCTTTTGGTTTCAGTCCCACAGATCCCGTGGGCATTCATAGCCAATAGTTCCCTTACTATCAGTCTCTCACTGCTTGATTCTAAGTTCTTGAAGCAACCATCCATTCCATCTCTGCCCTTTGCCCCCCACTCCTGCCTCCAGGAGCACACATCTTCAATTTGGGCAATTCCCCTGTCCTGGCAATAGAAACAGGGACTGAGATGTGCTGCTCTATTTGGGTATGCAAGGCATGGGTAACATACAGTGTAAGGATAACCCCCTCACCTGCAGCACATGATACATGGCCAAAACTTCATGCAGCCCAACAAGCCACCTTGTTGTGCTTCACAGCGTCACAGGGAAAGGGCACTGGTGCACAATGTGCTGACCAGTGCTAATGTAGGCACCCTTGCACCATGGTGCAAAGAGGTCTGCGTTGTAAGCAGGTTTGTTTTTGTGCAGGAAGAGACACCTTCCTGCACAAAAACAATCCTGAGAGGTATTTTTCTCTATTTGTGCCGCAGAATGCAGCACACATAGATAGAGGAAGTAACAAAGAGAAATAAAGACATTTTTCCTTGTTACGCCTCACCTAGGAAGGCGTATCATTTTGATGAAATCCCTGGGTACCACTGATGGTAAATCTGGGAATGTGCCAAAAACCATGGGTGGATGCGTGGGAACACCCACGCTCCCTTCATGCAACACCTCCATGGGGCAGAGTAACAAAGCGATTTACACTGCATTGTGTTACTCTTGATTTATTAAGTCACACAGGGTGGCCTTGCATGCCTTTCTAAATCAAACTTAAGAGTTGTGTCACTCTGTCACCCCGTTACGTGGAGCAAGGTTGACACAAATCTTTAAGAAATATGCACCATAGTTTTAATGAGAGACCTGAGTATAAAATATAGGTTTGTAGTGGCACAAAGCAACAGTCTTTACCCCAGAGTAATATGTGTTAAGTATTTAAGTAGTACCATAAAAACTTATACATCAGAAAATGTATAAATAAAATTTCCAAACCTATTGAATGAAAATAACAACACAGAGATTAAAACAAGACCTAAACAACTACAATTAGATAAGGAAGTCAGAAAATATGGGTTTATTTCGGAAAATCCCTGTAAGCAAAATAGGGTATAAGAGTCAATGTTAGTCTAAACACCAAACTCTTAAGCACACGCTTAAAATTAAAACAAATTATGCAGATAATTAAAAAAAACAATGATTATGTCTTGTTTTCTTTTTTCTTTCTTATTGTCGCCAGCCAACATGTGTTTCATCATATAGGGAATACCCTATGACTTCTTCAGGGCTAAAAAATAGAATAAACAACACAATATAGGTTACAGTGTGCAGACAATACACAGCCTGATTGCCCCTCTGCTCTGGTGCTACATTAAAAACCTCCTTATAGTGCAAATGCGTGGATACCCATGCTAACGCAATCAATAATCTTAATTTATGTCCACTGTGCAAAAACTGCCGGTTATAACATACCCCCAAACGTAGGATACCACTGCTATATCGTGAATCATGTAGGACGTGGCACGAATCTGCTATTCCAAAGTGTGGCGTTGTACTTGAGTGAAGTGTGCCGGCGAATCATTGTATAGTGTCAAGATCACATGCCAATCCCAAAATGTAACCATTCCACTTATGTCATTGCATACCTGTATTCTCCTAGATCCTATGTCGGATAAATCCTGTAGCTCAAAAATGTACAAAGAATAAATATTGCTCATTGTTAGTCAATCGAATTGGAGAAGAACCGCCTACCTTCAACCCGGTTCTAATTCCGTCCCAGAAATCAACTGTAAAGCATCCCTGTTCCTTGTTTCCGTCTGTTAACAATACTACTATATTACACTCAAAATCATATATTCATCCCCAAGAGTGATCACAACAATCACAATATATCTCACTCGTATCAAGTGATATTGAGAGTCCCACTCTGAGAATCTTAATTAAACACCTCTCTCGTCTGGTAATCCTGTAGCCCCAAACTCTAATTGAGGGTACGTTATAACCCAGCATTTTTGCACAGTGGACATAAATTGAGATTATCGATTGTGTTAGCATGGATTTCCACGCATTCACACTATTAAGAGCTTTTTAATGTAGCACCAGAGCACAGGTGCAATCATTCTGTGTGTTGTCTGCACACTGCAACCAGTATTGTACTGTTTATTCTATTTTTTATCCCAGATGAAGTTGTGGGGTATTCCCTAAACGACAAAACACGTGTTGGCTGGCTAAAAGAAGAAAGAAAATAATGAAAACAAAGAACAATTATTGTGTTTTAATTATCCGAATAATTTGTGATAATTTTAAGCGCATCCTTAGGAGTATGGTGTTTAGAATTTTAGGGATCGTTTTGATCCCATTTGGAGGGTGCAGGGTGAATCCCTCTTCCTTTAGAGCACCGCAATATATATAAAGGCATATTACTTTAGCATGATGTAGGTGAGCGCCACCTTTCACCCGACATGCATTCACCCCACGTTAAAAAAGTTAATGTTAGTCTATTTGCTTTACTAGAAGCCGTTACTGTAGGCAACTCTTTCACCAAAAAAACCCAAAAGTGGTCAGCAGCACTCTTCCACTTAACAGAGGGAAGTGAGAGAGACAGATAGGGCTGGTACTTTATTCTGGGGTGACTTCAGGCACATATCCATGAGAGATATTTACCTCTCTATTTTTACTTCCAGTTCATCTGATCTAGTGTGTCCTTCTTCAAAGGTGTTCCATTTCTCCAACAGGGCCAGTCCTAAAGATTCCAGGCTCCTACGAAAACACTCCAGGGTATCATGTGGGAGCTAGACTAATTCACTCATGCACAGTTCAGAATGCTGGGCATCAAGTTCATATATTTGTGGCACTTAAAGAGGTCAACTGGTCTGAACCTTGAGAAGGCATTTCAAAGATTGGGTACAAAGTGAATGAGGATTCAAGCATCAGTCATTCCATAGACAGTTACAGCACATTTTCCCTCTTCTTATCTTCTCCAAGTCAGATTATCTTCCAAGGTGCTGGTTATAGAAAACATTTCCGATAGGGTTACTATCCTGTGTTTATTGATAACACCTACTTGAATACTAAGCAATAGTCCCAGAATAAAAATAGCCCACTTTTACCGTACCTTTTTTCTCTTGTACTCTAACTATTTATGCAAAAACGTGTTCTCAGTGCCTTAAACATGGCA
The DNA here is from genome assembly GCA_963921515.1 of Calotriton arnoldi. Lineage (NCBI taxonomy): Eukaryota > Metazoa > Chordata > Amphibia > Caudata > Salamandridae > Calotriton > Calotriton arnoldi. The sequence goes on along the minus strand of CAWUFW010002467.1, from coordinate 734,447 downwards.
GGACCTCATTGTAAGTGTGTCGAGCTCTGTGTTCTGGCACTAAGATTGTCATATTAAAAGAAGTAACTCACTTGAGAAAGTACCTTTTGGACCTACCCTTTCTGCAGGGTTCATTCAACATTTGTGCCTTTCTCTGCCTTCCTTTGCTGAACTCGTTTTTGTTGGCTTTTAGTACTCTGTAAACATTTGCCTGCTAATCATTGGTAAAGTGTTTCTGCTTTCTCCTTTAAACATGGTAAAATTGGCCTATACCTGATTGATACATTTCCTTTACTTGTCAGTCCATAGTATATTATACAACATGTACCAGGACCTGTCAATGTATTGCTACTATTGGGCTGCTGCACCGATTGCGCCACCCACTAAAGAAACCTTTTAAACATGTCTCAGGCTTGACATTGCAGCCTGTAGTATAGTTTTAAACACCAGGCCTAAACCTTCCTTTTTACAAATATAATTCACCCCTCAGATATGATCTAAAGGCTCATAGGGGAGAGTACATGATATTTAAAAAGTAGGACATATGTTGTTAAGTTTTACATGCCTAACAGTGGGAAACTCCTAAAGACATGTATCACTGTTGAAAGGCTTATCTCTTCCATAGACTAACACTGGGTTACCTTATCATGCTTAATAAGTGCTAACTTCCGATTGGGAGCAGATCGATATATACTGTTTACAGCCAAATGAATTAATCTTTAATTGTAAAATATGAATTTAAGTTACAATTTTGAAAATGCCACTTTAGAAAGATGCCATTTTCCTGCCCAAAGCAAATGTGGCTCAGTGTGTTGTCCCGGACCACATGACTATGAATGACTTTTCTGTTGGGGTTAGTGTAAGGCATCTAGACATGGGAACAAAGAAGGTGAAAGGGGAGTGGGTCTTTGTCACAGGAGGGCTGGCTGGGAAGGAGCTGTCTTCTGCCCTGATTAAGCTTCAAAGGGTTGTACCTTCAGCACACACAAAGGAACTTGACACCAGGCCTGCCCTTCCTTTTGTCACCCTAGACAGTTTGCAGCCAAGCCCAGTGGAATGAAAAGAACTGACCAGAACCAGTTTTGGGGTAGGACAGGGAATTCACCCACACAAAGGCTGCCACAATGTATAACAATGGAAACTTCAGAACATCTCATTAGAACACTCCTGGACCTGTGGAGGATTTACAGTGAGGACTTCCCTGCTCCCAGAAGGACTGCCTTGCTGCATGAAGGACTGCCTTGCCATCTGTAGAAGAAAGATTGGACCTGCTTGCCTGGATCCCAAGCTACAAAGAGTGACTCAGAGTGTCAACTGACTGACCAAATGTGTCAACTGGAGGACTCAGCAAGCTTTCAAATGCCTTCCTGTAACTGCCCAGCTGACCAGCTCCAACTGAACCTGCCTGGACCTGCATGAGCCCTGTTTATGGCGTTAATCCTGATCCCCATGAGTTGCTTCCAGGTCCTGGACCTGTGTCTGGAATCAATGTGAACTATGCCTCCAGAAAAGGTGAAAAGCCTGATGTTTGGGCTCCTCTCACCTGTGAAGTGACCTCTTCATGCAGAGAATTGATCGCCTGTAATGACCGCCAATGCGAGACTCCATTGGGATCTGCTCTTCGCTCTGACAGTGACCATTTGTGACAACCAGCAACACGAAGACCTGCACTTCATGCCAAGACAGTGACCGTCTGCAGCAACAGGCTCTTCGAGCTACAGCAACGAATGTGAATGGAACTATTTGTGCTGGACTTGAGAAGGCAGCTCTTCAGTGGGACTAACTTGGCCCTTGTTTCCGACCCACGCTCCATACTGGTCAGCCTGAACCTTTGGCAGGTCTAGAACAACTGGATGACTGTGAGAGGTGGTTTGTGCTTTCAGGTGATATTTTCATTAAAAACTTTTAAATTGCATATCTCCAGTTCTATTGATTCTGTTTTTGTCCTTTATTTTTCTTAATTGGTTTGGGACTTTTCTTGTGATGTTTTCACTCTATTACTGTTTGAGTGTTGCATAAATACTTTACCCATTTTCTCTAAGTTAAGCCTTTGTGCTAGCTGCCAGAGGGTTAAGCACAGGTTTATTTAGTGACTTTTGTGGTTCAACCTGACAAAGATTGTGGTTGTGGCTTGAGCAGGGTTCTCCCCCTCAACCAACAACTCAATCTCTCACAGTCCTTAATTTATTTTTACATGCATACTCAACTACAGCTAGTACCTGTTACCTACAGGCCAGCCAGATCATTTTTCAGGTGTAAACATTCTATTCCATCCCTGACATCGCTAAGTCTACATAGAAGCTCCTCTTAAATCTATAACAGAATCACATTGTTACAAACTTTTCAATATGCACAAATTGTTCTTTAAGCACAAAAAAGCTAAAATTAATTTAAATAGGAGAATGAAAGAGATTATTTTCCACTTGCATACATCCCTCTCAACCAATAACCCAGTTTCTTACACCAACCTGGCATCTTCTAAGGCCAGATCCCTTTCTGTTGGGAGTGGAGACAGCTAAGCAGACTTATTTCTTGGTTATGAGCAGGCTACCCATTAAGGGAATTCTTCAAACAAGAATTCTTTTTACTATAAATATCTGTCCAGGCCCGTAGTCTGCACTTTGTGATATTTTTTGCTATTCCTGTTTATTGCAATGTTCCACATTTCGATCGAACTAGGTGTGCCTTTTTTGCCCCTGCTCTGATTTCCTGCTAGAGAAGCGCAGGCAGGTAAAACCTCTTCTTCTTTTCCAGAAACATATTTGACACTGCATTGACACATTTATTTCTGCCAATGGAGAAGAGGTAACCTGTCTGTTGGATTGAAGTAAATACTGGACTCTCTCTGTGTCAGAGACACACAAGGTGTAATAAAATCACATTTGCAGTATTCTAATAAAAATGTACGTTTACCGTTGAATTTTAATATTGAAAAGTATACGATGTTATGTGGATGATTTCTGTCAACTTATGAAATTGATGAATTGTATTCAAAGGTGCCCTTTTATCAAAAGAAACAGTAACTTTTACCAGTGCAGTGATCCTTTGTATCCTATCACTTTAAAGACATACAAATATAGATATTAGGCATATTCCACGTTTTCAAAATATACAGCCAGCCATGGTGGGCTTCAAGGCATTACCAATATTTGAGTTAGCTAATGTCAAAAGTAGGCTTTTCAACATGTCAAAAATGTTTACTTTTAAATATGCTTACACTAGTGTTCAGAGGTACTGCACTGGCAGGACTGAAGTCATACATAGAAATTCACTCTTATGGGTGGTGTAAATCAGCACTGCATCACACATGTAACATTTAACCTTATGCCAGTTGTGCACTTTTTGTGACATATTACTGTGGCCTTACTTAAAAGGTAAATATACCTATTCTCGTTGTCCAATGACTCACCATGGTTCAGAATAATTTAATTGGGACATATTTAACAGATTCTAAGACCCATGTTCACAATATGTCAGTAAATCCAGTCATATATACACAAAAATATGAGCATTCATGAAGTCTTACAAATAAATGCTATGTCATTATATGCATACTACTAGTCGAAGCTATTCGGGACAACAAACCCTTCCTTCTGATGTAGGATTTAGAACATGTTTGTCTTTTATCTAGCATTTCTAGTGTCCTCGTAATGGTCACAGCTAATAACTTGGTTGGTTACAGACCTAGACTAGGTAGTTATTTACCCCAAGAGTGAAATAAAGCATGCATGATACTTTATTTTGTCGCCCTAAGACAAAACACCTCCAAATCACTGGCAAAAAGCTAGCCATCTCAAGAAACCAGAAAACACCAGAAATCATGACATCTTGAAACACACTGGCCTACATGTATTAAGTGCTTATGCAACACAGCATTCTGTGAAGGGCAAAACACAATGCAGAGCAATATCTATTAACATTGGTCTGGGCTAGTCTCATTTCATGTGCAGGGGTAGCAACAGGCTGCCTAGCATACCGCACCACCTTACAACAAGTGAAAGCATGTTGCCAGGATAGGATTTGCATTGGAAGCTTATATTTCCAGTGGAAATTCTGAAGCAAAGGCAACTACAGAAAGGTCAAACAAATTGTCTATGTGCTGCAAGTGCAAACATGGAATGCAACCGTTTCTAGAGAAAAACAATGCATTCACCTTTGTGTGTGGCAGCTTCTACTAGGCGTTAGTTTTTGTGCAAAACTGGGTAAAAGATAGTTTACTAGATTGGGATTTACATCAAAACCCTTAGTTATTTATGCTGAATGCCCCTAGAAATGTCCTCTTAATGCAAAGATGTTTTGATGTTGTGTAAAGGACACCCTTCCTGTAGGGACGGGCGGAATGTTTCATTCCGTCTGCGGAATTGGCAGAATTTGGTGACTGCAATACTCTGGTAGCACAGAGTTTCAGCTAAATTTCGCCAATCGCCTTGTGGTTGAATTTTTTTCCCGCAAGGCTCCCGAAACACGAGCGTCCCCTAGCACTATTTTCTAATGCGGGCCGTCATAGGCGGACGCAAGCAGTCTTAGTCAGAGGCTGCTTCCTGAGTTAATTTGTGCCACTTCATTAGATTTTCTACTTGAGTGGCAGCAAAATCAACTCGAATGGCTGCGCCCTCTTGTGCAAGGTATGGTGCAGTTTCCACTGATATTTCAGTGCTGCTCACGCTACCGGTTCTAAATTGCAGCACAACATGCATATTTTCTGTCTGTTGGCGGAACTCCACGGAATGTCACCGAGTTGTTTTGCAACTCTGCGAAATTCCACAGAGTTCAACTCTGCTAGTTCCACCCACCCCTACTTTCCAGAACAAAAAATACCTTTTGCACTGGAAAGAAAATCTCTTCTGCTACTTTGCAGTATTTTATGCTTTGCTCAAATCATTAGTATATCTGGATTTCTGCTTAAAAAAAGCTAGACCCTAGACTACTCAATCTATGCAACACAAATAGGGACTGATATTTCTTTCAAACTCTTGAAATGGGATGAAGATTCAATTGCTTTACAGAAACCTTCAAACCAACTAACAGATATCCTTCATATCAACTGAAATACAGAATTGCCCCTGCATCATTTGTCCTCATTCCCATTTAACACTTGTACCCTCACCTCTACGTATGCCAACTCCCTCATCATTTGCAGCACATTACACTTTTTATTCCCTCTCTTATACCACTCTCTTGTGCCACTACCATAGCCTTTCACTTTTATTTAGACACATGTTATCCCATTTAATAGTTCATCAGTGATATTGTCCATTGCACACTGTAAGTACTTGAAGTGCATACAGACAGCTACCTCTCTTGAAATAATTATGCAAGCCCCTTTCATGTCCTAGACGATTGAGTCTGTGCTACAGAAAAAGTAAATAAATAAATAAAAGGCATGTGTATTTGGACATGAAATTCCTATTGGTCTCTAATCAACAAAGCAAAATATTTAGTGAACATTTAAATTCAATTTCACAATTCAATTTCAAATTTCAAGTCACATTACAAAATATCCAGGTTAATTTAAGAGATCGAAACCCCTGGATATTTTTTTGCCTTTAGTTTTGGAAAGAAAAACATGGTTTGTCACAGACCCAGCTAAACCTAATGCAGTGACATAGCTTCAGGGGAGTTGTTTGTGGTGTGGCACTCCCAAGAAATGCAATCTTGTCTTAGTAGTTGGGTCTGGAGTTTTGAGTCTGCTACGCTCTGTCTATGTTAGATTTTCTCCTTATCTGAAGAAAAAATATAAAAGTGTACTTTCATTCTCATTTCACTAAGAAAAGAGGTTTTACATTGTTTATTTTTTAAATCAGGATCTTAAACATGAGTAGTGATCAGATTACAAAAAAAGTAGTAAATCTGCCCCAGGAAAGTACTCCTATGTCAAGGGGTACAGATTTACTACTTATAAGAATTCACAAATATTAGCAGTAATAGTCTTAGAAGGCTGAGTCAGTCACAGGACTTCAGACATACTACTGCCAATGCCATGTGATATTTTGTTCATGTAATATTTTTTAACATTGCTATTTACGAAACGCTGAATTTGTTCCAGCACTTTGCTGAAGCACATTTCCAACAAATTGCAAGGTAGGGTAGGCGAGAAGTTTGAGAATGGTCACAAACTTGTGATCTGGCAGGCATTCACAACCTCTCAATGCAAATCATGGTTGATCCACCAACTCCAATCTCTTTGTATAGGGGTTACTACTGCATGAAAGTACAAAGATGTGATGTTCATTCTTCAATACTAAATGCTGGGTATCCATTGATGTATATTTCCAGGCATGGCCCATGCAGGTAAGAGTGGTGGGATGGGTTGTGGGTGGGATTTGACATACGAAAAGGAGGAAAACTTAAATAAAAAAAAGAAAACCATGGTTTTCTTTTTTTTAATTTAAGTTTCCCTCGTCTTCGTATGTTGAATCCTCCCCATCCCACCCCACTGCTCTTACCTGCACATGCTGCGCCTGTATATTTCAATACAATTTTTTTGGTGCCCACAAATTTGGCTTTGTGAAAATCACCCACAACATCAATATATACTGGGATGGAGGAGTGCATCTTTTCAGGAGGGTTTTGCTGATAGTGGAGTGTGTCATAGGACAGCAGTGCAAAAGACAAAAGAGCACAAAAAATGTTCCTGCTAATTAATACTTCATATTGCAGTGCTAGACTTGTAAATCACGGGAAAATTGAAAGCCAGCCTGTTGTGGCATCGATAGAGAGGCAAGAGAGTTTTCCTCTCTTGAGAATGTTTTGGATGAATCCACCAACAAACCTGAAACAAACTTGAGGCTTAATGATTCACTTGACATCACAATTTTCCAAAATATTTATTATTATAAAATATTATTGAATAAAAAGCCATGTGCCCAACATTTAAACAGGTAGAAAGCTTCACCCACAGGTTTCTGACCATTCATGGGTGCAGTACCCAATTTTCATCTCACCCATCCACCCTGTTAGTTGGAAAATGTAATACACACTTTTTAAATCTTACAGGCTAAGATACGCTCTCCGTTTTTGGTCAGCAAAGGCTACAGCCTCCGCTTCCCTAGTGGAAGACCACTCGTTAAATTTAGTAATCACTGTAGGTAGTTAGGGATGTAGGTGCCTTTTATGGAGCTATCACAATGATCACACCAACATTTCAACTCAAGGCACCGGAGCCTTATCAATCATGTGTCATATTTGTTACTCCTACTCAGCAAAGGTTTTTACTTTTTAAAGAAACAAAATAAACATGGTTCTGGTGTGCAGGGAGTATTCTCCATTTGTGGTATGGATAGCTGAAATGTCTGCCTATGACTGCAATGCTTCGTATGGCAGTCTCCAACAGGGAAATCCAGCGGCAGTCATCCATCACAATAGAACAAGGTGACCATTATAATGACCTGAAGTCAAGTGAATTCCAGACATTTTAGTGAGAGACTTACATTGGTGAAGCCAACCGAGGCTCAGCCGCTGTAAAGCTTGCACTTCCCTCACCTCCAAGTGAGGTGGTAGAACCATCAGTACAGAAGAAGATGAACTCCTTTAGGTTATGACAGGACTCCCACCCATGCCAAACTCGAAATGGTGCCAAATATTTGAAGGACAGATCCTCATGCTATGGAATATATAGGGATCTGACGTAGCTGTAGAATCATTCCCATTAGCAAGAATAAAAGAAAGAGATCGAGCACTGGCTCGTGACAGAAACAAAACTTCTAAATGTTGCCAGTGGGAACTTACATTGAATGACCACCTAAATATACAGTACTGGCTTTACTCTAATAATTCAGAAACAGGGAGTACAGAATAAGATAACAGCATCCTTGACATTCAGTTTTGAGATACCTCAGCAGCCTTACTGATCATTGGCTCATTTTCAGAACACAATATTTGCTCTTACTATGTACAAAGCAAAGCTATTCTTTTTACAATGCCATTTATAGAAGTATAGACTTTGTGTAAATGTGGCTGATTCAAAATACATTTCTGTCTTACAAATTAGAAGTTTCTAAAACTGCTCATGCCTGTGCTTCAAAAAAAGTATAAGTATGTTGAAAGTCGCAAAGATTTTCTCTCACAGATTTTTCAAAATCCTTTGGAATACTGATTTGCAAAGTTGTTGCAGGTGTGCTTTCATGTTAAAACATGAACTGTTGTGCCTCGTACAAAATGTTTCAAGAAATAAAAGAGGTCCAACAGCCATTCATTTTCAAAGTCAGGAGGAAAAGTGTTTTAAAGTTAATTTGTGAGAAAACAGCTCATCCCTATTCAGTGCCATTTAGCTCTTACAAGAAATAATTGCTGCTTGCATGAACACTTCTATGCTACGGAATAGATGTAGAAAAAACAGGCAACTCAGTGAAACTGCAAGGAAGATAATAATCAGGATCTACTCTGGACTTCTCTTACATAATAAAGTCCTTGCACATCTATATATTTGAGATAGTTTTTTAAAACATGAGGCTTAAGCACAGACATCTTCACTGTTCTGTATTGTAAAAAAGCCCTTGCTGATGATTTTTAACTGGAAACAGAGATACTTAAGGTGAAAAAAGATATTGTCTGAAAATGAAATAAATAGTCCCTTAGGGGTATCACTATGAAAATATTTTAGAAAATTAAGTTAAAGCATATCATAAGTGGGAGAATAAATACAAAAGTAAGAAGGAAAGCTAGAATAAGATTTATCCTTGAACATCACAGTAGGTTAATGTCATGAATCACTGGAGATGGGTCAACACAACACATTGGGGGATATTCTCAAGAACGTGCGATAATCATCGCCAAAATAGGTTAACGCAATTTCTCATATCGCCGTCCATCGCAGGAAAATAACTCTGTGTTAACGTCTCATTCTCAACACGGCGGTAACATGCGATAGTGTCCCGATAACGCGTCAAATGTCCGTGATACAACTACCGCGACAGCGATAAAAAAAGAAACCCGAACGTGAAAAAAGTTGCGATGGGCCCAACTGCGATAAATATCAAGCGAAAAGCAGCGCCAGGCCCGCATGTCCCACAAGTAAGGCGGGCAAAATCACTATAAAAGCGGCAAAAATGAAATCCAAATAAAACACAAACAACTGCGAAGCACCATGGAGGTAGACGGAGCAAGCACAGAGGACAACCCGAACCCCACAAGCCCCACGGAGGACCAGCCTGGGACCTCGGGGTCAGGGAAGGGCAAGGAGAAGAAGAAGAGGAAGACGCGGTTCAGTCCGCAGGAAAACAGGATCCTGATTACGGAGGTGACAGAACACCATCAACAACTGTTCGTCACCTCCACTGTGTCATTGGCAACAAAAAATGGAATATGGCAGTCCATCGTGGACAAGGTGAATGCAGTCAGAGTGCTGAGGAGGACAATGGAAGAGCTCAAGAGGCGCTGGAATGATGTGAAGCGCAAAATCAAGCTGAAACTCCCCAACAATCGCAAAGCAGCAATGCAGACTGGGGGTGGGAGTCCTGCGCCACAGGAGGAGCTGCATGAGATGGAGGAAATGGTGTCCACAGTCATCAGTGTGGAGACGGTGGCAGGAGTCGGGGGACCGGACACTCCTCAACATGACCTGACACAACAGCAACTGGGTGAGTAACCACCAGGGACTGGGGGGACGGGGGGAGATGGGCACAATGGCACACATGCACAAGTAAGTACACCACATCTGCGGACAAACCATGCCCAAGAGTCACAACTCCGACCAAGAGCCCAATTTACCCAAGTCTGCAACAGCTCAGCACTGTATAAGCACAGAAGTGAAAGGCACACCGTCTGAAAGGGATAAGGGCCAGCCAAATCAGAGCTGAAGGGGCAAATCACCCACAATGCAGCACACACACATAACACTCAGAGCACCTCAACATTTACAACAAAGTGGACCAAACTGCAACACTTTCACAACAGAACAGAGGACACAACTGCTGCCGCTTGTGTGTAGAAAATGGCCATTCACATTTGGCATAGCAGGAAACTGTGAGATGATAATGGACAAATACAACCTCACATCCGTGATGGTGGCGAAATGTCAACTGTCCAGCATTAAATAGGCATCTCCACACAAACAGTCACAATGTACATTGACATGCAGTCTGTTTGTAAACTTGGCCAATGCGTCAACATACATGTGAACACAATGTCAAACTGCATCTCCCCTTCACATTGCAGAGGGAGAATCATCACCTCCTGCAGAGCAGACCGTACTCCTCATCACCGATGACGAAGAGGACCTACACACCATCAACCCCGACGCCCTCCAACAGCTTATGGACACCCTCAGCACCCCACCCCCAGGAGCAGGGCAGCCCAGCTGCATTGAGGAGAACCCACCTCCTGCACAGACCACACAGCAGGAAGCACCCACCACCACGGCCGACTCCCAGGATCCCCACGAGCAACACATGGCATTCCAATGCCGTGTGTCGCAGGGCCAGAAGGGGATGGCAGAGCAGGTGCAGGTGGGGTTCGACCTCATGGCAGACAAACTAGATGCCATACGTGGGTGTCCAAGTCCCATCAGGGACCACCTACAGGCCCTAATGGACACCCACAGTCTGCTCCATGGTCTCCAACAATCCATGGCTGACATCGCCGGAGTCATGACTCGTAGACAAGAACAACTGTCTAGTCAGAGTATCTCCAGCGATCTCAGCCGTGAGTTGGCCAACATGGGGAGGAACATGGAGAACATGGAGCGGATGCAGGCGGGAAGAATGGCTGCCACGGCTGCACACCAGCGAGATGTAACAGGGATCTACCATGCCCTGCAGATCCTCATCATGGCAGTGCAGCCACAAGGCCTGGCGCAGATGAATGCTGCTGCCACTACTCCCTCCACATCACCGCCCCCTGATGTGTCAGTGCCTCACAGTGTGGCTGACAATGCACCTCCGGCCCCTGATGTGTCACTGCCACACAGTGCCGCAGACAATACACCACCACCCACATGTGAGGCACATCACACATAGGAGGACGATGATGAGGATGAATCTGCCGTTGGGCTAAGTAGGAAGCGGTAGCATTCATCTCCGCCATATGGCCTCTTTCTGCTTGGTTCTGCCCTCTGCATCATGCCCAGGAATAACACCCTCCACTGTCCCCCTTAACACTCTGCAACACTCACCTTGGCCCCCGACATGGACTGCTACATTTGTTTAGGCAACCAATGACACAGAAATCAGACTGCGGACTGAACTCCCTCTCCTACGATGTACTTTTCCATCCCCAAAGGACCCAGGCTGGCCCTCCACGGGGCAACATTGTAAAGTAGCGTGTGCATGGCCAGGTACTGGTCCACCTTCACCACTCCACCGAATGTGATTAAGACATTCAAATTCACACAGATGAGTCATGTCCATGATCAAACAAGTATGAAAGTATGGATGTATGTAGGGGCAGTGATTCCAAACAACGGTGCTCCCTGGGAACTGATTTCAATGCACATGTATGTCCATGACCCAGATAGGCAGTGAGATGACTGGGAATGTGTGAACTAGCTGTGGCCTCATTGCTCCAAAACAACAATCTCGCTATTTCCAAACTTAGCCCCACTGTGTGTCACAAAGGCAAAGTCAAAGTTATGTGGAAGCCACATCTCGGAGCAATGATTGGTTTGAGTGTGGAGCGCTTGGACTCCTGGGATGGTCAGTGCGTAAGTGTGAAGGTCATACCATGCAAGTGAACTATGAGCAAGGACTCCTGTGTGTGGGGTGTGTATACGTTGGTCTCTGGTTAGCGCTGTGCGTAGTGTGGGAGCCGTCAGCAGCTGCTATGGTATCACTCAGGGGTGCCGGGCGCATGCATTCCCAAGGTCGAAGGTGCAGATGTGCTACCTCCTTCTAGTTCAGACAGAGGGGCTGTCATCCACAATGTTAGTTTGTCATCTGCTTGCACTCTGGAAATGTCTTGGGGATTGGGTGGGGGGGATGTCACTGCTTCGCCTTACGGCATGGTTGAACCCTTACCAGCCATGTACGTGCCCTCACGGTCAGTATTGCATGCTCTGATGTAGCAGTGTTGTTTTGCTGCAGTCTGACAGTGATGGGTGCAGGCAGCTGTGAGGAGGCTGTTGACTACTCACCTTGCACCTATTAGCTGGCACTGATCACTACTCTTGATGGATGACGTCCGTGTACACATGTGACCTGTACAAGGCACATTTGACCAGGGGTCACCTTGGTGTGTTCCACGCAAGGTGGACCTGCTGGCTTCTAGGCTGGTGTGCATCTCCCAATGTTGCTGAGGTGTCCACTGTGCCCACATCCCCCTTATGGCCATGTTGTTCATGTTGTGGGACTCGACACACAGGGTGTATATTTGCATCAGGCAGGTACATCTCTGACCACAAATGGCACACTGTTGTCTTTTCCTGAACGTCTCAATAAAGAGAGAGGGACCCAATACACCAAAGGACGAGGGTACCAATAAAGACTATAAGTCAGAAAAAATCTTCCTCCGGGACACAAAACACTGAACACTGGTGTGCCCCAACATATAAATATCACTCATTTGCCAGTATGTTAATAATCTCAAACATAACCCAACTCACCAAATTAAGATGAACATAAATCTTTATTTACTAAATTCACAAATGCCTCTTTAAAAAATGTTTAAAAACACATCGATTCAAAAACACAGTAAAACACAGTACTGTACATAAATTTCATAAGAAGCAAGATATCATATAAATTTCATATACATCAATACACAATAAAAACAGAAATTTAAGAAATAAGATAAAAAGACAGATAAAAAAGGAGGACGGGAGATAGATCAATGGAATTGATAGCAAATCCTAAAAAAGAATCAAAGCAACACTGGCACTGAACAGGAATCCATGATTAGCTTTAGAACATTAGAGAACATAATTTACATGAGTTTGATTCCTCTTTATGACTAAATAGTTCCCACAGTAATTACAGTGATCTTCTTAAAAAGAAAAAGGACGTTGACGCGTTTCGGTGGGTCCCTTGGTTGTATGACTAACACCTTCCTCAGGACAAATTAGTTACTCCCCGTATCGCTATAGATAAAGAAACAGTATGTCTGAAATAAAAGAGAGCATGTATGAACTTCCAAATAATGCAAACACATATATAAAACTTATTTGTTCATATTAACACACTGGCTAAATACAAACATTCACCATCTCACACACTGACCAATATAAGGTAGTAAAATTTCTAGTTACCTTAAAGGTTCCTTGTATAGCCCTTCAGTCGGAAGCTAAATCACCAACAAGGGCCTCACTTTCTTTAATTTCTCATTGGCTGTAAATGACACCATAAAAAATCCTAATGAGTACTTATTCTAATTACAGTCAGTGTCAAAACCCCTTCGTTTATTTAAAATCAAGGGAGAATACCTTTTCACAGGCTCAACAAATCATGAGCCTTCATTCAACCCGCACAATCATCGATGGCAGGTCACAGTAATATTCCATAAGGTCCTGTTGGAAACACATACAAAGTCAGAACCCATAACCACTCTACAACCCCGAATAAGTCTACTTAGCTCCTATGGATATAATACTAGGCGTACCTTCAGTTATCCACAATATGCGTTGCAATCCAATGTTGTAAGTAGCAACCCAGCACATATAACACTTCAATCGTTATCTGTGTAAGAGGGACTCTTCAAATTCCATGTAGTTCATACATCCAAATATCTATAAATTAGATATAAAGATTATCATGTCTATATTGCCTGCAATATCAGACTAACACCGTAAAAAGCACCGTCTTTAGTAACCATCCCAATTTTTTATACTTAGTATCATGATTCTAGACAACGCCTCTAGACCGAGAAACACAGGATCTATAAAATCCCTCGTAAAACAAAAAAATAATAACATGACGAAATGGTTGCCCAATATCTATTACCTCTACTCCAAAAAAGAACGCCATTCGCGTAATTCTCTTCGATACGGCAACCCGCCAACTACTATAACACCCAGTGTCACTAATATCAACCCATATACTACTTATATCCTATAGCAACCTTAGGCGCTTCCTGTAACAACCTTAGGCACTTCCTGAAATCAGAAACAACATAGTGCAAATAAGACCACCATAACGTCGCCAACATAAATCTAATCCCCAATGTATTACAACCACACCACTTCAGTCTCCTTACCTCCTCAATCGGGTATACGTCTTTCAGGAACGGGGTCTCTACCTCCGTGCTTCCAAGACCCTACAAACCTGTAGTCTCCCTTTATACTCTCCCCGCTGATCCCGGAAATTCCTTCCACGTGGATCCGCTACCGTAATCCTATGATTTCTCCCTACAAAATGCGTCCGCCATCTTAAAGTGGCTAAAAAACCAAAGAACTTATGGTACGTATATTTCACACTCCACTACACAAGAGTACAAGCGGATGTATATTAACCCGTAATATAATAGTACTTTTATATACTATGATCCATGTAGTTAAGCCTGAAAAAACCGTGAGCCGTCTAAAAGAGGCTAAAAAATATTTTTTAGGGTTGCCGTATCGAAGAGAATTACGCGAATGGCGTTCTTTTTTGGAGTAGAGGTAATAGATATTGGGCAACCATTTTGTCATGTTATTATTTTTTAGTTTTACGAGGGATTTTATAGATCCTGTGTTTCTCGGTCTAGTGGCGTTGTCTAGAATCATTTTACTAAGTATAAAAAATTGGGATGGTTACTAAAGACGGTGCTTTTTACGGTGTTAGTCTGATATTGCAGGCAATATAGACATGATAATCTTTATATCTAATTTATAGATATTTGGATGTATGAACTACATGGAATTTGAAGAGTCCCTCTTACACAGATAACGATTGAAGTGTTATATGTGCTGGGTTGCTACTTACAACATTGGATTGCAACGCATATTGTGGATAACTGAAGGTACGCCTAGTATTATATCCATAGGAGCTAAGTAGACTTATTCGGGGCTGTAGAGTGGTTATGGGTTCTGACTTTGTATATGTTTCCAACAGGACCTTATGGAAAATTACTGTGACCTGCCATCGATGATTGTGCGGGTTGAATGAAGGCTCATGATTTGTTGAGCCTGTGAAAAGGTATTCTCCCTTGATTTTAAATAAACGAAGGGGTTTTGACACTGACTGTAATTAGAATAAGTACTCATTAGGATTTGTTATGGTGTCATTTACAGCCAATGAGAAATTAAAGAAAGTGAGGCCCTTGTTGGTGATTTAGCTTCCGACTGAAGGGCTATACAAGGAACCTTTAAGGTAACTAGAAATTTTAGTACCTTATATTGGTTAGTGTGTGAGATGGTGAATGTTTGTATTTAGCCAGTGTGTTAATATGAACAAATAAGTTTTATATATGTGTTTGCATTATTTGGAAGTTCATACATGCTCTCTTTTATTTCAGACATACTGTTTCTATAGCTATAGAAATACGGGGAGTAACTAATTTGTCCTGAGGAAGGTGTTGGTCATACAACCAAGGGACCCACCGAAACGCGTCAACGCCCTTTTTCTTTTTAAGAAGATCACTGTATATACTGTGGGAACTATTTAGTCATAAAGAGGAATCAAACTCATGTAAATTATGTTCTCTGATGTTCTAAAGCTAATCATGGATTCAAGTTCAGTGCCAGTGTTGCTTTGATTCTTTTTTAGGATTTGCTATCAATTCCATTGTTCTATCTCCCGTCCTCCTTTTTTATCTGTCTTTTTATCTTATTTCTTAAATTTCTGTTTTTATTGTGTATTGATGTATATGAAATTTATATGATATCTTGCTTCTTATGAAATTTATGTACAGTACTGTGTTTTACTGTGTTTTTGAATCGATGTGTTTTTAAACATTTTTTAAAGAGGCATTTGTGAATTTAGTAAATAAAGATTTATGTACATCTTAATTTGGTGAGTTGGGTTATGTTTGAGATTATCATACTGGCGAATGAGTGATATTTATATGTTGGGGCACACCAGTGTTCAGTGTTTTGTGTCCCGGAGGAAGATTTTTTCTGACTTATAGTCTTTTCCTGAACCCCAATGACGGCCTTCATGTCATGTTGATGTACACGTGGGACGCTGATGAGTGGCATGACGTACGACATGTGACACCCTGATATGGCATATCTAATACGTGATGCCCTAAACAGCCTCTCGGTACAGAGGTGACATACACACCATCTCTTCTTGCAACCTATGCGAATGTTAGCACTCAATGTTGCACTTACACCCGTCAGAGTAATGTGCTAATGCAGAGGACTGACATGCACAGGGGGAATGTGTGTTGCTAAGATTTTATTTGCACATGCTGGTCATGTGGTCATCTTGTACTGTGCCATGATTGCTGTGAACAGTCACAATGTGACGTGCTCATGCGAAGAAATTGTTGATGATTGTGTTCCTTCGGGCTATTCCTGCTGTGGCTGCAGTGGGGTGTGGTCCACCTGCATCATCTTCCTCATCATCGTCCTGTGCTTCTGGGACTTGGATCCATGGGGCATTGGTGCGTACACATATATTGTGCAATACACAACATGCAGTGATCATCTTGCACACTATTTCTGGGTTGGGTCTTCCACCGGTGATGTCCAGGCACCTGAAACGTGATTTCAACACGCCAAATGTGCATTCAACAATGCCCCTGGTGCGTTTGTGGGCCACATTGTACTGCCTCTGGGCCGGGGTGTTCGGGTCTCGGAGGGGTGTCATCATCCACAGGCAGAGTGCATATCCATGATCACCTGTGAGAGGTAAGTGAGATTAGTGTTAACTGGTGGTTCTGCATGCTGTGTTGGCAGACATAAAAGTTTCGTGGTGTGTGATTTGGCCGACCTTGGGATTCATGTTAGCCATGTAGTGCTGCTGGCAAATGTGGTAGGACAATGTGTATTACTTAGCCTCACAGCTGCTCCTCCCTCCCACCGAGCCTATTTACTTGTGTGTGCTGCGCGGTTGCATCACTTGCACTCCTACGGCACACCATTGTCATGCCTGTCTGCGCATGTCCGCAGGACTGACAGCAAGACTATAATGTTGGCCGTTGAAGGTGGGTGGCCACGTTGTGTAGGCCTATGGTAAGGATAGGGCGGACACAGATGTGGAGTTCTGGCCTGGCTGGACTCGCGCTGATATTGAGGCTAGGCCTTCGGTTCAGGCTGTGGCAATTTAGATATACACACAACAGTTGGCATGTATGAGCCGAGACCCCGAGCGGTCTCGCGCTCCTTTATTAATCCATTCAGGCGAGGCCGCCCTCCTGGTGCATGCTACATTGCAACATTGTCGATTACAGGCCGGGTGGCACACACACTACTACAGAGACACACGTCATAGTCACTTTTGTGGCCAGGCCGGAACTGAACCATGCCCAGAACCCAGAACTGAACCACGCCCAGAGTCCCGGGCCATTTCTCTGCACTCCTCACATGCGTGCGCCGCGGCGGCGCTCGGATGTCGTGCGCTTCGGAGTACGTCTCCCGACGATCTACCCAGGCTTACCGGTGGCCTGCCTGGGATGGGGGTGGCCCCGTGACTGTGAAGGGCTCCAGTGGCGTTACTGAGGACATGCTGTTGGCTACTGGAGGCGGACTTGTGGGGTAGCCCCTCGGGACAATGACTTGCGGTGCACTGAGTTCGGCCCACCGGAAGAGCTGAGCGGGTGTGCAGCCTGCGATGATGCAGTAGGCCTGGTTGCTGGACGGTGACTTGTGGTGCACTGAGTTAGTGGCACCTGAGGCCCTGCTTCCGGCACGTGCCAACCGCCACGTGGCAATGACTTGCGGTGCACTGAGGTAGGCCCACTGGAAGAGCTGAGCGGGTGTGCAGCCTGCGATGATGCAGCAGGCCTGGAGGGGCGGACTGGAAAGGATGTGTCTGTTACTTGATGTACCGCAGTGTGGTCAGAAGGCAGCAGTAGCCAACTTGCAACTCCGCGGTGCGGTGCCGCTTGTTGCGCAGAATCCAGCGATCGGCTGAGGAGGCTGCCAAGCTTGTGGAGCCCGGCCTTGGAGATTGCACCGGCACGTGGTGGGCCCTCTTGGAGAGACGCCGGTGGCGGAAGGTGAGCAGTGAGGCCTGGGTGTGCAGGGACGGGCATTCACCGCTGGGCGCAGGTCGGGTCTGGGGATCAGCGGGCTGGTGTGCGGCAGGTGCACAGGATCGCGCAGGCACCACCGGTCATGACGGCGGCCTCGTGGCAGGGTGAGGGACGCCGCCCTGGCAGACACACCACTGCAGGCGATGACGAGATGTGTGCCGGGTGGCGTGGGACGTAGCCACCTCGACGCCGGTGTGACTTTGCCTGTTGTAGGTGGTCGGCCACGTGTGTGTAGGCCTATGGTCAGGATTTGGCAGACACAGAGCCACACGCAGTAGTTACATTGGTGGCTGTCCCGGAAGTGAACCACTCCCTGAGCCCTGGACTATTTAGTCACTCCCCTACGCTGGACTGGCGTGTGCCAGCCCTGCCCACTACGCTTACACTTACAGGGGGGCCGACATGGCTACTTGTCCAAGGTGTTCCCCACTGCCTGTGATGACATGGTTGCATCCACTGTCCACGACACTACAGACTCCAGCAGTATGTGTCCACATGGACATGTCTGTGCTCTGCATACTCAAGACTGTCCAGCACATCACCCCACACTTGGCATTGTGTACATTGTTATTCATAGGTCCATTGCCTCCTTCGCACAATCGTGGTTCCCACCTCTCCCCACATTCTGCACATGTGTGGCAGAGGGGCTATGCCTTAGTGTATGGTTTGTCCACATTTCTGGCCCCTCTTATCACGGTTACTTGTGTTGTTGTGTCTGGCCGGTGTGCATGTTGGTTGGCATGTTGAATGTCATTTTGTTACGTGTCCATTCTCACAGTTGTGCGTTGTGTGATTGTGGAATTGAGGTGTGTGGTGTGTTCCGTTGGTACTTACCAACAAGCAGTCCATTTCCATAGGTGCCATCCTGAAAGCGCTGGTTGATGATGGACTGTCGGAAGATGTATGAATCATGCACACTGCCTGGGAAGTTGGCGACAACATTGGTGAACAGTCCCCGGTGGTCCACTATTGCCTGCACATTGATGGAATGCGTGTGCTTCCTGTTGCGGTAATTGTGTGCATGTCGGCAGGGGGCACAAGTAGGACATGTGTGCAGTCGAATGCCCCAACACGTGCGGGAATCCAGCTATGGCGTAGAAGCCTTGCTTGGTCTCCAGCTGTTCCTGCGCAGTGTGGGGGAAGTGAAGGTGCTGGGGTATGAAGGTGATGATGGCATCCAAGACAGGTGTGAGGAACTTTGATAGGGCTGGCTGTGAGACTCCTCCGACTCTGGCAGTTGTTGGTTGGAAGGTACCAGAGGCCAACAGGTGCAGCACAGCCAGCAGCTTTGTCTGCGGAGGGATTATGGTTGTCCGCTGTGTTGGTACCGTCAGCCTGTGAGCAATGTGGGTCATGATGCAGAGGATGGTGTCCTTTTGAGCCTGTAGTGGGCAATGACATCCTCTGGCGTTAAGTCTGTGAGGCTGATGCGTTTTCGGAAGGTCCGCTGTCTTGTTCTGCGCTGCCTCGGTGGTGGTCCGGGGTCCTGGGGGTGGGGGTGGTCCTGGGGGTGGTGGCGGTGGGTGTTGTGGCCCTCTTGGGTCTCCAAGCTGCATGATTAGTAGCTCCATGGCATCTGTTGGTCTTCAGATGTGGCTCTGGCCTGGGCTCCCTTTGTACTGCAGGTTTTCGTCCTACTTAAGACCAGTAAAAAGCAGGTGTTAAGTCCCTGCTGCTAACGCGCCTTATCGCCTGTTTTTGTCCGGCATCGCAGATCTGGCTGGTCGTTGAGAATATCGCGAAGTGGTATTTTCATGTGTTTTTGCACGGGAACGCCTACTCTGCATATCATTAGCGTTAATTGTCGCTCTCACCTGTGGCGATGTATTTTGCGGCAGCTATCGCAGGAAAACTGGCGATGTCGGCAGTTTGCACCACTTTGAGAATAGGGCGATAAATCTATCGCCACTTTTGCGGCGCTAAAGTGCCGATAAATCGGAGATAAGTCCTTGAGAATATGCCCCATTGTTTTCTAAGTAGCAGTTATATTCATAGAGTACGATTTTACCACGAATTCTGTTACCAATTTGGTCTGTGCATACTTTGCGAGCATAATGGAACAAAAGTACTCTTTGAAGGACAAGATCTCTTTTTGCAGCCTGCTATTTCTCTTCAGTTAAGACGGTAAGCAGTTGATCAAAACAACAGTGCTATCATTAGCATTGTTAACCCCTTCCATGCTGCAGACGGCCCCCGGCCGTCCGACGTCACGGTGGGCGTGTGCGGTCCGAATCCTGCCCACTGATTAATTCGCCTGCACAGCGGGAAAATTCCGGCCGCGTTGAAGCGGTTAAATATTTTCTTCCATCCAATCCATATGAGCTGCAGCAAATAGAACACTGGTTTGGCCTGGCTCATTTTAAAATCTTCCTGTCAAATGCTTAAATAGTACAAAAACGTTATTAGGCACTCTGTTAGCATCCATTTGCCAAACTCCAACTTTATCGTTTTGGCAGTTGCATCCCCTATAGTTTGAAGCACATCATCGTTTATAGACTTGTACTGGCCAAACATGGTGAGGAAAAAGAAGGTTGAGAATATAGCAAAATTCCTGCCTGACTGGGCCTGTTGCACCTTCAACCATCTACAAGCACATGCAGAGAAAAATGTGCATGTATTCCAAGTCGAATGTACGTCCTGAAAAGTCCTCTAGCACAGCAGCAGTAAGACTGTGAACAATTAAATCCAATAAATGAGAGCACATCTATGGTTTCCAGTAGACTAGTGCATAAGGCCCTGAACAGTAAAACAACAAAGCACAATAAAAATACATCTGACCAGAAAAAACACAAGGAAAAGAGGAAAATGATCCCCATGCCTTCACCAAACCAAAATGATTTTTTTCTCTTAATTCCTTGAAGGACCTGCTTTGCACCCCTTTGTCCTGGATATTGTGTAGATAATGAACTGAACTTACTTGATTTTTCAAATATTCCAAACGTGGATAAAGCAGCAGAGACTCCAGACAAAAGATGAGTGTGGCTTTCCCTTGAGTATCCAATCCTAAAAAACTAAGTTGTCAGCAAAGAGCAAGGAGGAGACTTCAGGGCAGAAAAAGGATGTTATTACCGTATGTACAGTACACTTACTCTCTAGAGCACTTTCTCTGTAAAGAAGGAGATTTTGTGCTAAAACAGATGCTTGAACTATACTTTTCATAAAACAAAAACACTCAAATTAATTGTACTCAATAATTGATGCCTGATAACACAAAAACACCACATGCTTCCACCTCATTGAGCCACTTCAAATGTAAACATTACTAGCACATGTTCCTACAGTAATTTTTCTGGGGGGGCTGCATTACTGCTGGGGGCTACATTCCTGCTGTGCTGGACTGATGATCTTCCAACTATCAGAGGCTGCTCTCTCAAGAATGTAATCCCGCGTTAGCCCTGCACCATTGCTGCATCAAGGGGGGAGCCGCTGTGGTCGCTCCGCTGCCACTGGGGACTCAATGTCCCACAACCCCCTGTGCTCCATCACCACCTGATCCTCGTTGGTGTACGTAAGGCACATGTCAGTCCTGCAGTGTTGGGAGCTGCATTCCTGCTTTGCTGGGCTGCTGATCTTTGCGGGCTAACTATCTGAAGCTGCTCTCTCAAGAACTTCATCCTGCGTGAGCCATGCACCACTGCTGCAATGATGGGGAGCAGATGCAGACACTCCATTGCCACTGGGAACTCAATGTCCCACAACACCCTGTGCTCCATCACCACCTGATCCTCATTGGTGCACATAAGGTGCGTGTCAGTCCCGCAGCATGGGACGTGCACATGC
Organism: Calotriton arnoldi; assembly: GCA_963921515.1. Classification (NCBI taxonomy): domain Eukaryota; kingdom Metazoa; phylum Chordata; class Amphibia; order Caudata; family Salamandridae; genus Calotriton; species Calotriton arnoldi. Next base: position 712,643 of record CAWUFW010002467.1, on the reverse strand, counting down.
CGTGCATGGGCGAAGCCTGGGCCAAGGGCAGGCCCATCTTCCATCGTTATTGACCAGAAGAGGCTGGGCTGCGCCATCCCTCGTACGTAGTTTTCACTGGTAGCATCCCTTGATGCTATGACTTGGGGTAAGTGTGTGCAGTATTAGAGGTGAGATCTACCCTATGCAAGTCCTTTCATCATTAAGAAGTGTGTGGTGGAGTGCATGCAGGGATAATGGGCAAGCAAAAAGGGTTATCACTGACTTCAGGTTCTACACAAGCTCCGTCTTGTACCACCATTGACAGTCTTTTAGCTCGAGCAGTTGATGTCATTTCAAAAGAAGACTCCACTTAACCTCTGATGATATTTTTTATGAAAATTTACAATCTACAGGTTCATCTCCAACTGCATCTCTATTGCCAACTGGGGAGGACTGTCAAAGATCCTGTAGGGTGGATGAAAACACCACACAATCTATTAGCCCCCAGCAGGGACTAAGGGACTTAGGGGTGGGGAGAATGCATTATGTGAGGATGTTGCTCAAGCTAGGCGTAATGAGGATATACCCTCCCCTAACTCTGGTTTGATGGCTAAACAAAGGAAGGCGACCTCTAAAAACAAGGCTAGACGTTCTAAACCTCTGACTTCTGTGAATTACAATCTGAGACAGCAAGCCCCTATAGACAAGAGGATTTTATTTGGGATGCTATCAGAGGGCCGCTGTCTAAGCTGCTTGATGGGAAACTCTGCCCTGTATATGACCACCTTATGTCCATCTAGAATGTTTTGAGCAACATTAGAAAGGGTGGGGAGGCAGGCCTTTCTGACACCTCCAATGGAGGATTAGGTACAGAGGAAGGCCATGGTATGCTCTCATCCAGGCAAGTAGTATCAAGGGTGAGTGTCCCTGGAGAAGTGTGTGTGGGGCGATTAGATAAGGGAGTACATGTGCATGTGCTAAAACTGTTGCTCCTCCTATGGCAGTCCCTAGTCCCCGTTCTAAATTTAAGCAGCCAGGGGTAGTCAGTGTGCCCATGAGAGAGCCGGTGTTTCCAACTCAAGAAGAATCCCTTCCTGTTATTGATTTACCCCATGCTGCTTGCCTGTATGTAGCCATTTTAGTTAATGGTCCCCGCTCCTGGTAAAATGGAGTCAACCTCTATTCTAAAGAATAAGGTAGTCCATTGGCTACATAGTAATGTGTGGAGTGGGCGTAATTTGTGCGAAGAAATGTTCTTCGTCCAGAGAGTAGGGGATTAGGGCCGTTATCAAGACAAGATCAAGGGAAATGCATTATTATTAATTTTCTGAGGCCGTGGGTAGCGGGTAAGGTTCTCTCTCAGGCAAATAATAATACTGCACAGGCAGGGCACATAACTGCTGTGCCGTTACGATATTTTCTACAAACATTTAGTCCCCAAGTCCAGGACTTGTAATTATGCTTACTCCTCTAGTTGCCCACAACATAAGGAGCATGTGTTACAGAGGAACAGGTACCAGGTCTTGGCTGAATTAGAAGACAATGACTGACAATCAGTCGGGATGCGTAACCCTGTTTTAAAAGTGAGCACCAGGAGACCCGTAGGTTTTTATAATATTGCATCTAGCGCTAACCAAACACATAGTGACTTTGCAGGCTGTGTTAATATAGATTCAGCTCATGTGAGTGATGTCTTGTGTGGCCTCAATGGCAGTAGCGGCTCCTGGAGGGAGTGCTGCGGGGCAGTGAGGCGGGGCGGGGGAGGGGCAGGGTGGGGGTAGTAAACTCCGGCATACGGCCGAACGGAGGTAAGTACATAAATAAATAAATAAAACGAATTAGATTGCGCACGCGCGTTTCGGTGGAACTAGAAAACCACCTTATTCAGGACCTTCACAGTGATTTATATATATATATATCTCTTCACCTAATAGTAGGGGTACACCTAATGGTTGTGCCAAGAAAACGAATTTCTAACACAAAGTAGTTGATTCCGCCCAAATAGGTTCCTCTCCAAACAATATTCTGTAGGGCCTGTATGGCTTATATCACAATGCACATATTTTTTATCAGCTCTGCCCATATGCTCTTTGTTTTATATATATATGGAATCAACCCATTCTGGGGTAGACGTGCGAGTCAAATATTCTGTGGTCTTTTATTGAATTATTCAAATGTTAGACATCATACGGCATAAAGAATATTTTTCTTATACGAGACAGGATTTAAAAATCCAGAATCAGGAACAAATATTAAAACAGATTGTGTAAGTTTTTGTCATTACGTCTCCCCAGTCACAACCGGCAGTACCAGAAACCAACAGAGATATATATATAAATCACTGTGAAGGTCCTGAAGAAGGTGGTTTTCTAGTTCCACCGAAACGCGCGTCGACCACATCTTATGCGCCCAACTCACGACTTGGTCATGGAGAGTTGTAACATCTGCTTCCCCTTCTAACCAGGACAGTTATGTGTTTGGAATGGGTTTGTCTGTGAGTCTGAGTGGTATGAATGAGTGTGTTGATGATTTTATGTACAGATTTGGAGCAATTTAATGCTTGTTCTTGTAGGGGTTTAATGTTGAATTATCAATGATAAATAATTGTTGTTTCAAAATAAGATTAATGAATAAAAAATGAAAGATGAAAAATAAAAACGTGATTTTTGATATTCCTTTTGGTATGTAACCCATCGAGATTTAGTCTCGGAAGTTAAAGAAATAGAGGTCATGAGGGAGACTTATTATTTTTGATATTGTTGTTGTACCCCCTTTTCTCCCTGACCTGAGGCTCTCTTGAGGGGGGTCCCCTTTTTCTAATGGGATCAATGGGTTTAAGCACACAGGGGCAAAACCAAAATCTAGATACTGATGGGTGCATGATTAGTGATACCAATCTTTTGTACTCCGATCTTGGTGGTAGTACAGTTGCGATACCGGAAGTCATCATCACACAAGAGGATACAAGTAGAACACCCCATGACTCTTTGACTTCCATTGTCTCCTGGAATGTGGATGGACATAGGGTTAAATCGACACAGACACCGTGGTGATTTTTTTCTTTTTATATAAGTATGATGTATGCCTATTTCAGGAAACGTGGGCCACTGAACTATTATTCAGAGTGGGAAACCTAGAATATCAAATTCCAGCCATACCAAGTAAATTCGGAAGACCAATGGGAGGCTTAATAATAATATAGGTGAAGTTGTCCTTAAAATGCCAGATTTGCTTATTAAACATTGTTTGCCCGGATATACTGGGCATAGAGTTAGCAGGAGGGTAAGACCATAGGGTGGTGCTTTTTAACATATATTTACAGTGGGTCAGGGTTGTCGACCATCAGGAACCATATATGCACTTGAAGCATACTTGAATAGCCTCTCGTCATGTCCTCACTTAATCCTTGCTGGAGACTTTAACACGACATTTGAGCCCCTTGACATTAATGATATTGGGATCACAGCAGAAGAGGACGAAGTGTGATCTATTCCCCAGATGGAGCTTGCTCCAATTAAAAGGTGGACTCAGGCTGCCCTACAGATGAAAGCTCTGTCTATTGAACTGGGAGTTATGGTCAATAATGGGCGCACTAAATCTGATATCAAAGGGGCATGCACTTATAATCACCATCTGGCTAAAAGTCGTATCAACTATATTTTGGCTGACCTAAGATTGTGGTCTCGAGTTACCTATAGGGAAGTCTTAGAAAGGCTGGAGAGTGACCACAAACCCCTGTGACTTATGATGCCCTCACTCGTTGATAAATATGTAATAGACCCCACTATACTAACTAGTACTAATAATGTAGTACATTCACTGGATAGGCAATGGCTAAAATGGTGCCAGGTCAGTACAAAACCAGAGCTTTTGACAAATACTAGCAAAGAAGTAATGGGGGTATTGCAGATGGTCGCAAGCAGTATGACCAAGGAGAGCTCTTCCATAAATTTCGCTGAGGTACACAAAGAGTTGTTGCAGGCAGTAGCGGCTCATCTTGCATTTTCCTCCACCTCTGCGAGTAGGCCCACCCACCAAAAGAGCAATCCATGGTTTAATAGGGAGTGTAGGGAAGCAAGATGCTGATGGAGCAGGGGTTGTGTCATGTAAACCTGCTCGGATCAGCGCCCCAAGATAACATTTATTAATCGTGTGATTTGTACTAATATGCATTAATACACACAAACACGGGGAAATGCTTTGCGCATGCGTGCATTGCAATTAAGATTAATGCATGAAATGCTTAGGCTGCATATCGCTTTTGCATATTAAAACCGACAAAGTGGAATAATGCTATTGCAAATAATCATGCTTTGCACATTAATGCTCATATAAATTAACATGGGATTAGTGCGATGGTGGGAGGGAAACAGTGTAAATTCCATTTTTGTGTTATTAATATTCTTTATATTTCTCCTTCATCGTAGTTTTTAAAATGGGCCTATGGTGAACAAATAGATCCGCGTGTTAAATTAGCCTGAATAAATGAAAAGGCAGCGAAAGGTTGACCCGTACATGAACTGTGGTGGGTGTCAGCGGCGGATGAAGGAAACCTTGAAGAGTGAAAGAAAGACGTGCAATATTTCAGGACGTCGAGATGCCTGGGAAAGCTCAAATTGATGAACATTTTATGTCTAGCCGATACATTGTTTGAAATAAAGTTGCTAATACAGGGACAGGCCATTCATCAGAAAATGTGACGTGATGGGGGATAGAGAATCGATTCATAAGCAGGGATGTAAATCGTGAGAATGAGTTAGGAACAAAGAAGAGCATGTAAAGCCAAATGAAGTAATGGAGGTGTGATGTAACACCCCACAAATTGACCAATGAAAAGATGAGATTTTTCCGAATGTTGCAGATTAGTGGGATGGCCATGTCAAAATTAAGGTATAATTGGGGTGCTCTTAGTGGGTGTGGTTGTCGTCAGCTTTCGTAGGTCCAGAGAGGCAGAGGGTGATCATCGCTGTCTGTCGGTTAGAGGCCTACCTGTCCTGATCCGGTTACCTATTTCCTGATCCTATCTCTAACCCGGTTTTCATTAATTGGGTCCCCTTCACTATCCTCGTGGCCAGGGGGTGGTGTTTTTCCTTGAACTTTTATCATTAGGTATGTATCAATAGGGAAATTTGCAATGTCTGCAAATATTTTTTCTTTATGATTCTTATGTCTCTTCATCTATCCACTCCATAATATTCACTGTGATTCAGATGTTTGTGATCTTGTCTGCATATTTTATGATATTTCTCCTATAATGTATATTTTCTTTCCCTGTAACTTTGTACCTGAGATTTCTTATAATTACTGAAGATAAAACAGATTAAAGATATTTTGAGTTTGTGATTATTTCCTCATGACCTTTGTTAAGATATTAGTTGATTAGTCATGTCAATAATTTACACTACTCAATCAATATGATTCATCGCCCAAGAGGAAAGTGGTTGATAATATAGGTTAAAGGGCTAAATAAAGAGGAAACGATTAGATAAATCTGTTTTTCCCTTTAGATGAGTAAAGACAAATCAACGTCAAACAAACCGCATTCAGCGTCATTCTCGTAGGGTCTGTTAAATGGTGAGAATTTGTGTATTGTATGTTTGGGGCCCGTTGTCTGCTGTGTCATTCAGAGACCCCCGGTTTGGCGCTGGATCAATGCTCTCTGGCAAAGGAGATTAAATTAAAAAAATCTAAGAATGATTGCTAATGCCAGAAAGGAGTATAAGCATATCTTGTTGAGGGCTAAGACAGAGTGGGATAACAATAGAAGGAGGGAGATATTAGAGGCTTTTATGACCAGAGACCATATGCGGTTTTGGTGGTTGATCGCTAGTTCAATGCAGGGTTTGATCCAGTAAATCATGTCCCAGCTTTGGATTGGATTTGGCACTTCTCAGCTTTGTATCACAAGCAGGGCATTGGAACCAGTGATGGCACTTTTATGAATAGTAGCCTCCAGAGGTTTAACATCCCACCGTTCACAAAGGAGGATATTATAGATTCCTTAGCCTCTTTTGCAAGCGGGAGGGCTTCTGGCCAGATGAACAGTGAAATTCGGGCAGAATACTTAGTAGCTCTCTTTAACGCTATTGCAATGGAGGCCCCTATACCAGAATCATGGCAGGAAGCAGAAGTGATTGCTGTATACAAAAAGGGGAATAAGTCCCTACCATCTAACTAAAGGCCTATTAGCCTTATGGATTGTATAAAGAAGGTCTTCATTCGTATGATTTTAGGAAAAATTCAAGCATGAATATGCAAACGGGATATTATTAGCACACTCCATGTGGGATTTAGAGCCAAAATATCTACTGTAGACCAGACCTTCCGGGTTTGTTGTAATCTACTCGAAGAGCGTTTTGATCAGCAGGGACAACTTGTCTGTTGCCTTTGTTGCTCTTAGATCCACATTTGACCTGGTCCCAAGGCTAAGGCTGTGGCAGGTTCTACAGGAGATGGGTATGCCCCTTGAAATTCTAGCTTTATCTTTCAGGCTTCACAAGAAAAACTTTGATAGGGTTAGATGGGGGTCCAAGGGCCAACTGACGGATAGGATACCAATGAGGAAATGTGTAAGACAAGGGTGTGTATTGGCTCCCACTCTTTTTTTCCTTATATTTGAATGGGATGGTGGACTATCTCTCTGACTGCTTATCAGATGTTCCAACCATAGTTAAAACTAAGACCCCCATACTGTTGTTTGTGGACATCACTCTTCTAATCTCAAAAACCCCGATGGCCTCCAATTGCACCTTATTGAAGTTAGTGCTTTCTGCCAGGATCGTGGCCTGGAAATTGAGGTAACTAAAACTAAATTTATGGTGTTTAGCACAGCAAAAAAGGTTAAGGTCAATTTGAGGCTAGGAGATGGGTTCCTAGAGAGGGTTGACTCATTTGAATATCTAGGAATCAAACTATCAACCAATATGTCCTGGTCCAAACACATTGAAAAGGCTTATCAGATCACTGGAGCAATATCAAAAGAACATCATATTTCCCATTTCAACCAGTGAAAACAGTTCTCCTGGTGTATGAGCCCAAGGTTATTAGTGCCTAGTTATATCACGATGAACTGTGGGGGTTTGGAGAGGTTTCTGCTTTGGAACAGTCAGAAAATATTTTTTTTTCAGAGCTCTGATTTTCTTACTATCTAGTATCCCATTATACCCCCTAGATCTGGATATGGGTGTTAAAAAGGTTGCCCTTAAAGCCCCCTTACATGCCCTGCTGTTTTGGCGAAGACTATGGGTAACCCTAGAGTTGAGCTATTACACTGCTGCACTACAAGATGTTATTAATGCTGACAGATTCCATAAAATATCTTGGCTGTGTTCGATCAAGAAGCAGTTGGTCTCATTAGGCCATGGTAATCTTTGGCGCTATCCAGCTAGGGGTCCTATCCCTTCTAAGGGGGTATTGAAACAACAGTATTGGGCATTGGCTGCACAGAGGGAAGAACAAAATGTGGTAGGCACCTCTCTGACGGGGGAATTTTCGAATTTTAAAGTAACGCATGTGCTAGAGATGTACTGGGATTTAATATCTGTCACATAAGTTAGGAAACTATATCACCAATTTATAGTAGGGACACTCCCTCTAAAGTCTTTTACGGTACAGTGGACAGGCTCTAATACTGGCAATTGCCCATATTGCGTGGAACAGGAGGAGACCGTGCCACATGTGTTGTTTGTATGTACGGCCTGGGCCCAGACTCGCTTAGCTTGGCTGACACCTGTATGCAGGCTTATGGGGACCTTGTGCCATCACACCGCCTTAAGGATATTAAGATCGGATCCTTCTGCAGTGTATGCTTGCACAACAGCAAAGTTTTTGGGGTGGATTTGGGCAATAAGAAGACAAGCTATCTAATGATTATGTTCTCTATAGGATATAATGGGATCGTAATATGGCTGGTGGGATATTCGTCACCTTTTTGACAAGTATTCCCCTCCACCAAGGTCTAAATCAGGCCTTTCATTACTGGAGCAGTGTTAAATTTGAGCCAATGTTTGCAGGTAGGTCCATCAGTACTAGTTTTTGGGTATTGCACTTATTTTTTCTCATTAGACATTCACCCAGTGCAAGAGAGAGACAAATACAAAAGGGGGAAGGAGGAAAAAGAGAAAAACTGAAAAAAGTAAGAAAGCAGGGATGAAAACCAATCTGCAAGAGTGAGATAAGGGGTAAGGAGTTCAAAGTGACTTTATTTCGGCAAAGCCATAAAATGTTTCCAGTGACACAATTAATGAACAACACTCATAATCATACCAAAAGTACTAAAACCTGACATATAATACAGCCTGAAACCATTTCTCATCCTACTTTTATACACATTATACACTTTTTAATATTGTTTATTTTAACAAATTTTAAATTATATATATATTCACTGAAAAAACCATAGGTTTTAGGGACAGTTATAGTTACTTGGACATTGCACTCGTACAAAACATGTGAAATTCCCCCGTTATAGTTAGTTCAGCTAACTATAACTCGCGCCCCCGCAATGCACTGCTGATGACGTCACATATTACATCACTCATGACATGGTCAGTGACATCACTGATGACATCACTGATGACATCTCAAATGACATCACTGATGACATCACTGATGACATCATCCAGTGACTGTGTGTTTCTGTAAAGTTTAAATATTTTTAATATATATAGGAAAAGACGTATTGAAGAATGAGTGGGTGTGTAAGTGTCTGTATTGATGATTTAGTAGGTGCGTGACTGACTCTATAAGTGAGTGATTTAACGTATCTTACTGAATGCATGTGTTAGTGACTAAACTGGATGAATGTCTGTATCCGTCTGTCTGTTGCTGTGTAAGTGGCTGCATGTGTTTGTGAATAGCTACATGAGTGTCTATATGAGTTATTGAATGCTTGTCTGAGTATCTGTATGGGTGCCTGAGTGTTTGTGTGGGAGGGGTGTGTGCAACTCTGTGCATAGATGTGTGAGTGGGTGATTCACTGGGTGGATGGTTTCAAGAGTGCATCTGTGATAGACTGTATGGGTGGGTAAGTGTGTGTAAGAGTGTGTTAGTGAGTGAATGTATGTCCCAGTGGTACATGTGTGAGTAACTACATATGTGAAAGGCAGTATATATGTGTGTTGGAGTATATAAATAGCTATAAGCGAGAGTGAGTGATTGTGATAGTGGCTGTATGGATGAGTGTGTGCTTGTATCAGTGATTGTATAAGAGCGTAACAATGTGCTACTATTTGTATGAGTAAGTGAGCTGGTGTGTGTATAACTGTATAGGTGAGTAAATGGCAGTGTGTTTAATTATTTGCATGACTGACTAGGTGTGTGAGTATCTCTATGGATGAGTGGCGTTGTTTGAGTGTCTATATAGGAGTAAGAGTGCATATGATAGTCCTGTACTGAGTGACCGTAAGTATGAGTGACTGTACGGGTGAGTGAGTGGATGTGTGTGTGTAGACCTAAGAATCAGTGAGTGGGTATGTAGTTATTGGTGTTGGAGTGTCTATGGTTTTGCGAATGGCAGTCTGTAATTTAGAGTGGGTGTATCAAAGGTTATATTAGGGTGTGAGGAGGTGCATCAGATTATCACGTGGATGATGTCATCAGTGATGTCATTTGAGATGTCATCAGTGATGTAATCAGTGATGTCACTGACCATGTCATGAGTGATGTAATATGTGACGTCATCAGCAGTGCATTGCGGGGGCGCGAGTTATAGTTAGCTGAACTAACTATAACGGGGGAATTTCACGGGTTTTGTACGAGTGCAATGTCCAAGTAACTATAACTGTCCCTAAAACCTATGGTTTTTTCAGTGAATTTCAAAGGTTTTTTAAATGCTAATTTGTAACTATAACATGTCTGAAACCTATGGTTTTTTCAGTGAATTTCAAAGGTTTTTTAAATGCTAATTTGTAACTATAACGTGTCTGAAACCTATGGTTTTTTCAGTGAATTTCAAAGGTTTTTTAAATGCTAATTTCTAACTATAACGTGCCTGAAACCTACGGTTTTTTCAGTGAATTTCAAAGGTTTTGTAAATGACAATTTTTAAATGTATTAATTGTTATATTAATTTTTTTCATACTGATTTACTACATTTTTAGAAACAATTTTTTTTTACATATTTTATTTTTTAAATTACATTGTAATTACATTATACATTACATTACAAAAAATACTTTCTCAGAATGAATTACTTTAGTTTAAATACTTTGCAGATAGGCAATAGACTTTTAAGTACAGTAGTTACAGTTGTTGCAATGGGCAACACATTTTCAAACACAATGCAACATTCAGCTCAATGTGAATTTCTAGTTAAATGCAATTAGTTACTTTATGGATTACTTTTGTAACCACAGGACTGGATCCTAGATTCAGTCCTGGTACATCTCCTGTAAACAGTTGAGTAAAAGCGTTTTGGTTACAGTCGTGATTTTTAAGGAATATTATTGTATTTTAAAAGTTGACACTTAGAAACTTTTTCTCATAGAATCACCAATGTTATCCTATGGAAGGAAATTCACTTAGCAGGTAAAAACTGTTATCGTTACTTTTTCTTACTCAGTGTTGGATCCTGGATCCAGCACTGGTGCATCTCCTGTAAACAGTTGAAAGAATGCGTTTAAGTCATACAGGCGATTTTTAAGGAATATTTGTAGTTTGTGAAAATCAACACTTTGAAACTTTTTGCTGAAAACCAGTCAATCTTAGCCTATGAAGGAAATTCAAGTTACCGGTAAGTACGGTTAAAATTACTTTTCAGGACCAGTACTGGGCTGAAAGATGCAGCACTGAGGTCTCTCCTGATAACAGGTCAGTAAATCGGAATTCGTATTTCGGCTGATTTTAGAGGAATATTTTAAAGTTCCAAAACTCCACACTTAGAAGAATTTCCAAGTGAAACCAGTCAATGTTAGCCTATGGAAGGAAATTCAAGTTACTGGTAAGTACGGTTAAAATTACTTTTCAGGACCAGTACTGGGCTGAAAGATACAGCACTGGGGTCTCTCCTTATAACAGGTGAGTAAATCGGAATTCGTATTTCGGCTGATTTTACAGGAATATTTGTATGTTTCAAAAATCAACACTTAGAAACTTTTTCAGCAAAAAGCAGGCAATGATATCCTATGGAAGGAAATTCAAGTTACTGGTAAGTACGGTTAAAATTACTTTTGAGGATCAGTACTGGGCTGAAAGATGCAGCACTGAGGTCTCTCCTGATAACAGGTGAGTAAATCGGAATTCGTATTTCGGCTGATTTTAGAGGAATATTTTTAAGTTCCAAAACTCCACACTTAGAAGAATTTCCAAGTGAAACCAGTCAATGTTAGCCTATGAAGGAAATTCAAGTTACCGGTAAGTACGGTTAAAATTACTTTTCAGGACCAGTACTGGGCTGAAAGATGCAGCACTGAGGTCTCTCCTGATAACAGGTGAGTAAATCGGAATTCGTATTTCGGCTGATTTTAGAGGAATATTTTAAAGTTCCAAAACTCCACACTTAGAAGAATTTCCAAGTGAAACCAGTCAATGTTAGCCTATGGAAGGAAATTCAAGTTACTGGTAAGTATGGTTAGAATTACTTTTCAGGACCAGTACTGGGCTGAAAGATACAGCACTGAGGTCTCTCCTGATAACAGGTGAGTAAATCGGAATTCGTATTTCGGCTGATTTTAGAGGAATATTTGCACAATGGTGAAGGGAGGGGGCGGGGCCTGAGGTGACATCTGTGCAAACGCGCCCCGTGGCGCGTTTTAAGTTGGGGGATTAAGTCCCCTTGAATCCTGAGGGTCCCTAGGGGCCAACTAGCCCACCAGGAACCTCCAATATGCGCCAGGGGCTGCGTTGCAGAGACGTGTAGAGAGGCCACACCCCTTTTACACCTCTCTGCAACGCAGCTCTGTGGCGCTTTCTGGATGTACCTGTTGGGCTAGTTGGCCCCAGGGACCCTCAGGATTGAAGGGGATTTAATTCCCCATCTTAAAACGCGCCACGGGGCCTGTTTGCACACATGTCACCTGAAGCCCCGCCCCCTCCCTTCACCACTGTGCAAACGCGCCCCGTGGCGCGTTTTAAGTTGGGGATTAAGTCCCCTTGAATCCTGAGGGTCCCCGGAGTCCAACTAGCCCACCATATACCTCCAAAAGCGCCACAGAGCTGCGTTGCAGAGAGGTGTAAAAATGGGTGTGGCCTCTCTACACGTCTCTGCAACGCAGCCCCTGGCGCATATTGGAGGTTCCTGGTGGGCTAGTTGGCCCCAGGGACCCCCAGTATTCAAGGGGAATTCGTTCTCCCTCTGCAAACGCGCCAGGGGCGCGTTTGCAGAGTGGTGAAGGAAGGGGCGGGGCCTGCGGGCCCGATCGTTTAAAAAATAATAATAATAATTTTGTCCCCTGAAGGGGGGCTGTGTGGCCCCCCTTCCTTTTTCCTGTTTTTATGCCCTGGGGACCCCATCCCCCAGGGCCTTACCCCTTTTTTTTAATTTTTAATTAAAAAAAAAAACGGGAAGGGGCCGCGTGGCCCCCTTCCTGGGCCTGTATTGGCCCCGGGGACCCCATCCCCCGGGGCATGGCCTTTTATTTTTATTCTTTGGAGGGGGGCTGCATGGCCCCCCTCCTCTGGCCATTTAAGGCCCCGGGGACCCCATCCCCCCGGGGCCGGCCTTTCCATTTAAAAAAAAAAAAATATTTTTCTTTTTTGGGGAGGGGGCCGCGTGGCCCCCTCCTGGGCCACTACTTGCCCCGGGGACCCCATCCCCCGGGGCTGGCCCTCTCCGTTGGGGACTGTGGGGGTCCCCAATCCCCCACAGTCCCGCCGGCTCCCCGTGTCCTACGGGAGCCGGCATGCTTTACACATGGGGAGCAGCTAACATGCTGCTCCCCATGTGGAAAGCAATCGGCTTTGGATATTGGAAGAGAGAGCAGGTTTCCTGCTCTCTCTTCCAATATCCAAAGCAGTTTGCTATGGCAGGACGGGAGCCGCGAGGCTCCCGTCCTGCCATAGCAAACTACAGTGTCCCGGGGGTAGGCACCCCGGGACACTGCAGGAGCCGGCCCTGGGGGTGGCGGTCCCCAGGGCCATCAAGGGCTCCAGGAGGGGGCCGCGCGGCCCCCTCCCTACATTAGCACAGCCCCGGGGAGGTGGTGGTCCCCGGGGCTTCGGAGGTCCAAAACGGACCCCCATTTTAATTTGTTAGTGCCCCGGGGAGGTGGCGGTGCCCGGGGCATGTGGGGGGGCTGGAGCCCCCCCACACAGGTTGTTAAATTAATTTAAAAAAAGCCCCGGGGAGGTGGTGGTCCCCGGGGCTGCAGGAGGGCTCAGAGCCCTCCCGCACCATTTTTTTAAAAAAGCCCCGGGGGTGGCGGTCCCCGGGGCTTGGGGGCCCTTTGAGGCCCCCAAACATTAAATTATCCCCCCACCATGCCCCCGGGACTTGGGCCACCCGGGGGCCAATTAACATCGAAGCGCGGAGACCGCGCTTCGATTTTTCCGGCAGGATTCGCGCACCCTGAGCGCATCCTGCCGATTTTTTTTTTTTTTAAATGCTTTTTTTGCCCAGGGGGTCCTTGTGGGACCCCTGAGCAGGCCTAGGGGTTAGGGTGTTTCTACCCTGCCCCCTTTGTGCGTTTTGCGCACTTGTTTCTTTTTTTTCTCGGCGGGATCCGCGCACCCTAAGCGCATCCCGCTGATTTAAAAAAAAAAAAATCTTTTTCTGCCCAGGGGTCCTTGTGGGACCCCTGAGCAGACCTAGGGGTCAGGGTGTTTCTACCCTGCCCCCTTTTGCGCTTTGCGCACTTGTTTCTGTCCCTCGGTTCTACCGAGGGACAAAATGGCTGCCAACACTTCTTGATTTGGAGTGTTGACAGCCAATTAGCATGCAGCTCGTGATCGGGAGGGTACGCGGATCCGACGCGCCCATAGATATATATGTGATTTTAATTGTGAATTTCTCAGGAACTACTGAACGGATTTACACCATTTTAGCAAAAGGCACCAGTCTGAACCAAGGGCTACCTCTTTGCCAAATTTGGGGTAATTCCGTTCAGCAGTTCGGGCTGTAGCTGCGACTAAAGGTTCCTATGGAAAAATGAATGGGGAAAACGCGTTTTGGGATCCCCCTTTTTCTCGGCCCCCGCTTGACGTATCACCCCGAGACTTTCAGGGTAGGAGCGGACCGGAGCGCCCCAACAAGTTGGAAGCTTTCGCGAAGATTCGTCAACCGGCGCCAACGTTATTGCAAATAGAATGTCGCGGATTTCCTATGGATAATAGGTCCTAACTATAACTATCTACTGGCGACCGCCAGTAGATAATATATATATATATATATATATACATTAATCCAATGCGGGGTTACCAATCGGGCTCTCAGGTTATCGCATGAAACCAAGCAGGACACCAAAGTTAGAAATGGGGGTTTATTATCATCATAAACCCTCCGTGACGCGTTTCGACTTCACAGAGTCTTGATCAAGACTCTGTATATAGATATAGATATATATATATATATATTCACTGAAAAAAACATAGGTTTCAGGAACGTTATAGTTAGTTGGACATTTCACTTGTACAAACCAGTGAAATTCGGCCGTTATAGTTAGTTCAGCCAACTATAACTTGAGCCCCCGCAATGCACTGCTGATGACGTCACATATTACATCATTCATGACATGGTCAGTGACATCACTGATGACCTCACTGATGACATCTCAAATGACATCACTGATGACATCATCCAGTGACTGTGTGTTTCTGTAAAGTTTAACTATGTTTTATATATATATATATATGCAAAGGTGTATTGAAGAATGAGTGGGTGTATACGTGTCTGAATGGATTATTTAGTAGGTGCGTGACTGTCTGTATAAGTGAGTGATTAAACGTGTCTTACTGAATGCATGGGTTAGTGACTAAACTATGCAAATGTCTGTATCAGTCTGTCAGTTGGTGTGTAAGCGGTTGCATGGGTTGGTGAGTAGCTAAATGAGTGTCTATATGGGTTATTGATTGGTTGTCTGAGTATCTGCATTTGTGCCTGAGTGTCTGTGTGGGTGGGGGGTGTGACTCTGTGCATAGATGTGTGAGTGGGTGATTCACTGGGTGTATGGGTTCAAGAGTGCATCTGTGACAGACTGTATGGGTGGGTGAGTGTCTGTATGGGTGTGTTGGTGAGTGAATGGATGTCTCAGTGGTACATGTGTGAGTAACTACATATGTAAAAGGCAGTATATGTGAGTGTTGGAGCATATAAATGACTATTTGTGAGAGTGAGTGAGTGATTGTGAGGGTGACTGTATGGATGAGTGTGTGCTTGCATCAGTGATTGTATAAGAGAGTAAGTATGTGCTAGTATCTGTATGAATAAGTGAGGTGGTGTGTGTATAACTGTATAGGTGAGTAAATGGGAGTGTGATTGATTCTTTGCATGACTGACTAGCTGTGTGAGTAACTATGGGTGAGTGGCGGTGTGTGGGTGTCTGTATAGGTGTATGAGTGCATATGATAGTGCTGTATTGATGAGTGACTGCATGTATGAGTGACTGTGTGGGTGAATAAGTGGATGTGTGTATAGACCTAGGAATCAGTGAGTGGGTATGTAGTAACTGGTATTGGTGTGTCTATGGTTTCGAAAATGGAAGTCTGTATTTTAGAGTGGGTGTATCAAAGGTTATATTAGGGTGTGAGGCGGTGCATCAGATTATCACATGCATGATGTCATCAGTGATGTCATTTGAGATGTCATCAATGATGTCATCAGTGATGTCACTGACCATGTCATGATTGATGTAATATGTGACGTCATCACCAGTGCATTGCGGGGGTGCGAGTTATAGTTAGCTGAACTAACTATAACGGCCGAATTTCACTGGTTTTGTACAAGTGAAATGTCCAACTAACTATAACGTCCCTGAAACCTATGGTTTTTTCAGTGAATTTCAAAGGTTTTTTAAATGCTAATTTCTAACTATAACATCCCTGAAACCTATGGTTTTTTCAGTGAATTTCAAAGGTTTTTTAAATGCTAATTTCTAACTATAACGTCCCTGAAACCTATCATTTTTTCAGTGAATTTCAAAGGTTTTTTAAATGCTAATTTCTAACTATGCCTACAGAGGTAGGACTTGTGCAGAAAGAGGAAGAAAGGCACAGAAAGAAGCAAGAGAAATGCAAAAAGAGGCAACAGAAGTCCAGAAAGACAAAGAAAGGTGCAGAAAGAAGCAAGAGATATGCATAAAAAACCAACAGAGGTGCAGAGAGAGGCCTTGTTGCAAAGTCATCCTGTGCCCCCAACGTTTTGCTGACGGGTACTGGTGGTAACTGACTCTGACTAACCAGGCCTAGAGCAAGTGCTATGCTAAAAGACACTTAGAATACAGTGAAAACACCTACATACACTAGGGTACACTATGGTTTGGGGTACCCCTGTGATTGGCATGACCTCCCCTGTAAGGCCCTAGTACATAATAGGGCAGGAGATTAAAACTACCTCTAAGTCAGAGGTGCAGAAACATGCTTCTTTAACTAGTAGTCACGTTTGCAGAGTGGTAGAGAAAGGGTGCTGGGCCTCCGACCAGCGCTCAGGATTTCCGCTGCGTAGGACTTACAGTAGGTACCAGGAGGGCTTCTTGGTCCCCAAAGTCCCTCAGGAGTTAAGTGGACTTCATCCCCCATCCTGTAGTCTTCCAGGAGGTGCGTTTGCAGAGTGGTGGAGAAAGGGGGCGCAGCCTCCAAAGACATCTTAGCAATCCTACTGTGGGGGACTTACTGGAGGTAACAAGAGGGGTAGTTGGCCCCCAAGGACATCGTTGGGGGCCAACTACCCCTCCTATTACCTCCAGTAAGTACCACACAGAAGGATTGCTAAGTTCTCATAACAGGCCATGCCCCCTTTGCCCACCACTCTGAAAACACGCTCCCTAGCGCGCTCTTCGATGGGGATTGAAGTCCCCTTCACTGCTGGGGGTCCTTAGGGGCCAACTAGCTTACCTCTTACCTCCAGTAAGCCCCACACAGTGGGATTGCTGAGAGGTAGACACAGGCCATGCCCCCTTTCTCCACCACTCTGCAAACGCGCCTCCTGGCACACTCTTGGTTGGGGGATGAAGTCCCCTTTCCTCATGAGGGTCCCTGGGGGCCAACTAGCCGACCAGGTACCTCCAGTAAGCCCCACACAGCTGTATTGCTGAGAGTGGTCCGAGACCACGCCCCCTTTTAACACTACTCTGCAAATGCGGCTCCTGGCGCACTGCTGCTCGGGGGATGAAGTTCACTTGTGTCCTGAGGTCCTCAGGACACAAGAGAACCTCATCGCCCCACCAGAAGTGCGCCAACAGGCGCGTTTGCAGAGTGATGTAAAAAGGGGCATGGCTTCGGAGCACCTCTCTGCAATCCAGCTGTGTGGCGCTTTCTGGAGGTACCTGGTGGGCTAGTTGGCCCCCAGGGACCCTCAGCATTGAAGGGGACTTAATTCCCCAATTTAGAACGTGCCAGGGGGCGCGTTTGCAGAGTGGTGCAGGGAGGGGGCGGGGCCTCCAGCGAGATGCTGGCTTTTTTTTTTTTGTTAGAAGGGGGGCTGTGTGGCCCCCCTTCTTTCAATCTGTTTTGGGCCCTGGGGACCCCATCCCCCAGGGCCTGCACATTTTTTTTTTTTTAAACGGGAAGGGGCCGCGCGGCCCCCTCCTGAAGCCAAATTCGGCTCCGGGGCATGGCCAGCCTTCTTTTTTTTATAAATAAATTTTGGATGGGGGCTGCGTGGCCCCCCTCCTCAGGCCAATTATGGCCCCAATGACCCCATCCCCGGGGCCGTCCTTCCGCTTAAAAAAATATATATATATTAATTAATTAGTAGGTAAGTGGAACATTTACATAGAGCCGCTATGAGTGAGCGTCTCTAGGCGCTGAACACCTCATCGCCTGCAATAAGAGGGGCTTAATCTGTGGAATGGGTGGATTTGTAGACAGCTCTGTCTGGCCGTCCTGACATACAGTAGGGTTCAGTTGTACTTCATTTTTGAATTGCTGGCACGCCAGTTTTTTTTTTTACATATGAATGTGGGGGGGGGCGGGGGCATGTGGAGTAACCGGCAGGCCCCTTACCGGCTCATAACTTTAATTCACGCCGACAGAACACTTAGCAAACATGGCCACCCATGACACACCTTGTAAGGTGGCGAGTTGTTTTTGTGTGTTTTACATCTCCGAAAATTTTAGCACAAAATCTGTCTTCGGCTTTGATGCCCGCAGTGAGTGCTGTATTAACGTGCTAGGACTTGATTCGATTAATGTTTGTTTTTAATATTTATCTGGCATCTTCTGTGATCTACATTGCCATTTATCGCCGACGGACAAAAAAAAAAAAAACAAGAACAAAACTGAACGATAATTATTTAGAGAAGACATGTCTAAATTGAATGAACAATATCTCAAGGCTCTTCGAAATCGCTTGATTTGCCGTGGCCACGGGCGGAGATGGGAGGTGAGCTATAGGCAATCATGTAAATTAACCCAGTCCGCTCATTATCTGCAAAGAGCCGCCAAGTGCAAAGAATGGCTGCACGGCTATCGCCACAAAAATTGAAATGTACACCCTAACATTTATTCCCACGATTGGAGTAAATGTAGGGGTTTAGAGTTTTTAAATAATTACAGTAGTACTCTCGGGAACTGAACGAGCCAAAGCTTTCCGGCCGGACTCACAATCGTAAGAATTTGCACCTCTATAAATGTACTTGGAATCCATTTACACGTGTAAAGGTGCCTGATCTTCCTAAATTTGTGTGTGTGCGGGGGAGGTTATTTCCCTGCAGGAGAAGCCTCACACATTTTGGGAGTGTTTTGTCCCTGGATATTGACTTACTCTGGTCTTTTCACGAGGACATCTCTGTCCCTATCCGGGTGGGAAAGGACTGGTGAGACGTTTGTGAATATCCTGAAGCACACAAGTTCACCCCCTTTCCATGTATCCCTGCTCTGACATGCTCACTTCTCCCCCCTGGAGGCAGACTTACTCCCCCATAAAATTACCCTGTATTGGTGTAATGCAGTGCTTGGTTAAATTGATGTGGGTGTGTAAATGCACATTTTATGAATGTCTCACTTTAATGTGCACTCATAAGCTGCCGGAGCGTAGGTGCTCACTTGGGGATGTGAATCCAGCTCCTAGAAGCAGGTTTGTCTCTTAGGCAGCACAGGAACAGATTCATTCAGTCATGTAAGTTATTCGGGCATTGTGGGACTGCGCAGATCAGGCATGCCGGTGAGACGGATGTATCTGCTATTTTCTTCAATCAGCACCATTCTTGAAGCTGCCGTCGGCGCCATTACAGCTGCTTTTAGAAAATGTTTCGACTCAAAATTAAATGGCTCCACTGCTATATAAATGAATACATATGTATTCATCGTTCATGATATATTCATTATTTAATATTTATTATTATTTAACAATAAAAGTATTTTATGTACCATAAAGGGTCAAGTTCTCAACAATGTGCCATATTTCAGTGTTGGGCGGAAAGTCTGTGGCGGCCCTTAGTTGAAGTGCTCTTTCCCCTCCATCTTAAACAAGCTTTGCCAAAGCCAATAGGTCTCACCTCTGGGGCCTATTGGCTTCACCACTGGTTGTTAGTGATACTGCAGAGCAACCCCAATGCAGAGCAGCATGGCTAAAGACAAAAAAGTAGCTGCTATGACCTCACCACAGATGCACGTGCCTACACAATAACACATGCTGTTATTTTCTTTTTATTTACCGATCCAAGGTGGTGCAGTTAAAAAAAAGTACCACAGCGGCATTTCTTTCAAAAACGGGTGGGAAGAGCAACAGAGAGGACAGGAGAAGCACACAGAGGAGGGGGAAGCACAAAGGCAACAGAGCAGCACGGGGTGAGAAGCATACAGAGGAGAGGGCAACTGAGGGGGGGCAACTGAGAGGGTAGAGGAGAAGCACACAGGTGGCATAGAGCAATGGGAGAGAAACACATGGTGAGAGAGAGCACCAGGAGCACAGGTTGGAGGAAAGTAGCAGATAAGGGAGACAGCTGGAAAACATAAACCCATGCAGTGTTTGTGCAGAAAGAAAAAAGTAGTTCCATAAAGTGAGCAGTGGGAAGCACATGGAAAGAGGCTATGCTCCAGAGAAGAGACAGACACAAGATGGACAAGGCAAGCCATGAACAAGAAGTAAACAAATGAGAGACATTGATGCAAACCAATGGTAAGCAACGGGTGGGCTTAAAGCCCCCCTGCATCCTCCTGATAGGCTCGACTTAAACAGTCACCCGTGAAGTGTCTGAATTGTGTAAGAATTACAACACAGCACACCCCGTGGTTGTTGTGTCAGCTCCCCGTGAGGAGCACAGACTCTCGGCTGTAGGGTGAGTGGGTGACTCCTCGCTTGGAAGAGGAGGTGCTGCTCAGAGATGGATTCTTTTTGTGTCTGGACCTAAGGATCTTGGCCAGGGATGCAGCGTGGCTCATGGGAACGTCTCCTGGGGTTCAGCTGCCAACACCTTCTGACGGGGCAAGTGGGGCCTCGCCCGCCGCTTTACCTCTCTGCAGTTGTTGTGTTGGCGGACTTCCGTGCCTCCATTCACAAACATTGTAGTGTGTGCAGCGTACACCTTAGTACGTTCGTAGCATTAGGGTCAAAGCTGCCGACTTTGAAATAGGGGAACCAGTTTTGAGTCTCGGCGTCGGCTCAATCTCCTGTGGTTTGGGGCATTCCTTTCACTGTACCTCAAAGGGAAAAAAATAATGTGGCCTTGCGTAATTTAGCTGCTGCTCACGTAAAGTTCTTCAATAACGTGGCATCCAGTTTGCACTATATATATATATATATATATGAAACCGCAAAAAAAAAAAATAATAAAATGCCCTGAATTTAAAGGAGTAAGCCGACGTACAGTAGCAGCGGGAAAGGCACGTGAGCACAACTAGTGATTAAAAACAAAAAAAAACATCCCCATGAACTAATTTTGGAGTAGCCAAGCGTTTTAAGAAGCCCGCGCTTCCTTTTTTTGTATAATTTCGGCCAGATACGCGCACCTAGCGCGAATTTGGCCAAAAGTGTTTTTTTTTAAATGCTATTTTTGGGCCTGGGGTCCCTGTGGGATCCCCTGAGCAGGCCTAGGGGGTCAGGGTGTTTCTACCCTGCCCCCTTTTCTTGTTTTTTAACATCTTTTTAACTGTTTTCTTGTGACTGGTTACCGAGTCACAAGATGGCTGCCAACACATTCTGGTTTGGAGTATTGGCAGCCAATTAGAATGAAGCTCGTGCTCGGGAGGAGTCGTGACTCCTCCTCGGTGCTCAGATATATACATTTTTATTTTTTGAATTTCTCAGCAACTACTGAACGGATTTACACCATTTAAAAAAAAGGTCGCTTTCTGGACCAAGACCTACCTTTTTGCCAAATTTGGTGTAATTCCGTTCAGCAGTTCAGGCTGTAGCCGTGTCTAAAGTTCCTATAGAAATTAACATGGGGAAAATGCATTTTGGGTCCCCCCTTTTTTCTCGGCCCCCACTTGATGAATCACCCCAAAAATTTCAAACCAGGAGCTGACCTGAGTGAACCATTAGTTTTGAAAATTTTGCGAAGATTCGTCAAACGGCGCCAAAGATATTGGCAAAAGAAAACTGCTTTTTGAATAAAAAAAAAGGTCCTAACTATAACTACCTACTGGCGACTGCCAGTAGGTAATATATATATATATATATATATATATATATATATATATATATATATATATATATATATATCCAAAGCAGTATGCCAGCTGGGGCCAGCCGAACTCGCGGCGGGTGCAACCGGGAAGCGGTGGTGGAAACCGCTTATAAAACAGCAAAAAACAAGGAGTTCATAATACTCCCAAGGTCCGGTGCACTCACGGGGTGTGTGTCGGCTATAAAACATCCGCAGACGCGTTTCTGGCTCTTGCCATCATCAGTGCGGAAAAGCCGTCAATAAAACAAACACAGTCATTTAAAACGGTCCTGCCATATGGTTGGTGGATCCTTGGCCAATGAAGGGCCAGCAATGGGACGTCACCATCTTCATGCGTCTTTGCGCAAAGACGTCCCGACCGTTCGCTACGTGACCGCATATTAATACGTCACACGCTGACCTATGAGGCACTGTAACGAATAATAAAAGACTCACAACAGCGATAGGAGGATCCCGTCTAACAATAAGTAGACCGGGAAGAAAAAAGAAAAAATATATATATATATAAAAAAAAGGATTTTTATACTGTTGGGACGCAAACAAATAAACAATTGAATTTGAAATTAACGTGAGAGGAATATATACACCTCCAAGTGAATATATATTCTGTATTTTGAAAGATCTTTGAAAGTGCTATTAAAGCACTTATAAATAACTTTTCATTGCATCAAGATGAGGATTGATTTTGACTTCGCATGAACCTTTAATTTTTAGATTGACAATACTGTTTTTAAATCTGTCCTGAAGAAGGTGGTGTAAACCAGCATTCCCCACCGAAACGCCGCGTCAACACTATTTTACTTTGAGTATTGTTTTTTAAAAATATATATATTTTTGCCTTTATTTTGGATGTGTATAAATACATGTTATTACTTATGTGTATGATTCACTATGTGACAACTTTTTAACCGAATAGGTATTTGAAAGAAATGTGATATGCCAATTGGTGATTTAAGAGTATAGACACACAAGAACATCAAAACAGATTGTGTCTCCCATGTTTATGTATTACATATGTTTTTAAAGCAATTGTATTATGATTTTAAACACTGTTGGTGAACAGAACAATACATTTGTGAGGAATAACTCTCAATAAAATAAGAGATATTTTTATATTACTGGCAAGGCAATTCATTCATTCTGTTATTCTTTTACTTCAGGGGACTAATAATTGGGGCATATATGATTGTATGAATGTGCAGGTATAGGGTTGTCTTAAAAATACCAAAGGGAAAAATGTATTGTTATTATTAGTCTCAACCCAGCTCCCTTTGTTCTTGAAGGGTTACTCTCTATTTTTTTAAATATAAGTGAGAGATTAAACATGTCTTAGTGAATGCATGGGTGAATGACTAATCTGTGTTGATGTCTGTATCAGTCTGTCAGTTGGTATGTAAGTGGCTGCATGGGTTGGTGAGTAGCTACATGAGTGTCTATATGGGTTAATGATTGGTTGTCTGATTACCTGTATGGGTGCTTGAGTGTCTGTGTGGGTGTGTGGGGTTGGGTGACACCCTCATGTATGTGTGAGTGGGTGATTCAGTGGTTGTATGGGTTCATGAGTGCATCTGCGAGGGGCTGTATCGGTGAGTGAGTGTGTGTATAACTTTGTTGGTGAGTGAATGGATGTCTCAGTGGTATATGTGTGAGTAACTACATATGTGAAAGGCAGTATATGTGAATGTTGGAGTATATACGTGACTATATGTGACAGTGAGTGATTGTGAGAGTGGCTGTATGGATGAGTGTGTGCTTGTGTCAGTGATTGTATTAGAGAGTAGGTATGTGTTAGCATCTGTATGAATAAGTGAGGTGGTGTGTGGATAAAGGTATTTGTGAGTAAATGGCAGTGTGATTGAGTCTTTGGGTGACTGACTAGGTGTGTGAGTATCTCTGTGGATGAGTGGCAGTATGTGAGTGTCTGTATAGGTGTATGAGTGCATATATCAGAGGCTGTATTGATGAGTGACTGCGTGTATGAGTGACTGTATCGGTGAGTGAGTAGATGTGTGTAGACCTATGAATCAGTGAGTGGGTATGTACTAACTGATATTGCTGTGTCTATAGTTTCGAGAATGGTAGTCTGTATTTTAGAGTGGGTGTATGAAAGGTTATATTAGGGTGTGAGGAGGTGCATCAGATATGAAGTGGATGATGTCATCAGTGATGCCATTTGAGATGTCATCAGTGATGTAAAATGACCATGTCATGAGTGATGTAATATGTGACGTCATCAGCAGTGCATTGCGGGGGAGCGAGTTATAGTTAGCTCAACTTACTATAACGGTCGAATTTCTCTGGTTTTATACGAGTGAATTGTCCAACTAACTATAACATCCCTGAAACCTGTGGTTTTCAGTGAATTTCTAAGTTTATTTAAATGCTAATTTCTAACTATAACATCCCTGAAACCTATGGTTTTTTCAGTGAATTTCAAAGGTTTTTTAAATGCTAATTCCTAACTATAATGTCCCTGAAACCTCTGGCTTTTCAGTGAATTTCTAAGGTTTTTTAAATGCTAATTTCTAAATATGCCTACATAGGTAGGACATGTTCAGAAAGAGGAAGAAAGGTGCAGAAAGAAGCAAGAGAAGTGCAGAAAGAACCAAGGAGGTGCAGAAAGAGGCCTAGTTTGACTGCACCTTACAACAGACTCACACAAAGTAGCCTAATCATTAATACTTCTCACAAGATATCTTAAACCTCACTTTTCTCTTGAAGGTTCACTATTAATCGACTGCTCAGAATGTTAGGCCTACCTACCAAACATAAAACAGCAATCCTAAACATATCACTGTTGTATGTCTGACCAAGTTTGTGAAGCTATGCATGCGTGTCTCTGCTTCTACCGAGTGACATGTTACATAAAAATAAACATTGAAATACTTGAATACCTGTGTTTCAAACAGCATACTCTGTAAATAGGTGTACAAAAAGGTGTATGTATTTCTTTCTACTCATAATACAGGGCACATGGGTATTCAATAGTATATTTGAGGGGCTCTATAACACCTATATACATAAGACATAGCGTCGACCGCTAGAATCAACTGCATGTAGTAATGTGTTCTGTTGAAAATAGCTTTCTTCATTAAAGAAAGGCTCCGTACTAGAA
This sequence comes from Calotriton arnoldi, assembly GCA_963921515.1. Taxonomy (NCBI): domain Eukaryota; kingdom Metazoa; phylum Chordata; class Amphibia; order Caudata; family Salamandridae; genus Calotriton; species Calotriton arnoldi. The sequence continues at coordinate 687,848 of CAWUFW010002467.1, read as the reverse complement.
GTGTGCTTCCATTCGCCAGTGAAAATTTTACAAAAGTTACTTCTATTAACAAGTCTTTTTCTTTTGCTTTTCTCCTTTATAAGCAGTGTTAGAACGGGAGGGTTCAAATCCCCACCCGTTGCTACCCAAGGTTAGAATTGGGGGTCCCCAGTTGGCTGAGATAGGTACCTTAGTCCAAATAGGGACCCTTGCTTCTAAGTCAGGGAAAGGAAGGACACCTTCTCAGATAGCCCCTGCTCACCGCCTCAGCAGCTTGGCACGAGCAGCCAGGCTTATCTCCAAGGCAATGTGTAAAGTATTTGCAATCCCGCTCTCAGTAACCCAATGATGACAACACAAATGGACTCCACACGAGTTTCATAAAAATACCAAGTATAAGTTTATATAAAAAGATATACGATGAGACCACACGATAAAAATCCAACATATGCGTATTTGTAATATTTCACCTGGCCGGTTATTAGACCAGCAAGCCCTTGTAGGTTCTTGCAGTATTAATGAGCAATTCTTAATGATCCAAATGCAGTCCTAATGCAATGCTATGCAGTTTGTAATGCAAGAATCAGGCACTTCGTAATGTAAACATAATGCAGTTCGTTATGCCAAAATAATGCGATGCGTAATGCAACAATCAGGCAGTTCGTAATGCAAAAATAATGCAATGCGTAATGCAACAATCAGGCAGTTCGTAATGCAAAAATAATGCAATGCGTAATGCAACAATCAGGCAGTTCGTAATGCAAAAATAATGCAATGCGTAATGCAACAATCAGGCAGTTCGTAATGCCAACAATAATGCAATGCGTAATGTAACAATCAGGCAGTTCGTAATGCAAAAATAATGCAATGCGTAATGCAACAATCAGGCAGTTCGTAATGCCAACAATAATGTACTCCAGCACCGTTCATGGTGCTCTGGACGGACTCTATGCCACTCGTACTGACTCGCGGTCAGCTACTGCCAAAATATGCCCCTAACACTGGTCTGGTGTAAACAAAGTGCAGCTCCACACTCCGGCCCCGGTACTGCCACTCCTCGGCAAGTACGGGCCGTGATTCTACCTTGAGCGGGGGCTCGCGCTGCAAGGAGGGGAAAGGCCGAAGGCGTTTCTCTCCGAGACCGCACCCCGCCCCAGGCGGCGACACACGCATGCTCGCTGAGCGTTACCTGGGGGATGCGATCTCGCTCTCCTCTCCTCTCCTTGCGGCTTGGGCCTCCGGGGCGACTTCGTTTATCTCGGGCAGTGGAACATGGACCCCCGACGTGATGGTTCGAGGTCTCTCCTTGGCAAAGGCAGGCTCGGGCCGGCGGCACCGCTCCTCTGGGGATGCCGGTCCGAGCCGATGGCAATGACGAAGGTCTCAGGCTGCAACAGTGCACACGCACATAGCGTCGCTGAGACTCACTTAAGCTTCAGGTATACACGATCACAGGGCAATCCTCACGAAGGTCTCAGGCTGCACGAAGCACACGCACACAGCATCGCTGAGACTCACTTGAGCTTTGGGTGTACACGATCACAGGGCAATCCTCACGAAGGTCTCAGGCTGCACGAAGCACACGCACACAGCGTCGCTGATACTCACTTGAGCTTCGGGTGTACACGGTCACAGGACAATCCTCACCAAGGTCTCAGGCTGCACGAAGCACACGCACACAGCGTCGCTGAGACTCACTTGGACTCCAGGTTCCCACGATCACAGGGCAATCCTCACGAAGGTCTCAGGCTGCACGAAGCACACGCACACAGCGTCGCTGAGACTCACTTGGACTCCGGGTGCACACGATCACGGGGCAATTCTTACGAAGGACTCAGGCTGCAAAAAGCACACACACATAGCGTCGCTGAGACACTCCTCTGGAAACTTTTGTGTTCCTGAGTTTCCACAACAGGGAGCCAGCTCTCCTCGAGCCCTTGGGGCAAGTTACTTCAGGACACAGCACACAGCAAAGTCCTTTCAAGCAGGGGGACACAGCACACAGCAAAGTCCCTTAGCCTCTGCTTGGTTAAATCAGCAAACTGCAGGCCAGCCCCAGAACACACAGCAAGGGTCAGTCCTTTCCTTCAGTCTCTTCAGCTGTTTCTTCCTTGGCACAGGTTCCTCTTGAAGTAGTTTCAATCCTTTACAGTCTTGATCAGTCCTAAGTTCAGGGGTTTCAGCTCTCATAGTTATACCCCTAAATGTCTTTGAAGTCTTTGTGTTCAGGGGGGCACTGACCCCTGTCCAAACCAGTTCTGGGTGTCTCCCTTTGATAGTGGTGGTCTGGATCCTCAATCACTCAGCAGGAGATGGAGCCATTGTTTTATGGCGGCAGCCCTGGCCTCTTCAGCTCCAGGGGCTACTCCTCCCCCCTACACTCCAGATGCAGGTCAGCCTGTTGCTGTCTCACCTCCTCCCCTGGGTCAAGACATTCCCCAGATCCTATCACTTTCAAATCCAGACAGTCAATCCACAACCAGGCAGAGACACACAAAATTGTTAGAACACAAAAAACTAGCCACGTCTAAAAGTGTGGTTTCTAGACACACAATGCAAAAACCACCTTCACAAAAAGATGTGTTATTAAATTGTGAGTTCAGGCACACTAAACTTCACCCCTCCATCTTAAGCCTATGGGAAGATAGGCTGGAAGCGTATTACACAGCCTCCCCATTCTGTCCTATGGGCAAGATGGCCTTTCAACAGTGAAAAACAAAATGGAGAGTATTTCACTGTCAGGACATGGTACACACCTCAGTACATGTCCTACCTTTCACATACACTGCACCCTGCCCAGGGGTGTACCTTGGGCCTACCATAGGGGTGTCTGATGTGCATAAAAAGGGAAGGGTAAGGCCTGGCAAGTTGGTGCACTTGTTAGGACAACATGGCAGTTTTAGCAAACTGCGCGCAGGCACTGCAGTGGCAGGCCTGAGTTCTCTCTTTAGGGCTACTTGTGTGGGTGGCACAATTAGTGCTGCAGGCCCACTAGTATCATTTGCATTACCAGCCCTGACACACATAGTGCATTTTACTAGGGACTTTATTAGTAAGACAAATATACCAATTATGGACAACCAATTACCATTACACTTTATACAGGGAGCACTTGCACTTTGACACTGATCAGCAGTGGCAAAGTGCCCAAAGCATCTAAGTTGGCAACACCATGTCAGAAAAAAGGTCTAGGGGGAAGGCAAAAAGTTTAGGGAACTTTAGCCAAAAAGGGCCAAGTCCAACAAGCAGCATTGTTTTATTCAATGTTTTCATTCTCTTCAATATTAAAATAAATAATGTTCTTTTTATTTCAAAAGCTTTATCTACTACACTTTCAACCTGTTGCTTTTTCTTATAAGCTGTTGATCTTCTTTTATATTTTTTACAATCTTTCAATACATTTTGTAATGCTCTACTTCTATACATTCTCTTCCTTATGTCTTTATATTCTTTCAGCCTTCTTTCAACATGCTTTGTTTTCCCAGAACATGATTTTCTTTTATCATCTCCTGTTTTCCTTTCCTTATGATTTGTTGTTGAACTTTTCTTTTCAACATTTTCAAATTGCTTAGCATTCTGTAAAAGTCTTTTTAATAAACTCTATAGTTCTCTTACCAGAACTCTTTTCCTTCAGTGTAACATTTTGCAGTTCATCTAATTTCAAATAATACTGTTTTTTTCTTGTCTTCTCCTTTGATCTTTTTTGCCATTCTCAATGTTTTTACCAATAAATGTAAATATCTGAAAAACAAAGATACCTTTCAATAGTTTGTTAAATAATTAAATACTTTTGAAATAATTATATATTAATATTATTAAAAATAAATAAACAAATACTTTCAATTACATTGCAAATGTCTCAATAACACATAAATATTTAGAATATTGTACTTCACACAATAGCAAACCTGTCATAAGAACACGCACCTTTAAACAGTAACATGGTTCAGATTGCTGTTTTAAATTTGCCTAGTCCCAAGATTCTCAACAGTTGGTAAAAACTGAAGCTTCAACAGAAAAGAGAGGTTTAAGACATGTTGACAAAAGAATTAGAAATTAGGCTACTTGCTATGAGTTTGTGGAAAGGTACACTTGAAGTAGGCCATATAAGTTTACGTGTCTGCTTGAAATGAGAAATGTAGTCCGTCAAATTTATAACTCTATGTGCTCTTGTGAGTGAGGTATGTGTCTACTTAGACATCTATTGTCTCATGTATTATTCATCTGAAAATGGTAGCTTGAAAACCTGGTTGCTTTGGCTACTGGTGGACAAATCTCTCAGTTCTGCTCTATCATTCGGTCGCACAGCCTCTGATAACTTCGATATATAGGTGTTATGGAGCCTCTCAAATAGCCTGTTCAATACTCAGGTGCCATAGTTTACGAGCAGAGAGGACTACATAGACTTTTTTTACACACATTTAGAGAGCATACGCTGTGAAACACAGGTATCCAAAATGCACAGACTGATGTATGTATACCTTGAGAAATATGTTGAGACTTATAACAGAGATATAGTTGAATACCTGTGTTTCAGAGCGCATACTGTCTAAATTTGTGTAAAAAAAGTGTATGTATTCCTTTCTGCTCATAAAAAATGGCACCTGGGTATTGAACAAGCTATGTGGGAGGCTCCACAATACCTTCATTCAGAAGACATCACAGGCTTTGCGACCAAACGACAGAGCAGAACTAAGAGATTTGTCTACCAGTAGCCAAACCAACCAGGTTTTCAAGCTACCATCTTCACATACATAACACATCAGACAATAGATGTAGAAGTAGACACATAAGTCACTCACAAGACCATGAGTTCCCCTAAACTTGACAGACTGCACTTCCCATTTAAAGGAGACACCTACATTTATGAGGCATACTTCAAGTGTACCTTTCCACAGACTCATACGAAGTAGTCTAATCAGTAATCCCTCTGCCAACATGTCTTAAACCTCACTTTTGTGCTGCAGCTTCACCATTCAGCAACTACTGAGAGTGCTGGGCCTAGCCAAATATAAAGCAGCAACCCTTCAGATGTCTCTGTTGTAACTCTCACCATATTCCTAAAAGCATGTATGCATGTGCCTGTGCCTTTTGCCAGTGGAATCAGATATAAAAGAAACATACAAAGTAGCCTAATCACTAATCCCTCTGACAACAACTTTTAAACTTCACTTTTCTGCTGCAGCTTTACTATTCAGCAACTACTGAGAGTGTTGGGCCTAGCCAAATATAAAGCAGCAACCCTTCTCATGTGTCTGTTGTAACTCTCACCATATTCCTGAAAGCATGCATTCATGTGTCTGTACCTTTTGCTCATGGTATCATATATAAAAGAAACCTACAAATAGATGTATAACTGTGTTTTAAACATCTAGCATCTTCCGACGCATAACACATGTGAGAATATATGAGCAAGTAGAAACATAACTCAGTCACAAAATCATGAAGTTCCCTAGACTTCACGGACTGCACTTCCCATTTCAATGACACACCTACATTTATGCGGCATACTTCAAGTGTACCTTTCCATACACTCATACAAAGTAGTCTAATCACTAATCCCTCTGCCAACATGTCTTAAACCTCACATTTGTGGTGCAGCTTCACTATTCAGCGACTACTCAGAGTGTTGGGCCTAGCCAAATATAAAGCAGCAACCCTTCGCATGTGTCTGTTGTAACTCTCACCATATTCCTGAAAGCATGCATGCATGTGTCTGTACCTTTTGCTAGTGGTATCATATATAAAAGAAACATACAGATAGATGTATACCAGTGTTTTATACATCTAGCATCTTCAGACGCATAACATGTGTGAGAATATATGAGGAAGTAGAGCTATACCTCAGTCACAAGACCTTGCAGACCTTAAAACTTGACTGACTGCCCTTCACATTTTAAACAGACACGTAGACTTATGCGGCATACTTCAAGTGCACCTTTCCACAGACTCATACGAAGTAGTCTAATCAGTAATCCCTTTGCCAACATGTCTTAAACCTCACTTTTATGCTGCAGCTTCACCATTCTACTACTACTCAGGGTGTTGGGCCTACCCAAAAAAAAAGCATCAACCCTTCGCTAGAGTCTGTTGTAACTCTCACCATATTCCTGAAAGTATGTATGCATGTGTCTGTGCATTTTGCTAGTGGAATCATATATAAAAGAAACATACAAAGTAGCCTAATCACTAATCCTTCTGCCAACATATTTTAAACTTCACTTTTCTGCTGCAGCTTCACTATTCAGCAACTATTGAGAGTATTGGGCCTAGCCAAATATAAAGCAGCAACCCTTCGCATGTGTCTGTTATAACTCTTACCATATTCCTGAAAGCATGTATGCATGTGTTTGTACCTTTTACTAGTAGTATCATATATAAAAGAAACATACAAATAGATGTATACCTGTGTTTTATACATCTAGCATCTTCTGATGCATAACACATATGAGAATACATGTGCAAGTAGAGACTTACCTCAGTCACAAGACCATGCAGACCTTAAAACTTAACAGACTGCCCTTCACATTTCAAACAGACACCTAGATTTATGCAGCATACTTCAAGTGTACCACTCCACAGACTCATACAAAGTAGACTAATCACTAATCCCTCTGCCAACATGTCTTAAACCTCACTTTTGTGCAACAGCTTCACCATTTTCCAACTACTTAGGGTTTTGGCCCTAGCCAAACATAAAGCAGCAACCCTTCGCATGTGTCTGTTGTAAGTCTCACCATATTCCTGAAAGCATGCATGCATGAGCCTACACCTTTTGCTCGTGGCATCATATATAAATCGAAACATACAAATAACACATATGAGAATACATGTGCAAGAATAGACATACCTCAGTCTCAATACCATGCAGACCTTAAAACTTAACAGACTACACTTCCCATTTGAAACAAACACGTACAATTATGCAGCATATTTCAAGTGTACCTTTCCACAGACTTATACAAAGTAGTCTAATCACTAATCACTCTGCCAACATGTCTTAATCCTCACTTTTGTGCTTCAGCTTTACTATTCTGCGACTACTCAGGGTGTTGGGCCTAGCCAAATATAATCCAGCAACCCTTCACATGTCTCTGTTGTAAGTCTCACCATATTCCTGAAAACATGCATGCATGTGTATGTACCTTTTGCTAGTGGTATCATATATAAAAGAAACATACAAATAGATGTATACCTGTGTTTTATACGTCTAACATCTTCAAATGCATAACACATATGAGATTACATGTGCAAGTAGAGACATACCTCAGTCACAAGACCATGCAGACCTTAAAACTTGACAGACTGCACGTCCCATTTCAAAGAGACACCTAAAATTATGCGGCATATTTCAATTGTACCTTTCCACAGACTCACACAAACTACCATAATCACTAATCCATCTACCAATGTATACACATATTAGTATGCACAAACTATATCAATAATCATTCCGGTACAACAACAAAAAAACTACAATACACATCTGTACATTTTGTAACATATTTCAAACATCACACTTCTCTAGTAATTTGAAAACTTTAAAAATAATGCTTTTCAAATCTAAAAATATCACTATTAAGAGTTAAGCACTACTACATAATATATAACACACCTTACAAATGTGTAACTCACCTTTCAAATAGTATTGCAGAAGATGAAATATCAAAAACTCATAAAAGATTTTCTTTTGCACACATTAAATGTAATGCACCACTCTCAACAATGTAAAACCAGTAATGGCAAACTTTCCCTCTCTTTCTGCACACAAATAAATGTGATTAAAAAATCAAATTGCTTTCTACATTATTTCACACATTTCTATTGGTTACACTTATTAACCCTTTCTAACTGTCTGTCAGTGTAGCGTCGCGATGGAGCCGCGAACCCTTACGGGAGCTCAAAAACCTATTTCCAATATTACTAGTATTAAAAAATGTAAAACGAGTAATGGCAAACTTTCCCTCTCTTTCTTCACACAAATAAATGTAAGTAACAAATCAAATTGCTTTCTACGTTATTTCACACATTTCTATTGGTTACACATATTAACCCTTTCTAACTGTCTGTCAGTGTAGCGTCGCGATGGAGCCGCAAACCCTTGCGGGAGCTCAAAAACCTATTTCCAATAATACTAGTGTTATTTTTTAAGAACACACCACTTCTAAACATAGTACTGATTTCAGAAATCTTACTTCAGTAGCATATCACTTGTATATAACTTAGCATTCCATATTTTAAAACCACAGTTAAGTTTAAACCCTTCTCTCATTCTGTTTAATACTAGTTTCCATAGTAGCACTGTTTGCAACATTCAACTGTACCAAAAGGTCACAAGTTCACCACATTTTGAAATTCAGCACACAAGCTTACAAATGCAAATAGCAGGTGTGGTTGACTTTTGCAAAATATTACCTTATCCTATCTACTGTACCTTTGAAACATTTTTTAATAACCAATTAGAAACATGCTTCTTCAAGAAAGTAACATGCATCCTATTTTTGAGTGTACAATGTTGATGAACAGCCAATCACTTATCAGTTTTATCAAAAGCAGCATGTTCTCCACCATTTTCGATACCTCTCATTCTACCAAATGACTACCTCAGCTACAGACATCTTTTTATTCCTTCCAGACATCCCTTCAAGATGCTTACAGTATGGATTATAGGGCATAGCTATGGTTTCTGGTGCAAAAGGCATGCTGAACACACAGGTATTTCAAAGACCTAGGTTTGCAAAATGTGGATATTAAATGGATTGCACAGAGAGGATTAAAGTGGCACCAATTGATGCCTTTGATTAAAACCTTTTTGCATCTCCAGCCTCCAGACCTCATGATTGTGTACTGTGGTGGCAATGACCTAGGCACATTGACTGGGGTAGGGCTGGAAATCCTAATGAACGATACCTTTGCACAATTGATATTGCTTTTGCCTCAAACTGTCTTTGTATACTCTAATATATGCCAAAGACAGAAATGGAAGCAGTAAAATCAATTCTGTCCACAGATTGAGAAAGCTAGGAAGAATATCAATAAAGCTGTTTCTGCTTACCTCAGAGACCATAGGATGGGCTACATCTATAACAACAATCTACGTTTTGATATGGATGACATCTACAGAAGTGATGGAGTTCACTTTACAGCTGAAGTGAACAGAGTGTTTCTCAACAACCTTAAGCTTTGCATTCGCACTTACATGTAGCTGCAACAAAGTCATAATGAAAACAAGGGCTCTTTTTAGAGCCACCCTATAACCCAACAGTGAATCTTATTTATTTTTTAACATACGTACTCTTTTTAAATATTTTTAGGATTCGCGAACCCGTCGCAAATCCACAAAAGAACAAATTCAATGCACTACAACACAATACACTTTTCAAGTTTAACTTTTAATTTTCATTTTTTTATATTATTACTAACTCTATCAAATGTAATGTGATTATTAACTTCAATGGGGAGGCATGTTGAAATGAAAATATTTTCGTTATTTCGCCTGTGCATTGTTTTATGTAAGTTAGGATTCGCAGCACCATTTTATGTTCAGCCGCCATTTTGAATCATGCTCAAAACTGTTTCCTGCCTCTTCAAGAAAATGGGTTGTGGAAAGTTTTCGTTTCTCCTTGGTTGGGTCTTGCTTTACTAATGAATACACTGTTCTTATTAGCGCATACCTTTCTCACTAGATAGAGGCCTTCTCCCACTAGTCTAGTGGCGGGCACGGCCAGAACGACCTTGGGTAGGAGATAATGTGTGCCCGGCCTCAGAATCGAAACCTATCCTTCTGTACTCCTTTTTTTAGCTGCATCTGCTTGGAAAATTCCTTTATGGACGTGCCTTCATTGGTTCTGAAATGTACATAATGTATCGTTATGCTTGCTGATGTCAGTCCCTCTCTGCAGCACTCCGAGGAGAATGGGCAGACCGGGCTCCGCTCAAGCGCATCTGAATAAACATATATTGGTTTGTATTCTCTACTGTCTGACCGACTCTTCATTTGTATGGAAGGCTGAGAGGTGGTCGTGAGTGACCCGGGTGATCCTAATCGGGTCACTTCCTTCAGTTGGTGCCCAAACAGGGACTCCTTTGGGTAAGTGGCCCTTCCGTAGACGGGGGGGAGGTCGAGGCTATTGGCGGGTCAGACGGACGGCTCAGGGATCCCTGCATGAGAGAGTTCCTGTAACTCGCAGCTGCCCCTTCTGTCCCGCAGGACGGTGCCTTGCCCAGAGGTCTTCCCGACTGGGGTCCTGAACGACGAAACCCTTGGATCTGACTGTTTGGTCTGAAGAGTCGGCAGTGGGGAATAACTTCGTTTTGACCTGCATATATCAGGTGAGTTTGTTTTGGTTCTTTGTGGATATGGTACCATTTTGGTTTGTATTTGGTACGGTCTAAGGGCCGTCATTTGGATAAAACGTTTGAAAATGTTTTGCCAGGCATAGATAGGGAATTTGTTGTCTTTGAAAATGCCTGGAATAAGTAAATTGGTTTCTTTGCGCTGTCGCTGTTGTTCTACAGATGCTAGATTGGAAGAAGTTCAGCCGGCGCCTCCGGAAGGCACTCCTAATTTTGATATGTATGTGAAACATGGTCTTGGCCCTATCATGTTTAGTACATTATGGCACAAATATACGAGGGACAATGCCAAATTGCAGTGGCCGTTGACGGGCACTTTTGATGAACAAAAAATTGGGTTCTTACAGGAAAAATTGTTTGCAAAGCGAAGTAGGCAGTCTATGTTTGATTCTCTTTGAACGTGGCAATAGGAGGCTAAACAGAGACAAATAAAAATGGAGAAGGAGGTGCAAAAAGGGAGAATGTAAACATTGACTCAGAAAGCTGTAGCACATGATAGAGAGAAACAAGAGATAGGATTTGAACGTGAAAATAGGAGATTTCGATTACACATTGATAAATCCTATGTAGCCCAAGAAGAAAATGATACTTTTGTTGTGGAATTATTCGATAGTCGACCCCCACCTCCGTACGCCCCACAAAAGATATATCCCACTGTTCCTTTTCCCTCACAGCTGCCAGTTACTGTTGCTTCTACTGTCTCTGTTCCTGTTTCTACTGCTACTTTTTCAACAGCCGTGGCATCGGCTCCTTCTCCTTTTTCTCTTCCTCCTGCTTCCTCACCGTCCGCCGCAACTGTGACTGTTAGCACCCCCTCACGCCCATTGTTTCTACACCTTTCTCGTCAGCTTTTTCCCCCCGTGACGCAGCCCTCAATATCACTGATACCTGTCACTCCAGTTGCCTCTCCTTCGGATTTGGAGACGGAGATTGGACAAAGTTTAAAGAGGGTATGAGTCCGTATGTGCGATCTGATATGGGAGATGCGGAGAAAAAGGTAGTGGCTAACCAGGCTGCACAGTGGGCCCAAAACCCCATTAACAGTGTGGAAGATGTGTGGAATGTGATGAAAGATTATGAGCCTTTTGTACAACAGCATGCCCTTAAGCATATGTCTGCTACTTTGATTGGTCTTTGGGAGCAGTGTTTTAAAGATGCGGCACCACAGATTTTGTATGATATTAAAGATTGTGTACATGTCAGTAATATGGGGCCTGATCAAGTTTTTGGTAGTATAACTACGTTGATTTTTTACCGTGGTAGGCTACTTGAGAAGAGCCCCACTCTGGTGTCTCTGTTCCCGATGCGGGAGGTTCATCCTATATATCATCCTATATATCACCCCAAAATACCGGATCAGCACGGTATTGTCACTAGACCAGGTGTGGCGGCCCGTTTCCAAGAACAATGGGTTTATACTCCGTGGAAAAGGAGTGAAGTTTTGTATCTTAAGACTCAGTTACCTGATCTTAGGAAAAATCCTACTGCATATTATAAAGAATTGACTGAAGCTGCCTCTTCCAGAGTCATGACGCTTGCGGATATTGAAATGTTCTTTGGTCTACTAGTTCTGGTTGATATTTGGAGGCAAGTGCACACAGAAGATCATGTAGCAGAACTGGGAGGTATATGGGATGAAATTAAAGTATGGGATCAGGAGAGGAAGTCCGGCGACAAGCCTAAGGCAGAGATACTTGCCTTGCCAGGCTGCATTATCACGTATATGCATTCTCTTACTCTGCCGAGAAAGGTTGATTGGGACAAGTTAACGGCTTGTCACCAGAAGAAAGATGAGAGTGTGTCAGATTTTTTCACTTGGTTTGAAGATGTGTTTTTGGATTATAGTGGGCAGGATTTGTCTGTTGAGGGAGGTGTCAGGTTGTTTGTTAATAGATTTGTTTCCAATTTGCTTCCCGAGATTGTGACTCGATTGCAGGCTTCCGAAAGCACTGGCTCCACCTCTTCCCCTTCTGTTATTTTGAATATGGGGCAGTATTATGAGCATCTGGAAAACGAGGATAATGAGAGAACAGAGAAGAAGCACAAGGATTTGAAGGCAAAGGTGTTGTTGCAGCAGTTTTCTAGAGGGAATGGTAGAGGACATGGTGGTTTGGGCCGACAGCCTCCTCGCACTAGTAGGCAGCTGACTACTACGCCTTTAGGGCCGAATCAGTGTGCGCATTGTAAGGGGGAGGTACACTGGTGTAGCGAGTGTCCTGTTTTGTTGGAGGAGGTGGCAGTCTCTGGAGGACCAGGTTCTCGTGGACGGGGTCGGGGAGCTGGTGGGGCAGGCAAGGATTCACATGCTGCGGCCTCACAGGGCCGTTCTGATAATAATTACTTTGATGACCCTCGGGGCGGACAGTATTATCACAATGATTATGACACAGATGAGGTGACAGGAATGTCATACAGCTAGGAAAGCCAGGGACAGAGAGAGGGACCAGTTTCAATACCTGTAGACCAACGCTGTCCTTATGTTACTGCAGATTTGAATGGCTCGGCTAAGGAATTTTTGGTGGATACAGGTGCAACAAACAGTTCTATTTCTCGTTCTTTGGTCCCTGGGGCGGCTCTGTCTGGCCATAATAATGTTTCGGTAGGTTTCTCTGGTGTAGAGGTTGTGAGCCCCATTTCGAGACCCCTTGCATTGACCATTGGTCCTTTCACCGTGGATTTGCCATTCTTATTGACATCTAATTGTGGAGAGAATTTGATGGGTTTGGACTTGTTGAAGAAATTGCATGGTAAGATCTATTGCTCCCCGGCAGGTGTTTAGTGACAATCGGTCCGGATGTGGCACTCGCTAAACAGTGTCTGTCCAAAGATGCGCCCCTTCCAGCGGAGTTGGGCCAAAGGCGACACAGATGTGGGACTGTTACAGATACCGCCGGTTTCGATCACAGTTAAAGACAATGCTATCTTGACTCGTATCCCTCAGTATAAAATACCTCAGGCAGGTGAGCGAGCTTTATTGCAAATTGTACGGGATTTGATTAACAACGCAGTGGTTGAGGAGACGACTGCTAATATTTGTAATAGCCCTATTCTCCCCATTCTAAAACGGACACCTTCGGTTTCCCCTGATGATCATGCAGATGTTTATCGTTTTGTGATTGATTTGCACGAAGTTAATAAACTAGTGGTTTTCCAGTTTCCTGTGGTCCCCGACATTACTACTCTTTTAACAATGATTCCTTCTACTGCCAAACTCTTCTCTGTCATCGATTTGAAAAGAGCATTCTTCAGTGTTCCTATCCATCCAGATAGCAGGTATTTGTTCGGATTTATACTAGCTGGCAGAAGTTTTAGATTCTGTCGAGCTCCTCATGGCTATACTGAGAGTCCAAGTATCTATAGTCAAGCTTTAAAGAGCCAATTGGATTCCATTTCGCTTCCTACAGCTAAAGTATTGGTTCAGTACGTTGACGATCTCCTCATCGCTTCTGACACAGAACAAGGTTGTAGGGATAGTACAGTTAAATTGTTGTTGCATTTGGCACAGCACGGACATAAAGTATCTCTTTTCAAATTTCAGTATTGTCGACAGGAGGTCACCTATTTAGGTCACCTACTGTCGAAGGAGGGTAGAAGATTGACTCCTGAGCGCATCAGTACCATTGTTAAACTGCCCATCCCACAGACTCAGAAAGATGTGCGTGCTTTTATAGGTATCACTTCCTATTGTAGGCAGTGGATACCTGGCTACTCGTTACTAATAAAGCCCCTGCTCGCCCTGACACTAAAAGATGTGCATGAGCCACTGCCTTGGACGCCTGACTGTCAGCAGTCTTTTGAGCAATTGAAAACTGCGCTTTGTTCGGCTCAAGTACTCAGCACTCCAGATTATACTAAACCATTTGTGTTGTACGTTCATGAGATGGCTGGCTGCATGCTTTCTGTCCTAACACAAAAATTTAGAGATAAGCAATGGCTGTGTGCTTATTTCTCTGCTGTTCTTGACCCTGTCGCAAGAGCCCTCCCGAGCTGTCTAAGAGCGGTTGCGGCTTTGGCTGCCTCTATACGACAATCGGCTGGACTTGTACTTGATACTGACCTCACAGTCATGGTACCCCATGCTATTGATACACTTTTGAATAAGACAAAAACACAGCACCTCACCAGTGCACGTCTAACTGGCTATGAACTGACCTTCTTCGCCAAACATATTACGATTCAAAGATGTGCCACTTTGAACCCAGCCACGTTACTACCCCTCCCTTCTGAAAATGATGAAAATGAGAAACATGATTGTATCTTCCGGATGGAAGAAGAGACGAAAGGACGGGTAGACTTGACTGGTGTTCCCTTATCTGACCCACAAGGGGAACTATATGTTGATGGCTCTTGTATCAAATTACCAGATGGCACTACAACTGCTGCTTATGCTATCACTACATCGTGTACAGTCAGTCAGTCCAAGCAGCTGCGTTAGCCGCCCTTATTAAAGCTTGTGAATTGAGCGAGGGACTGGTTGTCAATATTTATACGCACAGCCAGTATGCCTTCAGGGTCGCGCACAATTTCGTGAGACTATGGACTGAGAGAGGGTTCCTTACTTCCCATGGTACAAAGATCCAACATGGTCACCTTATATTGAGGCTTTTGTCCGCGTTGATGCTCCCAAAGAAGTTGGCAATAGTGAAGTGTAGCGCCCATAGGAAAATCACTGATGATGTAGGGAGGGGGAATGCTTTTGCTGATCAGACAGCTAAGGAAACGGCACGGACTAAAATGAAGAGAATGTTTGTGGCAGGACCCACTAGGTGGGTACCTGAAGTTACCATGTTTGAGGATACGCTTGATAATGTGAAAGAAATACAGAGCGAGGCAACCATAGAAGAATTAGCAATGTGGCAAGAAAGTACAGCACAATTGAACAATGAGGAATGTTGGACTGATAAGTCAGGAAAGCAGAGATGGATGTTGCCAGATGCATATGTTCTCCCTGGCCCATGGCCCAGCCCATATCAGCACTAAAGTTATTTGCAAGTTGTTAGACCCTGTATGGCAGAATGACAACATTTCAAAGACAGCTGCACATTTAGTGAAATACTTTATGGTGTGCAAGATGCACAATCCTGGAAAGGGTACCCCTACCCCACCCGGTAATTTTGCACCACTGACTTTCCCCTTTGAGGTCCTTCAGATGGATTACATAGAGCTAGACAGGTGTAATAATTTGAAGTATGTGTTGGTGGTCGTTTGTGCATTTAGTAAATGGGTTTAGTCTTATCCTACCAAAGACAATTCAGCTGTTACGACTGCAAAGGTACTCCTGAAGGAGTTCTTTCCTCGTTTCGCCTTGCCCCGTTTGATTTAGAGTGATAACGGAAGTCATTTTAATGCCAAGGTCATTCAGTTAATTTGCGATGGTTTGCACATAAAACAGAAGTTTCATGCTGAAAATTACCCACAGTCAGCAGGATTGGTTGAGAAGTACAACAGTACTCTCAAACTGAAATTGGCAAAGATTCAGGAGACAACAGGATTACAATAGCCAGATGCTCTACCATTGACTTTTTTGTAGACAAGAACAACAGAACATTTTGCGACCATGCTCGAAACTGCTTCCTGCCTCTTCAAGAAAATGGGTTGTGGAAAGTTTTCGTTTCTCCAAGGTTGGGCCTTGCTTTACTAATGAATACACTGTTCTTATTAGCGCATACCTTTCTCACTAGATAGAGGCCTTCTCCCACTAGTCTAGTGGCGGGCACGGACAGAACGACCTTGGGTAGGAGATAATGTGTGCCCGGCCTCAGAATCGAAACCTATCCTTCTGTACTCCTTTGTTTAGATGCATCAGCTTGTAACATTCCATTATGGGCGTGCCTTCATTGGTTCTGAAATGTACATAATGTATCGTTATGCTTGCTGATGTCAGTCCCTCAATGCAGCACTCCTAGGAGACTGGGCAGACCGGGCTCCGCAAGAGCGCATCTGAATAAACATATATTGGTTTGTATTCTCTACTGTCTGACCGACTCTTCATTTATATGGAAGGCTGAGAGGTGGTCGTGAGTGACCCGGGTGACCCTAATCAGGTCACTTCCTTCAGGAGTTAGAGGGTGCACGGCAAGATGGCTGCACATTAGTGCAGCACTGCCGGCCGATCTGCAATCCGACTAATATCCTGACATAAAAAGTCGGATTGGAAGTGCCAATAGAGACGCAGCGATAAAAAAAGTGGCCCCGGACGGGTGTGAGACTGTGGCTGGCTTTGATGGAGCCGTTATCTGCTGGGCTCCTGCTGTGAGCCTGGTGGGCTGAAAAATCAACATGGCAGCCATGGAAGTCTGCGGTGAAATGGTCTCGCTCCGATAGAAAGCTGCGGACTTGCTGTGCTAACAGCGGACGAGTGAGCGGTGGGGTGCCTGCTGTGCCGGCGGGACCCGATCGGAGAAAGACGGAGATCGGTACCCGACTCGCTGCCCGGCGCCGCTTATCACTGTGCAGAGGCCTGCCCGGATCTGGGCGGCAGAACCTATCCTGGTTGAGAGGTGGGCCTGGCCTGCCATGCGGAGCCTGCGGTGCCACTGCTGAGGCGTCGGGCAGCGGAAAGGGCCAGTCTATCAATACGTCCTGGGGAGGAAGAGTATCTGTCTGGGAGGTACGAGCTGCAGCGGAGAGCATGAGTGGCGAGCCGCACCGGCTGTCGTGCTTGGGCCCGTGAGGGCTGGGACATACTGCGGCCTATGCGTGCTGCTGAGGCCCACAGCCACGATTGGGCTGGGGATTGCTGCGGCTGAGCAGGATCCACAGGAAACGCTGGATGAGGGAGCATTGAGGTGCTATAATATGAGAGGACACTGAGGACATAAGGGCATAATCAATTGTTGGCAAGGCAGAGGCTGCAGCGGAGCGAAGTGTGCTCTGAACTGGTGTTGAATAACTGCTGTGGAGGCTGGTGAGATCCGCCAGCGTTGGCAAGCCAGGTGAGCAGGTCTCAATTTGAGGTGACTGTGTGGAAGCTACAGATGGCGGGCCCCATTGCTCTGATACCAGGCTTGGCAAGGTGGTGGACTATAGTTGCTGACAGAGGGTCGTGCACGAGAAGTTATGTGGTGAGATTGCGTCTGAGCTGAGGTGCTACTGCGGAGTTGCTGTCTGCGCTGTATGCCATAGCAAGTGAAGTGGGCAAGGCGGACTGTGTGGAGGCGAGTGCAGATAGACTGCTTCACAAGAGAGCCAGCAAATATGGGGAAAACTGACAAACCGCAAACCCTTCTAACGTTCGAGATGCGAAAGCCGGGCAGGACGCAGTTGAAGCATGTATCGGACTTGGAGGCGGATGCCCCAGTGGAAGCTGCCCCCTCCCTGGAAACCACACTTTTGGCGATGCAGCGAAGCCTCCAGTCAATTGATGGCAAGATTGATGCCCTGAATCTACGAATGGACCATATGTCTGCAAATTTGGAAAAACAAAACACCAGGCTAGGGGAGGTGGAACAGAGGGTCTCCACAGCTGAAGATGAACTGAATATGGTCTCCAGTAAATCCCTGGATATGGAGAAGGTGTTGGCGATCATACAGGTGAATGAAGATTTGGAGGCGATGTGCAGAAGGAACAACCTCAGAATCACTGGGCTGCCAGAATGGACCAACACTGGTAAAATGGAGATCTTTGCGGAGGACATGCTTAAGGACATATTTGGTGCGGATAATTTATCTTCGATGTTAATAGTGGAACGTGTATATCATCAAATAGGACTAGGCTAAGGTTGTATACAAATGCAACATTGTATGATTTTTGTAAAAAGAAAAACTTTTTTCTTTTTTTGAAAGCCCTCACCCACCAACCTAGTTGGTGGCATGCTTCATCATCGGGCCCACCTGGTGACACCGATTGTGTCCCTGGTGTGCTTCAACGCCTGGTTTACAGCGGAGCAGGTATCTTGACTGAGTGTGCAGTGCTGTGACGTGAAGGTGAATTTAAAAACTGTACAGTGGTCCCATTACCCACAGGGTTTATTTTAATGATTGGGCCTCTGGCAGTTATAAAAACAAGGCAATGGATGCGCGTAGAGTAATAATGGCTCTTACATCCAAAAACGGTCTACATGTTTCAGCCAGGCCTCAGATGTGTACTGGCTTTCCTCAGGACCTAAAATTATGTGCGTGGTGAGATCTAAAACTTGGTGTCACCAGGTGGGCCCGATGATGAAGCATGCCACCAACTAGGTTGGTGGGTGAGGGCTTTCAAAAAAAGAAAAAAGTTTTTCTTTTTACAAAAATCATACAATGTTGCATTTGTATACAACCTTAGCCTAGTCCTATTTGATGATATACATTAAACTTTGGGGATAAGGACTAGTTCTCTAATCCTCTCTCTCCTTTTGATATTTAAATACTTATTGGCAGCGCAGAGCTGTGAGAGCAAACGCTTTCATTTAGCCATGGCAGAAAACCCAGGCTTAACCTTTAATGAAAATGACATCAGTGAAATACTTGCAGACCCTTCTTTCCTGGCAGATTTTAATATTTCAAATACAATAGCCCAAACTACTGATTGGGACACGTTGACAGAGAAGAAACGTAACCGTATTAGAACAATCCTTCATGGACTCATCCTAACGGAGTACTTACGAACTAACACCGCGCCACGCGGACTCCTTGTAACCAACGCTCCCAGGATCTTCCTAGAAGATGCCACCTTTAGGAAGGACTGGGCACAAATAGCCTGGCATTGCACCAGGGACTGGCTGGTGTTGATCATTAAGACCGCCAAACGTTTGTCAGAGGCAATGATTATTGAGATCCAAGCAACAGAAACTCACTTCAAAACAACCATTACATCGTTTAAGAAAAAACTGGATGAACAAAACAAAGAAATGGCTGAATATAAAGAATACCTAACCCAGGCCAAAATAATCAAATTTCAAAAGGACCTTAAGAAATTTTCTTATGTCAAATCATATCCCTACACAGATGATAACTATGTAAACCCTAACAAACAAGATAGATCTAGTGAGACTTCTGGGGACAATAGTTCAGTCTCAAGTGACTCTAGTACAGGCTCATCCAAATCACGAAGTAGAGGGCGCCAACCACGTTGGCAGCAACCATGGAATGGACATCCACAAGGCAACCAGTTCGGACCCCCACCCTTTATCCATCCACCACACAACCCATACTTCGGCTGGCCGCCGATGTATCAATTCGGTTCACCTGCCCATTTCCATAATAGTCAGAGACCACCTTTTTTAGGACAAGGCCGCAGATCTCGCGGCCGGAGAATGAACAACCAACAGGTTCATTGGGCAGAACAAGAGGAGCCAGTGAGTGCCAACACATGGAACAAAACAAGGGAGCAACATTACAGCTCTGGACCCGTATAAAGACCTAGTTGGCTGTCTCGGATCTCCGAAGACCCCCCCTCTCATACATAGTGCACCTTAGAGCGTGCAACACATTTGGTCTGAACACAAACCAAGTTTTAGATCTCACCACACACATAATTTTAGGTCCTGAGGAAAGCCAGTACACATCTGAGGCCTGGCTGAAACATGTAGACCGTTTTTGGATGTAAGAGCCATTATTACTCTACGCGCATCCATTGCCTTGTTTTTATAACTGCCAGAGGCCCAATCATTGGAGATCCGAGACAGCCAACTAGGTCTTTATACGGGTCCAGAGCTGTAATGCAGTTCAGCTAGAACCCCTGCCGGACTCTCATGGGGCACTTCCGCTAATTGCAAGTGAATGCCTTAAGAGGGTAACCCCCCCCTCTCATACATAGTGCACCTTAGAGCGTGCAACACATTTGGTCTGAACACAAACCAAGTTTTAGATCTCACCACGCACATAATTTTAGGTCCTGAGGAAAGCCAGTACACATCTGAGGCCTGGCTGAAACATGTAGACCGTTTTTGGATGTAAGAGCCATTATTACTCTACGCGCATCCATTGCCTTGTTTTTATAACTGCCAGAGGCCCAATCATTAAAATAAACCCTGTGGGTAATGGGACCACTGTACAGTTTTTAAATTCACCTTCACGTCACAGCACTGCACACTCAGTCAAGATACCTGCTCCGCTGTAAACCAGGCGTTGAAGCACACCAGGGACACAATCGGTGTCACCAGGTGGGCCCGATGATGAAGCATGCCACCAACTAGGTTGGTGGGTGAGGGCTTTCAAAAAAAGAAAAAAGTTTTTCTTTTTACAAAAATCATACAATGTTGCATTTGTATACAACCTTAGCCTAGTCCTATTTGATGATATACATTAAACTTTGGGGATAAGGACTAGTTCTCTAATCCTCTCTCTCCTTTTGATATTTAAATAAATAGTGGAACGTGCACACCGCTCGCTAGCAGTTCGTCCGATCCCTCGTGCACCGCCGCGCCCCATCATAGCTCAGTTATTAAACTATAGGGATCATGACTCAATTCTACGAATGGCCAGGGAGAAGGGCTCCATCAGCTTTCAAGGAGATGCATTGCCCTTTTTTCCGGACTTCATGACAGCAGTGCAAGCAGCCAGGAGCGAATTTGTGCCAGTTAAAAAGTTGCTAAGGGCGGAGGATATCCCTTACGCCATGCTGTACCCGGCTCGCCTTAGGATTGGCCCAGAGGGTGCCTCCAAGATCTTCACCAACCCAAAAGCTGCATTAGATCACACCAAAACCTTGAAAAAATGCAGGCAAGAAGTCTCTAACGACCCGGACGACGAGGAACAGTAAATCAGTATACTAGACCCCCATTTCAGTGGAGGTTACAGCAGTCCTCCTTGACTGACCCTGTCTTTCGGGCCACAATAGGAAACGCCATTAGGAACTTTTTTGCAGAAAATGAGGGATCGGTCGACAGTGCAGGGACACTTTGGGAGGCTTTTAAAGTGACCATACGAGGGGAGTGCATTGGAGCGCAGGCGGGAGTCCTGAAAGATCACGGAAATAGAAGCCCGGGGCAGGCAGCGCAGATCTCCATGCTGGAGTGGGAGTATGAATTGAGCCCCACACCAGCGACACTTGCCAAAATCAGGGACCATCATTTCAGAGCATAACCAAACAGCCGATCAAGAGATCCTGCATAGATCTACAAGGTATAAAGTGTTATTATGGGGAGGGTGGTAGGCCTAGTCACCCACTGGCTCAAAAGATTACAATGCCGAGGGGTTAGGAACATATTGTTGAGATGCTGGATGGGGATGCTGTTGCGCGACACTCCACTTCGGACATTAGTAAGATACTCTGAGATTTTTACACCGAATTATATGGGGATAGACCCTCGGTTAGCGAGGCAGAGATCTCCAGTTATCTGGAGGACATCGCGCTTGGGTGGCTCTCTGAGGGCCAGAGAGAGTATTTGATGCAACCTTTTGATGTGGAAGATGTGAAGGAAGCTATAATGTCCCTCCCCACATGCAAAGCCTCAGGCCTTGATGGGTTACCTAGTGAGATTTATAAGGCTTATATTGAGGAACTGGCACCAAAATTGTTGGAAGTATATGCTGAAGCGTATGAGTCAGGTACGCTGCCTCCATCTCTGAAAGAGGCGCTTATTGTCACACTGTTAAAGCCTGAGAAGGAGGCGAATAAATGTGAGTCATATAGGCCCTTGTCCTTAATTAATATTGATACTAAGATTTTGGAGAAATTAATTGCGAATAGATTGCAGCCACTGGTCCCAAAGCTGATTCTCCCGGATCAGTCAGGATTCGTCCCCAAGCGATCAACTGTTCACAATTTATGAACCATCTTTGCAGTGTTACACTATTTGGATTCGGACTTCCCAGTGGTTGCAGTGCTGCTAGCTGCAGCAAAAGCCTTTGATTCATTACAATGGGGGTATATGTTTACTGTTTTGCAGAGAATGGGTATGCCGCCCTTCTTTTTGAAATTGGTGCGATTGCTATACGTTGAACCAGTGGCCCGGCTGCGGGTTAATGGGTGGATTTCAGACGCCTTTCCATTTAAGAGAGGCACCAGACAGGGATGCCCCCTGTCCCCGATGCTGTTTTCCTTGGTACTTGAACCCTTGGCCTGCAAGAGCCGACAAAAACACGCAGATCCTGCTCTAAGGTTTCGACAGCGACCGTTCGCTGTTTCCTTGTACGCGGACGTTATGATGCTGTACGTTTGTGAGCCGGCCACATATCTCCTGGCCCTGCTGCGGGAATATGTGGTATTTGAGAGGTACTCGGGTCTGGGAATAAACTGGGTGAAGTCCACAGTGTTCCCGTTGACTGATGGTACTCAGGAGCCTGAGTTGAATTTCCCGCTTTCCTGGTCAACTGACCCTGTGAAGTATCTGGGGATATGGATACATAGGGACCCGGAGGTGGTTCTGACCATGAACTTTGGGTGTGCCATTACTAAAATCACGGAGCAAGTCTCACGCTTGACTCGTTTGCCCCTCTCACTTGCGGACAGGATTGCAGTAGTAAAAATGACTATTTTGCCCAGGCTTTTTTATCTCTTTGTCAATATCCCAATGCGACTGAATGTGGCACTTTTCAATACATTACAGTCCTGCCTACTATTGCTTGTGTGGGCTGGGAAGCAGCCAAGGTGCAGCTGGAATACTCTAGCGCTACTGTTTGATCGAGGTGGGTTTGAGGCACCTGATTTGCGTTTGTATTATTTGTGCGCTCAAGTGCAATTCGCACACTACTGGTATTTCCCACAGCTTTATCTTCCACATACTGCTGTAGGGGCAGATACTGCTGGGTGGGGAGGGCACCACCAGGAAGGAAATAAATTCGGTCAAGTGCACTGTCTGGGCGTGGAAGACTCTTGCTAAAAGCGCTCGGCTGGTGTATATTGTTGCCCCTGCTATGCCGATCACTGCGCATCCGGGTATCTCTGTGGCCCAGGAACAGGGGGCTCTAAGGGTACTGCAGATGGCAGGATTCACTAAGCTTGGCGACGTGTACTCAAATGGCTTTTTCAATCCTTTCGTTGATTTTCAGGCAGGGCAAACATATAATGCAATGCTTAGTTTTACAATTTCAAGGGTGCAGCAGGCGGTTCGGTCCATATACCCTGAGTTTCCAGCAGAGCTAAAAACCCTAAAGGCATTACAGGCGGTCCTGTCCGGGGAGGAGTGCAGTGGGCTGATCACTAGATTGTATAACGCTTCCTAAAGGGAGAGTGGGCTGGTGGACCCCCCTTCGCTTGAGAAATGGAATGCGGTGCTCGAGACCCCCTTGACACTTGAGAGTTGGGAGTTCTGCTGTGGGATGACTGGTCACCTGACCGCTAATTGTAATCTTCGTATTATACATTTCAAATATTACTCACCAGTTGTAATACACACCTATACAGTTAAGGAGATTTGGGTTGAGGGAGATTCCAAGGTGCACCAGATGCAGGCAAGACAGAGCTGATTTCATGCATCTGGAGTGGGGTTGCGCTGTTATATTTGCTTTTTGGCAGCGAGTTGTACAGGTGCTCACTGAAATAACACTCGAAAGAATTGAATGTACTCCCGAATTGTGCTTGCCTGGCCTGGTAAAGAAGCTTAAACCATGCAATAGGCGTATTGTTGCAATATCTACCCTGTATGAAAAGCGCTCAATCGCAATGCACTGGGGCGCCAAGACGGGCCCCACTTTGCTGAAGTGGATTCGCGATTTGGTGTATTGTAAAGAACAGATGGGGATATATGCTGAAGAGCTACCTGTTGCCTCAAGACCAGAAGATTTCTGGGCGCCGCTGTCTTTGTTTCTGCTAGAAAACCCGCACCTGCGCTGAACTGTTAGGAATGACTGCCTAGATTGGCTATAGAACATTGTGATAGAATATACTTAACTCCCGGAGGAAGCCCCGTATTGCACAAATTGTAAATATGCTCTATATGCTGTACCTGCTGAATGGGATGGGTTGGGCTGGGGGTGGGATTGGGTATGATTTAAGGTATCAGGAAAACATTTTATATCCTCTTTGGCACAGCTCATGTTTGCAGGGTTGGCCTCTTCGAATTCTGCTTGTAGTATTCTGCAAATTAATAAAAAATAAAGGAAACAAAGATTATTAACTTCAATCTCGCTAACTCTATAAAAAAAGCTTGCAGATGCAACACTACCTTCTGAATTATGTACTATTAAATTATTTATTTGAGGTGGCTCCACAAATCCACTGTGACGTTACACTGGGGGCCGCGCTGAGAGCTCCTATCACGAGAGAAAAAGAAATGAATGCCCCCCAGTTCTATTAGCTGATGTCGGCCCCGGGCACCCCATCTTCCTGGGCCCGGCCTTTTTTGATTAAAAAAAAGAGAGAGGGATCGCTTGCCCCCCGGGCCAATTTTGGCCCCGGGGACCCCATCCCCCAGGGCCCGGCCATTCCATTTTTTTTAAATAAAGGAAGGGGGGCTGCGTGGCCCCCCTCTCGGGCCATTATTGGCCCCAAAGACCCCATCCCCCGGGGCATGATCTCTGTGTTTGGGACCGCGGGGGGAGCCCCAATGCCCCCACGGTCCCAGCCAGCTCCCCGCCTCCTGTGGGAGCTGGCATTGCTACTGGACAAAGGGAGCGGCTTACATCCAGCTCCCTTTGCCCAAAAACATGGAAGGGGGAGCTGTTTTTCTGCTCTCGCTTCCATGAAGCGAAGCAGAAGTTTGCTATGGCAGGGCGGGAGCAGGGCCCTGCCCTACCATATCAAACTGCAATGTCTCGGGGGTGGGCACCCCAGGACATTGCTGGAGCCAGCCCAGGGGAGTGGTGGTCCCCAGGGCCATGAAGGGCTCCTGGAGGGTGCCCTCCCAGCATGTTTAAAGCCCCGGGGAGGTGCTGGTCACCGGGGCCGTGTGTTAATCAAAAACTGCCCCGGGGAGGTGGTGGTCCCTGGGGCAGTGTGGGGGGGGCTAGAGCCCCCCACACCATATTAATTTTTAAAAAAGCCCCGGGGAGGTGGCAGTCCACGGGGCTGCTGGGTGGCCGCGAGGCCCCCCGCCCACAATTAAGTAAAGCCCCCATGCATTTTTTTTTAAAAGCCCCGGGAGGTGGTGGTCCCCGAGGCTGCGGGGGGCCCATATGGCCCTTGCATATCTTTAGCATAGCCCAGGGGAGGTGGTGGTCCCCGGGGCTGTGGGTCCGGCAGGCCCCTGCATCACAATTGAGCATTGCCCCCGGGACCTGGCCCACCCAGGGGCTTCAAGAACACAAAGTGCGGGAGACCGCACTTCATTTTTTTTTTTTAATTTCGGCGGGAATCATGGACCCTATGTGAATACCATCGAGAGAAAAAAATTTAAATGTTTTTTTGGGCCCTCGGGGTCCCTGTGGGACCTCCTAAGCAGGCCTAGGGGGTCAGGGTGTTCCTACCCTGCCCCCTTTTCTTGTTTTTTTACCTTTTTACTTGTGACTCAGTTCAACTGAGTCACAAGATGGCTGCCAACCCTTCCTGGTTTGAAGTGTTGGCAGCCAATCAGAGTCAGGCTTGAGATCGGGAGGGTTTGCGGATCCACCGCGGTCAACAGATATCATTATTTTTTTAATCTGAATTTCTCAGGAACTACTAAATGGATTCACTCCATTTAATAAAAAGGTCGCTTTCTGAACCAAGAGCGACCTTTTTGCCAAATTTGTTGTAATTCCGTTCAGCAGTTCGGGCTGTAGCCTTGTCTAAAGTTTCCTATGGAAATTAGCATGGAGAAAACGCGTTTTGGGACCCCCTTTTTTTCACACCCCCCACTTGACGAATCACCCCGAAACTTTCAAGACAGGAGCCATTACTTTTGAAAATTTCGCGAACATTCGTCAAACGGCGTCAAAGATATTGGCAAAAGAAAAAACGCGTTTTGAATAGAAACAAGGTCCTAACTATATATAAAATATATATAAAATTAAATGTGTTAAAATAAACAATATCGGATATCTGTCACGTTTGTGATGGATTGTTCCATCCGCAGAGATCTAAATAAGGCCCAAAGTCTTCCGATACCCATTCATATGTCTAATCTTCTGCTGTCCGGCAGACCAAATGCAGGGTGATGCACCGTGAGGGAGTGTTCTCCTACCCGTCTAAACTCTGACACAGCATATAAGCAACAACTTCATGAGAAATCAATAACTTTGGGGCCGATTCACAGAACTTATCTGAGATAAAATCCTAAACTTACGACTTTTGGTATTCACAGAAGGCATTTAGTAGTAGTAAAGTTAGGACTCCTAACTTTACTACTACTAAATGCCTTCTGTGAATACCAAAAGTAGTAAGTTTAGGATTTTATCTCAGTTTAGTAGTAGTAAAGTTAGGAGTCCTAACTTTACTACTACTAAATGCCTTCTGTGAATACCAAAAGTCGTAAGTTTAGGATTTTATCTCAGATTAGTTCTGTGAATCGGCCCCTTTGTCTTTCACATAAGCCTCTTTAAAAGCTCAGTACTTTGCATCACGGGCCACAACTTCAAACGACAGTATTGTGGCTGTTTGTGGCAAACCCAGAGTAAAAGCATTCCATTGTGTCTATACTTTGTCTCTCCACCGTGTTTTGAAAGGCAGACAGGAAATAATTGTTCAAGAGACAACCGCCTATTATTATGAAGAATAAATTGAAGCTAGTCGACTTAATGGATATGTGATTTTCCAGCACGCTGATGATGTAATTAATGCCAATCTCCATTAAAGAAAGCTTTTTTCTGGTTTCCATTAGTATATATATTAAATGCGGTACATCTGTTCTAAAATCACGTTTTTTTCTATGACAGAGAAAGTCAACTCAAAAATATAGAAAGAAAACGTAGTATAATCAGTTATGATCATGGTCCTTAGCGGTATGCAATTACAATCACCTTACATTCCACAATAATATCTGCATAAAGTGTTCCTCCTTTCTCATAGAATAAAATGATATGCTGTTTCTCCTTGAACTGCTAGTACCTAGGCAACTGGTGATTTAAGACAGTGACACTTGAGAAGCAGTGCAACTTTCAAGCGTAAAATAAATTGTTCACTAGCTTCAAATGTTAAACTTTAGCAAATGTTACAAAGATTATTTTGGCAAATGAAATATATAAATTCAGACAGGTATCAATTTAGAAATACATCCGGACATCTTGAAACATTTAAAGAACATTTCAGCAGGCAATGCTAATCACATTTGCAAATTCACATAGACGTTCAGAAAGTTTGACCTTCCCCTTCACATTCTTTCTCAAATGTGGTACACATTTCAGTAAATGTGTAAAGTTTGCTGTGTGCTTAATGAACCGCGCGCATAATCATATTTAACAAGAATTGTAACACAGGAGAACAGCCTGCAAGTAGTGATTTGAAGAAACATTTCTACAGCTTTATAAAGTATGAAATAAAAATGGAAATGATCTTATATTGCAGAAACACGGACACATACATATTCACATGCAGTTGTGCCCTTTCATTTAAGGCGTATTTGTTTATCGTTTTTGCAATGCAATGGGAAGCTATGTCCAAAGGTGTTCGGGGCAATGTATATAAGTTAATAAGTAAAAGACAATTCAACATGATGCATAATTGACATGAGCCATTGTTGCAGGCCATGGGACCACACCTGAAAAGTGCAGTGGTAAAAACGATTATTTATCTAATACTGCGTCAATCAATGGCTACTTGGCTCCAAAAATGAGATGTGTGGAAGGAGAGTCAAACAACGCTATTATTCCATCACTGGCACAATTGTAGTCCTGTCTAGAGATAGGTAAAGCGCAATTCAAGACCATTCTAGACTATAACTGTTAGACCTGGTATCCTTGGTGTGGTTTTCTCCCTAACATTTTGTATTCAACCCTGCTGTTTGCTGACTTCGTTTTTGTTGGCTTTGGACTCAGGGCCATTCACCACTGCTAGCCGGTGCTAAAGTACTTGTGCTCGCTCTTTAAAACATGGTAGAATTGGCTTATACCCAATCAGCAGATTTAATTTACTTGAAAGTCCTTAGTAAAGTGGTAGTTCCTGTACCCAGGGCCTGTATAGTAAATGCAACTATTATGTCTGCAGCACTGATTGTGCCATCCAATTAAGGAGCACTTTAAACATGTCTCAGGTCTGCCATTGCAGCCTCTGTGTGCAGTTTATAAACTGTCATGTTGATCTGGTAAGATAACCGTTTGCTAGGCCCAAACATTCCTTTTTAATACATGTACATCACTCCTAGGGTGGGCTCTGGACAGCCCAGAGGGCAGAGTTCAGCGTATTTAAAACGTGGGACATTTACATTTTAGTTTTTCATGTGCTGGTAGTGAAAAACTCTTAAATGCATTTGTCATTACTGGAAGGCCTGTCTCTCCTGATGTAAAAGTCCCTAAGGTCCGACTCCATCTTATGTAGGCCCTGACTCTTCATTCATAGAAGTCACCATCTTCCTCAACTTAGACAATGGACCTTGCTATATTCCCTGATTAATGCAGAATAATTGTCATGCCTGCCTTTCAACGCAGACGTTGCCAGACCTTATCTTTCTAAGAACTATGATATCATCAAGTTCTTTGATTAATGACATAGATAGAACATCTATGGTGACATTTGTCTGTGTCAAATGTCTCCTCATCATGTCAAGGTTTACTAAGAACACATACAAACAGATAACCAAATTATTGTAGTCTAAATTGACATCCGTTAGCCTTTTATGTTCATAAGGAGATGTCACTTGACCACTTGTCAGGAGAGGTCCTTCACCCAGATTATTACGTGAGATGCTGCCAGAGACGGTCTCACACTTTGCATACAATACATCTCGCCTCTCGCCTCTCGCCTGAAGCTGATAAAGCCACATCCCGCAGTGAGTATTTGCCATTCGCAAGGAACACTGTCTTCATGCCTCCGCTGATAAAGACAGCCTTTGCTGACAACAAGGTATGCAGTGCGCCTTTTCCCCTAAGAAGTCTAGACTACAAGTAGCTCTGCCTTTCATGCTCTCATAGTACAGCGCATAGAAATAGGCATTAGGGTGTTAGGTTCTAGATAACATTTTAAATTACATTTTAACAATGCTGGAAATGTTCATCTTGTTCTTATTAATTATAACGTGTCAGGTAGAGAGCTTAGGTGTGCCTGGATGGAGCATCACTGTCAGGACGGGAGGGCTGAGCTGGTCACCGCACTACTTGAACTTGAATAGGCTGTGTCCTGCTGTCACACAAAGGGCTGCATACCCCCTGTAGTTAGTCTGGAGCCAGGTCAAAGAAGGCAGGACGCCTGTGGCCTTCAAAGTGAAACGTGTAGAAGCCTGTCCCAATTCAAAGGAGGGCCCAGGTATAAATATTTGACAGAGACACCAAGTCTTTAGTAAGCAACTGGACCTGTGTATACTCTGCCAGGAAGAAGGACGGCTGTACTGCTGAAAGGACTGCCACTTTGCTGGACTGCTGCTCTGAAGAAACTGCTGCCCTGCTGTTCTGACCTGCTGCCCTCTTGCCTAGGTGAGAAGGACTGGACCTGTATCTGTTGAAACCCAGGACCCCAAAATGAATCCAAATGCTAGTTGGATGGCCTGCTGACTAGAGCCTCAGTGACAGAAAGCTCCAACATCATAGAATGAATCCAGCACCTGGACACTGCCATATGTGAGTATTACCCTGCCAAGTGGTGCCACCACAGCCCTGGACTCTAGGAAGTGGGTCTAATGGTGCTCTGCCAGCTCATCTATGGACCCAGCAGAACGGACGCCTCACTTTGCTGAGCGGTGTAATCATGAGCAAAAAGGACACATAATCTCTGCTGCATGGGTTCACCTGATGCCATGACTGTACATCAACCCCGCAGCCCACATTGGAACCACCGCCTGTGTAAATTTTTCCTGATGCAAGCCCTTGCATTCCAAATCTCTCTCAACAGCAGCCTCGACGATGGTGCAGGTTCTCACAACATAACCACATAGCTCCTCATAGCTGATGCATCAGCTCCACTGCACAGCACATTCTTGATACCGGACTTCGCATCACAAGACCTCATCGACGGTATTCTGGACGGCCATGCAGGACCTCGCATCACAGCTTTGCAGCTCCTCGGACCCGACTCATCCCCTCGGATGCTCAATGCATCCTCCGCGCGGACCAACCACAACCAAGATTTAATGAACTCTTGTTCAGCGGGCCTAACTGGGTCCCTGTAGCTCCATCGTGGTTGGCCTGATTTTGTGACTTTGTCTCAGTCCTGAGAAAAACAGATATCCACAGTTGGTGATTTGTGCTTTATGGTGCTATTTTCATGTAAATCTTTAAACTTCCATGTCAATGATTCTACTGATAAGATTTTTGTAGTTTCAGCCTTGTTTTATTAATTAAAAATGATTCCTGTGATGTGTTTTCACTTTAATTCTGTTTGAAGGGCTGAATAAGTACTGTTAGACCTGGCATTCTTGGCATAGTTTCCCCAGACTTTTTGCCTTCTCACCTCCTGTTTTTGACTATTGTGTTGAGTCCGTTTTTGATGGTTTTAGGAATCTAGGCACTTTACCTCTTCCAACCAGTGCTAAAGTGCATGTGCTTTTTATGTAAACCATGGTAACATTGGTTAATCTATAATTGGCATATTTGATTTACTTATAGATCCCTAGTAAAGTGCACTACATGTATCCAGGGCATGTAAATCAAATGCCACCAGTGGCCCTGCAGCACTGATTGTGCCCCCCTACTCAAGAAGCCCTTCAAACATATCTCAGGCCTGCCACTGAAGAGCCTGTGTGTGCAGATTCAAACTGCCATTACGACCTGGCAAGTTGCCAGGACCAAACCTTCCTTTTTATTTTATATAGGTCACCCTTCAGGTAGGCCCTGCACAGCCCATGGACAGGGTGCAGTGTATTTAAAATGTCGGACATTTACTTTGAAGTTTTATATGTCCTGTTAGTAAAATACTCTTAAATTTGTTATTCTCTACTTCAAGGCTTATCTCTCCCATAAGATAACATTGTGATTGCCTTATTACATTTTATAATTGTACTTTCCAATTGGGAAAAGATGGGACTCCCAAATTTGGTATCTCTGTAATCACAACTTATGATAAAGTTGGTTTTCAAATTGCAATTCTGAAAATGTCACTTTTAGAAAGTTGCCATTTTCTTACTGTAACCATGTGGTGCCTTCTGCCTGTCTCTGGAATATCCATCTGGGGTGGGTGATAGCTGGCTTTCTGCATTCCCTCTAGACAGCCACACAGAAAGGAAGGGTAAGTGTGCCTGAGTGGCCATCTGCATGCTGATGGTTCATCCTGAGCAGGATGTAAAGGAGGACCTGACACTTAAACCTGAAAGGGCTGTGTCCTGTCCACACACAAAGGGTTCCATGCCCCCCTCAAATGAGTCTGGAGCAAGGGCAGGAAAGAAAGGGACTCTGTGTACTTCAAAGCATCTCCTAGAAGTCTCTCCTATTCCATAGGCCCAACTGGGTATAATCACTTGACCTTTGACACAACCAAATCAGAACTCTTCAGGAACTATGGACATTCTACTAGGAAGAAGGACTGGTGTGCTAGAGTGATTGCTACTTTGATGAACTACTGTGCTGTGTTGGCCTGCTCCCTCTTGCCTGGGAGTGAGAAGGACTGGAACTGCATCTTTTCATCCCAGAACAAAAGTATTATCAAGGGATTGTTGGCTTGCTGCCTGTTTCTGAAATCTCAAGGACATCAAATAATTCACCCCGCAACCAGCATCTGCACTCTGTGTGCTGTGAATCCTGCCCTGCCAAGTGGTGCCAATCTAGTCATGTGCCTTTGAAATTGAGTTTTCTTTGCTACAACAAAGAAAATCCACACACCAATGACGTTGTGCTGATTGGAATTGGCACATCTCCTTCAAAACCGATGCATTGTTGCTGCTGCATGAACCGCAGACACCTCATTGCCAACAGTGCAACGCATCATGCCCTGTTTCATCCAACACTTTACGCAGCTTGGAGCCAAAGCGTCCTGCACACATTGCCTACAGCCCAGCAATTTGATGATGATGCATCACCCCGATGTTCATCGCATCGTGATTCTCAACGCATCTTCGACTTTGTACAGCTTGGAACCGACTGATCACCCCATCTGTGAGATCAAGAGCGACACATCACCTCCTTTGCTTCACGTACTGTCCTCGACATCAATGCATCCATTGTACTGTTCACCGGCCAAGGGTGGTCCCTATAGCGTGACCAGATAGCCCCCGGTTGGTGCTATCTGCCTCTTGACGTTTACTGATTGGATTTTTATTGTTTTAGTCTGGTTTTTCTCATAAAGATATTGGTTATTTTTCTACACTAGTGTGAAGTTCTTTTGTGGTGTTTCACTGTGTTACTGTGTGTTGTGTGCACAAGTACTTAACACATTGTCCCTAAGTTAAGCCTGACTGCTCTGTGCGAAGCTACCAGATGGTTGAGCACAGGTTTGTTTTGGGTTTGCGTGTGCCTCACTCACCCTGACAAGGATTGTGGCTGCTTCTTGAATAGAGTTTCATTCACCCCCCCTCAACCAATAACCCATTTTATGATAATAACCATTATGATTATTATTGTCCTTCTGTAGGACAAAGTACTTGGCTCCTACATCTAAACAGAGAATGATGGAGGAAGAGTAAGGAGTGCTGGTAAGGGTTGTGTCCTGAAACTGATGGGCTATGGCTGTTCCATTGGCAATTTGGGTGATACAAACTTAGGTGTACATCCTCCAATGTAGAAAAAGAGATAGTTTGGATAAGAAGTAATAGGCTCACAATTATTCTAAAATGGCTGAGTAGCTGGATTAGAGTATTATAAGCACTACGTTATGTCTGACAGAAGGCAATTTCTTCTACTGCAATTATCCTACTGGGCACTTTTCTTCATCCCTTACATTTGTTATCCTGGGCGACCAATAACAGAGCAGGATTAGGATGATGAGACATGTGGGAGCAGAGAAATAAACTGAAACATGGTGAAGCATAAAAATCAGCATAAAAATACATGGAGGAAGGTTCCTAGTGCAATACAAAAACAGTTAATTAGGTACTTTATATCACAATGTACACCGCTGTTGCTGCTCATTCTTTAAAAAAAAAATCTTGTCTATGTCCACAGCATCCGCTGTATCCTTGCTGAGTATACCCCAACATCTCTTGCTAGTTCTACAACCATGAATAAAAAACACTGAAACAGATGTCTGTAACACTTTAAATTACAGAATGATCCTCAAAGCCACTGCACTGATAGATTACACGTCCGTACCTTTAAGAAACAGTCTGACAGAGGTAAGTGGTCCGCTGTGCAGAAGTACACACACAGGAAAATACCAGAGGCAAATCGAGATCACCTATGAAGTCATCCATGTCTTTTGATAAAGTAACTGATGATAAACCTTCCACTGTTGCTTCTTCCAGCTAGAGGAGTATATATGCATGCTATGTTAATGTAATTTTATTACTGTTTTATCACACCTCTGATGGATATGATTTATTTCCTTTTCTCCTACATTGTTGTTCAATACACCATGTATATCTCATACTGTATTTGTACATGCAAACCTCCTAGATGGACTTTATAACTCCATGGTGTGGTTCTTCTCATAATCTGTTTACTACAGTCCTGGTCAGATGAAAATGGTCAGTTTGTTTTAGCCAAGCTTAAAATTGGTGATAACATATTAGGAGTGGGTTCTATTTATGCCCCCATTTGGAACAAAGCTCCTTTTTCCCCTCATCTAAATAGAATTCTAATGGAGATGGGATTTTCCAAAATAGCTCTGGCGATGACTGGAGTCTTGCCTCGGATGAGATCTTAGACAGAACACTGAGAGACATCCGTGAAGATCATGGGTTGACTGATATCTGGAGTTTACTACATCCTTCAGATAAGGGGTTTACATATCACTCTGCAGTACATGATTCCTATTCTAGAATAGACTATTTCCTTATTTCACATTCTATCATACCACAAGTACTTGATTGTGACATTTTAAAAATTGCACTTTCAGATCATGCTCCTATCAGTCCACAGCTTGATTGGGGTCTGAAACACCCTTGTAGGAAACCATGGTGGTCAAACATATCCCGATACAAACTACCAACAGAAAATTCACAAATACAATCACTTTTGACTACTTATATGAAAGACAACAAAGGTTCAGTTTCTTCTCCACAAATTTTGTGGGCAGCTGCAAAAGCCACCATTAGGGGTCAATTTATGAGAGATTCTGCCATAGCCAATAAACGTAGAACCGAACAACAGACCATTTTAGAAAATGATATCAAAACCCTGACACATGCTCATTTTACCAATCCAACTGAAGCTTCCAGATGTAGATTTGAAAAGAGTAAAATGAAGCTTAATAAACTATATACTTCAAAAGCAGAATATATGTTATGCAGACTTAAGGCTCGAAATTACGAACAAAGAGAAAAAGCTGGTTGTTTACTAGCGGCATGATTAAAACAGAGAAAAGCTATGACAGCAATTCCAGCTATTTATATCTCTGAAGGTAAGCTAATAACTGAGACTCAGGAAATAGCTAATACATTTGCAGATTATTATGAGAAGTTATATAGCTCAGAGGTTGATGATGATCACCACAAAGATGAGGAATTTTTGATAAAATAACACTCCCCTGCCTCAATTAAGAGGATCGGCTCATACTGGCAGGCGAAATAACAAAGGATGAAATTGCCCTAGCAATCTCTAATCTTCCATACAATAAGGCACTGGGAGAAGATGGTTTTCCTGGGGAATTTTACTATTGGGTAAAACCAGAAGCAATAGACGCCCTTTATGATGCCTATAAAGAAGCAGAGGAAACTGGTAGACTCTCCTCACTCACAAATAAAGCTATCATAACGTCACTTCCCAAACCTGAGAAAGATCCATTATACTGCAGTAGCTATCGACCAATTTCCCTTCTGAATGCAGATTGAAAAATATTAGCCACCATTCTTGCCAAAAGACTCAAACAAGTTATCTCTAAACTCATACATAATTCTCAAGTGGGATTCATGCCAGGCAGAAACTCTTGTCACATCTACACGTTGGCTCACATACTCTTGCTTTCCAAGGATGCTGGAGAAGACAAAGTAGCCTTATCCTTAGATGCCAAGAAGGCCTTTGACAGTATTGAATGGAGCTATATGTTCCGTACACTACAAAGGTTCAATCAATCAATTAATCAATCACAAGATTTGTAAAGCGCACTACTTACCCGCGAGGGTCTCAAGGCGCTGAGGGAGAGGAGGGGGGGTGTTGCCGCTACTGGTCGAATAGCCAGGTCTTGAGTCGTCTCCTGAAGGTCAGCAGGTCTTGGGTCTGTCGTAGGTTGAGGGGAAGGGTGTTCCAGATCTTGGCGGTGTGGTGAGAGACAGATCTTCCTCCGGTGGTGGTTCTCCGGATGCGCGTGACGGTGGCCAGGGAGAGGTCGGCGGAGCGGAGTTGACGGTTGGGAACGTAGAAGGAGAGTCGACTGTTGAGGTAGGCTGGGCCGGTTTTGTGGAGTGCCTTGTGTGCGTGGATCAGGAGTTTGAAGGAGATTCTCTTGTCGACGGGGAGCCAGTGCAGGTTTTTCAGGTGGGGGGTGATGTGGCTGTGGCGTGGAATGTCGAGGATCAGGCGTGCAGAGGCGTTTTGGATTCTTTGCAGTCGTTTGATGAGCTTGGTCGGGGCTCCTGCGTAGAGGGCGTTTCCGTAGTCGAGTCTGCTGCTGACGAGGGCCTGGGTGACTGTTCTTCTCGTGTCTGTCGAGATCCACCTGTAGATCTTGCGGAGCATGCGGAGGGTGTTGAAGCAGGAGGAGGAGACTGCGTTGACTTGCTTGGTCATGGTGAGCGTTGAGTCGAGGATGACTCCCAGGTTGCGTGCATGGTCGGTTGGTGTCGGGGGTGCCCCTAGTGACGAGGGCCACCAGGAGTCATCCCAGGCTGATGGGTTGGAGCCGAGGATGAGGATCTCCGTCGTGTCTGTGTTCAGCTTAAGTCGGCTGCACTTCATCCAGTCGGCGACGGCTTTCATTCCTTCGTGGAGGTTGGATTTGGCGGTGAGGGGGTCCTTGGTGAGGGAGAGGATCAGTTGAGTGTCGTCGGCGTAGGAGATTATGTTGAGGTCGTGCTGTCGGGCGATGCGTGCGAGTGGAGCCATATAGATGTTGAACAGTGTCGGGCTGAGGGAAGATCCCTGGGGTACGCCGCAGATGATCTCGGAGGCTTCGGATCGGAATGGGGGGAGGCGGACGCTCTGTGTTCTGCCAGAAAGGAAGGAGGTGGTCCAATCCAGGGCCTTGTCTCGGATCCCTGCGTCGTGGAGGCGTGTGCGTAGTGTGCGGTGGCAGACAGTGTCAAAGGCGGCAGAGAGGTCCAGGAGGATGAGGGCCGCCGTCTCGCCGTTGTCCAGCAGGATCCTGATGTCGTCTGTGGCGGCGATGAGGGCGGTCTCGGTGCTGTGGTTGCTGCGGAATCCTGACTGGGAGGGGTCCAGGATGCTGTTATCTTCGAGGTAGCGGGTGAGCTGTCTGTTGACGATCTTCTCGATGACCTTAGCTGGGAATGGAAGCAGGGAGATGGGCCGGAAGTTCTTGAGGTCGCTCGGGTCCGCCTTGGGTTTTTGAGTAGGGCGTTGATCTCAGCGTGTTTCCAGCTCTCTGGGAAGGTCGCGGTCTCGAAGGAGAGGTTGATGATGTTGCGCAGGTGGGGTGCGATGGAGCTGCCGGCTTTGTTGAAGATGTGGTGTGGAAAAGGGTCTGATGGGGAGCCGGAGTGGATTGTGCCCATGGTCTTTATTGTGTCCTCGGTGTTCACGTTGACCCAGGCTGTCAGTGGGTCGTGGTCGATGGGGTGCGGCGGGTCTGATGTGCCGGGGCCTGTTGGGGTCATCCGGGAGTCGAAGCTGTCGTGGATGTCGGCGATCTTGCGGTGGAAGAAGGTGGCGAGGGAATCACACAGGGCTTGCGACGGCGGGATGTCGTTGGCGTTGGAGCTGGGGTTGGAGAGTTCCTTCACGATGCTGAAGAGCTCCTTGCTGTTGTGTGCGTTGTTGTCGAGGCGGTCTTTGAAGGAGGTCCTCTTGGCGGACCTGATGAGGTGATGGTGGTTGCGGATGGCGTCTTTGTGGGCTGCACGGCTGTCCGGAGTCTTCTCGCTGTGCCATTTGTTCTCCAGTTTGGGATTAGGCAATGAATATATCTCTAAGGTCAAATTGTTATATGAGACAATATCCGCACAAGTGAATTGTGGTGGTTTCCTTTCAAAATCTTTTTAAGTGCAAAGAGGAACCCACCAGGGTTGCCCTTTATTGCCCCTTTTATTTCTTCTTGCACTTGAACCGCTGGCTGCGGTAATAAGACAGTGTTCAAAAATAGCAGGCATTCCTACACCAGCAAGGAGCACAAAAATACTTCTTTATGCAGATGACATATTGCTCACACCTATTGATCTGCCTACTTCACTTCGACACTGTCACGGGGCAGAGGAACCAGGGGACTGCAATGGACACCTGACCCACTGGTATGACGCGCCTGCTACAGACCAAACTCTTTTTTTACAGCAGCAGGAGGACTGGAGGCAACAATCCCTCCCCTCGTGTGGAAGCATAGTGGACGAAGGATGCTGTCCCTTTAACTGGGATGCGGAATCACCTGCCTCCTCCCCTATCAATGACGCGGACTGGAGCCGGCCAATAAAGAGGACGGAGACCCGGAAGGAGGTGTGTTACACCACCGGAGGACGAGAGGACGCGGAGGAAGGAGAGGAACGGAGAGCAGCGGGAGTGCCAGCAAGCGCCGAGGACGTCCGAGAAGGAGCAGAGACACTACGAGTGCCAGGAGACCACCGGACCCACGATTCGCCCAGCCACGTTCCAGGAGGAGCGTGGCTTTCAGAGGTACGAGGGCGGTTTGCGGGTTGGGTAGGGAGGCGGGGAAGACCCGACGGCTAAGGGAGACAGTCCCTGCTTGATCCTTCTTGAGGTTTACTCCCCTCCCTGCACACACACTCCTTTTCCTAGACGTGCGGCACTGGATTGAAGTGTTCCCCTTCACCACCCCCTCCCTCCTTTGCACCACAGTGCACATAACACTCACGACGTTTCCCCATTTCCTCCCTTTTCCCCGAGAGCCACCGGAGACCGGGAAGAGATCGGAAGGTCGGAGGACCAGGCAGCAACACCCCGAAGACGACCTCCGTCCAGAGACGCCATTCAGGAGGAGAGAGTCACCTCAGCCCCTCCTAACTCTAAGAGGAACTCTGGCTTCCAATAGGAGGCGTGTACTCCATACAATAAAACCCTGTCTATACAAACCTACGTCCCTGCCCCTTTCTTCGACCCCGCTACAACTGGTGTCAGAAGTGGGATCTACTGACTCCATCTGCACAACCGAGATGGACGCACTCATCCAACACCTTGTGAAGGGGCAGGAAAAACTGGGATGGGCTGTGGAGCGGCAAATGAAGTCAGCCCAGGCGGACCGCGAAGTATTCAAAGACACAATCACGGGCCAAATGGATGGTCTACAGAAGATGATGGCCGACCGGCCCTCTGCCTTGTTGCCTGAGCCCCGGGCGGTACATCATTCACCCTCGGGGATATCCCTACAAAAATATATGGCTGGTGAGGATCCAGACGCTTTCCTGCTCAATTTTGAGCGAGCGGCCAGGGCTTGTGGGTGGCCTATGGAGAAGTGGCCGTTCTTCCTAGCCCCTCTATTGACGGGGGAGGCCCAGGCCGCGTACCAGGTGGCCAACGCCACCGGAGACACCCCATATGAGGACATCAAAGCGATCATACTGGACCACTTGGGCCTAGACGCGGAGGCATACCGGGTGCGATTCCGGAAAGAGAAGGGTACCCAAGGGGAAAACCCCAAAACGCTGTTCTTCAGGCTTAAGATGGCAGCGGTTAAATGGTTGACCCCGACTGTGAGCTCCAAGGAGGACATTATGGATAAAATATATCTGGAGCAGTACTTGGACGCCCTCCCTTTTCACACACAAAAGTGGCTGCGTCAGCACACGCACCTGACAACTGAACAGGCCATTGAGATGGCTACTTCCTTTTCAAGGGCACAACCCCGACCCTCAATGTGGGACCTGGAGAAGACCAACCGCTTCAGCTCCCAGAAGAACGAAAGGAAATACCGCCCCATCATCGAACCGCTGAAAAACAGACCAAT
Source organism: Calotriton arnoldi (assembly GCA_963921515.1). Classification (NCBI taxonomy): domain Eukaryota; kingdom Metazoa; phylum Chordata; class Amphibia; order Caudata; family Salamandridae; genus Calotriton; species Calotriton arnoldi. Next base: position 648,493 of record CAWUFW010002467.1, on the reverse strand, counting down.
GAAAACCGAACTACCGAGTGTCAAGGGTCCCCAGTGTTTCGAATGCGGGGACTGGGGCCACATCGCCCGTCTCTGCCCCAGGAAAAGAACCACGGAGGAGCCCATGGACGTGGGTTTCATACCGAAGTCCATATTGTACACCGCGGAGATGGGGAGTGCGTTCCATGTAAGTGCACAGGTGAACGGGAGGACAGTAAAAGCCCTGTTGGATTCTGGTTGTAGACAGTCAGTGATACAGAGACTACTGGTTCCTGACAGTCAGCTACTGCCAGATACCACCGTGCACATCAGGTGCGTGCACGGTGATGTGAGGCCCTACCCCCTTGCTGCCATAACACTCACCCTAGCCAACGGGTTCTCATCACAGATTAGAGTGGGAGCGTTAGAGGGTCTCCCGAGGAGCTAATACTCGGTACCGACATCCCCGACTTTCTAGCCCTGTTCCATCAGGCCGCTCTGGCCCTAGGTAGACAGACAGGCACCGCAAAGCAGACAGACCATCCGATTCCAGCTCTCACAACAGCGGAACCATGGATAGGAGACAAGAGCTTTAAGTTCGCCCAGGCCAATGACGCCACCCTGTTAAATGCCTGGGAGCAGGCACATGCAAACCAAGACAGACACCCTGTAACATATCCCAGATTTATCATAAAGGAGGGACTGCTGTACAGACAGGCAGGACCCAACGAATCACACCAGCTCTTAGTCCCCCTTTCTTTCCGAGAACAGGTGCTTTTCTACGCTCACTCCCACCTCACCGCGGGGCATACTGGGGCTGAAAAAACCACCCAAAATGTAGTCCGACATTTTTATTGGCCAGGGATTTACCGAGATGTGAAGACCTATTGCCAGTCCTGCGAGGTCTGCCAAAAGAAAAATACCCATAGACCCCCAGCGGTTCCCTTGCAACCCCTTCCCATAATTGGTACCCCATTTGAGCGCATAGGGATGGACCTGATAGGACCCCTGCCCCGTACAAAAAAAGGACACGTGTACGCCCTAGTCATGGTGGATTATGCAACCCGTTACCCCGAGGCGTTTCCCTTGCGAACGGCCACGACTCGTAACATCGCCGACAAACTGCTGGAGGTATTCTCTCGAGTCGGCTTTCCCAAGGAGATCCTAACGGATCAGGGCACCCCTTTCGTTTCACGCCTCATGAGGGAGGTCTGCAGACTCCTGGACCTGCGACACATCAAGACGTCCGTATACCATCCTCAAACGGACGGGCTTGTGGAGCGATATAACGGCACACTGAAGTCCACATTGAAGAAGATGCTGAACGTGAACGGAAAAGAGTGGGACCAGATTCTGCCCCTCGCCCTCTATGTGATCCGAGGGCAAGTGCAAAGCAGTCTAGGGTGTTCGGCATTTGAGATGCTGTATGGACGACAGCCGCGGAGCCTCATGGAGATAACCAAGGAAGCATGGGAAAGAGAGGAGGCAACAGAAACCAGGGGCGTGCTCGAGTATGCCCGGGCCCTGAAAACGAGGATTGGGAAGCTCAGAGATTTAGCCTACTCCAACCTGGAAAGGAAGCAAGAAAAACAAAAGAGCTTCTACGACCGAGGAAAGAGATGGCGGACGCTTAGTCTACATGATTGGGTACTGGTTTTGCTTCCCTCCTCCTCGAAGAAATTCCAAGCTGAGTGGTTAGGTCCATACAAAATCATCGACATTGTCGGAAAAACCACTTATAGGGTACAAATAACGCCCAACCGTACCCAGTTATATCACATAAATCTCCTGAAGAAGTGGTTGGGCCCACCTCCCAAAGCGGCCCACCTCACATTACCTGCTCTTTCTTCGAACCCCAGCACCCTAGGACACTTGGTGGTTAACGAAGAGCTCGATCCCGAAGAAAGGAGGACCCTGATACAGACGCTGACCCCGTTTGCACCCCTCTTTTCGGACACTCCTGGAAGAACCACCCTGACGGAGCATTGCATTGAAACATCAGTGGGGAAGATCATCAAACAACGCCCCTTCAGGATCCCGGCCGCCAGAAGAGATGCCATCCAAAAAGAAGTAAAGGACATGTTGAGGATGGGGGTGATCAGGCCTTCAAAGAGCGAGTGGTCGTCCCCGATTGTGATGGTACCCAAGCCTGACGGAAGCCGACGGTTCTGTATGGACTTTCGGGCCCTTAACGAGATCTCCAGGTTCGATGCCTTCCCTATCCCTCGCATCGATGAACTGATAGAAAAACTCGGCGATGCTAAGTACATCACCACATTGGATTTAACCAAGGGGTATTGGCAGGTACCCCTAAGAGAGGAAGACAGAAAAAACGGCCTTCTCGACTCCCGACGGGCTATATGAGTTTACGGTGCTCCCGTTCGGGTTGCACGGCGCTCCTGCGACCTTCCAACGCCTGATGAACACCGTCCTGCAGGAGCACCAGTCTTTTCGTCCGCATATTTAGATGACATTGTCGTATTCAGCTCGGACTGGAAGACACACCAGCAACATCTGCGGACCATTCTAAGTGCCCTACGAGATGCCGGACTACACGTGAATGCAAAAAAATCAAGAGTGGGGTACCAAAAGGTTAAATACCTAGGGTATGTTCTGGGGCATGGACTGATCGCCCCTCAAAACGAGAAGATCAAAGCCATAATGGAGACCCCTTTTCCCCGTACCAAACGGGAAATGCGAGCCTTTCTCGGCCTGATAGGGTATTACAGACGTTTTATTCCCCAGTTTTCTGAGGTAGCTGCCCCTCTGACCGATACACTACGGAAGGACTTGGGTTCTCGGGCCCTCTTACATCCCACTAACCCCATGATAGAGGCATTCCAGTCCCTGAAACGCACTATCACCACTAGTCCTGTTTTAGCCTCCCCTGATTTCACCAGGCCATTCCTATTGCACACAGACGCCTCGAATCATGGGATAGGGCGGTCCTCTCCCAAGAGTCACCTGAAGGGGTAGACCATCCTATTCTTTACATAAGTAGGAAGCTGTTTCCCAGGGAGGTGAAGTACTCGACCATCGAGAAGGAATGTTTGGCCGTGAAATGGGCTGTGGACAAACTTCGATATTATTTAGAGGGCTCTCCCTTCACCCTATATACTGACCATGCCCCACTGAAATGGATGAGTCGCAACATGGCAAATAATCCCAGGGTCCTCCGCTGGTTCCTTTCTCTGCAGCCATTCTCCTTCGAGGTGAAGCACCAAAAGGGGGTGGACAATGGCAGTGCGGACTACCTGTCAAGGGTGTTCCCTCTCCCCGAGCGGGAGAATCCAGGGGAGGAGGTGTGTCACGGGGCAGAGGAACCAGGGGACTGCAATGGACACCTGACCCACTGGTATGACGCGCCTGCTACAGACCAAACTCTTTTTTTACAGCAGCAGGAGGACTGGAGGCAACAATCCCTCCCCTCGTGTGGAAGCATAGTGGACGAAGGATGCTGTCCCTTTAACTGGGATGCGGAATCACCTGCCTCCTCCCCTATCAATGACGCGGACTGGAGCCGGCCAATAAAGAGGATGGAGACCCGGAAGGAGGTGTGTTACACCACCGGAGGACGAGAGGACGCGGAGGAAGGAGAGGAACGGAGAGCAGCGGGAGTGCCAGCAAGCGCCGAGGACGTCCGAGAAGGAGCGGAGATACTACGAGTGCCAGGAGGCCACCGGACCCACGATTCGCCCAGCCACGTTCCAGGAGGAGCGTGGCTTTCAGAGGTACGAGGGCAGTTTGCGGGTTGGGTAGGGAGGCGGGGAAGACCCGACGGCTAAGGGAGACAGTCCCTGCTTGATCCTTCTTGAGGTTTACTCCCCTCCCTGCACACACACTCCTTTTCCTAGACGTGCGGCACTGGATTGAAGTGTTCCCCTTCACCACCCCCTCCCTCCTTTGCACCACAGTGCACATAACACTCACGACGTTTCCCCATTTCCTCCCTTTTTCCCCGAGAGCCACCGGAGACCGGGAAGAGATCGGAAGGTCGGAGGACCAGGCAGCAACACCCCGAAGACGACCTCCGTCCAGAGACGCCATTCAGGAGGAGAGAGTCACCTCAGCCCCTCCTAACTCTAAGAGGAACTCTGGCTTCCAATAGGAGGCGTGTACTCCATACAATAAAACCCTGTCTATACAAACCTACGTCCCTGCCCCTTTCTTCGACCCCGCTACAGACACTCATGTCTACCATTTCTCGCTTCTCAATCATTTCTGGCTACAAACACAATTGGAATACGAGTGAAGCTCTCCCATTGTTCAGGGGGACAACAAAAGCAGCTAATTTGAGCTATAATTTTCTTTTCCTTTTTTAGACCTGCAAAGAAGATTGTGTGGTAGTTTATTTACAACATATTATAAGGAAACGTTAGTGGCACAAAAGAAATAAATTATAGGAGAAAACACAACAATTAACAGTAGATATGAAAGGCTAGTTCCTCATTGTAGATATGCAATCTGTTGCAGCAGTATGCGTCCCAAAACATGGTCCATTTCCAATGACAGTGCCCTAAAGATGTATTAGCTGAAAATAGTTATTGATCGAACTGTAAACAAAAGAAATTACAGAATACTTTTGTTACACAACATAGCCTATGGGCCCCGAAATAGATGCATTTTGAATGGTGACATCGAAAAACAAACAAAAAAGAGCAACATAACAATAATTTGTTCCAAGTATGTTAAACCAGATAATTTTAAGAGTGCTGCAGTCTCTTGGATGCATTGACAGCTAAATACACCAAACAATCATGGTTGTAAAAGTTACTTTTAAAAAAAATATGTTTTATTGCATTTTACTCAACATTAAAGCTGTCATATAGGTACATAGCTTAGCCATACTGGACATTGAAACCAGTATAGTAGTACAACAGCTAATGAATAAAGCAAGCAATAGAAAAACAGCAACAGAAAAAAACGTGTGCAGCCATACAAGGCAATACATCAATATCAATAACCAATGTAAGTATATAGGGCACGGGTAGCTTGCAATCTAATGCCAGCCAAGAACCTCATTATAGAGTCAATAGCATCACTCTGAACCGAAGCACTATTGGCCGTTACTTGTCCAGTTGGCAAGTTAGCAGTGCCTAGCAGCACAAAACTAGAGGATAATACATGAGGGAGGCAAGAGCTATTCACATCTAAAAATTCCATAGCAGTGGGGGATAGTAGTATGGTCTTTGGTGGATTACCTCAGTCCGTAACCTCAGAATGGGGCAATAAATATGAGCGAAGGGGTTGCCATATATTCTTAGGCCTAGAGGAGGGGGGCAATAATGTTGTATAGATGTCACTGGTCATATCACAGTAGATTAAATCTCGCAGCCAGGCCTTAATCGCCGGGGCCGTGGGGGTGCCCCAGTTTCTGGACACCTGCCCTTTTGCAAGGAGTAGGGCAATGGCAGTGAAGTGTCGTATTCCAGTGGCCAGAGGTTTAACATACCCCAACAGTGCCAACAACGGGGAAGGGGCCAGGTCAGTTCCAATGATGGAAGTGAGGTAACCGAATACTTCTTCCCAGAAAGTCTGAACCGTGGGGGAATGCCATGCCAAATGTATAAAATCAGTGTTATCACTAAGCCCGGGTGGAGTTCGCGTAGCCGCGCTACGCTGAGCTCCGCAAAGCAGTAAAAACACTCTGCAATGCTAAGCAGAATTCCGCGAGCATGCAGAGTTGCTTGTTCGCAACTCGCATGCTCGTGAGACGTTTCTGACGTTTGGCAACGTGGATTGTATGTTTGGGGGGAAATATCGCGCAAGCTTCACTACGTGGTCGCACATGGGCGTGGCCATCTTGTTTTTCTTGTCTGGTTATGGTTCTGGGGCCTGTTTTTCAATCCTCTCTACATCTTTCCAATCCTTTGTCCCTAAAAGTTTTTTTCTAAGTTTTCTTATTTAATATCTATCCCTCTCTCTTCCTAAGTGTATATTTAGAGTTTTTTTCAATTTTTTGTGTGTTTTACTGCGTTTTGTACTGTTTTTCTATTACTTGCTTTTTTTTTTCTTCTGTTCTTTTTCTTCTGACTTAATTTTTTACTCCTACATTTTCTTTTCCACCCCCCGCCCCACAGAACCATGGCCAAGAATAAGAAGAGTGCTTCGGCTTCCTTCAGAGACTGGGAAAACAGGAGAAGCTGCCATCCTTGCGGAAGGCAGTGCCTGGAAGGGGTGCAGCCTCGGGCCTTGTTCTCTGAGGTGGAGGTGGCTGCACTCGTTTTTTTGTGCAGCGCCACCTCCCCTTAACCCTGGCAGCAGGCAGCAGGCCTGGTTCCGGGTATGGGAACCAGGAGTGTCACCGCCGGTGGGCGAGGGTGAGCCGGGCAGTGTTTCGCTGCTCTGAGGTCCGGCGCACCCATAACCGACTGACGCAATGGTGGTCCGACATCCTGGACCAGAAACAGGACCTGCTGGACCTGCTAGGTGTTGAGGTCATGGGGTTTGGTAAGTATCTAATTATATTACTATTGTGTGTTCTGTTCTGTGTTATTGCGAATATTGGGCCTTATTTGTGAGGTTTTGCCGTAGGGAAGTGCAGCAGGCCTTCCTGCTGCGCTGCCCTACGGCAAAAGAAAAGGGCAGGAATGCACCATATCTATCAGATATGGCGCATTCCTGTCCTTTTCCCCTGCGCTGGTGCACAATGGGCTGCCATGCGCCAACGCAGGCACCATGGTGCAAGGGTGCCTGCGTTGCGGGAATGATTATTAATCACAAGAGGCTTTTTCCTCTTTCTATGTGTGCTGAAGAATGCAGCACACATAGAAAAAGGAAACATGAGGAGAAATAAAGATATTTCTCCTAGTTGTGCCTCGCTTACGCCCCCCCCTGTTGAGGCGTATGTTTTTTGGCACTGCCTCAGATTTACGATTTCTCATAAATCTGGGGCAGTGTCCATGGACGTTGCTGGGAACGCCCCAAGCAACAGCCATTGCACGCCCCTTTAACAAAGAAAACTGTGTTAAAGGGACCGATATTTATCAGGCAGCAATAAGCCAAAAAAGTGGCTTAGTGCTGTCAGATAAATATCACGCAGGCTGGTGCGCCAGGGAACGCCACAAAAAGTGACGTTCTGGCAGCGCAAGGGGCCTCATAAATGAGGCCCATTATTTTTTTCCCAAATCGCAAGAATTCTGCTGCTGCTTACATGCAGGTAAGTTACGTTTAAAAATCTTATATTATGTGACTTTTATTCTTCTAGACAGGTGCTCGGCTCTACTAATCTTTCTTGGTTGCAACTTTGCACTCGCTTAGGCTGATTATGTAAGAGAGGTTAGAGAACTTAAGCTAGGTAATGCAGACTGGAGAGACTCCTTTCCTTTGTCCTGTCACTAAGATAGTGGTAGGTAGTTACGTACTTACAGGCACATGCATCAATGTAAAATTTTGCGAATCCTTAATTGCGAATTTTAACGATTCGCAAATAACGAATCGCAAAAACAGATGCAACAAAAAAATTGCGAAAAAATAAAGAATCGCTAAAAATCGCAAACGCTACTGCGAATCCGATATTTGCAAATTCGCTAATAGCGATTTCGCAAATAGCGAATTCGCTATTTGCTAATTCGCAATTAGCGAATTCGCAAATAGCGAAGTCGCATTTGTGATGCATCTTGATGACATCAGAACCAGGAAGTGAGCAGCACAAGCCCCATTCCCAGTGCACAGTCAGAGGGAGAGGAGGGAGCTGGCTCTGGGAGCTAACTAGCAGTGGCATTGAGCAATTGGAAAAACCTGGTAACTGCAAGAAAATGGAAAGCACACAAACAGCAGAGGACAGCCAATCAGGCAGGAAGCGGAAAATGAAATTCTCAGAAAAAGAAAGTGACACACTCATTGAGGGAGTTGTCCACAGCCATGATAAGCTGTTTGGGAAACAATCATTGAAAGTGGCAGAGCAGGAGAAAAGGAAAATATGGATCCGGATCCAGAACCGGGTGAATGCCAGTGGGGTGACACACCGCACCATCGATGACCTGAAGAAAAGATGGTACGACATGCGCAGTCGGGCCAAGGAGCGCATAGCTGCCCGTCTGAAGGAAGCAAGGAAGACAGGAGGGGAACACCGATAGACACTGGGAACACTACCATGGAGGAAATGGTTGAATCCACTATCCAGCCTGAAGCTGTTGTCGGTGTGACACAGCTAGACACGTCAGGAGCAGCAAACACATCTGAAGGTAAGATGACTGCATGTTACCATTGACCTAAATAATAAAGGTAGTACACCACCCCAGTACAGCACAAGTGCACACTCAGAACATCCAGTACACAATGTATCCATGAAGGGAAGTGCATTATGGGAGATGTAGGCAGGTCAAGCATATACAATGTCAAACACACAAATAGGCTAAGAACAACTCAGAACAGTGAGCATATTCCAAATTTAATGCCAAAGTAAAAATATGATCACTGTGACATGACATCCCATACTTAAATTAATGCTGGTTTTGCACTGTTAAATCTCACAGATGCAGAACGTGTAGAAGCTGAGGATAGTGACAACCAGGACATACAGGACATCAGCGCAGTTGAGGATATGGACACACCGGTGTTGCCAACAAATCCATCCAGTGCCCCAAACACACGCAGGGCAACTGTCCCACCACTGGTCACCATGGAGTCTGACGATGAGACAAATGCACCACATGAGTCCAGGCATGGCCCAGCCACATCCATCCCAAATCCACAAACACAGGTCCGCAGAAGTAATGTCAGTGTCCGGCGTAGAAGAGCCAGATCACGCAGAACACAGCAGGAGGAGCAACCAAATGATGTCTGGGGTGGTCTTGAGGGACAGATGCTCCGCATGCAGCGCCTGCAGACCAAGAACACACGTTTAGTGCAGTTACAAATTGGGAAGATGGCAGACAACATTGCAGTACTGTGCGATAGTGTGCAGCAAATGACCAAGATTATGCAGGAGGGACATGCATCACAGAGAAGAAACCATCGGCAACTAATGCAGCACCTCAAAAGCTATGCCAAATCCAACAATAGGCTGGCCACATCAACTGCACTGCTGGCACGTAGGTCTGTGACCATGCAAACAGAAATGTGCCATTGGAGCGGGGATGTGGCGAAGGCACTGGACCAGGTAACCAATGCAGTGGAACTGCTGAATGCTACCACAATTGGGGCCAACATGTCCACGCAGGAAGAGGGTAGTGAGGGGGCCTCAAGCTTGAGTAGCATAGCTATGCCAGTTGCCACTGCAGGAAGACGCAACACACGCAGCAGTACCCCCTCAGCTTCCAACATGAGGGATGAGGATGCTGTCTCTGACAGGCGTCTGGGTGTTCGTGGGAGAAAGCGCTAGCCTGCTCTATACAATTGCATACCGATATGGTGACGTAACCATGGATGTGATCGGTCCTTTTGACTGATTGACAAGTCATTATTTATTTTTAATACACTTATGTCCATTACTTAAGAATCATGTGCCACTGGCCACATTGAAAGTGTGCTCCGACACTCATGCCATATTTCCTTTGAATAAACCGTTCTGTGATTGTAATATACACTGTTTGTGTCATCATTACTCACCTCAGAAATAGTTTTGTGTGATGTCCAATCTTCTCCTGCGCCCTTCTGCTGCGCTTGCCCCTTGTGCTGCACGGCGCTGTGGCACTTGCTGGTCCTCATCCTCGGAGTCGCTGTCAGACACCTCGATCTCCATTCCACCCCTCGTTGCTATATTGTGCAGCATGGCACATGCTGCTACTAGCTTGCAGTATTGTTCAGGGTTGTATTGGAGTGCTCCACCAGTCTTATGGAGGCATCTGAATCGGCTCTTCAGCAGCCCAAATGTGCGCTCTATGATGTTCCTTGTTGATATATGTGCAGCATTGTACCTCTGTTGGTTGGCAGTTGTGGGATTGAGGTAAGGCGTCAGAAGGTAATTACGCAAGGCGTATGCGCTGTCACCTGCATGTGGGTAAGCAAAGGGTCAGTGGCAGTTTGACATTGGCATACGTACAATGACTGTGAGTATCACCTACACATATTTACCAAGCAGATGTGCCTCTCCAAATTCTCCCCTGACCAGACGGGTGTGAATGCCACTTTGCCTGAAAATATATGAATCATGTGCACTCCCAGGAAATTGAGCCACTATATCAGTGATTATGTTTTTGGCATTGCAAACAACCTGAATATTAAGGGAGTGATAGCATTTTCTATTTCTGTATATGTATTCCTGTGCTGCAGGGGGACATATTGCCACATGTGTGCAATCGATGCAACCTATAACATGTGGGAAGCGAGCTATCTGGTAAAACTCCTGTTTTGTTTTCGCAAGGTCATGCGCGGTGGTGGGGAAATTGATGTGTGAGCCGATCCTGGCCATCATGGCATCAAGGAATGCTTTGAATATTCTTGAAAGTGCGCTTTGCGACACACCTCCAGCTACTGCAATGACCCCCTGGAAGTTGCCTGACGCCAGTAGGTGTAGGCAACATAGGACCTGCACATGCGTTGGGATAGCATTGGTCCTACGTGTCTGTCGTTGCAGTATGGGATCCAATTCATTGATCAGGTCATGGATCATTGCTGCATTGAGCCTATACTTATCGTATATCTCATCCTCTTGCTGTCCTAGCAAAGTTATGCGGACTCTGAAGATGCGCTCATTAATTCGCCTCCGTCTGTGTCCAGCAGCCAGCAGCCTCATCCTCCTCGCCATCAGGTACATCCCTGCCATTGTGAGATGTGGTAGCTCATTCTGGGTGTGTTTCAATGGGTTTAAGTAGATTTTCAGCTGTATCTGATTTGCACTCATGATTACCACCTGGTTGTGATCCTTCTTATTTTGCACTCGCAAAATTGCGAATTTCAGGTAATTCGCAATTTGCGAATTTTCATGCATCTATTTTGCGATTCCTTATTTGCGAATCGCTATTTGGGGCGCAAATAGCGATTCGCTAATACTATTCGCAGAATGTTTTACGATTCTTTAAATTAGCGAATTGTTGAGTTTTCGCTATTTTGCAGTTGATGCATTGCGAAACGGTATTTTGCGGTCGCAAACGCCATGATTTAGCGATTCACTAATTTTGCGATTTTTTTTAGGCTTGATGCATGTGCCCCCAAGTTACTTAGTATTAGTTGGTAATTGTTTAGCTATCCGCGTGACGCGTCCTCCTCTCACGTGCTGTGCTAACTCCTTAGTAGAAACTTTTCTAGTTTGTTAGTGAGTGAATAATATAGCAACACAACAACCAACAAATTTTGGTATATGCAATATGCATGCGTCCATATATGCCTTTTTGAGGACTAAAATAAATGCAGACTTAGTGAATTGGCCCGTCAAAGGGGGTTGATGATTGCGAATGAGATCGGAACTCAAAAGAAGAAATATAATTTTTTGGCAATTCATTCCAAAGTCTTTGGAATAGTTGGGCTTGATGGTACTTAGGTTTAGGATTCTGGAATCAAAATGGAATTGTGGAATAATAAAGATTGGATGGTCCGCGACCGGGACTACTACTGGTTGATCTGATTAGATAGGTACATTTAATTGCAATTACTGTTTCCTCTCAAAAAAACTTTTAGGAGTGATTTTTTAATATTTATTTCACACCAATCAATTTTTGTCTCTTTAATTATGTCTTACATGATCAGCATCCAGGGGCAAGAAGAAGACGGGGTCTGCTGAGGCGGGAGCTGGAGGTGCCTCCCAGGATCGCTCTCTGCAGATGGCTCTGCTGGCCCCGGTAAGCCCTCTTGCTGTTAAGATAAATATATATTTCCCTAACTTTTACCGCAACTTATTTTTTTCAAACTACTATTTCCGTTTCCTAATTTGATTTTTTACCAAATCTTCTTCAATCTATCTGTTTCTAAATTCTTGTTATCCCTGCATTATCTACCAACTTAGTTATTTATATTTCTAGTCTCTGTTTTTTTTACATCAAATCTAGCTGCCTAACCAGATATTTTTATTATTTTTGATAGGATAGGACATACTGTCTACTCTACTCTAGTACCCGAATTGTACTAGTGATGTGTGTGGTGTATGTATGTATTGTATTTTCAATCTTGCTAGTGAAAAATAAAATAGGGGGAGGCATATGGCATCTAAAAAATGTGAAATGTTTTTTATAGGCATACCGACCACCAGTGCCAGGGCCAGTGTTGAAGGCGACACCAGTAAGGAGGGAGCAGAAGATGCAGCAGCTGCAGGGGGTGAGCCAGCAGCAGTGGCGGGCGGTGGTAAGTTATATTCCTTACTTATTGACAATACACTTGCTGCAAGGCTGTACACTGTACTGTTGATAGAGACTAAGTTGTTGTAAACAACGGTTGAAGAAGACACCCTTCAATTAGCATTAGCAATAGCAGCGGGAGTTGAGTATCTAATGGCCTCTTCTATCTGACTTCAACTCAGCTGGGAAAGTTTTATGAAGAAGACTGAGAGTCAGACGATCTTGATGGATGGGTTGATGGAAAAGGGAAAGAAGGATGGAAGGAGGAAGGACGGGTGACATGTAATATATGACTGGCCAAGAAGGATGTGTGGGTGAAGGAAGGGGGCCTGGGATGCATAGGTGGCTGATAGGATGCATGGTGGTTGAAGGATGGGTGAAAGGTGAAAGAAAGGATACCTGCATAGGTGGGTGAAACTGTATGGGTGAAAGGAATCCTCCGGGGGCTTTGATGGGTCACACTCAAAGGCAAGCAAGGATGCATGGGTGGTGGTTAAAATGACAAATGTATGTTGTTGGTGAAAGGTTTGTTGAGAGTGATTCGAGATTAATAATGATAGCCATGTATTGTTTACTTTGAATGGATGGATGCCTGGATGGTATTCAATCATAGCATAGGTGAAGACTGAATAAAGAGAATGTAAAAGAAAAATAAACCGTGCTAGAGTAGCAAAGCCAAGGGTGAAGATTAGAAGAAAAAAATAATTCTAGAAGAGCAATGCAATGATAAATGGAAAAATCACTGGGAAGAAACAAGGACTGTTTTTTTTCAAGGTTTTTGATTCAAGGATGTATTTCATAATACTCCCTTGACTCACAGTAGTTTGCAAGCACAACATATATATTGTGTATGCATGTACCCACCCAAATTTATCAATCGCCTCCCTCCAACTCCGAGGCCCACTCCCGCTCACTACCTATGTCATTTTGACCGTGTCAGCTATGGGTGGCCTATCGGCTGCATGGTTGGTTACATAATGAAACAATAGTAGCACCTCACGTCGTCCCATATATCATCATTCATATTAGTAATCAGATATCATCTGCCTTGTTGTAGTGATCAGGGTAAAAGTGAAATTGAGCAGTTGCCATGTGTAGGACTTGGCCTTTTTGGCTAAAGTTCCCTAAACTTTTTGCTTTTCCCCTAGACCGTTTTCCTGACATAGAGTTGCCAATTTAGATGCTTTGGGTACTTTGCCACTGCTGATCAGTGTCAAAGTACAAGTGTTCCCTGTGTAAAGTGTAATGGTAATTGGTTGGCCATGATTGGTATGTTTGCCTTACTAGTAAAGTCCCTAGTGATGTGCACTGTGTGTGCCAGGGCTAGTAATGCAAAGGTGCGCGGAGAAGGGAACCCAGGCCTGCAGTGTAGGGCCTGCGCGCAGTTTGCTAAGTTAGCATGTTGTCCTGACAAGTGCAACCACTTGTCAGGCCTTACTTTCCCTTTTGTGTATACAGTGGGCACCCCTGTGGTAGGTCCCGGGTAGCCCCTGGGCAGGGTGCAGTGTAAGTAAAAGGCAGGACATATACTGAGGTGTGTGTTATGTCCTGACAGTGAAAAACACTCCATTTCGTTTTTCACTGGTGAAAGGCCATCCTGCCCATAGGACAGAATGGGGGAGGATGGGTATTGTGTTTGGTAGCATAGTTTCCCATAAGTTTGAAATGGAGAGGTGAGGTTTAGTATGTATGAACTCACAGTGTCATAACACATCTTTCTATGAAAGTGGTTTTGTCACTGTGTGTTCAGAAACCACTCTTTTAGAAAGTGGCTGAGTTTGTGCTTCAAGCATTTCTGTGTGTCTCTGCTGAATGTGGATTGACTGTCTGGATCTGAGAGGGGAGAGGAGCTGGGGGAGGTCTTGACCCAGGGAGGGGTTGAGATGGCACCAGGCTGACCTGTATCTGGAGAGTAGGCGGAGGACAAGCCCCGGGAGGTGAAGAGGCCTGGGTTGCGGCTATAAAGCAATTGACCCATCTCCGGCTGAGTGATTAAGGATCCAGACCCCCAGTATCAAAGGGAGAAAGGTGACACTGGGAGGGAGACACCCAGAACTGATTTAGGCAGAGGTCAGGGACCCCTGAGCACAACGAACTTCAAAGACATTTAGGGGTATAACTATGAGAGCTGAGACCCCTGAACATTGGAATAGAAATGGATTGAGACTGAAAAGGCTTGGACCCATTTCGTGGTCAAGAGGAACCTCTACTGAGGAAGGAACAACTGAAGAGACTGCTGGGAAGGACTGACCCTTGCTTCGTGATCTGGGGCTGGTCTGCAGTTTGCTGTTTTAACCAAGGAAGAGGCTGTTGGGACTGTGCTTTGTGCGCTGGGTCCCCCTGCTTGAAGAAGACTGTACTTTGTGCTGTGTCTTGTTACCCCAAGGGCCCGAGGTGAGCTGGCTCCCTGTTTGGCAACACAGGAACATAAAAGTTTCCGGAGAAGTTTCAAGCGACGCGGTGGGCGCGTGTTGTGGCAGCTTGAGACCCTCGGAAGGTGTGCCCTGTGATCTTGGACACACGGAGGAGAAGTGAGACTCGGACGCTGGGTGCGTGTCGTGGTGCACAGGAGGCGTTGGTGAAGAGCGCCTGGTCAACGTGTGTACCGAAGGTGAAGTGAGTCTCGGACGCGCTGGGTGCATGTCGTGGTGCACCGCAGGTGTTGGTGAAGAGCGCCTGGTCAGCGTGTGCATCGGAGGTGACGTGAGACTCGGACGCGCAGGGTGCGTGTCGTGGTGCGGCGCTGGTGAAGAGTGCCTGGTCAGCGGGTGCATCGGAGGTGAAGGGAGGTGAAGGGAGTCTCAGACGCGCAGGGTGCGTGTCGTGGTGCACAGGAGGGGTTGGTGAGGAGGGCCTGGTCAACGTGTGCATCGGAAGTGGAGTGAGTCTCAGATGCGCAGGGTGCGTGTCGGGGTGCACCGGAGGCGCTGGTGAAGAGCGCCTGGTCATCGAGTGCACCGGAGGAGAAGTGAGGCTCGGACACAGTGAGCGTGTCGGGGTGCGGCCAAAGGCATTGGTGAAGAGCGCCTAGATATCGGGGCACCGGAGTTGGAGTAAGTCTCAGTGAAGCAGTGTGCGTGCTTTGGTGCAACCTGGGACTGTGGAGGTGATCGGCTGATCATCGTGTGCACCGGAAGAAAGTGAGTCTCTGCAGCGCGGTGTGCGGGTCTTGGTGCCAACTGAGACCGCAGGAAGGAGTGCCTGGTGAACGTGCACTCGGAGTTGACGTGAAGTCCCATCAGCATTGTGTGTGTGGCTTCGTGCCAGAGGAGACCCGGAGGGTGCTGTGGTGAACGTGCACCCGGAGTAACGTAATCTCAGAGGCGTGGGGTACGTGTGCCCTACGGCCACCTGAGACCTTCCTAACAGTCGCGGCCCGGACCAGCAGCCCCGGAGGAGCTGAGCTGCCAGGCCGAGCCGCTGAGGCCCATTGAGAAAGTTCTGCACGGAAGGCCCAGTTCGCTGAAGGAGGAGAGGAGAGTGGGGTCGCGCCCCCAGGTAACGTGGATCACTGCCTGGGCGGGGTGCGGGCTTGGAGGGACACTCTCTCGGCCTCTCAGTCTTTCTGGCAACGTGAGCCTTTGCTTCGGCTCAGATTGGGGCCCGTACTGACCAAAGGAGTGGCAGTACTGGGGCCAGAGTGAGAAGCTGTACTTTATGTCATTGTTGATACGTGTGGGGGGCAACTGTTATCAAAGAGGCTGACTGTCGTAATACACATTGCCAATATTGCTGCTAACGAACTGCCGGACTGTCTTATGACGCCTGACATTATTTCTGCATAACGAAGTACACGATTGTAGCGCTACGATTGCATTATTTCTCTATTGCAAAGTACAGGATTGTAGCGGCCCGCATTGCATTATTTCTTCATTGCAAAGTACATGATTGTAGCTACGCATTGCATTATTCCTTAATTGCAAAGTACATGATTGTAGCGGTGTGCATTGCATTATTTCTTCATTGCAAAGTACGTGATTGGGGTGTGACGCATTGCATTATTCCTTCATTGCACAGTACATGATTGTAGCGGTACGCATTGCATTATTTTTCCCATTGCAAGGTACCAGGGTGTATCGTTACACATTGTATTATTTCTCCTTTGCCCAGCACAGGATTGTATTGTTACGCAGCGCACTATTGTTTGTCCATTGCAACGTGTGTGATTCTAGCATTGCGACCAGCATAGCATTTTGAAAGCGGTGGTTGGAATTTGAACCTACCAACCAGCCGGAACGAATATTACCCTTTATTATATGTTGGCTTTTGTATCGTGTGGTCTGATCGTATATCTTTTTATATAAAGTTGATACTTGTTTTATCAAACTCGTGTGGAGTCCATTTGTGGTGTCACCAGTGGGTTGCTGTGAGTGTGGTTGCACATACTGTACACTCGTGCCTTGGAGATAGGCCTGGCTGCTCGTGCCAAGCTACTATGGGGGTGAGCAGGGCTATCTCAAACGGTGTCCTTACTTGGCCTAACGTTGAGTGAGGAGTCCCGGGTCTCGCATTTGGTGACAGTGGTGCGGGACTGGGACTGGGACTCCGGCTTCCAACACAGTAGAAAACTAGATAATTGTGTAGTACAGCTGCCCCACCTGCAGATAGTAGTAAAGTAATGTGAGTCTGCGACTGCGACACAAGTATGTCTGTCTAGGGTGCAAGCTGACTGAACTGACATGCTTACAAGGTTAATTTAGCTAATCAAGAGAGAGAAGAAGAAGCCTTGTCTACTCCTTAGTGCCTAGTAATGCCTGAAACTCTAATCACACAAATGTTAGGGACCGAGGACGTGGGAGGATACCACAAATGTTATGTACTGTGCTTGCTAGTGCTACTGTGCCACTATAATTTTATGTGTATAATTTTGTGTTACTGTTTTGCTAAGAGTACTGGTTACAATTGTCTTTTTTCTTTCTTTATATAGCTACTACTTCCCAACCACAACAACAACCCAACAGGCAGGAGTTAGCAGCCAGGGCCCGGCAACAGAAACTGGAGGCCATCTGGGATGAATATCAGTGGCTGTTGGTTCTGGCGGATGAGGAAGAGGAGGTGGCAGCAGCTGCAGCCTCCTCCAATGCCCTGGGCTCCAGTCAGGCCCCCCCTGTGCCTCCGGTGATTCGGCAACGTGGTCTGGCAGCGGCCCGCCACACTTCAAACACTGCTGCCGCCCCTGTTGTTCATGCAAACAATTTCAGGGGCGCATGCTCCTCCGGATGGCGCACCTAGAGGACAGGATTGAGGAGCAATTAAACACCATGGAGCGGAAGATCCAGAGAGCCCGCAGCTAGACTCCGTCTTGACCCTTCCCCTTTTTTAATCTTTTTTTTGTTTGGTTGGGAATTGGGCGATTTTTTAATGTATGGTGGACAATTGGACTTACTGCTGGACATTGGTTGGGGTTAGGGAGAGGGGTGGGTCAGGTGTTGTGGGTTTTTTCATTCTAGTTTATTTGTTAGGGGAATACATTATTTATACTTTGCATATGATATGATGTAAATCTTTTGTGGGGGGTTACTCTTTTACTTCGCACTGTTTCTTTTCCTGCAGGGCCGCAGCCAGTTTTCGATTGAAATCTGCTGATAGTGTAACACACCAACAGATAGATGCGGTACCCTCACTTGTCCTACTAGTACTGTCAGTCTCTCCTCCTGGTCTATGCAGTCTGCAACTATAACCTCAATGGACTTGGAAGGGTGTGGGTGTATGAATTAATTAATTTCCATAGTATATACATTATGCCTCCCCACACTTCTTCTCTTACCTGTGATTGATGTTTATACTTTATAGGCAAAGCGATGGCTGCATGGTGATGGTTTGGTTTCCCAAGGTGCCGTGCCATGGTGGTGGTAGTAGTACGTAGTGGTGGTAGTAGTAGACACTGGAAGTAGCATTTGCAAAAAAAAGAAAATGAGACAGTCAGTCACCTGAGGGAGACTAGGGAACAAGAAGTAGAAGTACAGTAGACAAGAAGAAGACTGCCAAACAAGAAAACATGATGATAAGCAGTGCTTAAGTAAAGTAAACCAGAATGG
The DNA here is from genome assembly GCA_963921515.1 of Calotriton arnoldi. Classification (NCBI taxonomy): domain Eukaryota; kingdom Metazoa; phylum Chordata; class Amphibia; order Caudata; family Salamandridae; genus Calotriton; species Calotriton arnoldi. The sequence continues at coordinate 630,285 of CAWUFW010002467.1, read as the reverse complement.
AGGGCTAGCCTAGTACAAGTTACAAACTGAAGTCAACTCGAGTTATGAAGTGGGCAAGCAGCTGCGTAACCTTTAGTGCTGGAACTAGGATGATGAATCGATGATGGATTATGTTCCGCTGGAAAAAAATTGAATATCGAACACTGTGCATGGGTGGGCAATCTAATCTATATTGTCAGTGTGGGCTATAGTATATACTTAGAGCAGAACAAGATCCTTGCCCTGCCTTGAGTTAGTGTTGCTTTCACCACATCCACCCCAGCAAGTGTGTGATCAATTATTGGTGTAAATTTTATTTAGTCACACCTCAATATAAATCACACAGCCTATGGGAAGAGGGTTAGGGTTTGATGAATGCTTGGGAAGGTGGATTTAAGGGAAAGGTTTGACAAAGACAAACACTACAGATGGACAACACACATTCATCTTGGCAGCCGAGCCGATCATCATAAATCTGTTAAGGGAGAAAAAGGAAATGCATGCATGATGATGACTTGATGAGTAGTACTAGACAAGTACAGGGCAGTATATTATCAATTATGCAATTGCCTTGCCAGTCTGTCCCCAGAAAGGCCCAAGTTACATACATTTTATGTTCTGTTGTACCGGGCTTCCTTTGAAAGATAGCAAATAAAATCAAAAAAATATCTGTAGGAGTCAAATATAAGCAAACATAAACAACACACACAGTCGTAATGATTGAAGAGAAAAAATAAATCAAATGAAATGATACTATAATTATTGCCAAATTGGGAGCTGCAGCTCTGCATTCCTCTTTGTCCTTCCTTGGACTGTCCGTCCGTCAATATGGGGTGCCTGGCAGATGCGGTTTGGTAGGGTAAGTGTGAGTTGTTTTTCCCAGTATAGCGCAGGGTAAAAGCCGGCCTGTAGATGGAAAAACAAAAAGGATATTGAAAAATCAAGGAGAAAAGTTAAACTGCATAATTAAGGAGGAGTGCAACAAGAAGACTTTCAGAGGTGTCATGGGTAAATCATGTCTGTTTCCAGCAGTTAGCTCCAACAAAAGGAGCAGATCCCCCCACCCAACCTCCACTTACCTTTGAATTTGAGCCAGACAGCACTGAGCACACAAACACACACAGCAACATAGCATTTTCCAAATGAAGTAACAAAATCAATGCACCGCTGTGAGTCACACCACCACACTCGCCTCCACCACTACACAGACATGTAGGTCTGGTGATGTTGTTTACCTTTTAGGCCACTTCATGCCCCAAGTTTTTCCACCAATCATCTCTGATCCTACTGACTCTGACTGCCAGTATAGTATGGTCATGGTGTCCAACTCTGTACCAAAGGTGTCCCGTTTAATTCCAGACTCGTCCAGACTCAAACTGCAATGGATCCGCCTGCAGTAGTTTGACTTGATTCACTTTTTTGTGTGTAGAATACTAGTAGACATCATGCACAACAAACACCAATCACTCAGCGTGCAATGCATGCCATCATTTACCTCTTCTTCCGGGGCAGTCCCTCTAAGCTCAGAAAGGATAGATATATAGTCAGGTTTGGACTTTGGACGCAAGACAGGCACACATTTCACATTTGTTGTATGTATTCTCTATCCAATGTCTTGTTTGAGGGAAATGGATTTAGGGCGAGTCAGGAGGACTCAGGAGGAGTGGACTTACTTCTTCACTGACTACAGACAGTTGCAACTCCAATCCGGCAATAAAAGAGAAAGACAGTGGTGATGGATTTGTTGTGATTCGAACTAGAAAGACAGTTACACACACAAATAATAAAGTAAATAATATTCCTTAGGTATATCTTTTTTGGGGGCTTCTTTTGGGTGTCAAAGGAAGAAGGAAAGTAACTCAAAAGCCTAGTTGTCAGGAAAGTAGAGCTCGTCCTCAAACTCTGGTGGTTCACCCAGAAATAGGTCACCTAACACACTACTTCATGACCTGAGTCGCCGTCATCATCTTCCTGCTGTGCTACTTCAGGTATGGTGTAATCCGGTGGTATAAAGTGCTGATTCATTTTGATCATGGTTAACCTCTCCACGTTTTGGGGCGAAAGACTGGTCCTTCTCACTGTCAGAACGGCACCAGCAGCACTGAAAACACGCTCAGCAGAGACATCTCTGACAAGGCAAGCCAGATAGTTATCGCCAGCCTGCTGAGCACTGGGCATTGGCGCCTTTTCCCATACCAATACAGCAATGGATTTTGATCAAAGTAGACCTGTGTTGGGTCATCCAGATATGGCCCTTGCCATAATATCTAATAAGTGCCTTCCCGCCTTTGTCGGGTGAGCCTGAGAACTATGGGATCAGTCTGCGCTGGGGTTCAGCGCCACATTAAAGTCTCCCCCAGATAACATAAGTGGACCTCACATCCATCACTAGCCCCCAAAGTTTGTCAAAGAAAGTGGGGTACTCCACATTCAGGCTGTAACAATTTACTAATGTGACTGAGTGTGTATTTATGTGTCCCCACATGATACAGTATTGACCATCCGGGTCACTAACGGAACCATCAAAATGGCGACCCCTCTGGCGTAGGTAGAGTAGGATGCAAAACATCTGTGGGCTGCCCATTTGCCTACAAACGGGAGTGAAGCTCTAGGATCTAAATGAGTTTCTTATAACATAGCTATGTGGACCTTGTGTTGCTCTAGGTAGCTCAATATATGCCGCCACTTATAGGGATCGCGTAAACTGCACACATTCCACATCAGTAGGCTACAGATTAGTCTCTCCCCACCCTGTGGGGTGTCCGCATGACCTGCCATTCAGAGATGGTGTTGTGTTATATGTATCTGTCTTTAAGGGTGGCAACTATGCTTGGTGCGTGCGCTCGCTGCTTCATATTTGAAAATCACATAGTATTGGATACTGCAATAAACAGCACAACATTTAACAAACCCTTTCCCTCCCCTCCTCCCACTCACGCGTACAGCCCTATCATGTATGCGAAGTCCCCCCAGTTGTCCCAGAATTAAACCACAATAGAAGCAGAAATCAGCCTTATTAAGCAAACTAAACCAGACGCCCTGGGACCGATTGCAATAAAGGAGGTGGATTAAGAAAATTAAGACAGGGAGAAGTTGGGGACCATATCTCAAAAGAGGACAGGTTTGAGATAGGTAGAGACAAGTGGAGAGACAAAACACACGACTGTCAAGGAAGACATGCAAGCAAAAGAAGAAGAAGAAAAAAAAAGAGAGTGATAAGTTTGCATGGGAATTCCCTCCAGGGTGTTGTGCAGATAGCCCAGCATTACCCTCCTGGGGTACAAGGGCAACCGGGGGACAAACTTATGATAATGCGGCTCTAGCCCCATTAGCTGCATTGTGCAGGGGCTGGGGTGAGATGGAGTAGTAGCAGAAAGGTGCAGAGTCTGTCTTGCAACTGGGAGCGGCTGCTACCACTCCCTCCCTGCTATCTTTATTAAGCACCTGGCATTTAGTAGACAAGATTAGACATTAATCACGCCAGCAGTCTTGTCAGGTTAGTCATTTTCAGAGAGTGGTGAATTCAAACTGGGACCTCTATCGTCTTCCTCTAGCCGTGGGGAGTGGTGGGACAGTTTCTTCAAGAAGGCTTGGGCCTGCTGAGGAGTAGTGAAGTAGTGTTGCTTGTCCTGATGGGTAATCCGGAGTTTCGCTGGATACATGGATGCAGCATCGTGTATGCGATGTTTGCCAGCTGCAGTTTGTGCTTGAGAAGGGCAAATTTCTTACTCGCCTCCTGAACTGCCATAGTGAAATCCAGTAAAATTGAAATCGAGTTCCCTTCATAGTTTAGGTCATGCTTTTCTCGCGCTAGAAGAAGTATGGAGTCCCTGTCTCTATAATTCAGAAGCTGGGCAATGATTGGTGTTGGTGCAGCACCCGGCGGGGGCCTGGCAGCCAGCGCGCGGTGGGCTCTTTCCACTACTAGGAGCTTGGAGAGTGAGGAAGCGCCAAACAGGTCTACCAGCATTCGCTCAACATACTCGTCCATTCGTCCTGTGGCCATGGATTCTGCTACTCCTGTTATGAAAATATTATTGCGGCACGAGTGCGCTTCTAATTCTTCATTTTTTGCTGCGATACCTTTCAAGAGTCACTTCATGCTATGTAGCTGCTTACCGTCCGTCATAGACACATCTTCCAGTTGTGATATTCTATTTTCGGCCAGTCCGATGCACCCATCATGTTTCTCGAGTCGCTGTGTCACAAAATCCATCCTCATATTCATGGTGTCGACTTTAGACTCAATAGATGTGAGACTTTGCCGCATTGTGAGCAGCAGGGATCGCAAATCTGCGTCTTCTGGCTGTGCTGCCTGTTGGGAGTTCTCCGCCATGGCTATGTCCACGTCTACACCAGGGCCCTTCGCTGACCTCTATGGTTCGAATGGAGGTTTGCCATCTGTCTTACCCATGACTCCTGGGAAGTTGTACCACTGAGGGAGAGAGTACTAAAGCAGTCAACCCAGCAGCCCATTTGTTCTATCAATGGTACCGGTAGTTAACACAGCTGCATCAGGTTCTCTTCCCGATATAGTCGCTAGAGTTCCTCCCAACAGGGGCTTGCCAATATGCCCAGGCCATGTCTTGTGTCCAAGGCCCGACTATCCGGCAACCGTATCCCTGTTCAGTATTTAGTGTGCAGCACGGGGAGATATCCCACCTTCACAGTGCTGCTGGCGCAGGTTTTGGAGGCAGTGTCTCTATTCAAAATGGCATAAGGTGAAGGGGCCTAACTTTGGAGCGCGGGCCTCAGTGCCCTCCGAAGGCGTTCTTGTGTTGCTTCAAAGACCACTGCAGAATACAAGCTTGAGTCTCTGTTTACTATAGTGCCTACTTCTCTCGCGCTCGGGGAGACTCTTCCATGTGCTGATTGCCTCCAGTTGGGCTGTGCATTTACCACTAGGCAGGTTCCCAGGGACTCATCTCCCGAAGTGCAGTAGTGCTTTAAATGGTTACCACTTAGGCCCTGCACCCAGGTAGCCTCGTCACTCTGCGGGCCTCTCTCGATCTGTAATTCCAGTGGGGTGGCTTCTAATAGCAATAATGTGCCTCTCTACTTTCATTTCACAGCACCCTCCTACAGTTTTTCAGACTCTGTGCAGGGATAGGACCGGCCGCATTCCCCGCGCTGTCTTCGCGGGCCGCCCGACCTCGATTCCCGCTGGCACACACAGAGATTCAGGCCTTCCAGGGATTGGGTCGCATTTGTTTAAGCCGCGCCTGCACTCCGCAGCCACCTACCTGCAGGCTCTCACAGCCCCAGCGCGCTGTGTCCCAGGCAGTCAAGTCGTCTCAGCGAGAGGTCCCAGTGCGAATCCCGGAGGCGCTTCTTTTCCTCCACCTCACCGCATCAGCGCTGGAATTATTCCGCTCTGGCGCCGTATATGTTGCAGCAATCTAAATGTGGCTGTTTTGCTGCTGATTCCGCTGCGAAGTCCCTGCCGCTTGTGCCAGGGCTACTCTCTGCTGCTCTCCTATAATTTTTGGCAGCTAAGGCCGGTTTCACTTCAGGATGATGACGGATCTAGGCCCCGGGCAGCAGGACCCTCACAGAGGTGCGGCCATCTTGCTTGCTGGTGCGCTAGCACCCCTTTACAAAGTGTTTTAAAGCTATTATTGAGTTGGGGAGCTTTATTACTCATATTATTTCCTTAATGCCAGGGTGACTGCAGCTAAGGCTTTTATTTACTATCCATGTACATTAATTTCAAATTGTCAGAGGATTTTTTTTAACATTAATGCTGGAAACCCTGCCTCATGCACTGACATGATCACTGCTAAAACTCTTGGAGGGGTGGTCACTATCACATTACTAATATTAGTAGGTTGGCATGATTTTCATTGAACATAAGTAGCTCTTATTAAAGAAAAGGTTGGAGACCCCTGGTGTAAAGCATTTGTGCATGAATACAGTAATACAGTGAAAACACTACAAATGGACACCACACCAGTTTAAAAAAAAAATAATCTTTATCTAAACCAAACAAGACCAAAAGGACACAAATCCACAATACAGTAATTACAATATGACTTTAAAAAGGTAGAAATAGTTCTGTTCAAAGCAAATTGCAGATGCAACACTTTTCACACAAAGTACCTTGGATGCGTCAAAAACACAGGCAAAAAGGGTCACAGAGAAGGTGATGCGTTGGTTCCTTACACGCAGGAAAGGTGATGCATCGGTTCTTTGCTCCGGGGGAGGTGATGCGTTGGTTCCTTACTGCTGTGCAGGGGAGTTGATGCGTCGGTTCCTTACCAGAGAGGAGGTGATGCGTTGGTTTCTTACTGCGTGGGGAGGTGATGCGTTGGTTTCTTACTGCGTTCCCCAATGATGCGACAGACCTGGTGCTGCAATGCGTGATGATCCGGGACGATGTGTTGGTTCTTGCAGCCGCATAGCAGGGCTTATGTCGGAATCAGTGCGATGATCTCGGACTTCGGAGATCGGACCACCTAATGCGGCGTGCAGCTATTTCTCAAGCCACGGGCAGGCACTGCGTCGGTTTCTTCGGCGATGCATTGGATACAGGTATGGATGCGTCACGGTCCTCGTCGTTTGCTACGTTTCCAGCTCCCAACAGACAGAACAACCTCCAGAGGCCCAGAAGAGCTACAGGCACCTCTTGGCAGGTCAGATCTCCCAGCAAGGAAGTTCAGGGGAGCTGGGGGTGAAGTCCTTGTGTCCCTGAGACTTCAGAACAGGAAGCAAGCTCTACTTCAAGCCCTTGGAGATCTTCCTCAAGCAGGGGACACAACAAAGTCCTTATCCTTTCCTTGGCAGAAACAGCCACTGCAGGCCAACCCCAGACAGCACACAGCAAAGGGGCAGTACTTCTCCTCAGTTTCTCCAGCTCTTCTCCTTGGCAAAGGTTCCTCTTGATTCCCAGAAGTGATCTTTGAAGTCTTGTCCATTCCTTAGACTTCCAACAGGAGGCAAGCTTTACTTCAAGCCCTTGGAGAAAACTCTAACAGCAGGATGATGAAAGCACAGTCCAGCCCTTTCCCTGCCTGTTGGACTTGGCCCTTTTTGCAGGGTCATCCCTGAACTTTTTTGCTTTCCTCCTAGCCTTTTTTCTGACATGGTGTTGGTGGTTTTAGGACTCTGGGCACTTTAGCACTGCTGTTCAGTGTAAAGCGCATGTGCTCTCTGTGATAAATATGGTAAGATTGGTCTACACCTGTTTGGTATATTTAATTTACCTGTCAGTCCCTTGTAAAGTGGTATCTCATATACCCAGGGCTGGTAAATTAAATGCTACTGGTGGGCTTGCAGCGCTGATTGCGCCACCCACCAAAGTAGCCTTTCAAACCTATCCCAGGCCTCTGCCATTGCAGGGCCTGTCTGTGCAGTGTTACTGCCGCTGTGACGTGGCACCTAAAGTGTGTGCCATGTCTGTGACCCCCCTTTTACTGCATGTCAGTCACCCCTAAGGTAGGCCCTAGCTAGCCCTATGGGACGGGGTGCATTGTAGGTAAAAGGTATGACATGTACCTTAAGTGTGTGACATGTCCTGGTAGTGACAAACAGCCATTTTGGTTTCTTACTACTGTGAGGCTGCCCTCCCATAGGAATGCATTGGGGATTCCCTGATAAGTGTTTCAGTGGTAATTCCTGATATGAGAGGAGCAGCGTGGTCAAGTTTGGTATGTTTGGAATAGAAATAATAAATGCTACACAATGGTGTGCGCAGATTTATTATAACAATTTTAGAAATGCCACTTTTAGAATTGGGCATTTCTGTGTGCTATGTGTCTGCCTGCCTGATGTGGATTGCATGTCTGGCTTTGGAGTGACAGGGGCTGGTGAGGTGTGTGTGGCTCCAAGAGGGGCAGGGTGAGTCAGCGCTAGGCTGAATAGGGCACCTGCATTTGGAGTAGTGGGTGGAGTAGTCCCCTGACCCTGAATAGGTCTGTGCCTGCCTATGTGAATGCTGGCTGCGCCCCCCTGTGGTGTGTCTGATGACAGAGCCCCAACCTGACAAAGGGGAAGAGGAGCCCTGTAAATAAAGTGCTCCACACGCCCCAGAGCCAGTTAGGACTGGTTCCCCCTAGCCCTGTGCCAAGGGCAGAACAAAGAAAATGATGTGTATAAATATTGGGGCTGTGACCCCATGAAAGTGTGTGCTTTGGTGCTTGCTGGTACCTGTGCTGGGGCGAAATACTGCTGGGCAACAGGACGAACCGCCGTGGGACCCACCTGCTGCTTCCTGGGGGTCCCTACATGATGGCCTGCCTGTGCCCAGCTCTGCCCCTGATGATTTGACTAAGTGCCCCGAGGAGCGCACTCAGCGCGAGAAGGGCACTGCCCAGATTGGAGGGGAGTAATTGGCAGGGAGCGCGTGCTGAAAGCTCCTGCCTCTCTACCTGTTGAGCCTTGGAAGTGGGCTCCACATTCCGCCGAGCTGGGATCCGGGCGGGGCCCCCGTGTGGAGGAGAGAGCCCTGTAACCCCGAGGAAGAGCCCAGCGGGAGCCCACCCCGTGTTTTCTGCTGATTTAAAAGCGGGAGCCTACCCCGCGTTTTCTAGTGCCCGGAGAAGAGCGCAACAGGAATCGGAAATCAGGCGTCTGTTGCCTGACCAGAGGCGGGGCTAACACGAAAGCCAATTGTTCCCCGGCGCCACCGGAAGCCAGGCAACCCTGAGCCTGATTGCAGGTGGGGCTGCGGGAAAGGAACGTTGCAGGCATCGGAAGCCAGGCGGCTGTTGCCTGGTTGGGCGCGGCTCTTGTGAGGAGTGAAGGTCCCCGAGTAGCCCCCGAGTGTGGACAGAAGTCGGGGCTGGCCCAGAAGCTGAAACGCGAGGCCGCAGCGCCATGCCCTGGCCAGCGAAAAACCGCACAACAGCATTTTAAAAATCCGACCCGCCGGAGTGAGGGTGAGTCTGCCTACTACAAGAGTGGGGAGGGTATTGTGATCCCATTCCCCTGAAGTAGCAGCTGCCCCGAGTGGTAGTGGGCAGCTGCCTTAACCAAAGGAACCTACCTGGCCAGATGCAGGAGACCCTGTGAGGTCGCCCCGCCAGAACGGACAGTGTGCGTGCATCCCGCCCTAAGGGGCCAGTACGGGCTACATTTTGTTGTGGGCTGTGTTTTCCCCCCATGCTTGCCTACGAGACTGCCGGTCCATGAAGAGAAAAGGGTGAGATGCACCCTCCGCCCCCTGTGCATCACGCATGTTGTTTTCATTACAGAGGCAGCTAGGGGGACCAGTTTTAAGGCTTCATTGAGAAAGGAGCATTTTTGGGGAGAGCCCGGGGTGGGGCCCTGGACACCCCTATGTGACAGCTTGCACCCTGTAGGGGCATTAGGAAGGTGTTCCCCCTTTTACCAGTGTTTGCTGTGGTGCTCTGCTCCTGTTGCTACGGCATATGTATTGTGCTGAGCACCCCTGTGTGTCGTGATTACTGTGGTGCCATGTTGCCAATTATGATGTTTTGCATAATGCTTCATACCGAGGGGCATCAGTAAGTTAGGATGTATGCCTAAGAGGTTATGCATAATGTGTTTAGGCCTAATATGATGATTGCCTAATGTGTTTATGCTAATGTAATGCCTAATATGATTGTGGCATACTGTGTTTTAGGCTAATGTTATGCTCAGGGTGTTTATGCATAATGTGTTTATGCCTACAGGGATTGCGTAATGTGATTCTATGCCTGATGTTTTATGCCTAAGGTGATGCTAAGTACAGTATTTCGCCAGTAGTTACTGGTTGTGTTTAACATATGTTACTAGTCCTTTCTAAAGGTTCTGACAGTGGCCCGATTGGCCTGTCATGTGTATATAATCCCCTGTGAATATTGCCTAGTGCCAGTTGGCACAGTGTATATTGTGTGATTATGATTCTAATGTGTTTATGATAATACAAAGGCTATTTTTTATATAACCTTGTGTGGAGTTTCTTTTGTGGTGTGCCTAGTGGGTTGCTGCTGCTGTGTGTGTGTGTTGCGCAAACGCTTTACACATTGCCTCTGGGATAAGCCTGACTGCTCGTGCCAAGCTACCAAGGGGGTGAGCAGGGGTTATCTTCAGCGTGTAACTCCCTTGCCCTGACTAGAGTGGTGGTTTCTGTCTGGCTTAGGCGCAAGCCCTAGCCAACCAGAAATCCCATTTCTAACATTCAGAAGCAACCACTGCAGGCCAACCCCAACAGCACACAGCACAGGGGCAGTACTCCGCCTCCAGTTTTTCCGGTTCTTCTTCCTGGGTGGTTCCTTAGTTCAGCAGTAATCTAAAATTCAGGGGTCTGGGCCCCACTTTTTATAGCACTAATTCCTTTGTTCTCTGGTGACAGAGAAGCTCTTTGCCCAGCTAAAACCAATTCTGTCCTCTCTGGGGCAGTTTCCTGGCAGGAGGTGGAGACAGCATTGTGTAAGGCTGACAGGGCCTATTCAGGTGCTAGTGAGAACTCCCCCAACCTACCCTGAAGGCAGCCCAGCCCTGACTCACTCAGGGAAGGCAGGACACACATCAACACCCCCCCGGTGACTGTTTGTGAGAATGCACATCCCCAGGTCCTGTCACTCCAAAGCCAGACAGTCAATACACAAACCAGCAGAGGCACACAGGATGGCTAAGCAAGAAAATACCCACTTTCTAAAAGTGATATTTTCAAACACAGAATGTAAAAATCATCCTCACTTCAGGAATACTAAACGTCATCTTCCAATCTTGTCCCAATGGTAAGTTATATTTATAAGATGTTATAAATCAACTCCCATTCTATCCTATGGGGCAGATATCCTTTCAATAGTGAAAAATGTAATTGGCAGTATTTCACTTTCAGGACATGCCACACACATCAGGGCATGTCATACCTCTCACATATACTGCACCCTTTCCACAGGGGTACCTTGGGCCTACCTGAGGAGTGACTCACAATAATGAAAAGGGAGGGTTAGGGCCTGGCAAGTGGGTGCACTTGGTAGGTCAACATGGCAGTACCACACTGCGCACAGACACTGCAGTGGCAGGTCTGAGTTACATTTACAGGCCACTCATGTGGGTGGCACAATCAGTGCTGCAGGCCACTAGCAGCATTTGATTTACAGGCCCTAGGCACACACAGTGCACTGTACAAGGGACTTACCAGTAAATCAAATATGCCAATCATGGAATCACAAATCCATAAACACAATTTAAAGGGCGAACATTTGCACTTTAGCACTGATCAGCAGTGGTAAAGTGCCCAAAGTCATAAAACCAACAAAAACAGGTCAGAAACATAAGGCCAAAAAGCAAAAATTCTGGGGATAAACCCGCTGGAAAAGCCAGGTCTAATACAACCCCCTTCCAGCCAAAAGCCAGGTTAGACTAATCAATCCCTTGAAAGACTTCCATGCTTGAGGCAATAGAGCCTAGACCTGGCCCACAACAGCGGGGGCGCTTTCTGGTTCTATGCCTTTCTGAACCCATTTGGATCCATCTGTCCATACTCTCAGTAAGTAAGTAAGTAAGTAATTTTATTGTATAAGTTAATTAAAACATTTACAAAATCGCTCAACAGCGAAAGAAAAATAAAAACCGCAGTTACATCATTTATAGAGTCCAACAATAAAAAGAGCTTTGGTACAGTTTATGTTGACTACACAGCGTATTCCGTTCAGCTGGCTTATGCCAGGCTCCTACGGAGTAACAGTTCGTCTGATATGCTTTGAGCGGTCCTTAATTTCCTCTTATGACAGTCTCGTAAGGACCCTGTGACGAATGTACGTGAGTAAAAGGTGCCTTTGGGTTACGTATGTTTTAAAATAAACTATTTTATAAAAGGATATTGACATCAGATAGCAGCCCCGTCGTTGGATTTTATAATAAGGATGCTGCAGATCCATAAAGTGTCAAGTGCCCAATATTTAACAAGAGGTTATTTTGATGTATTAAAAGGAAGGCTTTTTGCATCGTGCGTATCCTGACAAAGAGTGCCAGTTCTGGGTAATGGTGAGCCCGCGTTCTAAAGCTGGTTATTGTGCACCGGGTCTCTTAATTTTTTCCTCTACCATCCCCATAAATTGTACGAACCGGCACTTCAGCTGTAGATCTCCTCCTCCAAGGCAAGTCTTCACTGCTTGTCTGCAGGATCTTATCCGCCTGGTGTTAAAGATTGTTTTCAGAAGCAGTCGTCGTGCAGGATCCAGTTCTCGACAGGCGCATAATAGATGCATGATGCTCTCTTCTGCTTTCCCGCAAAGACGGCACTTAGTTATTTCTGAAGATCGCTTCCATGGTGGAAGGTGCAGCAGGACAGGAAGGATACCCATTCGGGACGGAAGATATTTCTCTTTTGTTTTCCTGTTGAAGCCAGCGCCTAAATAATTTTGCGGGAAGGGTCTTGTGTAGCTCTGCAGCACGCACCATCCATGGGCCCTTCCCCTGAGCGATTCTTTAACGTCTACTGCTGACAGCCTTTTCACTGTCTTATTTACCAAAGACTTAAAGCTGTTTTGTGCTCCCTAAGTTGCCCAGAGCTCCTTCAGGCCTAGGCGGTTTATAGATGCTGTCAGGTAGTCCCTTGCTATGCAGGCCTTGCTTGTGTTTATCTCTTTCCATAGGTGGAAATTCAAAGTGCTTTGTTCGGCCCATCTGATCCTATGCCAACATTTCACGTAGGTGCCATTTTGAGATATTGTTTGAGATTGTAGACCAAACTCCAGCCTGATTTGGGCGGGAGAGACGTAATTTGGGAGGCTGAAGATTTCTTCTTAATGATCTCGACAGGGTACGGTCCAGAGTGTCCCCATCTCTTCCCCTGAGGCACTCACTCCCGTAGGTGATAGCCGGGATTAGCTTTGCTTGTAAAACCTGTAGTACTGGGTTGAAGCTTGGTCCGGCGGTTTTAAGTTTGAGAGATTTTAAAGCTACCGCTATTGAGTTGCCTCTCCGTTTTATGGCTTCTTTTTGTAGTTTAAAGGTACCCTTGTCGTCAATTATCACCCCTAGATACTTGTATTCGGCCACAACGTCCATGGGTGCACCTGCCAGGTGCCAGTGAAACCAAGAGGTGTTAACCAAGCTACCCTTTGCCTTACCATCCAGTGCCTCGCACACGTACCTCACATCACCCTCCTGAGACTGGCAAGACAGTCTCTGACTGTCTCTGTTACTCAACCCACACTCTTCTGGGCGGTCTCCACAATCACAGACCAGGACTTCTACCAAGGGGGAACACCTCTCCCTGCACCTCTCATCTAGAGTCAATAGAGTGTCCCTCCCATCACTGGGAATATGTTCCCTGTGCCAGGTCCCCCATCCACTTCAGGGACACTGCGCACCACTGGAGCTACCTCATAAACCTGAACCCCCTGGTGTGTGTCAACTCCCTCCTTCAAGTCAGGTTCCACATCTCTGGGTGTCTGTACTGTTCCCTCAGCACTAAATAACACCTTTTTGCTGCTACCATCTGAGCAGGACTCCACCTCCATCCCAGCCAAGCTCACTTCCTGAGCTAATAAATGTGGGGGTCAGAGGAGCACTCCAAACTTAAGACATTATTTTACAAATACTTTTAAATTTTAAACAGATCCTTAAACTAAGGGTGCGTCACTGCTGCAACGTGTTGATATCACGTGCTGAACGTAAACTGATAGTCTAACAGGATAGGGATCCTGAGTGCAGTGAGCACTGTTCCTATAGAACTAACCGTTCTGTTTCTTATCTTAATTCAATGCGTCACTACCTTTTATAATCAATAGAAACAATGAACAATTTTATGTCTTTTGTAAATTGTTATTCATTAGTAAATCATATGAATCACATCATTACATGTGTTTTGTTGCATAGTTTAACAACAAGGTGCAAACAAATTATACATCAAATTATTGTGCTGTTACAATCACAGACAATCTGTATACAAGAAATTGCGAGCATGACATTGACAAATTATCATATTCTTAATGCGAAGCCCGATGCATTTCGGGACTCTGTGGTCCCTTCCTCAGGGGCCGAGTTCTGTAAACAAACAAATGTTGAATTTTACATACATGTATGCTTGTCAATGAATCTACATGGAGAAAGTCCTATAGTCCAACAAGTGAAATGTATGATCACATTGTTATACGTGATGTTGATTGAGCCCATGTTAATAGTTCAAAACAATGATGTTGTGAGTGCACCAAATAATAAGTGAAATGATTTAATAGATTAAAAAGAAAGAAAAATGTAATAAAAGATCTTATTACGAAACCCAAAGGGAATCATCGAGAATAAAAGTTGTAAGGAATCAGAATGTAAAAAGTAGTCCATATTATTCTGGTGAGTCACCCCAAGTGTATGAAAGAAATACTCGATGAACCGCGCGGTGATAACCCGAGTGAAAACGTACCTATGTAGTAAGGAGTCACACTGTGACCTATAAAACGAAAGATCCTTGGTAAAAATAAACACAATATACGTATTGCAATATGGAGTGTTGGAACTCTCAAAAAGTCGTACCTGATAAATATCAATGCAAACCTTAATACGGGAGCATGTACCTCGTGTGCCTGAAAAATGGACAACGTGTAAATGGCTAACAAACGCTCTACTTTGAGAGAAGACACCGAGTTCACAATAAAATACTGGAACACTCACCCTGAGTCAACGTTGTAAATTCGTATATACCAATGCTGTTCAGACCTCGTACTAAAAAGTGAAAAACGTACGGAGACATGAGTCCTCCACATGTATATGTTATTCGGATGCTAAAGCAAAACGCAAAAGATGATTAATCTTACCTTAACTATTAGAGAGAAATACATAACACGTTTCTAGCGGTTTGTGCAAGATCGTCCGGAAATCCACCAGCGTAAATACAAGCGGCAACGTAAACGACGTCAAAAAATAAAAATAAAGAACAGACAGCGAAGTAGACCATAGTAGAATTGAAAAAGAGACTCAAGTATTGTATTATTGCAAATCTAATGTTAGGCTGGTACGTGAATACTAAAAACGAGGCCAATATATACTCGAAACAGATGAAAATAACCAATAAGATATTCAAAAGAATATCGTACTAGATCGTAACCACGAAATAATCATATGATACGCTTAGCGGAACAGCTGAACAACTGATGCGCACGGAGGCGACTTAGTGAACCAAATGTAAATGTACTGCCATAACTCACACGATTAAATATTGATGTAATGAGTTCAACTCAGTATTTAAGGTAGAGAGAGAAAAAGCGGGTACTCCTGCAAAAAACTGTGCAAAAATATGGGGCCAATAGTGTGTCACACAGTCTGTGGGTGTAGTGTCCAATGCCGCTCAAGGGTGGGGAAGTAGAGAATTAAGCTGGTGAAAAACCTTAAACTGTAGCATCCCCCCAAGTCCCAAAGTGTGCAATAGAAAGAAGTTAAAAGGGTATTCGGAAACAAACCATGTGTAAGGGCTCTAATTATCAATCATCGTTTCAAAAAAATCAATGTGATCTTTTTGTAATAACCACTACAATTTATAAAAAGCAACTCATCTCTATTTTATCATTCAAACCTTTTGGGACTAAAGTTTCCAGGAAATTAATCCAAAACACCTCGCGTTGTAGTAATCTCTTACTGTTATCAACACCTTCAATCTTTTCCACTACCTCAACGGCTTGTGCTCTTAATTGCATAATGGTGTATTTTGCTTCCTGCCAATGAACCGCTACACTAGAAATTCTATTGCCAGTGCGAATCGTGCTTTTGTGTTCTGTTAATCTGAGTTTGAACTTGCGTTCTGTTTTCCCTACATATGCTTTCCCGCACGGACATTTCAGGCAATAAATAACGTTAGTGGTATTGCAATCTGAGGTGTGTCTAAGTTTAATGTTTTTGCCTGAAACGGGATGTGTAAGTGTGTCTCCTACTATTATGTTATTGCAATGAATGCAATTGAAACACTTGACTGTGCCTTTATGGTTCATGGTTGCTGGACGTATTTCTGAGGATTTCATTAGTTCTTGTAAATGTTTTCCCTTTGTGTAGGAAAATGTAGGTTTGGTATTAAAAATTCCCTTAAAATCTGGTTCCTTCTGAAGAAGTTCCCATCTGTTGTTGAGAATCCTCTTAATTTGATTGGAGCATGTGGAATATTTCGACACAAAAGTCGGTGTATCTCTTTGTGTGCGGGTGGACTTCACTAATAGAGTCATTCGATCTTTTTCTGATATCCTTGTTATACTTTTCTGCAGGATGTCCGGCGGGTAACCCCTTTGTATAAATCTCTGTTTGTACTCATTGATCTTGATCATTGCTATATCAGGTTCTGAGCAAATCCGTTTTATCCGAAGAAATTGCGAAAACGGTAAATTAGAAATGAGACTTCTTGGGTGAAAACTTAAGTAATGTAACGTGCTGTTTCTATCAGTAGGCTTTGTATAGATCTCAGTTCTTAATTCAGTGACGGTTGAATCTTTGGTCACTAAAACATCCAAGAAATTGATCTGTTGTGTATTAATAGTATACATAAATTGAATTCTTGGATTCCTGGTGTTTAATTGTTGTATCAGATGTTCCAGGTCCTTCTGGGATTGAGTCCAAATTAAAAATATATCATCGATATAGCTGCAATATTGTGCAATGCCTCTAGTCCAGTTGTCGTCATTCAAAATGAAATCATGTTCGAATTTCGCCATAAAGATATTGCCGTACGCCGGCGCTCCAGAAAAGCCCATAGATGTGCCAGTTAATTGGGCATAGAAATCCCCTTGCCATTTGAAATGACTATTGTGTAGACAGAAATGTAAAAGTTTCAACATGAAAACGTTATCTTGCTCTGCTAGCTGCATTTTCAGTAAAGCCCATTCCGTGGCTTCCAATCCTTCAGAGTGTGCTATTGATGTATATAGAGCAGTGACATCTATTGTACATAGTATCCAGTGAGCCTGAATGTAGGGTTGGATATTTTGAAGTTTGTTCAGGAAATCAGTTGTATCCTTGGTGTATGTGCACTAGTTTTGAATGAATTTTTGTAGAAAATGGTCTAAATACCTCCCCAATGGACCAAAAATAGAACCGCACCCGGAAACAATTGGTCGAAACGGAGGATTGGTTGGATGTTTATGTATTTTGGGGATCATGTAGATCCTAGGTCTTCGTGGATTGTTGGTAAAAAAATATGATTTGAGTTGTGCGTCTATACACCCATTTTCTTCTGCTTCATTCAGGATTTGTTGTGAATGAATGTTTGCACCTTGTTGTTAAACTATGCAACAAAACACATGTAATGATGTGATTCATATGATTTACTAATGAATAACAATTTACAAAAGACATAAAATTGTTCATTGTTTCTATTGATTATAATAGGTAGTGACGCATTGAATTAAGATAAGAAACAGAACGGTTAGTTCTATAGGAACAGTGCTCACCGCACTCAGGATCCCTATCCTGTTAGACTATCACTTCCTGAGCTACACACATTTCTTTTTCTTGGGCTAAGGCCCTCTTGGTCTCAGCCCTGTTAAGCTCCTCATCAAGTTCTCTCAGCCTCTGCTCACAAGCCAGAAGCCATTCATCTTCGTCTGTTTCTCCCTCCCTTTCAGAGAAGTCCTCCTCCTCAGACGCATCTGGTAGTGTTAGCCCCAAGCGGGGTGGCTCATACTGAAATAGATCCTCCCTGGACCTTCTCTTCACGGGCAGCCCCCTTTCCTTGCAGAACACATGTAGCTTCCTCATCGTATAGATGAACATGTACCAGAAGTCAAGTTCTATTTTCTCAAGACTTCACAGGTGCAACAACTAACCAGAGTCTCAGTATCAAAAATACTTCCAGGAGGACACCAGAAAACAGAAAAAGCAGTATGTGGTTGCGTAACGGTCTGCACTATACTAGTAGTGTACACCAATCACTCTATGTAAGGCACAAATGTAAGTCCAGATCCCCACCGCTAACCACCAATGTTAGAAATGGGGGTCTCTAGTTGGCAATGGTCTGCACCGTTGTCCAAGTAGGGACCCTTCTTTCTAGTCAGGGTAAGGTGGATGCACTTCTAAAATAACCCCTGCTCACCCCCTTTGTAGCTTGGCATGAGCAGACAGGTTTATCTCAGAGGCAGTGTGCATGCATACAGTAATACTGTGAAAACACTACAAATGGACACCACACCAGTTTAGAAAAATAGGTAATCTTTATCTAAACCAAACAAGACCAAAACGACAAAAATCCACAATATAGTAATCAAAATATGACTTTTAAAAGGTAGAAATAGTTCTGTTCAATGCAAATTGCAGATGCAACACTTTTCACATAAAGTACCTTGGATGCATCAAAAACACAAGCAAAAAGGGTCACAGGGAAGGTGATGCGTCAGTTCCTTACATGCAGCGAAGGTGATGCGTTGGTTCCTTGCTCCGGGGAGATGATGCGTCGGTTCCTTACTGCTGCGCAGGGGAGGTTATGTGTCGGTTCCTTACCAGAGAGGAGGTGATGCGTTGGTTTCTTACTGCGTGGGGAGATGATGCGTTGGTTTCTTACTGCGTCCCCCAATGATGCGACAGACCTGGCGCCTCGATATGATGCGTGACAATCCGGGACGATGAGTTGGTTCTTGCATGCAGGCGCATAGCACGTCTTACATTGGAATCGGTGCGGTGATCTCGGACTTCAGAGATCGGTGCACTCGATGCGGTGTGCAGCTATTTCTCAAGCCACGGGCAGGCGCTGAGTCGGTTTCTTCAGCGATGCATCAGAAACAGGTATGGATACGTCGCGCTCCTTGTCGTTGCGTTACTTTTCCAGCTCCCAATAGCCAGAACAACATCCAGAGGCCCAGAACAGCTACAGGTACCTCTTGGCAGGTCAGAACTCACAGCAAGGAAGTTCAGGGGAGCTGGGGGGTGAAGTCTTTGTGTACCTGAGGAGGCAAGCTCTACTTCAAGCCCTTGGAGATCCTCCTCAAGCAGGGGACACAGCACACAGCAAAGTCCTTGTCCTTTCCTTGGCAGAAACAGCCACTGCAGGCCAACCCCAGACAGCACACAGCAAAGGGGCAGTACCTCTCCTCAGTTTCTCCAGCTCTTCTCCTTGGCAAAGGTTCCTCTTGATTCCTAGAAGTGATCTTTGAAACCTTTTCTATCCCTGAAACTTCCAAAAGGAGGCAGGCTCTACTTCAAGCCCTTGGAGAAAACTCCAACTGCAGGATGATGAAAGCACAGTCCAGCCCTTTCCCTGCCAAAGACAGAAGCAACTACTGCAGGCCAACTCCAACAGCACACAGCACAGTGACAGTACTCCTCCTCCAGCTTTTCCGGTTCTTCTTCCTGGGAGGTTCCTTAGTTCAGCAGTAATCTAAATCAAATTACACAGAAGAACAGATGTGGATCCAAAAACGTGAATGACTGACACTGGATATTAACACTAATACTAAGAATTGACAAACACATGTAGGCAATTAATCTAGGTTGCTGGCACCAAACTCTAACTCTAACTCATGGATCCTGCCAAGGGGGACACAGAGAGTAGGGACCAACACTTACACATGAATATGGGCATGTGAGAAAGAGAAATTCTGAAACTGGGACACTGACATAAGATCACTGACTTGGATACATTGACACAGGAAAATAGAGATTGCTTTACTGACACTGAAACATTAGCACAGACATTGGGAAGTTCATTACAGTCCCTGAGACAAAGCCACAGATACAATGAGACACAGGCACTGGGACAGTTACATTTAAATGGAAACGCATGTGGACCTGGGGAAACGGACATTGATATGGGGAAACTGACATTTGTACACTGATGTGACGACATTGACAGAAGGACACTGAGACTGACACTAACTTTGGGTGACTCATATGCCAATAATTTCACAGGGACATCGGAACAAAGGGTCCCTGGCAGGGGCACTGATAGTCACTAACACTTGGGCAAGAGGACCAAGGAACACTAATATGCAGAAACTAAGACTAGGTGAGGGAGACAAAGCAGGAATCCATGGACCCTTGCGTAGAATCCATTTTGTTTCATGTTCCATTTTGAAACATAATATTAGCTTGCAGAACGTTCAAAGATCGGAATGTCTGTGCTGATCTTGCAATAACCACAGGGCCTTGAAAAGTAAAGAAAGCATGATATCATAAGTGTACAAGTCAAACTGCTGCTTTGATTTGTTTGCAAATTTCATAAGTCAGAATCCATATATATATAGCCTAATGTCTGCTGTTGATTAATGAGTGGATAAATGTTATGAAATCCCCAATACCAAGTATACCCAATTGGATGCTACTAAAGCGAGATATATCAAAATGTAAAAAAAAAACATGTAAATCATTGTGCTATATGATAGTCTCGTAAAGAGGCTGTCTCAATGCTGCAGTGTTTTAGAAAGTTTTACTTTGATCCTTACTACGTATTGGTTTAAATGATATTTAGGCTTCTATACTTGGACTATGGACATATGAACAAGCAAATCTATGGTCACAACTGAATAACAATGTTCAATAACCGCCCTCTGCACCAAGAAGACAATATGTTGGAAAATGCTGGTCATCCACAGTACTTCCTAACCTTTATTCTTAAGATACTAAGACAACATATCAGGCTTCACACACGATGACCACTCACTCCTGCCCAAAATACACCCCAAATCCTACCTCAACCACCGTGAGTTCTCAGAATACATGCTTTCGTTCCCTGCTCTGACAGCTGCTTTCTGCGGCTACAGCACGGAAAACGGCATTTTCAGCTTAGAACTACTGCATGTGTTTTTTTTTTTTTACTTATTATTTTACACCTCATCACAGTTTGACTTAATTCCTTTTCATATATCTAGTTTTAACAGAACTTTAAATGATTGTACACCTTCAAAATCTTGGAAATACTTAGGTTTTTTCCACGACATCCACCATCTGGTCCAGTGTAATCATGGGATTGTCATATCACGTTGTTTAAGCAATTCTGTGCGATCCTTTCTCTCGCTGCCATACAACTTATGAAAGGTTGCCAAAAAGATCCTTTTTTTACACAGACACTGGGGGCAGATTTACAAGCCCCTTGCGCCACTTTTGCGTCACTTTTCCCATGTTAAAAGTGACTCAAAAGTGGCGCAAGGGGCTTGTAAATCTGCTCCTGTATATCTAACTTGAGGGTAAAGTTAGTCCCTGTCACCCACTCCTTATGCACAGGAGAGATCAATGCTCTCCATGTTTTAAATATTTCACGTCTAGCTAATAATATTTAGGGAAAAAAACGATTTCTCTTCTGTTTATTGCCACATGGGTTTTGCAAATTACGCCATTCAATACCAAAAATGATAAGAGGGGGACTTATCTTAAATGTTTCTTTAAATATCTTAGAGAGGATTACAATTAATTCTTCCCCAATAATGTCTACACTGGGCAGCATACAAACATAGGTAGATAGTCTACAGCAGAGGCATCACATTTGTTGCAGATAATCACCTGTTTTCCCCTATTGTTGTTAGTTGTTTTAAGGGTTAATTTTACCTATTCTATGTGACATTTCTTTAAAAGTGCTGATCATGGAGGCAGAAGAGGGGCCCCTCATTCCTAATTGGTTAAGCCTCATACGAACTGATCTTCCTGTCCCCTGCCCAATCAATGTGAAAGAACTGTGTAGGCAACCAATGAGAAAAAAGGATATTGCTTTGCTTAATTTGTCTTTCTCCACCTTTCTCCCATTTCTGCCTATCTATTTTTTGGTCTGAGTCAAAGTCCGATGATAAAAAATAACTTTCTGTTCTCAAAATGGGTGCTGGTGCTGACCACCTGCACAAATTGATCAAAGACTTCGGGGCGATGGCTCAGCAACTCACTGGCTAGCTTTTGATCCTCTGGCTAGTGCATGTGGACCCATTGCCAAACACTTTCTGAGCTCTATCCATGCTTCCCTAACACCATGTGCATTTTTTTTTTTTAAACACTTTTTATTGGTATTTTCGCATACATATTGTCATTGATAACACTGTACAATATCATTTCTGTTGACATATATAGTCATTGAGCTTAAATTGTTACAATCATATTTAGCCAATATAAATGTTATTTTCTACCCCAACAACATGTGCATTATGGTCTTGAAGGAAAGAGAGCGAATTCAATAGTCCACTGTAAAATGCTGCAGTTCATGAAACTGACAGGCATAGAACCAACTGTGGCATAAACGTTTATATTTTTAAATGTAATAGTCCACCAAAGGAGGATGGATGATTTGAGTTTAAAGGTTAAATGAGAACCAATGTTGAAATGCAAGATAAATTAATTTCTTTCATCTTGATGTCTTCTGTTTTGTTTTGCATTCTTGTTAGACATAACAGCCTTAGGCTGGTCTTCCCTCCAACTTTTTGCCTACCTCCTCCATTGTTCTGACCTCGTTTTTGCTGGCTTTAGGACTCTGTGCACTTTACTCTGCTAACCAGTGCTAAAGTGCTTGTCCTCTCTCCTCTAAACATGGTAAAATTGGCTCATCCCCAATTGGTATATTTAATTTATTTATAAGTCACTAGTAAAGTGCACTACATGTGTCCGGGGCCTGTAAATGTAATGCTACTAGTGGGCATGTAGCACTCATTGTGCCACCCACTTAAGTAACCCTCTAACCATGACTCAGGCCTGCATTGCAGAGCCTGTCTGGTCTGTGCAGTTTATACTGCCATTTCGACCTGGAAAGATAAACCTCTTGCCAGGCCTAAACCTTCCCTTTTAGGTCTCGCCTAGCGATGCAGCGCAAAGCGCTGCTCGCTATGCGAGATCTATTGTTGCCGACTTTTGCTCCGATGCGGGACAGGAGATATGCACGCGCATGGTGCGAGCAGGAGTTGTAATAGCGCCGCAAGCCGTACGCGTGCACATCAACTGTCTGTGCCGAAGCTTAACAGACAGGAGATGTGCACGCGTACGGCTCGCGGCGTTATCACAACGCCTGCTCGCACCATACGCGTGCACATCTCCTGTCCAGGCAGCCGATGCGCACGCTCACGGCGTGTCTTCAGCTTGTTACAGATTTTGGCTGCCACTCGTGGAATGCGTACTAGGCTGATT
Source organism: Calotriton arnoldi (assembly GCA_963921515.1). Lineage (NCBI taxonomy): Eukaryota > Metazoa > Chordata > Amphibia > Caudata > Salamandridae > Calotriton > Calotriton arnoldi. The sequence goes on along the minus strand of CAWUFW010002467.1, from coordinate 607,350 downwards.
GGTAGGACTAAGTTACTGCACACACTTGCCACGACCCGTGAGCTTCGGGGCAGCGTTGTCGATGCGGGTCGGATATGCGCAGGTGCGGGGAGGTAGCGTGGCGGCGATTTGGACGCCATTCGGGGGAGGGGGTTGTTTTCCGGGCTCGGCACACTGGTGGGTGGCTATCGGGGAAGAGTGGAGGTGCTACAAACGTGCCCCCCCTTGCATAGCGCTTGCCTGATTTAGATAGCGCTGCGAGGAGGAAGGGGCAGGTAGAGCTGTAGCCCCCTTCCTTCACCCTTTCTTCTGGTCTCCCTCCTTAGAGCCGCCTTACTCTGCCTCAATAGCAGGGTCCTGCCAGGTCTCAGACCCAGCAGTCATTAGGCACTGCCTTTGAACGGCTCTCTGTGGACGGGCAGACACACTCTCGACAGTGTAAAACCCTCCAGGAAGTGGCAGTGCCTGCAGTAACTCGGAGTGGCTCTTTCTCCGGATTTTGTGTGTCTGTGTTGGTTTCATCGAGCGCATCGCCCGGTACAGGGGGCGCTGGGAAGTGATGGCCTCGGTGAGTGCAGCCGGTGGGTGTGTAAGGGGCCACGAGTGGGCGCTCTGGAGCAAGGCTGTGGGCACTACAGGTGTTTGGCTGTGGGTCATAAGAGTCCAGGAGACATGCCCATCCAAGCCCTGGCCTCTCTGAAGAGAGCACGCAGCGATGGTCCGCTATGTGCGAGTGTGTGAAGGGGTGCACAGCGCTGAAGGAGGTTACAATGGTGTGTGAGATGGGGTGAAGGGTAAAATGCCGGCAGAAGGACAGCGTGAAAGACCGTAAAGACGAGGAAGTTGATGACGTTTGAGATGGAAGATTCCAGAAATATGTGGGGAGATATGGCGTGAGATAGCGCCTAGCAGGCTGCAGGGGAGGGCGGGGTCACCGGGACACTCCGAAGGCCACTGTTCACTGACACTGATGGCAGGAGTAATTTGCTAACGGCGGCGTAGAGGCACCAGTCGGCAATATGAGGGAGACACTGGGTAGCGCGCTCGTTGGCACACAAAGGCGGTGGCGTGTGCATACAGGCGGCAGCGGGTGGTCACACACACATGCCTTCTGTTCCTTGCAATGGCGCCCTCCCTCACAGGCTGCTTCCTCCCTTCCTCTCAGCCTGCCTTTGTGTCTCTCCTCTTTCCATGGGAGTTTATAAGCTCTCCTGCCTTTACAAAGGCAAGACCACCACCAACTTGCAATACCACATACCATCGTCCCTAACAACCCCCATATAACGCCTTCATTTCCTAAAATGTGAGGGACAGTACAGCAGCGAAAACTGGATTAAAAGGATAATGCCAGCTGCGTGGCTAATATAATAAAGGGAGTGGCTTAAATTACGTGCACAAAAATCGGTGCTTAGCATAGTGTGCTGCCCCACTTGTATTTTGCTGTTTCTGTCATTGCATCCAGATATATGATACAAGAAGTAGCAGCATACTGACAATAAGTCGGGTATATTGGCTTTGTCAATGGTTGTTAGTTGCATAAGATAAATAAGCAGCAACTATGGCTTGGGCTAAATTATGCGGCAGGGTTGAGCAAATTATACGGCAAAAAAACACACCCAAAAAAAACCCCGGCAATTTATGCAGTATAATGCAGCACATTTGGGTGCATGGTGAGTCTAAAGAGGCGCAAGCTGCGGAAAGATAGTGGGAACACAAGTCACACAACTACAGGTGAAATGTAAGGGGATAAAGGCACGGGGAGATAATATTGCTCACTGGCTAGGGCAATCAAATAACGTTCACGGGTAACAACGTATGATGCTAGGCGGAAAAGAAAAAAAAATTGCCGCTACACCAGAAGGTACAGTGTACAAAAAACAGCAAAACCAAGGGAAGGGAGTTGTTCAACAGGACCAATATATTTTACTAAGAATGGAGCTAAGAAGGCTACAATAGCGTTAATGCATGTAGGTCAAGCAATAAGGCAGCCATGCAGGAATGGGGAAAGTCCTAATTCATACGCAGACTCCCTCTTACAGCACGGTATATTAACAGAGGTATTAAGCTACAAGGCGGTGGCATAGCAGTGTTGCCCCAAGGGCACAAACAAAGGGTGCAGTATTAGGGGATGGCAGCACAGCCGCATGCATAGTTATAGTCCAAGGGTCCTGCGCCATGTCCCGGTTAGTTGACTACAGTAGGACAGTGTCCTTGGAAAGGGAGGAGATCCATTCTGACCCTCTGGCCTCGGGGATGGTGTGCAAGGCTCATCGCCGGGGGTTTGGGGTGGAGGGGGTTGGGAGAATGGTGAGCTCCTGGCGCCTTCCTCCCCCTTCCCCAGCGCTCCTCCACCAATGCCGGATGGGTCGGGGAGGGGAGGGATGGGTGATGGAATAACAGTCAGGAGGGAGTATACACATTTACTTACAAAGAGGCACTGCCCACCTGGCCTTTGGAGTAACAGAGGGAAGGAGAGGTATATTTCAGTGGGAGTCATACTACCAACGATAGACACGCCTGGGGCACAACACTAGGTGGGTGCCAGGAGGTGGACAACGATGGTAGTCTGCATGTACGGTTCACAAGAGCTGGTGCGGCAAAGTCTGGGTGCAGGTGGTGCAAATAACAAGGCTAACATGTTGTTTCTATTTTAGATTATAAGCAAGGAGGCAGTCCATTTTGATGGAGAAGGGGCTGTGTAAACGGAGCAAAAGGGGTGTCAGTAGTGGCGGAGGTCACGGACTGGGCAAACAAAGCAGGAACAAGCATAAGGGGTCGGGGACTGGAACAAAAGGTAAGTTTGGAAAACAGGATGGGCGTCAGGCTTCAGAGTATAGGGAACACCACCAAGACAGTGCTGGGGGTACCGTAGCAAGCGTATGGACCTCTGCGGCCTACACCAATGCCGGTCGGGTGGAGGGGGGGGAATTGATAGTCGTCATTGGCATAGAAACAGTTACCCAGAGAGTAACATCTATAGTCGTCGGTTTTGGTAGCGAAGGGGTACAGGAGATGTGCACACGCCCGGACAGGCGTGCACGCACACGCCCGGACAGGCGATGTGCACGCGTACGGCTCGCGCGTTCAGCACATTACTGCTACGGAGTTTGTGTGCGAGTAGCCGAAGGTTTCCTATGCGTAATATTTAAGGTGTTATGTAAAGTGCCAACTCATCAGCAAAGTGCAGAGCAGACGAATGCTTCACAGAGAATGTTATATTTTTATTTCACCAGCAGTAGCCCAAGCATGCTTGCAATACAGTATGTTTTGGCGGGGGGTGCGCTAGATGAGACAGGAACACTCAATTCTCGATTGGGACAGTACACTTTACATTGTGTTTTTGTGGTTTATGTTGCACACATTACCACAGTACACAGATCCACAATTTAAGGCACTGTGAGATACTTTTCCCCAGAGCCACACGATTTCTGGTCAAGTACCAAAGGTGGGACAGGTACTGTGTTGGAATATTAAATATGTATTTAACTTATGTTATTTATAGCAGGATATAGCGCTGCCCGTTTTACATGCAACAATAGAAACTATTAGTCCAGAGAGTACTTTTTAAAGAAAATTTGCTCATTTAAGTAACTTGTTTTTCAAGGAACTTTTTAGGACATGCAATATTCGAGGAGAACGGTACCCTGATATACAGCTGGGTATCAGGAGCATGTTGATGAATGTTGATGCTATCTTCTCTTCGCTATATCTATAATGTTTAGGCCCCATATACTTGTGGCAAGAAATTATTTTAATGATGACAGCCAGCCTTATTATAAAGGACACAAGTCATGTCGACTATATTTTGTGTATGGGCAAAAAGGGTTGGGAACAGAAGCCTACAGCTTTAAAAAAAACAAAGATATGAACAGATTAGAAAAGTTGGTGGTGCCCATTTGTATTAAAAGCAATTTACCTATACATTGGAAGACGTTGTGCTCGTGGACTTGGTTTAACGCTCTCTCGAACGTTGGACAAGCCTGGCCTACAGAGCCACGTAATGGTTTCATGGTCTTAGGTACTTTATCAGCACATTCTGAAGATTAATAATTAGCTGCTAAAACAGTTTATGATTCTTCCAATTCAATGACAGCAACCAAGCTCTCCTGTTCTTCATTGTGGCTAGTCAAAACAAGCATTTGCAATGCAATAGGTCTCGCATTTGCAAGAGTTTAACCTATTGGCATTGTAAATGACAATGCCTTTTATTTATGTTTTAAAAACCAACACATAAATAAAAGGCATTGCCATTTACAATGCCAATAGCTCAAACTCTAACAACTGCGAGACCTATTGCATTGCAAATGCTTGTTATACATATGTCACCTCTAAGGTAAGCCCCCCTGGCTAACCCAGACAGCAGGGAGCAATATATCTAAAAGGCTGGACATTTACTTTAAAGTTTTGCATGCCTTGGTAGTGAGAAATCCCTAGATTTAATGTATCTCTACTGCAAGACCTATCTATCTCTTCCATAGGATAACATTAGGATTACCTTATTACATCTTTTAAGTGCAATTACCAATTGTGAAGAGTTAGACTTTTCAAGTTTGGTGTCCCTGGACTTGCAATTTAAAATCACAACTTATGGTGAAGTAGAATTTTAAATTGCAGTTTTGAAAATGCCACCTTTCGAAAGTTGGCATTTTCTTACTTTAGCCATTTTGTGCCTACTGCCTGTCTCAATACTTGATTGAGGTGGGTGACAGCTGGGCTTTGTACATTACCTCTAGACAGCCACACACAAGGGAGCTTAGGTATGACTTGTTGGCCCATCCACATCCTGATTGGTCATCCTAGGCAGGATGGGAGGGAGGAGCTGGGCACAGCCCACACTTACACCTGAATAGTCTGTCCCCTGTCCCCACACAAAGGGCTCCATACCCCCTGTATGAAGTGAATCTAGAGCCAAGGCAAGAAGGGAGCACCTCCTTGAACTTCAATGACCTTTCTTTGAAATCACCCCCACTTCGAAGTCACACAGGGGTATAATTACTGGACCCCTGACACGCCCTCTTCAGTACACTTCTGGACCTGTGAAAACTCTGCCAAGAAGAAGGACTTCTGCGCTGCTGAAGGACTGCCACTCTGCTCGACTACTGCTTTGCTGGACTCCGGCCATGCTGTGCTCCCTTCTGCTTGCTTTTCCCCTGCCTGGATGAGAAGGACTTGACCTGCATTAATGGAACCCAGAGTGACTCCAAGCACTTGCTGGCTTGCCTCCTGATTTGAAGCCTCAGGGACATAAGAGACTTTGAACCATCCTGCTCCTACAGCTAGAGTCTGCAATCTGTGAGTCTGTCCTGCCAATTGGTGCCACCCCAGTCCTGGACCTTGGAAGTGTTTGCTCCAGTGGAACTGACGCATCCTCAGCTGCAAGAGTAGTATTACCTCATAGCTGCTGTTGCGGGAAGAGGACCACTGCATCTCCCTCAGAATCAGTGCATTGCCTCGGAACCAGCACATTGCCACCGCTGCATGGAGAAGATCAATGCATCACCTCTAATGCGTGGAGAAACCCATTACATCACCTTGGGTTACGACGCATTGCCTTTGTAACTGATACATCGCAACCGATTGCATGGAGAAACTCGATGTATCACCCCTACTGCGGGGAAGACACAGATGCATCTATCGGCTGCACCCTGCATTTTGTTGATGCAACCAGGATTAAGCTACTTTTGTTCAGAGGGCCTCACTGGGTCCCTGTATCTGGCCCGTGCTCCATCGCGGTTGACCTGAACTCTTGGCTTTTTCCAAGTCTGGCGCGACTATATATCCCAAGTAAGCACTTATTAGTCTAAGGGTTATTTTACAGTTTACTATTTAAACATTTTTATCTCAAGTTCTACTGATTGGATTTTTGTTGTTTTAGTCTTATTTGTAAAATTAAGTTCGATTTTTCTAACCTGGTGTGGAGTCTTTCTGTGGTGTTTTCACTGTGTTACTTTTTGAAGTGTTGCACAAATACTTTACACATTGCCTCTTAAGTTAAGCCTGACTGCTCTGTGCCAAGTTACCACATGATGAGCACAGGATAATTTAGGGTGTGGCGTAACTTACCCTGACTAGGATTGTGGCTCCTGCTTGGACAGGGTGCATACCTCTGCCAACCAGAAACTCAATTTCTAACAATTCTCAGTTACAGTATTTTCACATGGATTATTGTATTTTTGTGTGATTCTAATTCTCATCCTCATTCATCTTCTTCACCATGGTTTAGCTCTGTTACACTCCATTGCCTCAACTTCTATTCTGTCTTCCCTTGTTATATGTATTCGTTTAGGATGTCTGAGAATTTCAAAGATCAGACAGAGCTTGCATGTTCATAATGCAAACCGTAATGCCTGAAGGGCCTTTACCCACACCATTTGTCACTACGCATTTGCAGTTTCTATTAAATGGGTTACAAGGTTGACACGCAAAGTGAGTGTAAAACGATCCGATGTTATATAATAGTTTAATGTCTTTTCATTTCGCTCTGCCCATCCACTAATCGCATTTCTAAATTTCCAGGTCACCAATGCCTAACATTCATTTCCTTTGCATGATTGATTATTTAGGAAGTGCACATTTCAGTTTTTCTTGCATTCCATTCTTATGGCGTGCTTTCTTTCTAAAATAGCAAAGCATCTCACACGTAGGAGAGAAACAACTTAATTTACTTTGTGATTTTAAACAAGATTTTTTTAAAGGAGCAAATATTTCTCTAATAGAGTTAGGTACAATTGAAATTATATTTTATGCAGTTTTGAATAATGAGCTTCTAAAAAATAGTTTAAAACAAACGATCCTTCTCTTACGGATTAACCTTTGACCCTTCTTATGACCTCAGGCTGATTTTAAAAAAATGGTTTTAGTCAAACTACACTCGGTTCCGAGTTTGTGTGCACGTGAAATTGGGTTTAGGTAACACCTGGAGGAAATTACGAAGGTTGTAAAGGCACATCATGCAGTTAAACTGGTCTCAAATATCGCATCCACGCGTCATTATATATCCGGTGGAGATGGAGAACTAAGAAGGAGGCTCAGCTAAAGATTACGGGGCATATTAGCAAGACCGGCGATAAAATTATCGCCGTTTTAGCGGCAGGAAACTGCCGCTAAAACGGCGATAATGGGCTTGACATCTAACCTGGGCTTCTATTGGAATTCTATAACGCTTATTAGCAAGCCCATTATCGCCGTTTTAGCGGCAGTTTCCTGCCGCTAAAACGGCGATAATTTTATCGCCGGCCTTGCTAATATGCCCCATCATACCTTGCTCAGGCGGTATTTCCCCTGGTGTTTTTTCCACCGCTCTGTTTGAGTCAATGAATGTTCTACTTTTTGTCAAGGAGTGCGAACATTTTGAAGCTATTGCTATCTTTAAGAGCAATTCATCACAGGGTCTACTGATGAACAAAGCACCGAGTCATACAGCACCCCGCCCTCCGAAGACAGCACCCCTGTACCCTGATCGGATACACGTGTATCACTTTACCCAGCACTGAAGACCTCCCATACTTACAAAGTACCGAAGCTACCTTGAGTATTGTCCATTTGTGATAAGGTAGCATGTTATGTGCTATATTCATTAAATAAATAAATAAATAGGCGTTTACGTTCATTTTAGTTTAGGAAACATCGATTTAGCAGCACCACAAGTCAGTCAATCATAATGTAAAGCCTCATGGGAATGTTTGTTGAATTTAATAATACGTTCCCTAAAAATGCGATCTTTAAAATGCAAACTTCACAAACGTAAAATAAACAAAGATAAATAATTAGTGACAGACTGCTTATGTGCGGCATTTCTATGGTTTCAGTTGTTTATTATGCGTGACATTTTGAGTGACACTTTTTCTGGAACAAAGGAAAACAATGACGAGTATTTGAGTCCCTCTCTGTGATGTATCTCTTACTGCATCCAGACATATGACACAATGGACATAGGTTTAAAACAAGTCAGACCTACTCACCTTGCCAATGGTTGTTAGCAGCATCGGATCCGTGAGTAAAAACAATGATTTTGTTGTGACTAAATAAAATAGAAAATATATCAATTCTGAAATAATAAAGATTGGTAAGTCTGTGTAAGCGGTAGTTGCCTTTGGAGTGCCTCAAATACTCCAGTTTTCCTCTTAACACCCCTTTCACCTGTAGTCTATAACTCTGACACTTGCATCCTAGCATCTTCCCGAAATACTCTGCATGCAGATCTCATGCGTCCTTCCTATTCAACACTCTTTTTTCACTGTCTTTCTGCATGCACTTCCTTCCATCGCCCTTTTCCCTGTTCTCTCTCTTTCCCCCTACCGTCTTGTAAATACAGAATTTCCTTTTCTTGAACGTGGTGTTGTTAGTATTTCGACAGCCGGTGTATGTTAATTACAATTGCACATGTGTGAACATTGTCTGTGTGCTCTGCTAAGAGGCTACAGTTTAAATGAACATGTGGTCAAATAATTTTAAGATCCAGCGATAGGCAATGTGAGGAACTTACTGACTTTAGGGAAAGTATAGCATTCCTTAGCAGTGAGACATCTCTCCCAAACCAGACCAGACTTGTAATAACTGCTTGGGGCAGCACATTAAGTGCTCACTGCTGAGTTTATGTAACCCCACAAAGCTACAGCACCCGGTTGAGCACAGAGCATCTATAATTACATAATAACGTATAAAGGCATTAGCATTTTAGTGCAATGGTACGGATAGTAGCACTAAAATGCTTTAACCTAACCCCTGATGAGTGGTAGTTGTTTGGGCAATAGTTCCTGTGACAGAGGGATGAAGATTGGTCCAAAGTGAGTTGGGGTCAGACCCACAGCCTCTGAATAGCCTGCTCTGTTCTTTAACGTATGTGTTGGTTTGGTCTGGATTGCCCTCTCTTACATGTCCTGAAAACCTTTCAGCTTCCTCTGCCACAAACTGTAACAACTCAGGACAACATTATGCACTCAGTCATTCATTTGTTCACCCCCCCACTCATTCATCCATGCACTTAATTATCTCTCCATGCACTCACTAACTCATATATAAGCATCATTTTGTTAATATTGAAAAAGTCAATGTCAATATGAATAATGATACATTCATGTATAACAACGAATTCACATCTTTATTGACGTATTTACCCACTTTGACCTCCACATCAACCTTGATTCAGAAATACATGGTTAGGAAGGACCTGAGACCCAGGCCAGAGGTTACTGATTGACTTATCACAGGTGGGTAACATGTTGCCAGCAGTGGCGGCTGGTAACATTTGAAAGTGGTAGGGCGTAAAAGTTCCGAGTGAGTGACCTGTGGTGAGCGAGTGTAGCGAGCGAGCCCGACAGCCATATGGGATGTTTGGGAGGGGGGAAATTTTGAAAAAAGAGTGGGCAAATGGTGCATTTTCAAGCACATTTGAGAAAGCAAGAAAGTTAATAAGGCAGTTGTGAAAGTGTTGTTAGGATTATGACTTCACTAAAGAGATTTTATTCGATAATGAGTTAGGGAGCTGCTTATTCAGTATAACCACAGCCCTTAATTACTATGTAAAAATAAAATAGTGAAACTGCAAAATGCAGAAACACAAAATGTTACACAATTAGCGGTGGCAATTATCTCTTTAAGTGGTCTTGTGCCCATTTCATGCCCTTTAATTCAACTACTACTACTACTACACACTGTGCTGCCTGGGCATCTTTTTATACCTAGAGAGGACTTGGAGGTTATTTAGGTTGGGCCCTCATGGGGCATTCGTAAAACATTAAGTGCATAAGAGGGCACTTAATAGGAAAGATGTTTTGACATTCTCTTTGGACCTTGGTGTGCCAGCGCCATGGTCGCCAACCCTACCAATTTAGGTTATTGGCTACCACTTTATCTGCAGCACTCCCTCTTACTGATTTAAATTTTGCCTGCCATCCTGCTCGTTTTCATGAAGATGACCTGTATGGGATTAATAAGCACTGAGGCTGCAGACAAGATCCTCCTGTTTATGAATAATACTGCTGAGGGAGAGCAAAAGGGACTGTATTGGGTTAATGTGTTAGGCATACTGAAGGGACAGAAAAATAGCTGCATGAGGTTAGGCTAATACCTTCAGGGGGACCCTGATAAGAGGGATTCTATCTGGCTGAGTAATGAGGGAGCAGATAAGGGCATGCACGTGGGCTAATAAGTTCCAAGTCATTTCAATTTACTTTGCTGCCAAAGTTAATATATGAAAACATTAAAATACTCAAAGCATAGGGTACGACATTTACAAGTTTGCCCCCTATTTTCATTTGAGCACCTCGGAATAATTATTGTGGGGACTGCCTGCTATCTTGCATCCCAAGGTGCACAAACCACGAAAATGTGCTGTGTGATGTACAATTTGGTGAAAATTGAGCAACTAAGAAACCCAGGGTGTGAAATTTGACACCCGTGTGTTATTTTCCCAACTCAGGCCGCACACATTTGACATCAGAGAGACATTCTTCGTAAACTGGGTGGCCCCCTGGAGGAACGAGGTGAAGGGGCTCTGGCACTCCTCATCTCGTGATTATTACAGGTTATATGCTGAAAGCTTCGCCCCATTCCAGCCTAATGGTGTCTATACTCTGCTCCACGTCAGGTATGCAGCTGACTGAAGTGTTCAGGCTGCTGATTACTTTATTAGAAGCCAGTTCAACTCCACCATTCTTCACCAGACTAACGTGTCTAAATGCTGACTGTCATACACAGACACGTAGCATCTCAGTTCATCAGCGCTCCTCCTGTACCTAATGATGGCTTTAAAGCATTGTATGTGTGAGAAAGAGATATTAGAGGAGAGAGAGAGAAAATAAGGGTTGTATTGTATCATGAACAATGCATGCCTGTGCAAAAATAGTTTTCTGCAGCTGCATTTACGTAATTTATGCTCCTAATCATAAGCCCTTTTCTATGATCAGCGCAGATGTGCAGATTACATTTTCATCAGTTAGTTGACATTTTAAACGGTTCCTAACTGAGAATATAATTAAAAAATAGCAAGACCTGTTTTCTGCCATATTCTCAGTAAGAAAAACTATCATAAAAAGTGCACCAACGGACAAATTGCCGGGGCATAAATCACAGAAACTCCGCTGCACACGCGCACCCTCTTCATGGTCTGGCCCCCCAGAGGTGTTTGTTAGTAAGTGGTAAGAAGGGAGTGCGACCGGAGACAGCTGCACAGGTGAGGGGAACATCTGTTGTCATGAACAAGCTCCAAGGGCGGCAGAAGTTAACCACGTACAGTACACACATACCCTTATTACAGCAATTTTTATACTGCAAAGTAAACAGCATTACAATGCAATCCCACCCAACAAAGAATTGGAAACGGCAAACAGCACATTTTTGTTGTATTTTTTACCTTCTTTTTTTTTACACGCAGCTGCCTGCTTCAGCATCTATGAGGCCAACACTGAGACAGTGCTGCCTTGCGGGCTTGCAGTGAGACCAGGCCCGGGCCTGAGTGTTAGTCAGTCAGAGAGATGACGAGTGACATGGTGGTGGTCAGATTGAAGGAAGGAGGAATAAATACCACCTCACTCACTACTCGTCTCAACTGCACCCGCACCGTCCACACTTCGCTTCCTCGCCGTCGTGGAGGCAAATGCGCAGGAGCTGGAAGTAGATTTAGACTCCAGCGCGGCAACAGGAGTAAGGGTCCATCACTGCAAGGCTTCATATTAAAGCCGTACAGTGATTGGTCACAAACCTTGGAGCCTGAAAGGAACTCTCCTATCCTCGCACTGCCTTCTGTGCACCAGAGAGGCCTGCTAACGCGTCTCTTGAGCCAATCCCGGCACTGCACAGCTTGAGAGCAGTGCCAGGATTGGCTTGAGCAGGCCAAGTTAGCGCTCATTATGAGACCGGGAGGCTGCAGCTGCCAGTCCCTCGGCTCACTAATTGAGCAGATGAGAAAGGCCTCAAATGCGCATGTCATGTTGGGACAGTGCCTTTCTGCGCCAGCCTACATGCGCACTTGAGTGAGTCAGTGACAAGCGCATGTTTTGTTTACTTGTGCATGTAAGCCCCACCCTCAACCACCTCCCTGAAGATTGGATGCAGGAAGTTCGGAACTTAAATACTTTATGTAATTGGCCCGCGGCTGAAAAAGCAGACTGCCGCGGCCAGAAAAAAAACTGTATTAAGCGTTTCTAACATTAATTCTGGGAACGGTGGGCCATAAATATGTAGGGGGGCAACGCCCCAACACCCTCAAAGAGGAACCGCCCCTGGTTGCCAGCATACAAACACGCGTACAGGAAATCCCAGATCGATCCTACAGATAGACGCAGCAATACCATAATGGCCCAGGGCGATTGGCCCCAATAAAGTACACATGGTTGGAGGGGCGCTCCCGTTCCCACAACACCATAAAGTCAGATGCCACATGAAGTTAGGAACACTTAGCTAATCAAGACACAGCCAGGGCCTGCGCTAGGCATGGGAAGTGTGGGCAGCTGCCCAGGGCCTCACACTCAGCCCACCAGCATGGGGCCCTTACAGGTGGTGTCCTCTTGTTTCCCTGCCGATCCAACTGAAAGAAAGGTGTCTCCTTGCAATTAGGGTCCATGGGAGGGGCCCCCTCCCTGGGCCTCTCAGGTATGGTGTCAGGAGGCCTAGGGAAGGGAGACACTTTCTTTTGTCCCAATTGCAAGGAGACACTTCTGTCAAAAGTAAAATCCCTTTGAACTCTTTTAAAGCATACAGTAATCCCTACTAGCATCCAGTCACGATCCACTCACCAGCACCCATCAGAAACAAAAAATATAATATAAAGACTGTTATGTATTTTTATATTTATTAGGATCCTTATAATTCCAAATATCAAAAATTATATAAAACACATATATCATCAATACATATATATTAAAAACATTTCATTCACATTTAAAAAGGGAGAATGTTGTCATACTATAAAATCATCAACAACCCGATACATTAAGAAAACACTCCAAGTGCATAGGAATTTTTGTTGCCGAAATCCTAATTCAACGATACATAGAGTTCCTTTTTCTCCTATTCTGGCTTAGTATTACTTGGGTGTTCTCTTCAACAAAGCGACGCGTTTCGGTGGTATCATTATATTCACCACCTTCTTCAGGCAAAAAAACTATTAATCAGTGTCTCCCACAATATTGATCTAAAAGAAACATTAATAAACAAATTTTAATAAAAACTTCTTATTTGTATCCCATATTTAAAAACTCTTTTTTCCTAATTTACATACACCTCTTGTTGCATTTTACATGTTCATAGCCTCATTATTTAAACATTTTCAACATATTATCTACCATGCAACACGTACTTTATATTACAATCTTGGTTCCACACACGGTGCCTTCTCAGTTACTCATCCTTCCCACTGGATAAACCAATGCAAACCACTCTCAACGTTGAACACACACTATTTATTATGAGTGAATCAAAGGTATTACCCACCCGATAAACACTCATAAGAAGGGAGATATATCTCTCCTCCCCAAAAACTGCTTCCTTTGTCAGATAAACAGCAATATTGTTGCTCAGGATAAAGGCATACACGTATTCCCTAAAAGATATGTGGCACATAATGGCAAGAGACAAAAGTCATTATTGTCCATTCCTTAATCTCTACAATCTTCTACTAATGATCAGTGCCCAAAACATTTGAGTTTGCAAAACTACCTTGGGGTTTTCTTTCACTCCGTAAATTTCACGCAGACACGATCAGTATAGGACCTTGACCAGGGACCACAACCTCACTGGGTATACTGCCTCTAAAAACAACATATAAACAAATATTTGATCTTGATTTATATTCTATATTAGCATCTCATCGTGGAATAATCACAACAGGGTATCCAGATTCTACCTGTTTTAAAAAAAAAACGAATATCCTCGGCCACCGGAGCTATGGCCCTCGAACCTTCGGAGAGTCTAAAAAGATTAATAGACTTAAAAAAAGACGACCATTTATAAATTGGTGCTTTCAGCGTCTCCAAACGGACTGCCTGTACAATAAAGAGAGACCACATAGATTGAGTGTATTAGAAAAACTCATCACAATAAGAGATTAAAATACTCCTCATAGTACATATACCAGCGCTAACCCCATTCTACCTTGTATTGTATGTATAGGGAAATTTTTTATAAAAAAGCGCTGATGTTTATTTACCCCAGCCACGCACTTCAATCGTGGTTCAAAAACAAAGCAAAGATGCGGGACCATAACAACCCCTGATTTACAAATTTCCAAAGGAATTTCATATGGACAGCGCTTGTGTTCATTTACCACTACCACGCACTTAAATCGTGGTTCAAACTCAAGACGAAACCTCGGAACCATAACAGCCCTTCTGATGAGTGTTTATCGGGTGGGTAATACCTTTGATTCACTCATAATAAATAGTGTGTGTTCAACGTTGAGAGTGGTTTGCATTGGTTTATCCAGTGGGAAGGATGAGTAACTGAGAAGGCACCGTGTGTGGAACCAAGATTGTAATATAAAGTACGTGTTGCATGGTAGGTAATATGTTGAAAATGTTTAAATAATGATGCTATGAACATGTAAAATGCAACAAGAGGTGTATGTAAATTAGGAAAAAAGAGTTTTTAAATATGGGATACAAATAAGAAGTTTTTACTAAAATTTGTTTATTAATGTTTCTTTTAGATCAATATTGTGGGAAACACTGATTAATAGTTTTTTTGCCTGAAGAAGGTGGTGAATATAATGATACCACCGAAACGCGTCGCTTTGTTGAAGAGAACACCCAAGTAATACTAAGCCAGAATAGGAGAAAAAAGAACTCTATGTATCGTTGAATTAGGATTTCGGCAACAAAAATTCCTATGCACTTGGAGTGTTTTCTTAATGTATCGGGTTGTTGATGATTTTATAGTATGACAACATTCTCCCTTTTAAATGTGAATGAAATGTTTTTAATATATATGTATTGATGATATATGTGTTTTATATAATTTTTGATATTTGGAATTATAAGGATCCTAATAAATATAAAAATACATAACAGTCTTTATATTATGTTTTTGGTTTCTGATGGGTGCTGGTGAGTGGATCATGACAGAATGCTAGTAGGGATTACTGTATGCTTTAAAAGAGTCCAAAGGGATTTTACTTTTGACAGAAGTGTCTATTTTTGGTGTCCTGTCCGTTTGGTTGAGTAGGACCCCTCTCTTTTATTTTGGTAATTGTGTACGGTCTGCAGGACTGGAGAGTTGGGACTTGGTCCCAGTGATATTATATTTGGATACACGTTGGTGGCATTTTGTTCTAGCTTGGTTAAGCGGATGGATCCATTTAAAACCTTTGGGTTTAGCGAGGATCAGTATAATAGAATAATTAATAGCAAAAAGGGTAACAAAATTACAGTAGTTGCAGGCAAGGGTGAAAAATGGGGTACCCTGCTCAAACTAAAGAAAAAATTGATAAGAACAGAAGCCCATGCTGAGTTTTTAATTGAGTATGTTAAATCTGGGGTCATACCCATTGGCTTACAGATACGCAATGAACCGGGTTTATTTACTGAAAATAAAAAATTCCTTGTAATTTGGACTCAAATATCAAATCGCTGTAGCCGGGACTGGATGCTCCTTATCATAGAAACAGCCCAGGAAATAATCATCATAGAGAGGGAGGCAATAGAAAAATTAGAACTTGAACTAAAAGAAAAAACAGCTTTGGAGGATGCTAAATCTAAACTGGAAGAAATAAATAAGGATGTAGAGGGCTATAGAGACTATCTTACTAATAAAAAAACAAATAAGCTCAAAAAGGATATTAATAGATTCAGCCAAGAACTTGCATATCCATTCCTTAAAGAAAATTACTATGATCAGAAAAATGATCAAGGATGGGACAAATTCACATATAGGAGACCTAGATACACACAGGGAGGCAGGAAACAAATAACATTCTCCGAAACATTGGGCTCCAGCAGTGATGATGAGTACACACATAGGGAAGAAAACATAAGAGGACCTACTGAACAACAGGGGGGTTTTTTAGAACAAAGAAACAGAAGGGGCAGGTACAATGGGAATCAGATGGGGGGTCAACAAGCTCGCAGCCAACCTCCTCAGGAATATATGCAAACCAGGCGCCAGAGATATTGGCGGTAGATAGGATCCCCATAATCAACTTATCAAGTAGGTCCTTGAGTGACAATGAAACAGAGATATTAGGTAAGGGTTTTAGCTTTGTCCCTACAGCCAAAACCAATAGATTCCAATTAGAAAGGAATCTTAGATCATTTTTTAGAAATATTAGGTTGAGGAACTTTTTTGAGAATAAACCAATGAGGGAGTCCAATAATGTTACAGGTTTTAAACCTAAATCTACATTTACACCTACCCTGGGACAAGTGGGGAACAATATTGAGACCTTTGAGAAAGTTGTGGAAATCGAGATTCAAAATATCCTTAAAAAGGAATTTACTCGATCACAGAACGTAGATAGGGCACAAAGAATAGCTATCAGCACCCTTAGAGAAGACCACTCGATCACTATTAAACCTGCTGATAAGGGTGGAGGGGTGGTGGTATTTGACACTGAGGATTATGACAACAGAATGTTTAAGTTACTAAATGTCTCAGCACACTATGAGAAGGTACAGGAAAGGGAGCTTTTAACTTTAGCTAAAAAATTTAGTGACCTTTTGGAGGTAGCGAGAGAACAAGAGTGGATTTGTGAGGAGGAATTTAGATTCCTGCATAACAATAACCCTAAAACACCAGCTATATACGGCATACCGAAGGTCCACAAGGATCATTTGGATCCTCCGATGCGACCTATTGTAAGTTGTTTAGGTTCTATTTTAGAACCATTTAGTAAATATATGGATTTTTTCTTAGGCCTTTGGTAAGCCAACTTAAATCATATGTTAAGGATACCACCCATATTATTAGCTTGGTGGAGAACAAACCATTCTGTAAGGATACTCAATGTCTGGTAACTCTAGACATTGAGGCCTTATATACGAATATACCGCAGGAATCTACAGTGCAGGTGATTCATGAAATCTTAGAGAATATAGAGATAGAGGGGGTCAATAAAGAGTTTATCATAGAGTGCACTGACTTGGTGCTGAAAAACAACACTTTTCTTTTTAAAGATCAGTTATTCCATCAGAAGAAGGGGACAAGCATGGGCGCAACCTGCGCTCCTAGTCTAGCATGCCTGTACGTTGGAGAATTTGAAAAACATCATATTTACAACGAACTAGCACCCTTTTATGAGAACATTAGTGAGTGGCATCGCTTCATTGACGATGTGTTCTTTATATGGAATGGGCCTACAGAACAACTAGATGAATTTCTTAGTTGGTTGAATCTAGGGGATGAGAATCTCCGATTCACTGCGCAGTGCAGCAAGGTGAGTGTCGATTATTTGGACATTACCATTGGGGCAATGGGTGGAAGACTGGAGGTTGAATTGTACACTAAACCGATGGACAAAAACACTCTACTCCATTACTCCAACTTCCACCCCACGTCCCAAAAGGACAACATACCATTCAGCCAATTTCTCCGTCTTAGGAGAAATTGTACTGTTCTGAAGAATTTTTATAAACACTCAGAGGTACTGAAAAGTAAATTGAAAGATAGAGGCTATCCCAGAAAGTTAATATCTCACTCATTTAAAAGAGCACGTTTTTATAATCGAGAGGCGATGTTTGAGGAACCTAAGAATTAAGAGAAGATGACTAAAGTGGTGTTTGTGAGCCAATTCTATGAAATTAGTAATAAGATCAAGAACGTGATAAATAGACATTGGAACATATTGAATAATGATGAACAAGTAAAATTAGAGAAACCCATTTTTGCCTATAAACGCAATATGAACCTCTGAAATCAGTTGGTCCATACATATAGGGATGTATTGGTTCCAAATCAGAGAACCATTGACAATTCAAGAGTGATAGGCAATATGAAGTGTGGCAACTGTTCTCTGTGTCCACAATGTATTGTAGCTAAGGAAGTGCAACACAATGGTAGGACTGTGGTTGCACACACATTGAATAACTGCCGCAGTAAAAATATAATTTATTTCCTAATATGTCCATGTGGATTAGCATATGTGGGGGAGACAGGCCGAGAACTTAGGATACGTCTTCTAGAGCACAGGTCTGCTATTAAAACTAGGAAGATTAATGCGCCATTAGTTGCCCACTTTATAGAACAGGGTCATAAAGAAACGGACTACAAATGGTTTATTTTATAAAAAGTTACAATGAACAAAAGAGGAGGAAACATGGAGGCCAAAAGGAAAGCGAGAGAACAATGGTACATCTCTATCCTTAATACTATTAGACAGGGACTTAACTCACGGGAGGAATGGGAGAAGTTACTGAAATAATATTGGAGTTGAGTAATCCCTGTATTTTAGATAGATACTGTCCAAGGGGGCCTTTACCATTTATAGTACCTTATGTATGATTTTTAATTAAAATTTGACATCTTTTTAGATAACCGATATCATGGTTCTTCTGTTTTTGTCAATTGTTGGGGTTATGTACAAGAATTCATGTATATATAAATATAATACTATATAAAAATAGCATAGATATAGTATATATATAAAACTATTTGCTACCGAGAGAAGGGTAAGGTAGGTAGCAGCTATGTATATTTTTCAGGTGGATTAGGCTCATATATACTACCTTAGGAAATAATTCATAATGGAATAATTGTGGTGGCAAAAATGGCGGCCGTTTTCCACTGTTTGTTTCGGTTCGTTTTGGTATTAGTTAGTTGCGGTGCACCAGGGGTAATTAAAGGCTGTACATTTTTGAACCATTGAAGAAATTTGGCATTTAATAGACTCTGTGGGATAACTATATTCAGAGGATTAAAACATGAATTAACAATGTGGGGCCCGCATGGTATACCCATTCTAAGATGGCGGACTCAGTTTTATGCTAAAACCCGGGAGTCATTTGTTGATGGCTGTGAAATTGATTGCGAGTGACGCGTTGGGTGTGCTTAAAAGCAGATCCTGAATTGAGTTGGACTGCACCGATTGAATCACGGGAGTAAGGAGTACGTGAGGAGACCTTTTGAGTCCCGGTGAGTGTTTAGAAGTGGGGGGGAGTACAAGCTACATTGTGAGGCAACATTTATGGGTGGTGAGTTCCCTATGTAGCGGTTTTTATTGTCCCTTTGAAAGTTTGTATACTGCGGGCCGTTATAGTTCCGAGGTTTCGTCTTGAGTTTGAACCACGATTTAAGTGCGTGGTAGTGGTAAACGAACACTAGCGCTGTCCATATGAAATTCCTTTGGAAATTTGTAAATCAGGGGTTGTTATGGACCCGCATCTTTGCTTTGTTTTTGAACCGCGATTGAAGTGCGTGGCTGGGGTAAATAAACATCAGCGCTTTTTTATAAAAAATTTCCCTATACATACAATACAAGGTAGAATGGGGTTAGCGCTGGTATATGTACTATGAGGAGTATTTTAATCTCTTATTGTGATGAGTTTTTCTAATACACTCAATCTATGTGGTCTCTCTTTATTGTACAGGCAGTCCGTTTGGAGACGCTGAAAGCACCAATTTATAAATGGTCGTCTTTTTTGAAGTCTATTAATCTTTTTAGACTCTTTGAAGGTTCGAGGGCCATAGCTCCGGTGGCCGAGGATATTCGGTTTTTTTTTAAAACAGGTAGAATCTGGATACCCTGTTGTTATTATTCCACAATGAGATGCTAATATAGAATATAAATCAAGATCAAATATTTGTTTATATGTTGTTTTTAGAGGCAGTATACCCAGTGAGGTTGTGGTCCCTGGTCACGGTCCTATATTGATCGTGTCTGCGTGAAATTTACGGAGTGAAAGAAAACCCCAAGGTAGTTTCGCAAACTCAAATGTTTTGGGCACCGATCATTAGTAGAAGATTGTAGAGATTAAGGAATGGACAATAATGACTTTTGTCTCTTGCCATTATGTGCCAAATATCTTTTAGGGAATACATGTATGCCTTTATCCTGAGCAACAATATCGCTGTTTATCTGACAAAGGAAGCAGTTTTTGGGGAGGAGAGATATATCTCCCTTCTGATGAGTGTTTATCGGGTGGGTAATACCTTTGATTCACTCATAATAAATAGTGTGTGTTCAACGTTGAGAGTGGTTTGCATTGGTTTATCCAGTGGGAAGGATGAGTAACTGAGAAGGCACCGTGTGTGGAACCAAGATTGTAATATAAAGTATGTGTTGCATGGTAGATAATATGTTGAAAATGTTTAAATAATGATGCTATGAACATGTAAAATGCAACAAGAGGTGTATGTAAATTAGGAAAAAGAGTTTTTAAATATGGGATACAAATAAGAAGTTTTTACTAAAATTTGTTTATTAATGTTTCTTTTAGATCAATATTGTGGGAGACACTGATTAATAGTTTTTTTGCCTGAAGAAGCTGGTGAATATAATGATACCACCGAAACGCGTCACTTTGTTGTAGAGAACACCCAAGTAATACTATGCCAGAATAGGAGAAAAAGGAACTCTATGTATCGTTGAATTAGGATTTCGGCAACAAAAATTCCTATGCACTTGGAGTGTTTTCTTAATGTATCGGGTTGCTGATGATTTTATAGTATGACAAAATTCTCCCTTTTTAAATGTGAATGAAATGTTTTTAATATATATGTATTGATGATATATGTGTTTTATATAATTTTTGATATTTGGAATTATAAGGATCCTAATAAATATAAAAATACATAACAGTCTTTATATTATGTTTTTGGTTTCTGATGGGTGCTGGTGAGTGGATCGTGACTGGATGCTAGTAGGGATTACTGTATGCTTTAAAAAAGTCCAAAGGGATTTTACTTTTGACAGAAGTGTCTATTTTTGGTGTCCTGTCCCTTTGGTTGAGTAGGACCCCTCTCTTTTATTTTGCCAATTGCAAGGAGACCATTCAGAGACACTGCGGGATGCCCATTGTCCAGCATTTTAGCGCCCTCACAGTTTTAACTTTCAGCCCACAAGCAATTCTCACACTTTCAGCCAGATAGGAGCTGTAAAAGAGGTGTTTGTAGGAGGCTGGGAGGAGGAGCTGCGCCCCAGGAGGAGTCTGCACAAAGCATCTTCCTGAGCTGTGTCACTTATGTAAATTAGAGGGGCCTCACACATCCCCTTTTAGCCTGGGCCTCGCAAATCTTAGAACCGGCCCTGGACACAGTAAACACAGTACATACACTGATCGTGTGCTCCCCATGCCCGACATCTGGACGCGTTACCCACTGGCCGCAATCTGTACACGCAAGTCAAGGTCCACCTGGATCCTCATGCAATATCTTAATTTATGGCTCCAAAGACAGAGATACACATTCCTTACCAAAAAATGATGGCCAGAAACATTTTATTACATTCAATGAACTGTATAAAAGTCTGTGTTAGACTGACTGTAAATTGAGACAGTCCTCAGACCCTATGCCTGTGACTGTGCTCCTGACCGCATTATTTCATTCAATGAACTGTTCCTGTTTTGTCAAACACCTCTTACCTCTTGTTTTTTCAAGGTATTTCATGTTTAAGTCTCATCTACTTTCTCACTCATTCGTCCATACGTGCACTCTCATTATCTTTTTCATCCATTGATCTGCTTGTGCACTTAGAAATCACTCCATGCATTGACTTGCTCCATAATCCGTTCATTCTTCTATTCATCCACTAGTCTACCCAAGAAGCACTCATTCATATTCATTCACTTATTCATGCACTCAGACACCCTTTCATTCATTCATGTACTCATGCACACTGTACCTCGCTGTTAGAAATGGGATTTCTGGTTGGCTAGGGCAAGCGCCTAAGCCAGGCAGAAACCACCACTCTAGTCAGGGCAAGGGAGTTACACGCTGAAGATAACCCCTGCTCACCCCCTTGGTAGCTTGGCACAAGCAGTCAGGCTTATCCCAGAGGCAATGTGTAAAGCGTTTGTGCAACATACTCACACAGCAGCGACACACTAGGCACACCACAAAAGAAACTCCACTCAAGGTTATATGAAAAATAGCCTTTGTATTATCCGTAAAACACATCAGAGCATAATCACATATCTACACTGTGCCACCTGGAATTAGGTATTACTTTACAGGGGATTATATACATTACAGGGCCAATCGGGCCACTGTCATAACCATTAGCACATAAGTAGTAAAACACAACCAGTAACTACTGGTAACATCACAGGTAGCATAAACGCATTATGCATAAATCACATTAGGCATATATCCTAAATTAGCAGTGCACGGTAATCACTCATTGGGTGCGCACAGTACTACCACAGCATAACCCCAATATGCTTAGACATCATAGCAGGACTTAGCCTTGCAAACATTCCCTATGAATGCGGGGTGCCTGTGCACCAACCCTGAGCATGATCAGCAGTACACCCATCACCTAATTACATCCTGCCCACCTCGGGCGTATAGGTGGACAGCCGGCACCAGCAGTCTCGCGTTGATCTCGGGGGCCCCTTCCTGGGCTTGCCCTGCAATGCCACCAAGAGATCAAATTGGCCCCGATACCTCAGAGGCGCGCAGCTGCCCGCGACCATGCAGCGCAGCTGCCCTTTAGGGGGGACGATTGCCGGAATATCCTTGGTGTTCTCTCTGCACCTAAGGGAGGCTTGTCAATGTCCCCTCGAGGCCAGGATGACCTCAATCAGTCGCCCTCCGCCCCCTTCAAAACTAAGGAATGGCCCCCAAGGTGCGGCCGTCTTCTTTTTGGCAAAATGAGGGACTGGGACTTGTCTCTGGCCGGCTCTTCCCCGGGGAACTCACCTTCCCGTCAGGCCCTCAAGACGCATCGCTTCCTCTGGGCTGGGCACAGCCACACGGCCCCTTTCACCGGCACCTCTCCCTGCGGGTCCGGTCTCTCGTCATGGAGCAGGTCCTTCTCTGGTTGCTCTGGTGAACCTGTGAGGCTCCGTGTCCATCTGGGCCACCCGCGGGGCTCTCCTCGTGGCTACAGGAGCCCCGCCTCCAACCAGGCGCAGACCTTGCCTGTCTTCCGGCGGCACCGCTTCACAGTTGGCTCCCCATCTCGGATCAGCCTCGCCCCTGGCCAGGCAACGGGCGCCTGACTTCCGGTTTTGCTCAGAACGAGTGGAGCTGGTGCCCTTCTTCTTGGGTTTCCGGAAAAGAAAAGTCATGCACTCGGTAGGGCAAAGTTGGAGCCCCCTCCTCGGGCTCGTAGACGCATGCGGGGCTCTCCTCACCACCACAGGAACCCTGCCCACAACCAGGCAACAGCCACCTGGCTTCATGGTCCATGGCTCTTCTGCCATGGTGCGACGGCGCCTTATCAGCTTCTAAGTTGGAGCTCACTCCTCAGGTTCCCAGGGACAATAAAAGAACCCAGCGCTCACGAGGCGCAAGGACCCAAGTTCAGAGGGGCAGAGCTGGGCACAGACAGGCCAGCACGTAGGGACCCCCAGGAGACAGCAGTTGGGTCCCACGGCGGTTCCTCCTTGCCCAGCAGTCCTGCAGCAACACAGCTCCAAGTAGGTACCAACAGCACACATGGGTGCTGTTGGTACCAATATTTATACCACGCTAAGTCTTTGTTCTGCCCTGACACAGGGCACTGGACCTAGTCCAAAACAATTCTGGGAGGCACTTCACAAGTGCACAACAATCCCCATTGTCAGTGTAGGCTCTGGCCCCAGACACACCACAGGGGGGCGGAGCCAGCACTGTGTAGTGCAGGCACTGTCCTATTCAGGCCCAGGTGCTACTCCTCCCACTACTCCAAATGCAGTCCAGCCTATTCAGCCTAGCGCTGACTCACCCAGCCCCTCTGGAGCCACTGCACCACCCGAGCCCCTGTCACTCCAGAGCCAGACATGCAATACACATCAGGCAGGCACAAAGACACATAGCACACAGAAATGCCCACTTCTAAAAGTGGCCTTTCTAAAATAGTGATAATAAATCTGTGAAAGCCATTACCCAGCATTTATTACCACTATTCCAAACATACCAAACGTGATCACGCTACTCCTCTCAGATCAGGAATTACCACTGAAACACTTATCAGGGAATCCCCAATGCAGTCCTATGAGAGGGCAGCCTCAAAGTAGTGAGAAATCAAAATTGCTGTTTGTCACTACCAGGACATGCCACACAGTTAAGGCACATGTCCTACCTTTTTCCTACTTGCACCCTGCCCATAGGGCTAGCTAGGGCCTACCTTAGGGGTGACTGATATGTTGTAAAAGGAGAGTCACAGACATGGCACCCACTTTATGTGCACAATGGCAGAGGCCTGAGACAGGTTTCAAAGGCTACTTTGGTGGGTGGCGCAAGCAGCGCTGCAAGCACACCAGTAGCATTTAATTTACTGGCCCTGGGTATCTGAGAAACCACTTTACAAGAGACTGATAGGTAAATTAAATATGTCAAACAGGTGTAGACCAATCTTACCACATTTTACCATAGAGAGCACATGCACTTTACAACGGACAGCAGTGATAAAGTGCCCAGAGTCCTAAAACCACCAACACCAGGTCAGAAAAAATACCAGGGGGAAGGCAAAAAGGTCAGGAATGACCCTGCAAAAAATGCTAAGTCTAACACTCACCTACTCTTAAAAACACTCAACTATCCATTCAACCATCCATCCATAAATGGCGCGCTCTCATATATTCATCTATGCACACCCATTAATAGATTCTCCCCACCATTTACACATTGCCCCAATGACACTCACAGGCAAAAACTCTCCAATCAGTGAACAACACCTTTGAATATAAAGGCAAACTTAATGTCTTTGCTAGTGCTTGCATTATTTTAATTGTTATTTTGTAAATAAGCTCTATCGCCATTTTTTGTGTTTGTTTTGAAGTGCTTATTGTTTAGTCTTGTTGCTCCACTTAGCATGGAGCGAGCAAGCAGAGTATGCACCTATCTTCGGTCATTATCTGACGAACTGTTAAAAGGCTTTGAGGGCACAGAATGGTGAGCAAGTGCATGGAGACCAAACAGCGCACATTCCTCACTATCTCCCTTCCCTCAGAGAGCGCCAGTCCGACCACTCAAATGCAAAAAGAACAATTGATGGACAGAATGCAGAACAATGCCATACATTCACCCCAGTACAGAGATCTGGGCCTAAATCCATTGTTTTATTGCTCACCATGCCATTCCAGTTTGAACCCAGCCATATGCAAATCAGTCTTGACCCTGTGCCCAACGAGAACAGTGCAGCCCGAACTGCCAGGCCAGGTCCTCCCTGGACTGGAAACAAGCATCCTAGGACCGGTTTCGGGGTCTCACCCCTCATCAGCCAGGATAGCTTGACTCCAGTGGCATGGAGAGCACGGGACCCACGTCTGGGCATACCCGTCCCACTCGGGGTGACAAATGCAAAAACAACAATTGATGGAAAGAATGCAGAACAATGTCATACATTCACACCAGTACAGAGATCTGGGCCTAAATTCATCGTTTTTTTGCTCACCATGCCATTCCAGTTTGAACCCAGCCATATGCAAATCAGTCTTGACCCTGTGCCCAATGGGAACAGTCCAGCCCGAACTGCCAGGCCAGGTCCTCCCTGGACTGGAAACAAGCATCCTAGGACCGGTTTCGGGGTTTCACCCCTCATCAGCCAGGATAGCTTGACTCCAGTGGCATGGAGAGCACGTGACCCACGTCTGGGTATACCCGTCCAACTCGGGGTGACAAATTCAAAAACAACAATTGATGGACAGAATGCAGAACAATGTCATACATTCACCCCAGTACAGAGATCTGGGCCTAAATCCATCGTTTTTTTGCTCACCATGCCATTCCAGTTTGAACCCAGCCATATGCAAATCAGTCTTGACCCTGTGCCCAATGGGAACAGTCCAGCCCGAACTGCCAGGCACGGTCCTCCCTGGACTGGAAACAAGCATCCTAGGACCGGTTTCGGGGTTTCACCCCTCACCAGCCAGGATAGCTTGACTCCAGTGGCATGGAGAGCACGGGGCCCACGTCTGGGCATACCCGTCCCACTAGGGGTGACAAATGTAAAAACAACAATTGATGGAAAGAATGCAGAACAATGTCATACATTCACCCCAGTACAGAGATCTGGGCCTAAATCCATCGTTTTGTTTGCTCACCATGCCATTCCAGTTTGAACCCAGCCATATGCAAATCAGTCTTGACCCTGTGCCCAATGGGAACAGTCCAGCCCTAACTGCCAGGCCAGGTCCTCCCTGGACTGGAAACAAGCATCCTAGGACCGGTTTCGGGGTTTCACCCCTCATCAGCCAGGATAGCTTGACTCCAGTGGCATGGAGAGCACGGGACCCACGTCTGGGCATACCCGTCCCACTCGGGGTGACAAATGCAAAAACAACAATTG
This sequence comes from Calotriton arnoldi, assembly GCA_963921515.1. Lineage (NCBI taxonomy): Eukaryota > Metazoa > Chordata > Amphibia > Caudata > Salamandridae > Calotriton > Calotriton arnoldi. The sequence goes on along the minus strand of CAWUFW010002467.1, from coordinate 581,012 downwards.
ATGGACAGAATGCAGAACAAAGTCATACATTCACCCCAGTACAGAGATCTGGGCCTAAATCCATCCGTTTTTTGCTCACCATGCCATTCCAGTTTGAACCCAGCCATATGCAAATCAGTCTTGACCCTGTGCCCAATGGGAACAGTTCAGCCCGAACTGCCAGGCCAGGTACTCCCTGGACTGGAAACAAGCATCCTAGGACCGGTTTCAAGGTTTCACCCCTCATCAGTCAGGATAGCTTGACTCCAGTGGCATGGAGAGCACGGGACCCATGTCTGGGCATACCCGTCCCACTCGGAGTGACAAATGCAAAAAGAACAATTGATGGACAGAATGCAGAACCATGTCATACATTCACCCCAGTACAGAGATCTGGGCCTAAATCCATCGTCTGACCACTCAAGCCACAGCCACAGCTTGAAGGAAGCTTTTCGGTAAGGTACAACACTGTGCAGCAGCATGTCAGAGCATATTATCGTCTGGTAAGCACAGAGCACTCAGTCAGTGAAAGTAACTTTATTTCGCCAACACAATGATGGCATGAAAAGTATTCTACAAATAAAACATTTTCATTATTACAATAGGCTAAAATTACAAATGTTTAAATAAAAATACATTAAGAAACATTATTCCCATTTTATTAATACAGAAAATAATTCAGATATACACACAGTTATTTACACAATTCATAACTTGGTTCCCCTAATTAAGTAACAGATTGACAAGTTAATCTTCTCTTCTTTAGAGCAGATAAGAAAAATGACGCCAATGAGGAACATATGAAAGGGTCAGGTAATAACTGCAGGCACAGAGCAGTCACTGCCAGTGCGCTTGCTGCTTAAATGCAGTTCCTCGAAGAGCGCGCCTCGTGGGCATGGTTCAGGTTCGCTATAATGCATGACTAACGCATTTTATTGTGGTGATGCGGACACCAGTACTAACACCAGTACTATCATGCTTTAGTCTAGACCCGGATGTGATGTGTGGTACTTGGCAGGGCATTAATGGTGCTGGTCCAACATAAAAGGATCGTTTAACATTGTAATTGAACAAAGTGCCTCAGTTCCCCTTGACAAGTATATGCGCTCAAAATATGATATGAGTTCTTCAACTGTTACTGTTTTTGTTAGGGGGTTCTGTTCCACTTTATAATTGTTACAGCAAACTGAATAATGTGCTTATTTTACAGTAGCGGCCCGTGGGGGCATTTGGCATTTGGCGATGCAGCGCGCGCAACCAAATTCTTTTTATTTATTTGTTTGTTTACTTACCTCTGTGCGGCCGTATTCCGGAGTTTACTACCCCCCACCCTGCCCCTCCCCCGCCCCGCGTCGCCGCCCGGCAGCACTCCCACTACGGGCCGCTACTGTTATTTTATACTGTAGGGCAGAGCTTGGTGTTCACTTCAATGCTACAATGTTGATACATATTATGTTACTGTGTAAAGACTGAAATCCATTTCGAATGGAGAACACCTGTGACCCATTGGAAAGCGCACCTTTAGATGCAAGAAAACATTCACACTTTTATTTTTTCATAGATAGCTTTAAAAATAATTAGCACATTTTAGGTCTGGTTATATCCAACTTTAGCTCGTTGCGTGACTTCCTGTTAAAAAGCACAATAAGAAGCAATACAGATAGTAAATAATCTTTGGGTCATCCCCCTTCAGCCAATGGGTAGCATATTTTTCATGTTTACTATAACTTGAATGAGCTGCTTAGGTTTTGGTGATAGGGCATGAATTAGTCATTTTGTTAGACTGAAGATGGGACAATGAGCTCTAGCTTTTAAGCTGGTGAGCCACTTCTCACATATCTCATACACCATTTGATTTGATGAATTTTTTGCCATGATAATATCCTGTTGGATTTATATCTTAAACTCACAGTGATATTAACTAGATCAAATAAAGATCATACACAAGCAATGCTACACTGTGCTACTAATACTTAAGCGTTGAAACACAAACACTGCCATTAATACTTCAGCACAGATAATTTAGTATTCTTCATACTTTTATTTAACAAGAGAAGGTTAACAAGTTCTAAGCAGTTAAACAGCAAAGGCTAGCCATAATTAGATTTCCTACATTCGTGTCCTGTAGACATTATAGAAAGCTAAATAAAGGTATACTTGTAATATCAAGAATGTTGCAATAAGATGCGGTAAACAAAAAATTACTGAATTAAAATATGTTTTGCAAACGATTTTAAAAGAGCCAGACGAAACATGTTTTCATATGTAGACATGCAGTTATCTAAATATGGGGCCTTGATTTCCTCCAAAATTGCACAGATTTGTTTTTATTTCAGCTAATAAATGAACATTGTTAATGTGGTTTGCATTCCTTAAAACCACCACGCTGTATATATGTGTCAATTTACAACTTTAGACAAGGAAGTGGTTTTGTTTTTACTTATTGAATCTTCTGTTTTGAATATGGGAAAGTTTGGCCCCTTTATATCTTTGCCTCCACCTCTATCTTGTCGTAGCTTTCCCCGCTTATACCTTCCCCGGTCTGTACCTCCGCCTAGCTTTACCTTCCCCGCTACAATTCTACTTCCTGCCCACATCTTTCTTAGCCTGCACCAATCTTGCACCTATCTCTATCTGCAGTACACTCTGCCCACAGTTCTGTCAGCCTACACCAGTCCTGCACCCATCTCTGTCTAGACCTTTCCTTTGCTGCATCTTTCTCAGTCTGCGCCTCTACTTTCTCATAAGTTTTCATGGCCCACACCTCTCTCAGCTCACACTTCACCATGTCCACACATCTCTATGCCTGAAGGTTTCCCTGCACTTGCCCCTCCCAACCCTTACTTTTCCCTACACTCACTTTTCATTGCACTCGCCCTCTTGGTCCTCACTTCTCTCTCCACACAAAACTTTCATCCCACAACTTTTGTTACCTGTACCTTTCCCCCAACCCCCACTCAGCCTGATTTGTCTCCTTGCTTCTACTTCACTTAGTTGCACATCTCTCTGCCTGTACCTCTGCATGCCAGTACCTTTCCCTTCCCATATCTGTATACATATATTAGTTAGGCCTCAACCTTCACATTACCAAAGTTCTGACTTATAATTGGAAATGCAGACTGTTAAACCTGTCAGCTTTAGGGTGGTCTTCCCCTAAACATTTTTCTTCGCCCCTCCTATTTATGCTGATCTTGTTTTTGTTGGCCTTAGGACTGAGTGCAATTTACCCCTACTAACAAGTATTAAAGTGCTTGTGCTCTTTTACCTTAACAGAGTGGACTTGGCTTATATCCCATTGACACATTTAATTTACTTGTAAGTCCCTAATAAAGTTGTACCCCATGTACCCAGAGCCTGTATTTAAATTCTACTAGCTAGCCTGTAGCACTGATTGTGCCACCCACTTAAGTAGCCCTGTAAAACAAGTCTCAAACCTGCCATTGTAGCCTGTGTGCAGTTTAAAACTACAATTTCAACCTGGCAAAATAAATCTTTTGCCAGGCCCAAACCTTCCTTTTTTAATACATGAAAGTCACCCCCAGGGTAGGCCTTAAACAGCCCACAGGTCAGGGTGCAGTGTATTTTAAAAGCTGGACATGTAACTTTAAGTTTTATATGTCCTGGTAGTAAAAAGCTCTTAAATTAGCTTTTTCACCACTGTAAGGCCTACCTCTCCCATTGGATAGCATTGGGTTACCTTATTACATTTAATAAGTGATAACTTTCAATTGGGAGCAAGTGGACAGCTCAACTTTGTGTCTAAACAATTGTAATTAAGGGTTCTCTTTAATGATAAAGTCTGACTTTAATTCATAATTCTGAAAATGGCATTTTTAGTAAGTTGGCATTTTATTGTCCCAACCATTTGGTGCCTGCAGCCTGAACCTCGGTCACATGACTAGGTGTAGCTGTCAGTCGGTCTTTTTGTTTGGCTCCCAGACAGGGAGACAAAAGGAAGTTAGATGCTGGCAGGATGGGCCACTCTGACTGAGCAACACTTCAGGTCACAGGACAACTTGTGGATGTACTCGTGTCAGGGACAGGCCTTGGTCTCTGCACACATGATACAGGTGATACCTGGGCTAAAGATCCAAGGTAATGACCTTAAATACACCCAGTGGGGCTCTCAGGATAGGAGAAAACTCCAGTTTACCATACTGGGGACATTTTCACCCCAACACTTTATTTCTCTTGAATTTATTTTTGAAAGCTCAAGTTTTTGAAGACCTTGGAGATTTTATTTTTCCACTTATATTGTATAATTAAAAAGAGTGCTATTTCGCATACATTTAGAGAAGGGGAATTTGCTAATTTAATACAGATTGTCTTTGCACTCAAGATGTTGCCTTTAATTCACCTACTTCATCATGACTCTTCTTTAGGGTCAATATTGAATTGTTGAGATAAATGTAATGAAGTTGATGCAGGGCATTCATTTTCTGCTGCAAGTTATGTTTGCAAAGTGAACATGTCTGTCAAAAAAGTCTATAGTGGATTAAAGTTGAAAATATATGTAGGAAATGTTTCTGCCTTTTGTTTGAATAGACTTCTGACTGTTTACTTTTCGGGGATTTATGAAATTCTCCAGGGGTGTACATGGAAAGGTCCTAGAGTTGCAGCGTTCCATATAGGAGGCCGATCCAAATTTGGACCATCTATGTGTTTGTAAGAAAAATATTCACTCCAACTAATCATTTTTGGGATAAAAATTGGTAACAGCTCATTATCGTTTTGGGGAAATATGAACAAATCATCCAAGCAAACCCAAGTGATTATGTGATCAGTCAATCCTGAGTAAAAAAACGTATGCTGGCCTTCAAGGCAGCAAGACTTGTTAGCAAACTGTCCATAACCACTTAATGGATATCAATATCTCTTCCGACACCTAACTCAGAAGTGTGAAGTGATCTGGAATCTTCAGCACCTTCTTGGTCAAACCCAACTCAACTCACCTAACGAACGTTATATGTAGCATTTCATAACCTCCTACGAAACTATAATTTAGAAACATAATATTAACATAGGAATGTCAAACATGTATTTAAAATGCAAAGTACATAAGCCTTGTATTTTACATATATATCACTGACAAAATGTACAATTTATAAACTCAAGCATTTAATTAAATGAGATGGCATTTCATACAGTGGCCATTGGTCACACATTGTTTAACTGTGGTTGAATTGCTACAGACATGCAACAGCTAGGAACATATAGCTTTTATTTTCAGCCCACCTTTTTAAGTAGCAGGTTGCTGTACAGAAGCAGAAAACTGTCATGTACCAGAAATGTCACATATGTATGCTTTATAAGAAATATCCAGTCCATAATTGCACAGCATTTGGTACATTTCGGATATTCTGCATTCCTAATACTATTGTGTTGTTTACCTATAGGGAAGTGGTTTATGAATAAACAGAAGCACACAAAAGCTCATAAAAGTGTGAAGTGTTATCTTAAACAACAGGGTGTGCAAGGTTAGTAAGGCTGCGTATGACGAGTGTTTGACCTTGGCATCTTTGGCGTGTTTTTCCCCTGCTTTTTCTGCTTCTGACCTCCTGTTTTTGACTGTGTGCTGCATTTTGTTTTTCCTTCTTTTAGAATTCTGGGCACTTTACCACTGCTGATCAGTACTAAAGTGCAAGTGCTCCCTGTATACATTGTGATTATGATTGGTTATCATTGATTGCCATATTTGATTTACTGGTAAAGGGCACTGTGTGTGGCCAGGGCCTGTAATTCAAATGCTACTAGTGGGCCTCCAGCACTGATTATGCAACCCACTTGAGTAGCCCTGCAACCATGTCTCAGACCTGCCACTGCATTGTCTGTGTCTGTGGTTTTTAACTGCCATGTCGACCTGGCAGGTGCACCCACCTGCCAGACCCCAACCTTCCCTTTTATTGCGTGTGGAGTCACCCCTAAGGTAGGCCCAAGGTAGCCCCATGGGCAGGGTGCAGTGTATTTAAAAGAAAGGACATGTACTGGTGTGTTTTACATGTCCTGATAGTGAAATGCTGCTAATTTTATTCTTCACTATTGCAAGGACTATCTCATCCATAGGTCCTCATTGGAGCTGCCTTGTTGTAACCTCCTACAAGTGAAGCTTCGATTTGGGAAGAGATCGATATTTGGAGATTGGGGTCCCTGTGCTCACAAGTTCAAAATACATCTTTAGTGAAGTTGTTTTTTAAATTGCATGTTTGAAAATGCCACTTTTTAAAAGTGGGCATTTTCCTGCTTTACCATTCTGTGCCTCTGTCTGCCTTGGAATCCACGTCAGAGGGAGGGTAGAAGTTGGACTGTTTGTGCATTTACTCTAGACTGTCACACAAAGGGAGCTGAGGTTTGCCCTGCATATCCTGATGGCTCATCGCCAAGCTGATTGGTCATCCTGAGCTAGAGTGGTGGGAGGAGTTGCCTAGCCTGTCCTCACACAAAGCTGTCTCCACCCTCCTGTAGTGTATCTGGAGCCAGATCAGGGAAAGACAGGGTATTGTGCACTGCAAAGGCTTTCCTTTGAAGTTTGCCTACTTCAAAGGCAGAAACTGGTATAAGTACTGGAGCTGTGACACCATTACTTCAGATCACTTCTAGACTAAGAGGACATTCTGCCAGGAAGAAGAGCTGGAGAAGCTATCAGGAGGGACTACCACTTTGCTGTGTGCTTTGCTGTGCTGGCCAGCTGCTTCTGTCCTGGGGCAGTGAAAGGACTGGACTTTGCTTTCCACATCCTGCCTGCCAAGGTTCTCCTAAAGCTTGTGTATGTTTATCTCCTGTTAAGATGTCTCAAGGCTATCAAAGACTTAATCTGCAGCCTCTAAACTCCTCTGCTGGGGGTTCTGACCTACCAAGTGGTGCCAATTCCAGTTTGGGTCCCTTGGAGGTGGCTATGCTGCAAAGAACCAAGAGAATCCATGCATTGACCTTCAGTGATAGTTTGTCTTGACTCAACACCACCAGTCAGCTGCAAAACCAACGCATCTCCGCGGTGCGGCTGAAGAATTGATGGAGCGCCTGCCCTGCAGCTGAAAGATCACCACAGCCCAAGTACTAAGCACCGTGTCACCAACATCAATAGCACCCACTCCAACTCTAACGAAGGGCCTGCTGTGCAGCTGAACAAATAAACCCATCACCTGCTTCGTGGCTGGAAAATTGACACAGTGCCTGTTTTGCCACAACAATCCATGGTGTCTGGATTTTTGACGCATTGTGCCTGTGCGCCAAGTTGTTCATTGACGTTACCCAGCAGTAAGGAACAGAGGCCACGTGATCGGAGATCATCACCTCCCCTCACAGTACGGAACCAACTTATCACCTGCCTCTGAGAGTAAGGAACCAACGCATCACCTCCCCTGTCAGTAGGGAATCAGTGCATCACCTCCCCTAGGAGTAAGGAACTGACAAATCGCTTTTCTTTTCCGGTGCCTCACCTCCCTGCTCCTGTTTTCATCTTTGATTTTGATGCATCCCAGGTACTTTGTGATAAAAGTGACACATCCATTATTTCCTATAGGGTGAACAATGTTTTACCTTTTAAAAGTGATATCTTGATTTCTGTATGTTGGACCTTTTGTCATTTTGGTCTTGTTTGAGTCAGATAAATATTGGTTATTTTTCTAAACAGGTGTGGTGTCTTTCTGTAGTATTTTCACTGTGTTACTGTGTGTGTTTGTCCAAACACTTTACACATTGCCTCAGAGATAAGCCTGACTGCTCATGCCAAGCTACCAAGGAGGTTAGCAGGGGTTGTTTTAGCTGTGTAATCCCCTTATCATGACTAGAATAAGGGTCTCTACTGGACAGAGTGCAAGCCACTGCCAACTAGAGACCCCCATTTCTAACAAAGAGATATACTGCCACTTCTGTCTAAATGTGAAACTATGCTGAATGCTTGGAGTAAAATTAGGCCAGGTGAAAATGTATTTATGCTGGCAAAAGTCACAAAATTTGTGAAATTTCTCACAATTTCTCATTGTGTGATTACAAGCACATTTTTACATGAGAATGCACCTGATGCTAAAAAGTCTTGAAAGATACCAGGGGAAATTGCTTTGAGTAGAAAATGTTTCATCAAGTGAGACAGTTTCTACCGGAACCTTTCTCAGGCCATTGTCTCAAAAATCTTTTTAATATTATATATACATTTGAGTAAATAAATAATGGGAGATGCAAAGTACATTTTACTTCAAAATCTAATTTTCATGGAACTTCAAGAAATTGTGGAAGAATTATGTGATTTCTCTCAGCCCTAATTAAAAGAAAATTAAACCCTGACTTACCATTGTGTCATGCTTCATCATTGGGCTTTCACTCCTCACCTCAGTTGAGTCTGAATTAGGCTCCATCCAGTAAGGAGTTCTTTTAGTTGAAATTGTATCCTCAGAGAACTGTGCACAGGAAGAGGTAGTTGTTGATTCTTTTCCTAGTTAGCTGGAGCTAAGAAGTTAAAACTGCCGTCAGGAAGACAATATTACTTTTATTGGTGTCTCCCTTTGGCAATGCTAAAAACAAGAGGATTGTTCATGGGCTTTCACGTCTTGCGTGCCAGCTTGTTTCCTGTTACCTAGTATCCCAATAGACTAATACCAAAAAAATGGATCTTAGTGAAGACTGATAACCTTTGTGATAATTTCACCTACCATTAAGTTAAAACTCTCTTCTGCCCCTTCAAATAAGAACTCAGACACTCTCTGACTCTTCTAAGAGCAGGGTATATGAGGGTGTAAATATCAGGAATTGCCCCTGACCTAGATTGTGTTGCATAGAGATTAAAGCTACTTAGTGGCGAGAATCCTGGTGTCATAATAACACAATTAAAACATGACAGGGCACAACACAGCAAAACAAAAAACCAAAAGAGAAAACAACAAAAAAAACACTGCACTCACAACATCATAATGTAGTAATGCAGCAGTAAAACAGAACACAAAACAGTACAAGACCGCAACAAAATTGATACATAACAGATATGTACATCTTTTCCTTTCACGTACTCCCACATCCAGAAATATGTTTTTCATAATAACGTGGTGAAAGGTGTTCAGATCAAGCACTCCTTTAATTAGCACCAAGGATATAAAATAGCTTCAGTCAAAATGTTTTGTGATCTGGCCCCAGTATTCCCTTTGTTCACTATTAAAGTAACCATTGATACAATGAAATCTAAAGTGGACTCATTCATAAAACCAAGAAATGTCATGCATAAGTAATACTCTAAAATACTATAATTCGTTACGAGTTGACTAAATCTCCATTGAGTGATTTTCTGGCTAGGTCTGTTACCCTCTGCACTCACAACACTTTCTCTAACGCTTTTAGGCAGCTGCATGTGGCATACAATGTTCATAAAATCCTATATAAATAAAAACACATGAATGAGGTGCTTATGCTAAGTAATTGTGCAATTGTACCACAGTAACGTTTACAGTGGGCCCATCAGTTTGTGTAAGGCCCCTGATCCATTTTGAAATTTGAGTGCCAACACAGGCCAATCAAGTGCTTCTCTAGGTCGGCAGATTTTGCTTACTCAGTCCAAAATCATTCACCTTACCCAAATAGGTGAATTAAGGCAAATAATGTTTTTATTTGTCAGTGCCAGTGGTTTTGGGTTACTGTATGTGTGGCAGCAATTCTTCTGCATTGGTTATTCATCTCCATGTTTATGCTGCTGCTTGCTTCCAATGAAGAGCCAGCTTAGGATTCTTGATGCACCTATGTGATATGGTTCCAAGTGGTAGAGCAGCTGTTGTGGCTTTCACTAAGGAAGGTGGGTGTTGAGCATTGCTTTCCTATGAACACAATAACTGTAGGCATATATTCAAGCAAAACCAAAGGGGATGATGGACGGAGTGTTGAACATTGCAAGCACTCACCCCCAGTCAACTGATCTGGGTTTAATCCATCATCATTCTTTAGCTCACTCCGCCACCCCAGTTCAGACATGGCCATATGCAAATCAGTCTGACCCTGTGCCTCATGGGAACAGTCCAGCCCGAACTGCCAAGCCATGTCTTCCCTGGACCGGAAACAAGCATCCTGGGACCGGTTTCTGGCTTACAGCCGTCATCAGCCAGGCTATCTTGAATCCAGTGGCAAAGTGAGCAAGGGACCCACGTCTGGGCATACCCTGCCAACTTAGGGCGAACATAGCAAAACCAAAGGGGATGATGGACGGAGTGTTGAACATTGCAAGCACTCACCCCCAGTCAACTGATCTGGGTTTAATCCTTCATCATTCTTTAGCTCACTCCGCCACCCCAGTTCAGACATGGCCATATGCAAATCAGTCTGACCCTGTGCCTCATGGGAACAGTCCAGCCCGAACTGCCAAGCCATGTCTTCCCTGTACCGGAAACAAGCATCCTGGGACCGGTTTCTGGCTTACAGCCGTCATCAGCCAGGCTATCTTGAATCCAGTAGCAAAGTGAGCAAGGGACCCACGTCTGGGCATACCCTGCCAACTTAGGGCGAACATAGCAAAACCAAAGGGGATGATGGACGGAGTGTTGAACATTGCAAGCACTCACCCCCAGTCAACTGATCTGGGTTTAATCCATCATCATTCTTTAGCTCACTCCGCCACCCCAGTTCAGACATGGCCATATGCAAATCAGTCTGACCCTGTGCCTCATGGGAACAGTCCAGCCCGAACTGCAAAGCCATGTCTTCCCTGGACCGGAAACAAGCATCCTGGGACCGGTTTCTGGCTTACAGCCATCATCAGCCAGGCTATCTTGAATCTAGTGGCAACGTGAGCAAAGGACCCACGTCTGGGCATACCCTGCCAACTTAGGGCGAACATAGCAAAACCAAAGGGGATGATGGACGGAGTGTTGAACATTGCAAGCACTCACCCCCAGTCAACTGATATGGGTTTAATCCATCATCATTCTTTAGCTCACTCCGCCACCCCAGTTCAGACATGGCCATATGCAAAATCAGTCTGACCCTGTGCCTCATGGGAACAGTCCAGCCCGAACTGCCAAGCCATGTCTTCCCTGGACCGGAAACAAGCATCCTGGGACCGGTTTCTGGCTTATAGCCGTCAACAGCCAGGCTATCTTGAATCCAGTGGCAAAGTGAGCAAGGGACCCACGTCTGGGCATACCCTGTCAACTTAGGGCGAACATAGCAAAACCAAAGGGGATGATGGACGGAGTGTTGAACATTGCAAGCACTCACCCCCAGTCAACTGATCTGGGTTTAATCCATCATCATTCTTTAGCTCACTCCGCCACCCCAGTTCAGACATGGCCATATGCAACTCAGTCTGACCCTGTGCCTCATGGGAACAGTCCAGCCCGAACAGCCAAGCCATGTCTTCCCTGGACCGGAAACAAGCATCCTGGGACCGGTTTCTGGCTTACAGCCATCATCAGCCAAGCTATCTTGAATCCAGTGGCAAAGTGAGCAAGGGACCCACGTCTGGGCATACCCTGACAACTTAGGGCGAACATAGCAAAACCAAAGGGGATTATGGACGGAGTGTTGAACATTGCAAGCACTCACCCCCAGTCAACTGATCTGGGTTTAATCCATCATCATTCTTTAGCTCACTCCACCACCCCAGTTCAGACATGGCCATATGCAAATCAGTCTGACCCTGTGCCTCATGGGAACAGTCCAGCCCGAACTGCCAAGCCATGTCTTCCCTGGACCGGAAACAAGCATCCTGGGACCGGTTTCTGGCTTACAGCCGTCATCAGCCAGGCTATATTGAATTCAGTGGCAAAGTGAGCAAGGGACCCACGTCTGGGCATACCCTGCCAACTTAGGGCGAACATAGCAAAACCAAAGGGGATGATGGACGGAGTGTTGAACATTGCAAGCACTCACCCCCAGTCAACTGATCTGGGTTTAATCCATCATCATTCTTTGGCTCACTCCGCCACCCCAGTTCAGACATGGCCATATGCAAATCAGTCTGACCCTGTGCCTCATGGGAACAGTCCAGCCCGAACTGCCAAGCCATGTCTTCCCTGGACCGGAAACAAGCATCCTGGGACCGGTTTCTGGCTTACAGCCGTCATCAGCCAGGCTATCTTGAATCCAGTGGCAAAGTGAGCAAGGGACCCACGTCTGGGCATACCCTGCCAACTTAGGGCGAACATAGCAAAACCAAAGGGGATGATGGACGGAGTGTTGAACATTGCAAGCACTCACCCCCAGTCAACTGATCTGGGTTTAATCCATCATCATTCTTTAGCTCACTCCGCCACCCCAGTTCAGACATGGCCATATGCAAAATCAGTCTGACCCTGTGCCTCATGGGAACAGTCCAGCCCGAACTGCCAAGCCATGTCTTCCCTGGACCGGAAACAAGCATCCTGGGACCGGTTTCTGGCTTACAGCCGTCATCAGCCAGGCTATCTTGAATCCAGTGGCAAAGTGAGCAAGGGACCCACGTCTGGGCATACCCTGCCAACTTAGGGCGAACATAGCAAAACCAAAGGGGATGATGGACGGAGTGTTGAACATTGCAAGCACTCAACCCCAGTCAACTGATCTGGGTTTAATCCATCATCATTCTTTAGCTCACTCCGCCACCCCAGTTCAGACATGGCCATATGCAAATCAGTCTGACCCTGTGCCTCATGGGAACAGTCCAGCCCGAACTGCCAAGCCATGTCTTCCCTGGACCGGAAACAAGCATCCTGGGACCGGTTTCTGGCTTACAGCCGTCATCAGCCAGGCTATCTTGAATCCAGTGGCAAAGTGAGCAAGGGACCCACGTCTGGGCATACCCTGCCAACTTAGGGCGAACATAGCAAAACCAAAGGGGATGATGGATGGAGTGTTGAACATTGCAAGCACTCACCCCCAGTCAACTGATCTGGGTTTAATCCATCATCATTCTTTGGCTCACTCCGCTACCCCAGTTCAGACATGGCCATATGCAAATCAGTCTGACCCTGTGCCTCATGGGAACAGTCCAGCCCGAACTGCCAAGCCATGTCTTCCTGGACCGGAAACAAGCATCCTGGGACCGGTTTCTGGCTTACAGCCGTCATCAGCCAGGCTATCTTGAATCCAGTGGCAAAGTGAGCAAGGGACCCACGTCTGGGCATACCCTGCCAACTTAGGGCGAACATAGCAAAACCAAAGGGGATGATGGACGGAGTGTTGAACATTGCAAGCACTCACCCCCAGTCAACTGATCTGGGTTTAATCCATCATCATTCTTTAGCTCACTCCGCCACCCCAGTTCAGACATGGCCATATGCAAAATCAGTCTGACCCTGTGCCTCATGGGAACAGTCCAGCCCGAACTGCCAAGCCATGTCTTCCCTGGACCGGAAACAAGCATCCTGGGACCGGTTTCTGGCTTACAGCCGTCATCAGCCAGGCTATCTTGAATCCAGTGGCAAAGTGAGCAAGGGACCCACGTCTGGGCATACCCTGCCAACTTAGGGCGAACATAGCAAAACCAAAGGGGATGATGGACGGAGTGTTGAACATTGCAAGCACTCACCCCCAGTCAACTGATCTGGGTTTAATCCATCATCATTCTTTAGCTCACTCCGCCACCCCAGTTCAGACATGGCCATATGCAAATCAGTCTGACCCTGTGCCTCATGGGAACAGTCCAGCCCGAACTGCCAAGCCATGTCTTCCCTGGACTGGAAACAAGAATCCTGGGACCGGTTTCTGGCTTACAGCCGTCATCAGCCAGGCTATCTTGAATCCAGTGGCAAAGTGAGCAAGGGACCCACGTCTTGGCATACCCTGCCAACTTAGGGCGAACATAGCAAAACCAAAGGGGATGATGGACGGAGTGTTGAACATTGCAAGCACTCACCCCCAGTCAACTGATCTGGGTTTAATCCATCATCATTCTTTAGCTCACTCCGCCACCCCAGTTCAGACATGGCCATATGCAAATCAGTCTGACCCTGTGCCTCATGGGAACAGTCCAGCCCGAACTGCCAAGCCATGTCTTCCCTGGACCGAAACAAGCATCCTGGGACCGGTTTCTGGCTTACAGCCGTCATCAGCCAGGCTATCTTGAATCCAGTGCCAAAGTCAGCAAGGGACCCACGTCTGGGCATACCCTGCCAACTTAGGGCGAACATAGCAAAACCAAAGGGGATGATGGACGGAGTGTTGAACATTGCAAGCACTCACCCCCAGTCAACTGATCTGGGTTTAATCCATCATCATTCTTTAGCTCACTCCGCCAACCCAGTTCAGACATGGCCATATGCAAATCAGTCTGACCCTGTGCCTCATGGGAACAGTCCAGCCCGAACTGCCAAGCCATGTTTTCCCTGGACCGGAAACAAGCAACCTGGGACCGGTTTCTGGCTTACAGCAGTCATCAGCCAGGCTATCTTGAATCCAGTGGCAAAGTGAGCAAGGGACCCACGTCTGGGCATACCCTGCCAACTTAGGGCGAACATAGCAAAACCAAAGGGGATGATGGACGGAGTGTTGAACATTGCAAGCACTCACCCCCAGTCAACTGATCTGTGTTTAATCCATCATCATTCTTTAGCTCACTCCGCCACCCCAGTTCAGACATACCCATATGCAAATCAGTCTGACCCTGTGCTTCATGGGAACAGTCCAGCCTGAACTGCCAAGCCATGTCTTCCCTGGACCGGAAACAAGCATCCTGGGACCGGTTTCTGGCTTACAGCCGTCATCAGCCAGGCTATCTTGAATCCAGTGGCAAAGTGAGCTAGGGACCCACGTCTGGGCATCCCCTGCCAACTTAGGGCGAACATAGCAAAACCAAAGGGGATGATGGACGGAGTGTTGAACATTGCAAGCACTCACCCCCAGTCAACTGATCTGGGTTTAATCCATCATCATTCTTTAGCTCACTCCGCCACCCCAGTTCAGACATGGCCATATGCAAATCAGTCTGACCCTGTGCCTCATGGGAACAGTCCAGCCCGAACTGCCAAGCCATGTCTTCCCTGGACCGGAAACAAGCATCCTGGGACCGGTTTCTGGGAGGACCTGGCCTGGCCTGGCAGTTCAAGCTGGACTGTTCCAGGGTCAAGACTGATTTGCATATGGCTGGGTTCAAACTGGAATGGCATGGTGAGCAAAAAAACGATGGATTTAGGCCCAGATCTCTGTACTGGGGTGAATGTATGACATTGTTCTGCATTCTGTCCATCAATTGTTGTTTTTGCATTTGTCACCCCGAGTGGGACGGGTATGCCCAGACGTGGGTCCCGTGCTCTCCATGCCACTGGAGTCAAGCTATCCTGGCTGATGAGGGGTGAAACCCCGAAACCGGTCCTAGGATGCTTGTTTCCAGTCCAGGGAGGACCTGGCCTGGCAGTTCGGGCTGGACTGTTCCCATTGGGCGCAGGGTCAAGACTGATTTTCATATGGCTGGGTCCAAACTGGTATGGCATGGTGAGCAAAAAAAACGATGGATTTAGGCCCAGATCTCTGTACTGGGGTGAATGTACGACATTGTTCTGCATTCTGTCCATCAATTGTTCTTTTTGCATTTGTCACCCCGAGTGGGACGGGTATGCCCAGACGTGGGTCCTGTGCTCTCCATGCCACTGGAGTCAAGCTATCCTGGCTGATGAGGGGTGAAACCCCGAAACCGGTCCTAGGATGCTTGTTTCCAGTCCAGGGAGGACCTGGCCTGGCAGTTCGGGCTGGACTGTTCCCATTGGGCGCAGGGTCAAGACTGATTTGCATATGGCTGGTTCCAAACTGGAATGGCATGGTGAGCAAAAAAACGATGGATTTAGGCCCAGATCTCTGTACTGGGGTGAATGTATGACATTGTTCTGCATTCTGTCCATCAATTGTTCTTTTTGCATTTGTCACCCCGAGTGGGATGGGTATGCCCAGACATGGGTCCTGTGCTCTCCATGCCACTGGAGTCAAGCTATCCTGGCTGATGAGGGCTGAAAGCCCGAAACCGGTCCTAGGATGCTTGTTTCCAGTCCAGGGAGGACCTGGCCTGGCAGTTCGGGCTGGACTGTTCCCATTGGGCACAGGGTCAAGACTGATTTGCATATGGCTGGGTCCAAACTGGAATGGCATGGTGAGCAAAAAAAACGATGGATTTAGGCCCAGATCTCTGTACTGGGGTGAATGTATGACATTGTTCTGCATTCTGTCCATCAATTGTTCTTTTGGCATATATTGAAGCACAGTGCTCCTGCACGCAAAAGCAGATGCTCTCCTGAAAAAACATTTAAGGGCAATAGGCTGTATGAGCTGCTGTCATGATTCATTCCATTAATTTCTTTGTGTTCACATAAAAAAATATATGTTTATATCGAAATCACTTTTTGCCTACACATAGGGGTCCAGTCTCTTTTCTAATATTAAATATTTAATATTAAAAAAGTGCCGCAGAGAATTAGAGTAATCAGGATGAACAACCACATCTATTCTGTTGATGGTGAAACCCTACATACTGATATTGTCGATTGACTAATGGTGTGCTAGTTCAAGAAAGACTTTCAGTTTGTAGAGGAAAGTGAAAATCCGTGTGGAAATCATCAGTGGTATTTCAACAACCACGCAACTTCCAGAATTCCATTTCCAAAGAAATTATGGGCCTGATTACATAGGTCTGATGATGCTTTTTACTGCACCTGGTAAATAATCATAGCACAGGCTTCGTTATTTATCGGGAGTGATAAATAGCACCTATTATGCTTTTCTGAGGAATAACATGTAGAATATGGTGTTTAATGCCGCAAATCTGATTGATACGGTAAGTACTGTATGGGTTTTCCCTGTTAAATTTCAGCAGACCTGTCAAAATTTAGCAAAGGTTGAGATATGTAAGGCATCCAATAATTATCGGGTGTGATAAATAACACTTAACTTGTAATTCTGATCCATGCTTAAACAGGGGTCTACGCACTTGTAATCAGGCCCTATGTGTCTAATACTTGGCCAGAGTTTGAGGAGGGTGTAATGACAGCAGACAAAATTCTACACTTCTATTACTTAATCAGCTTCTAGGTACGCATACTGAGAGTATATATTCCATAACATGATGATACATTTTCCAAATAGAATAAGTAATTAATATATGATTCTTTCTGCATGAATAATCCAATCATTCAACTCTTTCAAGGGCATGTAGCGTGCTTAAGGTCACAAGAGGAAGGAATTCGAGAAGAAATAAAGCAAAGCTTGAAGATATGTATATATTGGACTTGGGTTAGGTTAACAGAAAATCACACCAAACTTTCATATACAAGTGCACCTAAAATTGATTTAATTAGGACATTCACTCACTCTGCTTGTCGCTCTCGTTTCAGGGATAGGAAAGCTGCTGCATAGGTTTACAAGTACAATTGCCACACGTTAGGGTTAAAAGCCTCCGACGATTATAGAATTTTAGAAATCACTATCATGTTCAGAGTAGTATTGCCCAATAATTGATCATGAAGCATTTAAAAAAACAAATATCATACTAATATATTACAGAGGTGTGATGCTGTGATCTGGATTCCCTGTTCCTTAACCAGAGATTCAGAAAGCATTGTTACTGCATTAAATGTGAGGAAAAAACTAATTCATAAACGTACAGCAATAAAGTCACATAAAGCACTGCACAACTTTTGTGAAATTCAATGGGAGCTGTAAACAGTGTTGGAAGGGAATTGTTTGCCAACAAAGAGTGGACCACCTGGAGTTGAAAATCTAAAACTCAAATTTGTAAGGAATGTCATAATAAAAATATGTTATAAAAAGCTTCAGAACATATTTCTGCCAACTTAACTGTGCTCAGTGTACCAACATAAGAACGTTAGAAGTCTGAGTTGAACATACTGGCATTCAGACACTCACTCAGCCACCTTGCCGGCTAATGTTTCTCTGTTATCCAGAAGGATGTTGCCTCATCCTGCTGGCCAATGCAATTTAATCTGCCTCTATTTCTTATGAGGAGAGCACCATAGAAAACCTTTTAGATGCGTATTAAAGGTTTAAAATCCTCTATTGGTGGTATGTGCTGTACTATATTGAAAGAATTTAAAGATTTTTTGTCGAATGCCGTAACATTAGCACGTTTTGGCACATGATATGGGTTATTTCTATTAGATTTACTGTTGACCTTTTACCAATAAACATGGAAACAGTCATATTTTATCACTGGTTCCAAAGAAACTCAAATGTGTTAGTTTTCTCTTTTATTTCATTGTTTTACTTTAACTTTGGAAAAATCACAATACAGCTATACCCATCGCATATTTTTGCCAATGCTAATCTATAACAGGTGATGAGTTGAATGAGATGAATTGAAGGTAATGGTGGGAATTAGAACTAGGCAGAATTTGTGCATATTTGCAGGTCTGAACAGGTGCTTCATCTTCCAGTCCACACAGAAAATCCATAAAAGAAAGTTCTGCTGTATTAATCGCAGCTTCAGAAATATGCTTATACTCATTTCACAGACAATGCCAAGGCACATCACACTTAAATATCTATGTACACGGAACAAAATGCATTGTAGTATCTAGTCAATTTTCGACAAGTTTCTTTAAACTTGGATTATAATTTGATTATTTGCATACTTTGAAAAGAATATAATATCTGTATTACAATATTCCTAAATTGTTTTGAAAGTAATTCCTGAATCTGTATAAGCAACCACCACATTTCTCTTTCCTCTGCCTCTTATTGTAATCTATCTAAGATTGTTTACCAACACCGTTCTCCTGAGATCTAATTAATGTGATCGGTCTACAGTACATTGAATGTAAATGATTTGCACTCATGCAATTGAAAAAGCACTCCATTCGGGAACTTGAAATAAGCTTAATCGTACATTGGAATCCAATGCCAAATTCACGAAACTTAACTCTTCATTCAGTAACACCTCGGCCAAAGCTCTGTCACAGCTGCAAGATACGAACACATTAGCAGTCAAACACCACGCATGGGCTGTTTTCTCCTCATATCCGTATTTAAAGCCCCAAGATTACCTAACAATCCATTTGTCACCAGCGTTAAAGCACCAGTTTATGTTGTTTCGTTTTGGTCAGTTCGAAACAAAGATCTTATTCCTTCCTGAAAGAGCCTGCCGACAACTTTAAGCTGTCTCTTATGAGGGTACAAACAAGAGTCAGTAATTCTCATATTATGTGCATTGCCAGCACTGTTAGAAAAAAAGAAGTACTAAACTACTAAAACTAGTCTTCTTACAACAGCAAGTGCTTACCTGTTGGCTTAGTGGAGACTCCATCGCCCTGGCATGCCAGCTGACTAATTATTTGTGCCTGGCACAAAAACTACTCGGCGACCCATTGCACCAAGGGCCATAAGAAAACATCAAATCACAGGCCAAATGCCCCAAACTGACTGAGACTCAAAATCTAATACCGATGGTCATAGAGGTGAACTTGACACGATGGACATTGTCACATTATCTGCACCCGCATAAGCACCTTTTCGCACTTTAATAAATGTATTATGATTCTTACCTTGTAGGTTTTAATGCCCAATTTCCCAAGATCCAAGCCAAGGAAATTCCAATACAGGGGCATACAAATTGACATGTACAAAGAACTTACACTCTTGTTCTTTGTATAAATATAGTTGTTGGCTTTTACCATTAGAAATGTTAAATTCATTTGCATAATTAGTTTTAAATTATGTCTCATTGTCAGTTTTTATATTGTAATGATTTTAAGTAATCGTCAAAGAATTTATCTCTATGCGTTTGGTTTACAAATTCACATCTTCTTTTTCTTCGAATGAAAGTCACTTTTTATGACTTCACAAAATTTGGATTTGCACTTATAAAATGATTTTTGTAGGAGTAAGTCAAGACAGAGGGGTTACTAGTGAGATTTCCAGGGCTTGAATGCTCTGCCAGTTTGTGGGCACTCACAAACATACAATAGTCGTTCTTCCCTATTGCCTTCGAAACCTGAAAAAAGGTCAGCAATGTATACGTTTATATTTGGTAATGCTAAAATCAGATTCACAAAGGTTTTCCAAAAGTTTGCCGTGGAAACTGCAATTGATTCAGGTTTTCAAGAATACTTTTTGAAAATTCTTACAATGACAGCTCTGGCCCCATGCATGATTTTAGGCCGGTGGGTTGAGAATTAAGTATTTCTTTATTTCTTTATGAATCCGGTCAAACTTGCAAAAACACCATTCTGCCTAAGCCACACAATAGTTGTGATATAGGAATACATAGTAAAGACTAGTACTATATACTAAACAGAAAGTTACTGAATGATATCTAGGTGTGCATGCAAAAAATGTGTAGTTTTGGGCATTTCTTACGTTTTACATCATGTAGTTACATTAAAAACTCAGAACTCAAACACATATCGACACATACACAAACAGGGCAGGCTAAGCACTACATTGTAAGTTGGGCCAAATTTTAGTACAGTGTAAACCTGCAATAGGTACAGAAATATGCTTTGCAAGCCGGGTGCTTTGGGGCTTAGGATGGAGTATGATAATTAATTAGATATTGCACACAGTTTGGATGAGGAAGCAATTTGGCTGCAGAAAGGGCACTGGGTTCTCTAGGATAGTCCTGTCTACATTGTATGATGGCTCTTAGGGCTTACAATGTAAATGCTTTATGAAGCTGTGGGTTTTGAACTCTTTTCTGAAATGCAACATAGATAGTTGGGACGAGAATGCCCCCTGTATTGTGTGCAGTCGGGTCCCCAGTCCTGCCTACCCAACTGCAAGTATCTGGTATTCCGGTTTTTGGATTTTTAGTTGTAGCCTCTCACAGTAATTTAGCGTGTGAAAAGCCTAGGTTTGCCTTTGACAAGAAGAGTACTCCAGAATTGACGGTTGCACCCTTGTCGATCAGCGTGTTACTCTGATTTGCATACGGGATATCAATAGAGTTATCCCTTGAACGCTGCACCACTTCAGGATGCGGAGACTTCTGCATGTATTTGAATGATAATGGATTCATTTTCCTACTTTTCTTGTAGAATCCCTCATCTGGAGGAACTCCTTATACATTACTGTAGCAAGCCTAGATTATCTATCAATACTTTGAATTGCCCCCGAATAGTTCTTGACTTGTTAAGTTGTATCGGCTGCTATCCCCCCCACCAGCCCCTCCCCCGGAGACCTCTCCAGGTTTTCTCCCCCACTGGTTTTATGGATTTCTCTACATTTCACCCTGAAGAAGGTTTGACTTTACAATGGATTTGGAACTCCAAGACCAGGATATTCAATTAATTCTGGCCCCTATTAATGAAGCAAGCTAGGGTCCATTATCAGCAAATCTCTGGATCAAGAACATTCATGTACCAAATAAATATTTGATATTGTCTTTGGTTTTTGTCCCTGATCTGCTAAAAAAATATTTGTTGTTGATTTTATTATATTCTGCTCTATGTTTTAGAATGAAAGTACTGTGAGAACGGCTCAGTATGGCTGCTTGAGTGATTGTGTGTCTGATTGTCTTGTGTGGGGGTTGATGAAACCACTATTTGTCAGTTGATTGAGTACATCAAATGGGATATATATATATATATATATATATATATATATATGCCATTTGATGTACTCAATCAACTGACAAATAGTGGTTTATGAGATTTCTTTTGTTTGTAAAAAGGTTGTTTTGGGATGTACATCGACTTACTGTGCATTGAAATTACTGATTAGATACAGTTTCTCTTTTCACTCACCAGTAAGGTTACTGTTTCTTCTCTTAGTGGTTTATTTCCCCTGATTTCCTGATGGGCTATTTGCCTTACAGGGCCCTCCTTCCTTTGTTCTTATCTGCCTTTGACAAGAATATTTTCCTGGACTTGATCCTGAAGTTAGCTCCCAATAGTGACACAAGAGAATGGTCCCTTTCACAGGTTCATATGTGTAGCACAATGTTGGCAGGATACCATATGTGGTACTGATCTTAGAAAGACACAACTTTTGTATCTGCACCACAAAAGTGGGAGCATACTGGCCCACTTATGTAAACTACAGCTGATAAAAATGGGTCCATAACTCTAGCACCGGTATCCCAAGTATACAGACGTATGTTTGTGTAAAGCATATTACACACTGTAGGATCCTATGAGTTAACCTGAGGGGCACAGGCCTGTGGGTCTATTTTGCAAGCCCTGGCATGTTCATGTTATGTTATGTTAACAGCATTTGTATCGCACACAGCTACTCCAAAGGAGTGTCCTGACGCGTGCCCAGCAAGTGGTTGGACAGAGAACAGAACTAACTAAAGAGAAGGGTCTTCAATCTCTTCCTGAAAATCGTAGGATCCCGAAGAACACGTAACTCCACTGGGAGTTGGTTCCAGGCCACAGCCGCCATACGTGTAAGGGAGCTCCCACCATCCTTTCTCTCCAGAACCTAGGAACGCATGCCATATGCTTTGTCGAAGAGTGCAACTGCTTTGCAGGAGCATAGAACCTAAATCGTGTTCTCAAATAAGCCAGGCCAAGCCCATAGTGAGCTGCATGAGCAATTAGGAGGGACTTAAATGTCATCCTCTCTTTCACCGGCAACCAGTGCAAGCTGCGCAGGTGTTGCCTAATGCTAACCCTCTTAGGGAGATTCAGAAGAACTCTGGCCGTGGCATTTTGAAAAACCTGGAGTTTATTCATGTTCCCTAGATAGAGATGAGGTTACTTTCCTAGACAGTGCCAGTGTATTGTTGACATTCCTGAGAGTGGATGGTGGGTTTGTAGACACAAAAGTGGAGAAAGAGGAGACAGGCTCCCCTTACAAATGGTATTTGATTCTTTGATGCAGAAAGGCTACTTATTAGTCTTTCTGGAGACTTCCATCTGGCGATGGTAGGAGTTAAGGGTGGGACTACAATTGTTGTTGGGGAGTAAAGGGTCTATTGAAAAGGCCCATCCTTTTGTGTCTCTTCCTGATCAGTGCCAGATGTGGCTATGATAGTCAGGTGCAAACAATTCCAGCTCTTTCTGCCTCTGTTGTGGCGGCTCCAGCTTGGAAATGACCCTGGTTTAAAGAGCATTACTCAAGATACTCAAGACAAAGTCTGAGTCTGGAAGACAGCATAGAAAGGACACATAAAAAGAGAACTGAGCCAAAACAGTTTTTTTTGCAAATATCTTTATTGGTTTTTTTTCTGCACTTGGGCAGCATTGGAACACATAAATTAGGACTAATTGGATACACTGATTTAACATAGCACTTGGTAAGTTGAAGACAATTTGACCTGGTCAGCAGCTATTAATTCCTTGTGACCATACATTTTAGCTCATGCTGTGGAATAATCTAGTCAATCAGAGTCTGATGTAGATTGTGGGGAAGGCAACAAGGTACGGAGACCTGCTGTTTGTACTAGTGTGGAGGCCAAGGTCTGCTGGATAGCATCTGTGTGGTTGCATTTCATATACGTTTTAAATACTTTCCAGGTTGCTTTGAATACATGGGATTTATTGTGTACTATAGCAGAGAGCTTCTATTTTGAATAAACATTTCAGACTTTGCCCACCAGTAGTGTAATGGGAGGGTAAGAGGTTGCTTCTGTACCTTGGCCAGTGTCATTCTTGCTGCCTCCAACAAATGTGATATCAATTTGCCTGTTGGTGTGGTGAGTGGGAATATGCTCACACCCCCGGGGGCTCGGAGGAGAACCACCAGTGATTCCAATGGGAATGTGATGCCTGTCATGCTTTTTATGTGTGAGAGTATTTCTTTCCTGTATAGTTGGATTTGTGGGCATCCCCACCACATGTGAAAAAGGGTGCCTCTGCCATATTTTTCCCCAGGTAAAATATGGCCTAGGTTGTTTCCCACACCTTGACATATTTGTGTTTGGGTTTAATGTTTCGATCTCAGAGGGATTTCCGCAACCATGTGGTCCCTTTTCGGACTTGATGATTTGTGAATAAGAATTCCAAAGTGGTGGTATCACAGTTTGCCTGAGTGGAAATGATTGGTGAATTAGCCCAGTGTAGGAGTTGGGATAATGTGAAGTGGTCTGAATTATCTAGTCCCCAGTACTCCATGAGTTCTTGTCTTGTAACAGGTGTCCCATCTCTAAATAGGTCGTCCGGCATTGGGGGGCTGCGTTTGCACCAGGTTTTACGTTTGGTGTCGTTGAGGCCTGGGGGAAAATCCTGTTTGTGTCTTATGGGGGTCAATTCTGAGAAATGAGTGGTGGAGCCCTCGTTTGGTGTGACCTGTTGCTAGTATTTTAATAAAATAACTGTAGGTGATAGTAAGTGACGGTGAGTGTGCCATGCACGAGACAGGAGCCATAGTAATAATCAAAGCGGTATTGGCGAGAAGGCTTTCTTAATATGTATCCATCCCTTGGAGGTGCCTCTGAGGTTCCCATTCTGGGGCTGGTCATATTTATGCAGTCTGAACCTAGGTCTTTATGCTCGGGAAAAACACCCTCCTCTTTAGTGTGTTTTAGAAGGGTAGCCCTGGGCACACTCAGGGCTCGGTTCTTTTATACAAAGGCCCATAACTTCTTTTGTACATGCATAATCAATGATGTGTGAAGCCTCAATGGTAGTGCCTGTACTGAATAGAGGAGCCTTGGAAAGAAAATTATTTTCACCCTATTCATTCGACCCATCCACAAGCTCTCCAGTCTCCTACTACGACAAAGTTCCTTGAACAGCATTTGTATTAATAAGGGAATGTTGGCCCTGTATAGGTAAGTCAGTTTTTGGGGGAGGAGAATGCTTAAATATTTAATGGGACCTGTAGTTTCTGTGAATCCATTGTGGTTTAAGACATCCTGCATCTCCTTGACACTACTCGTCACCCCCATACTGCTGGATTTTGTGAGGTTAATTTAAAAACCCGATATCATAACAAACTGTGAAAGCTCCTCTTTATGGTTTAAATAATTTTTATTGAATTTTCTGTGGGCAAGAACAGTACACCCACCTACATCCACTGGCCGGCGGGGAACAGTGTAGGCATCCTTCAAATTTTAAAAGGAGGAAAAGACCAGAAAGTGTGAAAGAAGACAGACAAGAGACTAGGGAGATCACGAAAGAGTAAGGACAGGAATCTGCCCACAGCCCAAAGTGCGACATGGTAGGGTTCTAGATCGTGCGCGGTGGCAGCTCCTCCTGGGGGGGCAGCTTGCCAGCGACAGGAGTGGTGGGAAATCGCAGGACCCTTAAGTACCGAGGGCAGGTGAGCTCAACGAACTCAGGAGATAGATATGCCACAGTGGACCCCCAGGTCTTATCAAATTTAGGCAATGTGCGATTAAGCCCAGCTGTGATCCTTTCCATCCCCACCACTTCCCATAGTCTATGCAGCCAGTCTAATTTAGTTGGGATGTCCTCTGTGCCCCATTTTGCTAGGAGCACCTGCTTGGCTGCCCCCAGAGCTAGGGTGATCTCCCTCCCCCTACAGGACCTGAGAGGGTACGTGAGTGGATTGGGGAGTCCCAGTAGGATATAACTAGGAAATCTGGGGAGTTCTGTCTGGTAGATTTGGTCAACCAAAGGTAGGATGGTGTCCCAGTAGGCTTGTATCTTAGGGCAGTGCCATAGAATGTGGGACAGTGTGCCCGTCTGTCCGCATTTGCGCCAACATAGGTCGCTGCTGCGCGGTTTCCACAGGGCATTACGCGCCGGGCTATAATACCAATAGTGCGCAATTTTTAAGAGCATCTCCTTCCCTGAGGTACTGCACGATGAGGCCCAGGCTTTGGGTATGATGTCTGCCCATTCTTTCAGGGAAAACTCACGACCCAGCTCCGATTCCCACCTGCGCTGTGCTGGGGACTTAGCTTGGTTCTTAGTCCTGTTGAGAAAATTATAGATATCTGACAAGAGACGCTAATTAGAGGTGCGAGTAATGTACCAAAGCTCAAACTTTGTAAGGGTCCGACCAGCGTGCACCCGGACTTGAGGCTGTGTGACCCAGTGACGCAGCGCTAGGTACTGCCAGTATGCCTCCTTGGGGATTCCATAGCCCGTTACCAATTTGGGAAAGTCTATGACTCCCTGTGTATCGAAAAGGTTGCCTAGGCGTTTACAGTTTGCTTCCTGCCATTTCAAGTATGCATTCCCTACGAGAGCCGGGGGAAAGTCCAGGTTCTTAATAAAGGGGGTCAAGGGCGACATTGCAGTGGATAGTTGACATCTCTCCTGTATCTTGTCCCACACCTTCATGGTGGAGCGCAAGACCTGGGAAATGTACACGCTCTGTGGGCGGTGACGTTTGGGGAGCCAAGGAACTTTCCAAATGTGTATCCCTGCCACACCACTATCAATGAAGCACCAGTGTTTTTCTGACTCTAGTTGGTACCATTCTACCATCCAGCGCAGTTGCGCTGCCTCATAATAACGCCCTAGGTGTGGGACCCCGAGTCCCCCCTCCTCCTGTCGCAGGTACGTGAGGTGGGGGGCCATACGCGCTTTCTTTCCCCCCCAGATGAAGCCATCGAGCAGATGCTGCAGTTGGGCCAGTATCGTGGACGGCGGACATAGGGGGAGTGTCTGCATTATATAAAGAAGACGAGGCAGAACCGTCATTTTAACAGCGGCTATCTTGCCCAGCCAGGAGAAGACATGCTTCTTCCAACTGTTCAGTTCTTGACGAACCTTGGCCAGTATCTCCGAGTAGTTTATCTGGGCGATCTTTGCGGTTGTCGAAAAAACCCGGATCCCCAGGTATGTGATGCCACTAGTGGCCCAAGTGAATGGAAAGTGCATCCTTAGCTGGTGCTGATCCTCGGCAGGCAGCGTGAGGCTGAGGGCCTGAGTCTTTTCCAGGTTGATTTTAAATCCCGACACCGCGCTAAAGGCAGCGACCTCCGACAACAAAGGGGGAAGAGACAGCAAGGGGCAAGTTAAAAAAAGCAGCACGTCATCTGCGTATCACGAAATCTTGTCCTCCCTATCGCCCATCTGGATCCCGGTGACAATGGGGAGCTGGCTGACCCTTTCAGCGAACGGCTCCATATAGAGCGCGAACAGGAGAGGAGAGAGGGGACACCCCTGCCTCGTACCCCGCCCGATCTGGAAGGTACAGATGACCACCCCATTAACCCGGATGCGGGACTGCGGGCTTTGGTAGACACATTTCACCCATGTCCTGAATCTCTCCCTCAACCCAAACCGGCAGAGGACCTGGTGCAGGTAAGGCCAATGGACCCGGTCGAAGGCCTTTTCGGCATCCACCGATAGGAGTATCGCCTGGGTCTGGGTGCGTTGCGCCTTGTCCAAGAGATGACACAGTTGCCGGGTACCGTCGCCGCAATTGCAGTCCGGGATGAAGCCTGACTGGTCCGGGTCCACCAGGCCTTGCATATGGAGGGCGAGCCGGGACGCTAACATGCTGGTGAAGATCTTCAGGTCCACATTAAGCAATGATATGGGGCGGTATGATGCGCACTCTTGAGGATCCTTCCCCGGTTTGGGGATGACCAATACCTCTGCCATGGACATCGAGGGGGCAAGCGTCCCAGACGTGCTAAAGGTATTGAACAGGCGTGCCAAGAGGGGGGCAAGGTCCGGAGCAAAGATTTGATAGAATTCGACCGGGAAACCATCCTCGCCTGGGGCTTTTCCAACGGAGAGTCCCTGAATTGCCCGCAGGACTTCATCAGGTCTGATATCCGCGTCCAAGCTGGTCGCAGCTGATTCCAGAAGCGGAGTCACCGGTGCTGCTTGTGTGTACTCCTCGGCCACAATAGGGTCCAGGTATTCAGCTGAGTATAGAGCAGTGTAAAAGGCCTCAAATTCAGCCGCAATATCTCTGTCCGCCCTAAGGATCTCTCCTCGGCCATCCCTAATTGCCGCGACCCGACGTGCCGTCATCTCGGCCCGAAGAGCGTGTGCCAGGAGTCTCCCCGCCTTGTTCCCCCTTCGTAGTAGCACTGCTTAGTGCGGAGTAGTGCATATTCGCCACGGTCGAGATCAAGCGCCTTCAGCTGCTTCCACACTTTCATGAGTAGTCGCCGTGTTTGGACCGCCCCAGTGCGGCGATGGACCTCCTCCAGCCCCTTGATTTGCTCCTCCAGCTCCCCCCTCTTGGCTCTACGGTCCCTGTTCAGGCCCGCCATGATAGCAATACAGCGGCCGCGAAGGACCGCCTTCAGGGCATCCCAGAACGTGTCTACCCCGAAGGAGCCAAGTCATTCACCTCCACGTAGGCTTTGATAGCGCCCCGTAATTCAATAACATTGGCATCGTATGTGAGCAATTTATGGTTCAGTCACCACGAACCCTGCCGAGGGGCGCCTCCAGGGAGGAGCAACGTGAGGACGATCGGGGAGTGGTCAGAAAGCGCTGCTACCCCGATGGAGACGTCGGCGGTGGACGCTGTAACTCTAGGTGAGGTCCAGAAGAGATCTATGCGGGCGTACGTTTGGTGCACCCCCGAGAAAAAGGTGTACTCCCGGGCAGACGGAAAGCGGTGACGCCAAGCATCTGTAAGGCCAGCCTCCCCCAGTCTCTGAAGCATCGTGGCGGAGATCGATCCCAAGTGTCCCACCCTGAGCGCCGATCTGTCCAAACTTGCATTTGGGACTAAATTAAAATCCCCACCGATTACTAAGTCTTCATCGGGAGACTCCAGGAGCAGCCTTATCGTATCTCGTAAAAAGGTCTCCTGATGTTCGTTGGGGCTATAAACCGAAGCTATCGTGTGCATGTGCTCTCCTAGCAACACCCGTAAGGCCAAAAGGCGACCTGTTACTTCTGTGTGGGTCCCCACTACCGTCCCCTGAAAGTGCGTGGCTAAGAGGATCGCCACCCCCGCCTTTTTCCCTGGCCTCGATAAGAAGTACTGTCTATCGAACCATTTGGACCTAAGTCTCTTCCAGTTGGCCCGTAGGAGGTGGGTCTCTTGTAAGAGACAGATATCACACTTAGCATCTCTCAACAAGGCAAGAAGCGCACGACATTTAACAGGTGAATTAAGGCCCGAACATTGAAGCTCATGATAGTTACTTTAAGTTTTGTCATGGTATGTAGTGGGGGTGTATGTTTGCGCACTTGTTGAGCACCTCGCACACAAAGCCAGCAGCACCAGGGTACATGCTCCCCCCCACCCACACCCCGCCAGTGTACAGCCTCCCAACTACCCCAGCCCACTCCCGTCATGCAGCGCAAATTCCCTCAAGCATGATGAAGCAGGCCCTAAATATGTGTGGGTGAGTAGGGCTAGGGCGCCAGGCCGAGCATCTAGCTTTGCCCTCCAAGGAAGAAGCAGATACGGTCCACAAACAGGGTGCCAACCATGATCGCAGCGGCTCTGCCCCCCGCCCATATGACGCCCTGCCCCCCCTGCCCCTGCTCGCTGCCCCTAGCCTCCAGTATCGAAGGGTCACCCTACCTGTCCGTAGGAGGGCTGCTGATCTTACGTGGGTAGGAAAGGAAGAGGAGAGGAAAGAGAGAAAAAGAAAGAGAAGAGAAAAAAGATGGAGAGCATAAGGAGACTTCAATGTCGTCTTCCAACAGGAACAAATCGCACCGACGTGCAAGGGTCCATGAGTCCGACGGACGGTCATCACCATTCTAAAGGTAGGGCTCCTCCCACCAAGACCGACATCTCAAACAGCTGGGCTCGGACCATTCTTACCGTCACCAGGTCTCAGGGCCACGACCATTCATATCACTCAATTGCCTGGTCACCGGTGCCCTCCCGGTCCTGTATCTGACTCAGCAGGGCTTCCCGTTCCTTTTGGCACTCTTCCTCTGAAGGTTTCGTCTGGGTGACCCCTCCTAGGGCCACGTCTCCTGCCGCTTCCCCGATGATGGGCTTCCCCCCGTCGCATCCGAGTCGTCAGCCACTGCCAGGGCGTTCCCGAGTACGGCCTTTGCTTCCTGTAGATTCTGCACTCCATGTGTTTCTTTGTTCCAGACGAAGGACAGTCGGAACGAATGCCCCCATCGGTAGCGAATTCCCTGCTCGCGGAGGAAGGTCGTGGCTGGTCGCAGCTCTTTGCGTCTCTGGAGGGTGAGGGGCGAGAGGTCCTGGAAAACCCCCACTTGGAGACCCTCGAATTCCACCGTCCGACGGTCACGAGTTGCGGCCATAATAATCTCCTTCTGTCGGTAGGAGTGCAAGCACGTTAGGATATCTTGTGGTTGGCCGGGGCCCGAGGCGGGCCTCCCGGCGCGGTGAGTGCGATCCAACGTGACCTCCTTATCTCTCAACTCAGGAGCCATGTGTCAAAACAGGCGAAGAACTCAATCTTCTAGCTTGCCGCCATCTGCCTGAAGTGGCACACCTTTGATGCGGATGTTGGAGCACCTCGAGCGATTCTCCAGGTCCTCCAGCTTGAGGTATAGCTCTTCATTCCGTTCGCGGAAGTCAAGCAGTTCCCGGGCCTGCTCAGTGAGCTCTTCCTCTCGTCCGTCCCCTTTGCGCTCCAGGGTGTCCACTCTGTCACCCACCTCGTTGAGCTCCGCTCTGAGCTGCTTAATATCGGAGGCCATCTCTTGTCGCAGCCCTGCAAAGTCAGTGCACTGAATAGCTGTTCCATGAACCCTTTCGTGACTGGGTCAGCAGCATTTACCATGGCTGAGTCCATTGCTGCGTCGCCGGGTCGCGTCCCCTGTGGGTGGGTTCCAGGCCCACCAGCCTTCTTCCCGCCCAGCTTCTGGAAAAGGTCCTTAATGGAGGTGTCCCTACTTGCGGTGTCCTTCTTGGAACGTTGTGTGGCCATAGCTGTGGCCAGTGAGGCACAGAATTACGAGGCTCACTCCTTGCGTATCCGCAGATGGGGGTATGTGCTCCTGCAGCTGCCACCGGTCCCGGTCACTAGGGGTACAGCAAGGTCTCGCCAGAGGAGGGTGTGCGTAACTCAGGAAACCCAGTGGCTATAACGTCGTGCCAAATCTGCCGCCGATGTGCTCCCATCGATCAGCCCTCACTCCGGGGGATTGCACCTCGAGGCGCCAATGGGGTCGAGACTCAGCGCTGGGCCGCAAGGCCTGGCCATAAAGATGGCGCCAAGAGTGCTCTCAGACCAGGCCGCTCCGAAACGGTGAGGTTCCCACGCTCAGACGCACCCCTGCGCAGCCGTTGATAATGCCTCGAAGAGAGGCCCGGCAGTGGTGAGCCGCCCGGCCTAACTTCCAAATTGGTGTCAAAGGTATCCAGCCCAAGCTGCTCCTCTACTGGGATCAGGCCCACCGGCCCAGCACGAGACGCTTCGCTGTGTTGTCGCCACGGGCGCCGTCACTCAGGCTGCTGCCTTAGGTATGTGATGGGGAGGGGCCCACAGGGTGCCACCAGTCGTATTATGGAGCCCTCCCTGGTCGCCTAAGGGCGGGGGGCTTCGCCGTGTGTTCCGGCGCGAAACAGGCCCCGGGGTCACACCACTCCCGCCTGGTGCTGCGTCTAGGCCTCACCTCCGCGCTGCACTAGTGGGAGCTGAAAGCCGCTGCCATGATCTCTAGACCTCCAGGAGTAGTCGGGAGGCCGCTTCAATCAAGGGGTCATCAGGCCTCGTCTTCGCACCCCTCACCACAGCTCTCAGACCATCCGGGCTCACTCCCTGTGGATCGCGGCTTCTGTGCGCTGGCCTGGCTGGTGAAGGGTAATCTGTGCCCTGCTCCTTCAGGCTATCTCCCCTATATCCGATGTCAGGCCATCACACCCAGCCAGGAGCGCAGCACGGCAATGGTTCCACAGGTGTGCACCCCCACCCGGTAGCTGATTCAGGCAGTTTGGCGATGAAGGGAGGTCGCGGAGCGCCGGCCGTCGCCCTCGATAGCCGTCCCAGCTAAGTCAGAGTCGGGGGGGCTTCACTGCTTGCTCCGATGCAGGGTGGGCGCCTGGGCCGCACTACCCTCGCCCGGCGGCGAGTCTGGGCCAGGCCGCGGCCTCCCGCCTTGTGGTCCCGGGCGCCGGTGTTCACTCTCCGCGGCGCCCGGGGGTGCCGCTCCGCAGTTCGGCCAAGGGATCCTTCGCGCCGCCATCTCACCTCGCGCTACTGCTGAGGTTCCGCTGTCTGCTGTGGCCGCACGTGGCGCAGAGGCCACCTCCCGCCACGCAGTGCGGATTCTTCGTGGGGCCTTCACTCAAGCCCCGTCCCTGCAGGCCCCAGTCGCCTCGGGGACGGCGCCGCCGGATGCCGCAACAGCTCGATTTCTCTATCTGGCCAGCATTCAAGCACAGCGTGCCGCTGGTCTCAAGGTCACTTTGCCACCTATTCCGGGGCCTCAAGCTTGCCTTAAGACGCCTTTTGTCGGACCTGGCGAGCGGAGCCCAAAGGGAACGGTGCTACTCCGCCGCCATCTTGGCCACGCACCCCGAAAGCTCCTCTTTGAGAGCAGCGAGGGATGTTGTGGAATTGGTCAGGAAACACGGGATGTCATTTGCATAGAGGGCAGTTTTAAATTCCCTATTTGCGATTGTCAGTATCTGATATTAGGAAATGTGCTGCATAGGGTGGTTCAGTGGATTATGCAAATATTAGTGGAGATAAGGGGCATCAGTGTTGTGTCCCTCAGGTTAGGACTGGAGCAGCTTAGAGGAGAGTGGGCCATTTGTCTCTAGTCATGCTGCCGGTTCTTATAGTACGCCATTATTCATGGTCTCATTTTCGGGCCTAGTAGGATCTTGTCAAAGATTTAAGACAAGAAATTCCAGTTGACTCTATCAAAGGCCTTCTCCATGTCTGTGAGACATCAGGACCTGTTTGCAGTCAGTGTTCCTCCAATTTTGCCCCACTAGATGCTGTTTTTTTACACTGAATGTGCCCTGGGCTCTGCTAACCAGACCCAGGGCCTGTGCTCTGTGTTAAAACTACATGGTATTTTGGTATAATTACAATTGGCAATGACAGACCCAGGAATTCTAAAGTATATAATTTGGCAAGCGGGATTCAGACTACCTATACGTCCCTAGTATAAAATAGGACATGGAGGTTTAGAGGCCCAGTAGATTTCCTGCACTGGAGTGTGAGCTGATGTGGTGCCTGCTGCTATTTTCAAAAGCCAGCCCTGCCTTGTAGGCTGCTTTTAAATTTAATTATATGCAAATTCAACTTTAGATTTAAATGTACTTCCAAAGTAATAATCTACCAGCTGTTTATGTATAAGTCACCCATAAAGTCTCCCATAGGTGCCCCTGGGGTATGGGGCCTTGTAACTATAAGCAGGACATTATAAAAGCTGTTTTAGAAGCCCTTGTGAGGGAAAAACTGCTATTTTCTTTTTTTACCATTGTAGTGAATGGCTCCATAGGCAAATATAGCAATTTTTTATTTAAATATAAAAATTAGTAGGAGCCACGTAAAAATATACTTTAAGGTATCAAATTAATAGTTAAGATAAATCCCACAACTTGAAACTGTTGGATTTATAATAACTATGACAGAAAATAAATTCTTAAACTTTCTTTTCTGTGAGCCAAAACCCAGCCTTTCTGCTGCTCTCTCCCGATTGACCAGCCTCTGCCCAGGCTGGCCAGGCTGCTCTGATGAGGTGTGAAAAGCCCTGCTAGAGAGACAATGGGTTTCCTGTGGGCAGAGAAGTATAAGCTGCAGAGCATATGGCAGGAAGGGGGTGAGGGGTAGCCAACCTGGTCTTCAAATGGAGAATGACACTTTAGGACAGCACAGACTGACCCCAACATCCTTTCACCCCCAGACACACAGGAGCCTCTGTAATTAGATGAGGGAGAGGGTTGGAAGGGGAGTGTTTCAGAATATTAGCCACACTAGTAGCATGGATTAACCTGATCCAGTTCCTCTGGGGAGACTTTCTCCATGTTGAATTTTGAGAGAATGGTGCTTTCTGGGACAAGAATATGCCACACTTTGGAGGAAGTGGTCATACACCTGGGTGGCCCCTGCATCCCATTGGTTGGGGGTGCCCCCCTGCTTGATGCCCAGAAACCTTGGATAACTATGGGAGAGCTGCATAGCTCTTCAGATCTGTGCCTGAAGAGACAAAAAGAAGAAGGACTGTCCTGCTGACTCCCTGCCCTGCACCAAGAGGACTGCACTCAGCAGGGCTGCACATACTGCACACTGTGGGACTCAGTATCAGAAGGACTTTCCCTGGTTCTGTAAGTCTAAGGCGGGGACTCCCTGCAACCTACAGGTTAACAGAGCCCGACTGCATCATCTCCACCAACAGTCCCCATCCTGGAGTGTGTCCAGTGGACTTCTAAGGATTTAGCCAGGCACATTGTGGGAACCGTATTCCAGACATCCCAAGGATCATCTAGAAGATTTCAGACCCTTGGATTTGTGTTTTGGAAACTTTGAACCCTCAAGAGGAACTTCACGAAGAATTTCCAGAAGTTTTGGAAAAAGCTCCATAAGGTGACGTACCCAATGTCGAGAGTCAAGCCTGCTATCTTCAACCCCGACCTGGCCTGGTTTTCAGGTTTGTCTCGCTGAAAGCTATGGAGCTCCAAACTTCCAGGATTTGACCAAGGCCTCTCAGAAAATCATGCCGGAGAACCCGCACCAAATCCGGCCTGACAAAGTGCGTTGCTCGACGTTGAGGGAAAAAGCTCAATAAAAACAATTAAATGTGAAGTAAAAATTTTGACCGAGGCCTCCTGCTTAGTGTATCCAACCAGAGATCCATCGCGGCCAGCCTCAAACTTTGACTTTGTCACGGTCAAGCATGACCAGATGTCCCAAAGTGGCGCTATATGTTTTAAAGCCCTAGAAAGTGTTTATTTTTAAAAATTCATCTCTCCGGTTCCCTACATTGGATTTTTGTCTTTTGGCATCTATTTGTTCATAAAAATGTAATCTTTTTCATAAATTGGATTTGGATATTTTATTGTGTGTTGTGTCTTACTTATTTAATATATTGGTGTTTTTTAAATGCTTTACACACCTGTCTACTAAGTTAAGCTTACCTGCTCATTGCTAGCTACTCAGGGTTGAGCTAGGGATTAATTTATTGAGACAGTAACTGAAACTTTTATTGTGTTTGTGGCCTTATTACTAGTGGTAAGTCACTACTTACCACTACTAATAATCTACTTTCTAACAGTGTCGACCAAGAGAACGACCATCGGTTGTCAGAAACGTTTGGCTGCTGCCATCAGTAAGATTGCCTGCCTTGTGTTGTCTCTTGTATGGCGCTGTTCAATGAAGCCACTTTGTTGTTGGAAAATAACTTTTGGCCATATGGTGTGGAGTCGCTGCACCAACACCACCGCAAGGAGCTTCACATCCATGTTTAGGAGGGCTATTGGTCTAAAAGAGGGACAAGTTTGTGGATCTTTGTATGGTTGTAACAGAAGTGTGAGTTGGGATTCTAGCATGGTTTCAGTAATCGCTCTTGTGTTAAGAATGTGGTTAAAAACCTTTGCCAATGGTGTAGCCAGCAGTGATGCATAGGCTTTATAAAATTAGGCCGCGAAACCATCTGGCTCTGGCAGCTTATGGCCTGGTAGTCGTTTTATGGCCACTTAGATTTCTAACAGGGTGATATCCATCTCCAAGGCAAGACATTCTTCTCCTGCCCCCATGCACCATGCACCTGTATTGTCAAAGACACCTTTCTTGTGTCTCTGGAGTAAGACAGAGTTCACTGAACAAGTTTGTATAATGATTCTCGGAGGTCTCTAAAATGTCTCATCTGTCTGTGAGTCCCTGAATGAAGTTTCTAGTGCATTTTTTATGCAATTTATAAGCTATTAGCCTGTCAGCCTTGTCTCTCTTCTCGCAGTAAAGTTTATTGAAGACAGAGCAGTTTTTTCGCTGCTTCCTGAATGACTGGTTGCTCTAGTGCCCCCAGCACTTTTCTAAGCGCTCTATATGTTTGCTGAGAAGAGTCGTGTTTTTGTTGAGCTTCTAGATGTTGCAGCCCAGTTTCTAATTCTTATTTATTTTGCTTTGACACATGTTAGAAGTGTGCTGTATGAGATATCAATCCTCCAGTGATCCCAGCTTTAGCAGCAAAACCACTAACATCCTCAGTTACGATTTCGTGAAAGTAGTGTGTAAACAAAGTTTGATGCGCTCCCTGACTACTTGACCCCATAGAGCTATCTCATTTATCATCCAGGGAAGGGGATTAGAGGTCTGCTGCCCTTGAAGGCCTAGCGTCATGTTCATGACTGCATGGTTTGATAGGCTTTTCGGGGTGATATCTGTGGTGGTGATCGATGATAGTAGTGTACTAGAAATTAAGAAGTCAATTTGCGTATAAGATTGGTGGATGGATGAGTAAAAAGTATAGTCTTTTCTACCTTGGAGTTGGTGGCAGCAGATATCCATCAAATCAAGGTCCATTATCCTCTGGAGGAAAGAGGCTGGGGGTTTAACACAGTTGTGGAGTATTGGCAACCAGTCCTGTGTTGTATCTAATATGGAATTAGAGTCTCCCTCTAAAATGACTTGTCCCTGGGAAATATGCTCTAGTGAATAGTAAATTTAACCCCTCCAAAGTCCAAAACTTTGCTTACTGTTGCTTATGCTGGAATGCAAAAAAGTAAATTGGACCCCTCTTAAGCTCAGCACATTCCTTACAGTTACTTAGTTTGGAGTGGGAATAGAAGAGTAACTCCTCCAAAGACCAACAATCTATCTAAATTTGCTTATTATGAAATAAGCAAACTTCCAAACTTTCCTTACTGTTGCTCAGGTTGGAGCAGGAATAGTAAATCTAACCCTGCAAAATTCCAACATTTTCTATAATGTTGGTCATGTTGAGGATTGAGCAATTAATCTGACTGAGTGAGAATCAGTAGAGTGGTTGTGGGAATACATCAGAGTGGGAATAGTAAATCTAACCAAACCCAGCCAAAGTCCAATACTTTCCCTACTGTTGGTCAGGTTAAAGTATAAGTAATTAATTTAACCCCTTTAAGTGTTATTTTTTGATCTAATTTTTAATCTTGTTTTAATATATATTTTTGTGTTTTAATTTTATAAGTTAGCTTAATGTATTTTTTGTTATGTATATTTTCTTATTTGTTTTAATCATTTTAATTGTAATATTGTTATGGTTTATGTAATAATTTTTAATATTTAGTGTTTGCAATCATTTTTTATCTGCTAATCAATTATATACATTTGATTTTAGTTAATAAAGTTATAATTTTATCAATATGATAATAATGTTGTTAATATTGTATTTGCTAACTGATTGATGTGATATTTTGTTGCATTCAATATTTAATCATTTCCACTAAATTGGATATTTATTAATTAATTATGTTTAAGGATTATTAATTAATTACGTTTAAGGAGTATTACATTTTTATCAATCAATCAGAAATGGAGAGGATGTGGCCTAACGGCTAGAGCGGTTGACCTCGAAGCTGGGGAACCGGGTTCCAGTCTCGGCTGTGATGCTAAACATCCTGTGATTCTGGGCAAATCACTTAATCTCCCCATGCGCAACAAAATGAATGTGTCCGTCTTTAACGCAACTGGTGCTCATGTAAAGTGCTCTGATACCTTCAGGTCGAGTTCACGCTGTATAAAACTCCCCAATTTTTTTTTAAATTTCTGATGTAATAATCCATAAAACACAGTACAACAAGATTAAAAGTATGAAAACAATCAATATAGTTTGAAAACAATAAATACCATCGATCACATACAAAGTGCCAGTGCCACAATCATAAAGACAAATGATAAATAGCAAGACAAAAAAACGTGGCATTGTTGAAAACAGCATTGAGCATGGATACAGGTAAAGTATATCTACAATAAAAGAGCTCATGTCAGAAAAAGGAAAGTGGAAGAAAAAGAAAAAAAGTAACAGTAAAACATATCACCACTTCATTGGTTTGGCTCTATGAGTACAGATGAGTCTAGCAGCATGCAAACATGTTTTCATTGCAACAACAATCACCTCTCTAGTGTTAGAGTGTGAAGTGCATAGTGCAGGCACATAATGACGAAAACCCAAGAGTTTGCATACAGGTTTTAGACATTGTTTGCGTGGCCTAACATATACAGGACAAAAAAAAGCAAGGTGAAGAGTTTCCTCCGCTAAGTTAATATTTTTGCTTTTTGGTTGTTGGAATTGTAGCGTAATAGGCTGGGAAGTATCTATAACCTTGTCTTTTCATTGTGTTTTAATTGGATACATTTTTATAATATCACTTATGTCTGAGCTTAAATAATAATTTAGTATTTTCAATAAACGATATACATTAATAACCTTAAAATATGAATTATGCATTTATGGAAATATATTTTATGTATGTAATTTATTTTGCATTAATTTAGGACAGGGAAAATGAAATTTACTTTATAAAACTTAACATTTTCTCTATTGCTGCTTGTACTGTAGTGGGAATAGTATTTCTGATCCCTCCAAAACCCTACAGTTGCTTATGTCAGAGTGGAAATAGTAAATCCGACACTTCCATAGTCCAATACTTTTCCTACTGTTAGTTATGTTAGAGTGGGAAAATGAATTTTCCTCCAAATTCCAACACCTTCCCTATTGTTGCTAAGGTTGATGTGGGAATAGTAAATCTGAACCGTCCATAATCCAACACTTTCCCTGTTGTTCTTAAGTTGGACAGGGAATACTAAACGTATAACCTTCAAAGTGCATCACTTTCCCTACTGTTGCTCATGTTGGAGTGGGAATCATAAATCTGACCCATCCAAAGCTCAACACTTTCCCTATTTTTGCTTATGTTGGAGTTTAAATACTAAATATAACCCATCCAAAATCAAAGACTTTGCCTCCTGTTGTTATTTTGATGTGCAAATAGTAAATCTGACTCCTCCGGAGTTCAACACTTTCTCTTCTGTGCTTACCCTGGGGTAGGAATAGTAAATGTAACCTTGGTAAAGTCCTGCTCATCAAGTTGAAGTGATAATAGTGATTATGACTGGACCCATGGAGTAGATGTGGAAATAAGTCAGAGTGGGTATAGGTCTTCTAACTTTGCCAAAGTTCAGCACTTTCCCTACTGTTGGTCAGGTTTAAGTGGGAGTAGTGAATTTGGCCACTCTATGACTTCTTTTTTTATCTTAGTTCTTTAACCTGTTTTGATATATATTTTTTGTTTTCATTTAAATCTAATAGTTAGTTTAATGTAATCTTTGTATAATTAATTTTTGTGGTTATATCATTATAGATTTTTTATTTTTTTTATTTTAATGTTATTGTAAATAAACTTTATTTTAGCTAGTGTTTCTAACCAATTTGCTAATTTGACAAATTAGTTATCTAAATAATATTTTTGTTATTTAACATTTTTATTTGCTGATCGGTCAATTAGATAATTGGTGATTTTAAATATTTAAGAGTTTTCAAGCCATTGTAAAATAAGTTATTATATTATGTTTCATGATTTTTACATAATATTAGATTACTATGTTTTCAATTTTGCAAGTAGTGTGCATTGTTCTAAAATATTCTGTCATTCATTTAATTAGTGTTTTTGGTTCTTGGGATTTAGGGTAATAGGGAGGGAAGCATTTTAAATGTATTTTTAAATTTGTAATTGATATAAGTTTTTAATATAGTTTATGCATATTTGTATATGTTTATTATTTCTTTTTTCTTTCCAATAAATGTATACCCTTAAAATATGTTTTATATGTTTATGGAAATGTATTTTAAGTTTATTTATTTCTTCTGTATGAAAGTTATTTTGTATGAATTTTGGAATGGGAAAATGAAATCATAGCCTTCTAAAGTTTAACATGTTCCCTAGCTTGCGCTGGAGTGGGAATAGTTCTGACCCCTCCAAAATCTAACACTTACCTTATTGCTGCTTATGTCAGAATGGGAATAGTAAATCTACCCTCTCCAAAGTTCATAACTTTTGTAACTGTTACCCAGTTTGAACTTGGACTAGTAAACCTGACCCCTCCAAGGTCCAATACATTCCATGTTGATGCTTAGATTGCTTAGAGACTTCTAATGTTTAGCATTTTCTCTATTGTTGCTTATGCTGGAGTCGGAATAGCTCTGATCCCTTCAACGCTTACCTTGTTGTTGCTTATGTTGGAATGAGAATATTAAATCTGACCCCTCCAATGTCTTACAAACTATTGAAGTGGGAATAGTAGGACTACCTCCTCCAAAGTTCCTCCAAAGTTCACCAAATTCCCTACTGTTGCTCAGGTTGATGGTGCCATAGTATATCGAACCCTCCAAAGTCAAACAATGTCCCTAATGTGTTTACGTTGGACTGGGAATAGTAAATCTAACCCCTTCAGAACCCATCCTTTTCCCTACTGTTGCTTACATTGGACTGGGAATAGCAAACCTAACCCCTCCAAAGTCTGTCTCTTTCCATACGGTTGCTTATGTTGGAAAGTAAATCCTACATCAGACCCCTCCAGATGCCAACATTGTCTACTGTTGCTCAAGTTGGAGTGGGAAATAGTAAATATGACCTTTCAGTGTCCAACGTTTTCCCTACTGTTGCTTACACAGGCGTGGGAATAGTAAACCTAAAACCACAAAAGTCAAACACTTTACCTACGGATTTGACCCATTCAAATGTTATTTGTTTCTGATGATTTTAACTTTGTTTTAATTTTATTTTTTTGTTTCAATCTTAAAAGTTAGTTTAATGTATAATTTGAATTTCTTATTTTTGATACTAATATTTTCTCGTTAATATATGTTAAGTGAACTTTCTAATTATAGATATTCATTAGTTTTTCGCATTCAAATTTTATTATCTCAGTTAATTGAACCATAACAATGTTGGCATTACATAACACTGTTACCATAAGAATAACACCGTCTGCTGACAGAAGTATGTTTGAAGTGCGTGTGTGCTTAGTAAAAGTTGATTCCAATCAAATTGTCCTTATACTGTATCATTTGTCAAAAGATAAACTCAAGAAAACTGCTTCACCAATTAGAGGACCAATTGGTTCATCTAAGTTAAAACCATGTCTATTAAAAGCAATATCAAGTTAAAAATACAAACCTATTAATGTATTATCACAAACTGACCATGTGGGATGTTCTTTATAAAAGGTAGGGATGGCAGAATTTATTTATTTATCTGGCAGAATTGGAGGAATTTTGTAATTCCACGATACTCTTGTAAAGCGGAATTACTAATAAATTACACTGCTCAGCTCCGCCGACCGAATTAATCAGCACTAATCATTCAAAAAGTAGATGAAGTTTGAGAACGCACCAAGCCCGGTTTTCTGCAAGCAGGCCCTTCTGTCGTACACTGATTGGTTCCATGACATGCATACATATTGCCGATTTGTTAAAGTTGATCAAATGATATAAACACAAAAAAGGGACACAGCACCCCCTCCCAACTCAGGGAAGTAGCTGTATTTCTGTACCCTTTCCATTTAAAAATCAGACATGATGCATAATGAAACACCCAAGTGCTACAGGACAGTAGAAGCAATGCTGTATTTTCAGCAAGCAGAAGAGTAACAATATCAATACTTAAGTGCGCTTTTATACTAAGGGCTATGCAGCAGTCACTGATGAGAGCTTCAGCAGGCAGGACAGCAAATCGGATGTAAAGAAGATACTGCAACTTCTCAGTTTCATTTCATCATGGAAGAAATGGGGTACATGCTTTGCACTTTCTCATAGACCACTGAGCTCCAAAAGATTGACTGGTTGGTTAACTGCCCCTCCCTTTTCCCCTAATCTGTGCTCTTGTTGCATGGTGTGGCCAGTGCACGCCAGCTGGTGTGTAATACTTTGTACACTCTAGGTGCTGGGAAGCCGCTATGTACCATGTGAAGCCTTACTGCAGGGAGCTGCAGGTGGAACTACCCATCTGTATGTACCGACTGCTAAACATGCACCAGACAATGTAGCGGCAGCATCAGTAGGTAGGTCCTGGCAAGGAGTGGTTTGAAGGAGTGCAGCAATCCTTTCCTTCAACACAAAATGCTGTAGATGTGTAATGTAGCATGAGCAAAATAGTATAAGAAGCACTGTCTCAGGAAGCATTAGCCCCTCCACTTCTAAGCAGAAGCTCCTCAAAACCCCATTCTGCCATGCACACAGTTGCTGAGTAGCTTTTGCATGCCTTACTTATTGGGTCTGTGTCTTGAGATGTTTCTGAACATACCATATAAACAGATCAATACAACACTTGGACAGTGGACCAATTGTCTACAGAAGGCACCACCCACTGGAAGTCACCAGACTTATATGTACCGTAACCAGAATCTATGTGCTAACTTTAACAGTGCCCTCTGTCCAAGAGCACCACCCTTGACACCAAGGTAAATAGAACTTTTATGAAATCAAAGCTGCACCAAATGTCCAAAATATGATCCATTTAGATCATTTCCAATAATATCCAATCCATTCAGTAAGGCATAATCACGTTTCTTTATTGATTTCTTTAAAGGCCACAGCCAACGCATTTCGTTCTGAAAACAGAACTTCTTCAGGGCTGTAATTTAAAAACACATATATATATATCAACATACCATATTTACAAACAATGATACAAACAATATCTACAACATATAGCAAAACACATATAGACAGTTTTGCTATATGTTGTAGATATTGTTTGTATCATTGTTTGTAAATATGGTATGTTGATATATATATGTGTTTTTAAATTACAGCCCTGAAGAAGTTCTGTTTTCAGAACGAAACGCGTTGGCTGTGGCCTTTTAAAGAAATCAATAAAGAAACGTGATTATGCCTTACTGAATGGATTGGATATTATTGGAAATGATCTAAATGGATCATATTTTGGACATTTGGTGCAGCTTTGATTTCATAAAAGCCATATAAACAGATGACGAGCTAAGTGTAATATGCAAATTAGGTACGGGCGGAACTCCGCAGAATCTCACAGAGTCTTTACATAACACTGAGAAATTCCATGGAGCAAAAATCTGCGAGTTCTGCCCACCCCTAACAAAAGGCACATTGATTCAGCTCATGGGTAGGCCAGCCTTTTACCACTGACAGACCATCAAGACTGACTGACTTCACTTCATGTCCAGCATTTGAAGTGTTAATGTTAGTTTAACTGGGCAAGAGGGAGGCTGCCATCACAAATTTCACCATTCTGCAGCGCAACTGAGGGTCTGCTGGGTGGAGACTCGCTATTATTGCTTCTCTGCACTCCTGCGATGTTGATGTTAGCAGACTGGTACGAAGCTTGTGGAGATGGGGACATATGCAGACCAGACATAAGAAGTCCTCCTTTTTGTAGTTGGGCCGCTATGTTTTCAGGGTGGTTAACTGGCTAGTGCTGGTAGTTGGCCAAAATGTAGGGCCATCAATTTACGCTTGATGTACGCTAGGAAGGCAGTAATTAAGTTAGGAGAAGGTTTCAAACTATCATAATGTTTGATCTCCATTCAGGAGTGAGATTGAGATCTAAAGCTGTTTGTGTCATCCAAGTATGATTGCTCCTTTACCACCTTTTCACCACTCACTTGAAGGCTGTAAAAGGTCAGTTTGTGTCCCAAAGGTCTGTTAAGTCCAGCAGTTTTATAGAACTGAACAGATACTTGTAAGCCGATTGTGGATCATTTTCCACGGTGGAACATAGTGATGTGTTTAATAGATTTTCTTGACCCTTCAAATTTTTGTACCAGAATTTTATCAAAGCAGCCATTTTGCCATGGTCTTTCTTTGTAAGCACAAACTCCAACCATATTTGAGCCATGGCTGAATCTTGGGAGAGGGAGAAAGCCTTCCTAAAGGCACTGGCACTCAGCCTGTCCAGAAGTGCTGCATCCTGGCCTCTCATGGCTGAACTGCTGTACGCCTCAGTGGAAGTAGTTTGGCAGAAATTACTGTTAGTAATTGCTGGAAAGAGGGGCCGTCCAGCTTTTTTGCAAGGGTACTGAAGCATATACTGCTTTTGCTGGGTGAAATTGCCTCTACTGTTAATTGTTTATTAGTTTGAGAATATTGGAGAGGTGCACTCCTGAATGAGTATTATGTCAATAAGGAAGCTCAATCAGTATCTTCGTAGCAAAAATATACGTCTTTATTTCAAACAGTCCATGCGGTTTATGCAAAACATCAGCCAACGCGTTTCGTTCAATGGTTGAACTTCGTCAGGGCTGAAAGAAGTATAACATAAATGACATGAATACACTAATTATGTAAATAATAACAAACACCATGTACAAAACTGAACATTTTCCTAT
The DNA here is from genome assembly GCA_963921515.1 of Calotriton arnoldi. Lineage (NCBI taxonomy): Eukaryota > Metazoa > Chordata > Amphibia > Caudata > Salamandridae > Calotriton > Calotriton arnoldi. The sequence continues at coordinate 537,085 of CAWUFW010002467.1, read as the reverse complement.
GTGATTATTATACACGACACTGGAAACAATAATAAGTGCATAAAACAAACGTACATAACATATAACAGACGATAAAATCTGCGTTACCACAAATGTAGTAAACACCATAACTTCAAACACATAATTTCTTTATCCCCCATTGTATAGGTGCACATATGTAGATACAATGGGATATGCTGGGGGCTTTGTCTCTACCACTAAGTAAGATATTAATTTGTGCGGGGAGTGCCCACGAACACCTATATAAGGATCAAGTGTAGGTGTATCAATAGTAAAACCCAAATTAATTAGAAAAGGGAACACCTGTAGCGTGACCACAATCTGTAAGTGGTCAAAGAAAGTCATATTTAAAAATATTTTAACATTAATCCCATGTAGTCTGGATTAAAGTAACCTGGTTTGTACATACCAATCGTGATTGCTGGCAAGTAGTGGCGAATGTTGCGCCCGTTACAAAGTGGGTCTTGAAACCCGATCCGGTCCAGAACCAGTCTGACATGAAGATTAAGAGTGTAGATCTCGGACTGCGCCTGTGCGGTGGGCCTCCTTGATAAGAGCCCAGTTAGTATTCCTATGCAAAACATTTTTTAAAATATATGTTAAAATAGAAAGGTGTGCTTACTTATCAATCTGTTGAGTACTATAGGGTGAGGCAGGTGGATTTATCTGTGACAGATAAAGCCGCAGTATAAAAGACAATCCATTCTAAAAAGAAGTACTGTTTAACGTATTACAAATCGGAACAATAATATGAGATGCGCCAAGTCGCCCCCAGTATAGACAAAAGAAATGTAGGAATAGTCAAGGGCAACGGAGGAATAACCCGTCATATTGAAAGGCGGGCAGGCGTGCTGGGTAGAAACATCCAGTAACGCGGGTGAACCTAACCCGTATAATGGTCACCCGTACAATCACAGTTTGAACGGTTGGGGCGTTTAATCACAATTAAAAAGGATGCAAAGAAATAAACAACAGCGGAGTTTCCCAAATATAAAATCAGGGTCAATCGTTAATGCGCTGTTTCATGTCATCCATATTTGGATGCGTAAAAGGGTAGGGAGCATGGAAAACTAGAATATCACTGAAAACATGGTCACAGAGGGCAAAAGGTCTCCAAATGTACACATATTATACGCATAAAAAATGTCAAAATCTTCCGATAGTGGCATATTGCGTGCAGAAGACAAACGAATATATAAACAAATATGACTGGCATAGAATCCGCGTCTACCCTGTGAGAGGCATTAAATAAAAAATAAAAAAGATAAAAAATAAAAAATATATTGAAGATAGAAGGGAGATAGACGATGACTCCACAAACTAGCAGTGCCCATAGCCTACAAGGCAAAGCGTGTCACAAGAAAAAGGCGAGCAACAAACAATCAGGCAGCAGCACGTCCAACCTCTACCCTAGCCTGTCAATTTAAAGGGAGTAAAGTAAATAAGAGATAAGCGAGTGAAGTTAAAAACGAAGCAGCCTATTTCTCTAGATTAGAGGCAATAAATGTAACTGTACGCATAAGCGCTTACCTGCAGTCCGTCGAAATTACGTCTCAACTCATGGAAGAGCATCCATGGTAAAGGCGAGGAGGCCAGTATTTAACTAAGTAGAAAATTGCGCGCGAAAACGGTGAACAACAGCGCGCGAGGAAAGACTGTATTGGCCGGATGCCAACTGGATGTGCTCCATCTGTGTTGACATTCTTGCGTGTCAATCAACAACAGGAGATCAGTCATGCTGTTAGACCATCATGTTCAGGGTCGCTATAGCAACGGAAATGCTATACAATGGATAAAATGAACAACAGACTAAGGAAAGGGGCCGTTTTGCGTCGTACAATCGATCTTAATGGAATTGGGGGTTGGTTTAATAGAAAAGACCGCACCCCATCTATATGACATAGAATGTGAACACAAAAGCATGCGAGTGATGTTGACAATCTGCAAAAGAAAAAGGCTGGGTGGGAGCCCTCGTAGTGCCACTGGAGATCGGCAATCAAAAACTTGTAAAAGGTACGCTGACTATATATGCCAACACCAAAGGAATAAGGTTGAAGGATTCCCAAAAAATGGAGAATGTGCACAATGTACTCTATTTCCCCCTTTTTCCTTTCCTTTTGGTCATGATGTGTGATGTAATGCCACTAGCGATCCATCAAGTGTCAGAATGTGGGCGCCTGGGGCAGGGCAAAATACAAAAATATGTGTAATGATTGTGTACTCCACTCCATCCGTGGAGGGACAGGAAGGAAGTAAGTAGGTTAGATTGATTATGATCAGCGAAAAATGTGAAATCGTTGTATGAGAAATGCACGAGGTCGCTGTTAGCAAACCAACCGTGGCTGGATGGCAAAAGCATGCAACTTAGAGAAGCAAAATAAAAAATAAATAAAAAAATTAATTAAATGAACTGATCTACGTATGATGGAATGAGAGATAAGATATCATCCATATCCATCTTCATGGGATGAGAAAGAGAAGAAAAAAGAAAAAAGAAGAAAAAGAAAAATGATATCTGTGGATTCAAGAGGCTAAAACGGTGTCATCCACACTCGTGGCCTGTGGATAGAGTCAAAATAGACTCGTGTGTTGATATGCACGGGCAGAGGTATGGAGGTAGGAACCCGGTATATGAAAACCGGTGGGAAGCCTAGAAAGATGATGTGTATTAATGTAGATCCAAAACCACTACCTTGGAATGTGAAGGCCAGTGATGCCTCACAGAAATACGTTTAGTATAGGTAAGTGGTTGGGAGTCCTGGGAGGATCCGGCTTATCCTATATGTATGATCTAACTAACAGGCATACGAGTCCGAAATGGGTCGTGTGTGCAGGAGACAGGCCTGTCTGATCATGTCAGAAAATAATGAAATTCATTGTCAGTGTTATGTCCTTTTAGGACCGACTGGAGTCTACAAATCCATTTAGATTCTGTTTGACATAATGTAAGCTCCCTATTCCCACCACAGTTGTTGGGGGATGTGATCGATGCCACAGAAGTTGAAAGCCGCATTACCCATATGTGTGTTGTGATAATGCTCAGTCATGGGGTATCTTGTATCCCCATTGATGAATGCGCGGCGATGTTCCTGTATTCTTTTTTTCAGATTCCGCACCGTGCTACCTACGTATACCATACCACAGGGGCACTCAAGAGTATACACCACATACTGGGAGTTGCAATTTATGAAGTGCCTAATCTTGTGTGTTTTGCCAGTGTTGTAGCAAAACTCTTTGCGTTTGTTTTGGCCAAGGGGGCACACGTTGCAAGTGGTACATGTATGTCAGACTGGTTCTGGACCGGATCGGGTTTCAAGACCCACTTTGTAACGGGCGCAACATTCGCCACTACTTGCCAGCAATCACGATTGGTATGTACAGACCAGGTTACTTTAATCCAGACTACATGGGATTAATGTTAAAATATTTTTAAATATGACTTTCTTTGACCACTTACAGATTGTGGTCACGCTACAGGTGTTCCCTTTTCTAATTAATTTGGGTTTTACTATTGATACACCTACACTTGATCCTTATATAGGTGTTCGTGGGCACTCCCCCGCACAAATTAATATCTTACTTAGTGGTAGAGACAAAGCCCCCAGCATATCCCATTGTATCTACATATGTGCACCTATACAATGGGGATAAAGAAATTATGTGTTTGAAGTTATGGTGTTTACTACATTTGTGGTAACGCAGATTTTATCGTCTGTTATATGTTATGTACGTTTGTTTTATGCACTTATTATTGTTTCCAGTGTCGTGTATAATAATCACATAGGAAAATGTTCAGTTTTGTACATGGTGTTTGTTATTATTTACATAATTAGTGTATTCATGTCATTTATGTTATACTTCTTTCAGCCCTGACGAAGTTCAACCATTGAACGAAACGCGTTGGCTGATGTTTTGCATAAACCTCATGGACTGTTTGAAATAAAGACGTATATTTTTGCTACGAAGATACTGATTGAGCTTCCTTATTGGCATAATACTCATTCAGGAGTGCACCTCTCCAACATTCTCAAAGTATTGTATATCTGCCTGGCAGTTGGCATCCTACAACGGTGGATGCAGGAGCTGATCGTGCACACTAACTTTGAATATACCACTAAATCATCACTTGGGGAACACATCGAGGAGGTGCGGCCACTGGAGTCCACCGTTGGTTAGCTATTTTTTCTTCAAATTGTTTATTAGTTGTATAATATATAGTGTTCACAATTATAATAAAGGATCATTAATATATGTATGTAATATTTATGTTTAAATAATCATTATTAAAAAAACATATGTTTATTGTTTTTTGCGAATAGTTTTAACATATCTTAAGATTAGGGTTCCCGTTTGTATGGTATTTGTTTTTTTAACATTCCAAATGGATTTATCCTAATTTATTTTTTGGCCCTCTTATTGGTATTTATCCATGTTTACTTTGTGTTTTGAGAATAAATGAGAATAGTTCCACATTTATTTAACTGAAAAACATGTAACCATTCTTTGATTAGTAAACAACAAGGGGGACAATGAGGGCTTGATAAAGGTCCACCGTACTTGCCCTGGGTAGAACTAGAAGACAAAAGAGGTAAGGTGTTCCTGGGTGGCAAGTTGGCCACCTGGTTAGTACTCAGAGTGGTGGGGAGGTGGGGAATACCTCCTTTCGGAACTAGGACCCTCACACACCCAGCAAGCTAGGTGTCATGCTTCATCATATGGGTCTGCTCCTCGTCGAGCCGGCGCTGCAATGCTCGACGGGCACCCATAAAGGGGCTCTTTATCGGAGATCTTTTGTTCCTTGCCGTATAGGTGCCGTGGGTGTGAGGGGCCTGGTAAGATGTAGATGTGGTGTGTGGGTTAAAACAGGTAAGGGAATCCTCTATAATTATTTTTATTCTGGAGAGGTCACAACCTGAATAAAAAGTAAAAAGAAGGAGGGCGACTATTTTGTTTTAATCTGACAAATTACGCTCTACCCCTTAGTGGTCAACATGTTTCTCGCCTATAAAATGTCTCTAATAGATCAGTTGGCGATTCCTCAGGACCTAGTGACTAAATGAAAACTATCTACAGTGTGTGGTGTGGTTCTACATACCACTTCTTCTCTCGGTAGGACGTTGCCCCGGAGAAAAGCAGCCAACCTCTTAAGGATTCAAGTGCTGCTTCATCAGACCGCAGCGGAGTATATGGACACTCAACGTAGTGTCGCTGCTCCCGCTCAGAGCAGTCCAGCTCACCTACCCGCTCTGCTGCCTGTTGCGTTTTAGCAAATTAAGCACCATTATAATAGAAATATATATTAAGAAATGTATGTATTTAGGAAATCTCAACCGTTTTTGACTTCCCATGCTGTCTATCCGCTCAGCTGCTGTCCTGGAAATTACGAAAGACAACATGGAGAGCCACCCGCAAGAAGCACAATTTTTTTCACTTTTCTGATTTTAACAATAAATACAGACAGGAAACATATTGTTTTCTGTCTGTATTTATCTGTAAAATCAGTAAAATCAGAAAACTGGTAGCCTTACTTATTATATACATATATTTCTAAATATGATGTTAATTTAAACTCGCTTCTTGCCTGCTCCTTACCGGCTGCCACAGGCTCCACAGGGCACTACAAGCCCTAGTGCCACTCACGGCACGAGGCCGCCGAAGACCACGTCATCGAGCCAGGAGGCACCTTAAATCCGGCCGCGGGCCCCCGCAGTGCGCCCGTCCGCGGCTGGCCAAGGCTGGGCTGGGCCACCTCTCTTGGCCCTGTATTATCCGCATTGGACCTACTGGAACTTTCGTCTGTTACACAAACTGTGAGTTAGAAAAAAGGTTGCCATTTGACTTTTTTATCTTCCACTACCTTGCCATTGCACTTAATACACATTTTATTTGGAATCATCAAGCTCCTGTGGTTTGGGAAAATTTTTGTACCAGCTGTATTAACCTACTACTTTGTTTTTTTTCTTCTTTTTTTCCCGTGGGATATAGTAACATTGGTAGTATGGGGAAAAGGAAATCCACCGCAAGTGAGGGGGGGGGGAAGTCTGAGGGGGTAAACCTAAACCTAAACGCTAGTAGGAAGAAAAAAATTGCTCGTAGATTGGCAGCCAATAATTGTGTGTTAGATCGCATAGATGATCTACTAGAGGAGTGTCAAGATATTCTAACCCCAGACTCTCTCCCACCTCCTATAGGCAACCCCCGTTCCTTGGCTGAAACTTCATCCCCCCCCTAACGTACACCCCAAACCCATTGTGCGTATCCTTTCTATTTTCACTAAATGCACTACAAGAAGTGCAAAGAATAAGTCTATTAGCCAAAGCAGTGCTTTAAACATTGCAGTAGTCACCGATGTAATAGAACCAGGGACTTCCATTACCCCCCTGATTAGGCAAGATAGTTGTGCAACAAATATGGATGCTGATGCCACCAATAGCACCAACAATCCCATCAGTATCCCCTTGACTAATAAATTCTCCCCTCTACAAGATCTAATTGAAAACAACATGGGGACGATGGGAGAAGCAGAGTCGGTATCACATCCATTAAGTCCAAGTATCATCCATGAGGTATGCGAGGGGTTAGAATCTATCAACCATGGGAATGAGGCCCAAGCAGGGGCGACTATGGATGCTACCGTGATTATTAATGACCTTAGGTTAGAAGTTACCTCTCTTAAAAAGTTAATATTAGACCTTGCAGATCAGGTTAAATGTCTATTGGACAGGGAGCGGATTAAACCACATATTATAGAACATCCCACAGGTCCTGAATCAAACTTCCACCCCCTTAAGAACAATACTATTTCTGCTCAAAATATTACTCCATTGATGTCCATTCCTACACACCCCCCTCTAAAATCAACCACCCTGAAGACCAGGGAATTAGAGAGCAGTAAAATGGGTAAAAATAAAACACTTGAGAACAACAATAACTGTCTTCTCAGTAGCGCACGTGAGTCGACCCATAGTAGGACAAAAAGCATTTTTATGAAAAAATGTTCCTAAAATCATGACAGGCGTTAAACAGGAAGATCATAACTCCCTAATTAATAAATATATCCACTGGATCAGAAAGGTTAGGGGGTGTAGATCGGTTATTAGAGAGGATATATTATGGGCAAAACGATTAAGCTATTGTTCTTCACAAATGGATTCTATTGAGTTGCACCTAAGAGACGAGTATTTGGTGCATGAGTTAATAGCACTGGAAGCAAGGACATTTTCACCATCACCCACTGGCACTCAGATGAAATATAACCCAAGTGGACTGCATTGGCCCAAAATATACAAAAAAACCCTGGTACTCGGGCAGATTCTGACTCAATCTTAGACAAAGTGGATTGACTGATACTCTTAGACTCACCTATTCACATTCCATCTGACCAAAGAGAACGGTCTGTTAGTCATGTCCATAATGATATGCCATATACAGATTTTGCTCCATTAGTGCCTCTGCCCTTTGACCATGTGGCCTCAATTGAGCCACATTCGGTAATGCACAATAATGTAATATGTTTTCCTGACCTTGTTGATGAATATCAAGAAGCTCAGGAAGCTGGGACTGATTCGGAAATTGTACAAATACCTGGTAATCCGTGTATGTCAACCAGGGAAACACGGCAATCAGAAATACGACTGATATAGTGGAACATAGCTGGGCTGAAAAGGAATTTAAAGGATGCAGAATGGCAGGACTATATTGACCGCAGTGAAATATGCCTGCTGCAAGAAACATGGGCTCTGGAAACTCCCCACAAGCTTGGGTTCAAAACATTTAGTGTTAATGCTATCCCCTCAGCTAGAGGTAGACCCTCGGGTGGCCTTGTCATATGGGTAAAATTCACCTTAAGAATTGATACAATTCAGCTGGACTTTTTATCAAAAGATTTAGTTGGGGTGAAGATTTCCTTACTTATTATATACATATATTTCTAAATATGATGTTAATTTAAACGTTAATATATATAGTTTAAAATTAAATGCAATTTGATATGCTTGCCTATATTATGATGATATTGTGGTCTTCTCTAGTTTTGAAGATATTTATAAACAAAGTCAATATTTGTGACCTCAATATTTTTTGGACAATTATTTCTTTTGCCAATATTTCTGTTGGCATTGTTTCATCATAAACCACAGCAAAAGCGTGAAATGATAGATGATTTTTGCAGGTGAAAAATCACCATAAACATTTTAGTTGTCTCTATAATACTTCAAACCTGAAAGACATAATAAGTGGTGATATACAAAAGCATTGCAATGATCAACAACATCTTCTGTCAGGTAGCATTGATGGGAATCAACTGATTCATGAGATTTCTTTCATTGGTGCTGTCTCTCCTGAAAAGCTAAATGCTTCAGAGGTTCTTTGGTATATTTATAATAAACTGATTGTAAGGCATCTACACACGTTGTGTGCTAGCCCTACCAATTCTGCTCACAATGCCAGTGACAGTAGCATCTGCAGAGCACAGCTTCTTGTGCCTCAAATTAATTAAGACTTACTTACACTCAACAATGTCCCATGAGCAATTTTTCGGCATTGGCCCTTCTTTTAACGGTAGAAGACATTGCAGCATCACTGTACACAGTGAGGTGAGTGATGCCTTTAGCAGAGGAAAGACTGGAAAGATCATGTTTTAGTATGTGGTGCTGCACCTGACATATTGATTTGCCCTAATAAATTTCTTTCCTTAATATTGTCCTGTCAAAAATACTCCATCAGGCTCTTTACCCTGGTTCTTTTTCAGAGTCAATGTCAATTGCTGAAGAGGGCTTCCACAGTCTCTTTCTGCAGGTTATGTGTATCTCTTATATATTTTGTGTGTGTTATGCGGTGACAAGAGGCCCTGACACAGCTAATGCTATTTAGCCAGACCTAAAAATGCAGCCGCATCCACTTGGTTGCTAGGTGCTAGGTTTAAGTCTAAAGCTCAGAATGCCTTAAATAAAACTTGGTAAAAAGTGATTAGGCAATTCTAGTAGTAAACAGTGGCAGACTTTTGTCAATCTAAAGTCTATAGAAAAATAAAAAAGTAAAAAATGGCTTTGAGGTGCATATTGTTTTAAATGGGCCAAAATAGGAGATAGAAAGGACAAAACATGGTTCTCAGTTGGAACTAAAATCATAAATCATAGGCACTGTTTGAAGAATAAAACATTATTACTAAAAGAGAGAAAGAAGTGTTTATTCGTTCTGGACTGAATCCAAAGAAACTATGGTGGGAAATAAATGAGATTTGGATTTCTGAATCTAAATATTCAATAATCCTGAACTCACTGGAAATCTTCAACTTGATTGCATAGTTTTTTTTCATCAAAAATTAGACACATTAATGAAGAATTATAATCTAAATAACATCAAAATCATAAGTCAAGGAAGCAATGAACCGTGAAGGAGCTGAAAAAATTCAAACTCTCATTATCGACGAGCTGCCAAGTTCCAAAAAACAGGAGTGCTGCTCAACAACAAATAAGCCACTGGCTCTCATGAGGTCATTCGCCAATCTTATGCCTATAAAGAGATCCAAAAGAAGAACAGAATCAGAAATCTACTGAAAAACGTCATACATGATTCGTTAGCTGAAGAATAATTTCTAGAAAAACCAAGGCATTGATAGATGGAAAGTTTGAATTAACCTTAGCCACTCGTAATCACTATGTCTGAATTACACTCCATTGTTTTTTGCCTGCCAATCCACATTGGAAAGAGACCAGTCATATGCAAATCAGTCTTGGTCGCACATGGCAACAAGCATACCCCTCTGCAGCCTTGACTTTAACATGTTTTGATATTAAAAGAGCCACAGTGGATTTCCAGCAGTGGATAAGCATGTCGCTCCTCACAAGGTGGCATCTGTGTTTCATCTGGGTCACACAAGGTTTGTGGCCTTGAGTCACCTTGCGGAAACATAATGGGAAACGCATTCCTTTGCCTCGGGGATGTCACAATAGAGCGACCCCTGACCTTGACTGGTAGGTCGCTCCCCCACCACACAGCTCCGTCTGTGTGCCCTGCTGCTGCCCCTGATTGTGCTCGTTTTTCCTTTCTGTGCCCCCTTGCTGCCCCTGATTGTGCTCGTTTTTTCCTTTCTGTGCCCCCCTTGCTGCCCCTGATTGTGCTCGTTTTTCCTTTCTGTGCCCCTTGCTGCCCCTGATTGTGCTCGTTTTTTCCTTTCTGTGCCCCCTTGCTGCCCCTGATTGTGCTCGTTTTTTTCCTTTCTGTGCCCCCTTTGCTGCCCCTGATTGTGCTCGTTTTTTCCTTTCTGTGCCCCCTTGCTGCCCCTGATTGTGCTCGTTTTTCCTTTCTGTGCCCCCTTGCTGCCCCTCATTGTGCTAGTTTTTTCCTTTCTGTGCCCCCTTGTTGCCCCTCATTGTGCTAGTTTTTTCCTTTCTGTGCCCCCTTGCTGCCCCTCATTGTGCTCGTTTTTCCTTTCTGTGCCCCCTTGATGCCCTGATTGTGCTCGTTTTCCCTTCTGTGCCTGTTTCCCGCCGCTGCGCCTGCGGCCCCGCCCCTCACTGCCCATTTGCTGCCCCATTCCCTGCTCCTCCCTCCCACCTCCCCATTTATGGCGGCCGCTGCGTGGTGAAGAGAGCGACCCCTGACCTTGTCTGGTAGGTCGCTCCCCACCACACAGCTCCGTCTGTGTGCCCTGCTGCTGCCCCTGATTGTGCTCGTTTTTCCTTTCCGTGCCCCCTTGCTGCCCCTGATTGTGCTCGTTTTTTTCCTTTCTGTGCCCCCTTGCTGCCCCTGATTGTGCTCGTTTTTTCCTTTCTGTGCCCCCTTGCTGCCCCTGATTGTGCTCGTTTTTCCTTTCTGTGCCCCCTTGCTGCCCCTGATTGTGCTCGTTTTTCCTTTCTGTGCCCCCCTTGCTGCCCCTGATTGTGCTCGTTTTTTCCTTTCTGTGCCCCCTTGCTGCCCCTGATTGTGCTCGTTTTTCCTTTCTGTGCCCCCTTGCTGCCCCTCATTGTGCTAGTTTTTTCCTTTCTGTGCCCCCTTGCTGCCCCTCATTGTGCTAGTTTTTCCTTTCTGTGCCCCCTTGCTGCCCCTCATTGTGCTCGTTGTTTTTCCTTTCTGTGCCCCCTTGATGCCCTGATTGTGCTCGTTTTCCCTTCTGTGCCTGTTTCCCGCCGCTGCGCCCCTGCGGCCCCGCCCCTCACTGCCCATTCGCTGCCCCATTCCCTGCTCCTCCCTCCCACCTCCCCATTTATGGCGGCCGCTGCGCGCGCCGCGCAGCGGACGTGCCGCTGGCGCGCCAAAGGCGCGCCTAAGGCAAGCCCGTCTGCGCCCGTCCGCGCCGTGACCGTGCCCAGCGCCAGACCCCAGGTCCGGGCATCCCCCACGCCCGCCACATCAACAGACGCCGATACGACGCCAGCACCCTCCACGCACTCAACCCCGGAAAAGATCACGCCTGCTACCAGGCCACCCCGAAGCGCACCCAAGGGCCCTTCACCTGCCGGAACTGCAGCTTCGCCAGCACCCGCCCCGCCAAACCACCGACCAGGAAAGAACCCAACTACCTCAGATGCATCCTCCTCAACACCCGCTCTGCCCACAAACACGCCATCGAACTCTGGGACCTTCTCGACTCAACCTCCCCAGACGTCGCATTCCTGACGGAGACCTGGCTGAATCCCGCTTCAGCCCCCGACATCGCCATTGCCATCCCGGACGGATACAAGATCACCAGCAGGGACCGCACCAACGGAGTTGGAGGAGGCATCGCCATCGTCCACAGGAACACCCAAAGAGTCTCAACCAACACCGACGACACCCTCAGCACCGCCGAACACATGCACTTCCAGATCCACACCGATCCCAACACCACCCTCAGAGGAACCCTCATCTACAGACCCCCCGGACCCCAACCACAGTTCAGCGATTCCATCGCTGACTTCGTCAGCACACACGCCATCGCCTCCACGGACTACATCCTCCTCGGGGACCTGAACTTCCACCTCGAGAACAACAAGGACACCAACTCCACCACCCTGATCGACAACCTCGCCACCCTCGGACTCAGACAGCTCGTGACTACACCCACCCATGCCGCCGGCCACACGCTCGACTCCATCTTTTCCGCAAGCCCACACGTCTCCTTCAACCACACCTCCGAACCCCACTGGACTGACCACCACTGCATCCACTTCACCTACAGGAAGCCCACCACGCACCACCGCACCGAACAAATGCCTCGCCGCTGCTGGAGCAGAGTCACGGAAGACCAGCTAACCACAACCCTCGCCCTGAGCTCACCCGCCGAACCCTCCGACCCCGACACCGCCGCCCGCAACCTCAGACAGTGGATCGACGACTGCGCCAACACCCTCGCCCCGCTCAAGAATCCGCCCAACAGCCACACCAGCAAGAAAGCCACCTGGTTCACCGAAGACCTCCAGGCCTCCAAACGAACATGCCGAAAACTGGAGAAGATCTGGCTCCACGAACGGACAGCGGCCAGCTACGCCGCCCACAAGAGCGCCACCCGCAGTCACCATCACCTCATCAGATCCGCCAAAAGGGCCTCACTCAAAGACCGCCTAGACAACAACGCACACAACAGCAAAGAGCTCTTCAACATCGTGAAGGAACTCTCCAACCCCAGCTCCAACACCAACGACATCCAGCCGTCGCGAGACCTGTGCGACTCACTGGCCACCTTCTTCCACAGCAAAATCGCCGACATCCACGACAGCTTCAACACCACGACCGCCCTGGCAACCACCGAGACCACTGCCCCCACAACCACCAACCGCCTGCTCTCCTGGACCAACATCAACGACGAGGACACCAGTGAGATCATGAACACCATCCACTCCGGTTCACCGCTAGACCCGTGCCCTCACCACATCTTCAACAAAGCCAGTACAGCCATCGCGCCCCATCTCCGGAAAATAATCAACATCTCCTTCGAGACAGCAACCTTCCCGGAAAGCTGGAAGCACGCCGAGATCACCGCCTTACTCAAGAAACCCAAGGCAGACCCCAAGGACCTCAAGAACTTCCGACCCATATATCTGCTCCCGTTCCCCGCGAAGGTCACCGAGAAAATCGTCAACAAACAACTGACCCGCTACCTCGAGGAGAACAACATCCTGGATCCTTCCCAGTCCGGCTTCCGCAGCAACCACAGCACCGAAACCGCCCTCATCGCCGCCACCGATGACATCAGGACCCTGCTAGACAACGGAGAAACTGCAGCCCTCATCCTCCTGGACCTATCAGCCGCCTTCGGCACGGTCTGCCACCACACACTACGAACACGCCTTCACGACGCCGGGATCCAAGAGAAGGCCCTGGACTGGACCACATCCTTCCTTTCCGGCAGAACACAAAGCGTCCGCCTCGCCCCCTTCCGATCCAAGGCCACCAAGATCATCTGCGGCGTACCCCAAGGCTCCTCCCTCAGCCCAACGCTGTTCAACATCTACATGGCACCCCTCGACCACGTCGCCCGACAGCACAACCTCAACATCATCTCCTACGCCGACGACACCCAGCTGATCCTCTCCCTCACCAAAGACCCTCACACCGCCAAAGCCCACCTCCACGAAGGAATGAAGGCCGTCGCCGAATGGATGAGGACCAGCCGCCTGAAGCTGAACTCGGACAAGACGGAGGTCCTCATCCTTGGTTCCAACCCTTCAGCCTGGGACGACTCCTGGTGGCCAACATCACTGGGAACAGCCCCGCCACACACCGACCACGTACGCAACCTAGGGTTCATCCTCGACCCCACCCTCTCCATGACTAAGCAGGTCAACGCCGTTTCCTCATCCTGCTTCAACATCCTCCGAATGCTCCGCAGGATCTTCAAGTGGATCCCCACCGAAACAAGAAAAACAGTCACCCAGGCCTTCGTCACCAGCAGGCTGGACTACGGAAACGCCCTCTACGCAGGAACAATGGCTAAGCTCCTGAGACGGCTGCAACGCATCCAGAACGCCTCTGCACGTCTTATCCTCGACATCCCCGACGCAGCCACATCACACCCCACCTGAGAGACCTGCACTGGCTCCCTGTCAACAAGAGGATAACCTTCAAGCTCCTCACCCACGCACACAAAGCACTCCACAACTCCGGACCAGCCTACCTCAACAGACGACTCAGCTTCTACACCCCCACCCGCCAGCTCCGCTCGACCAGCCTCGCCCTCGCCACAGTCCCCCGCATCCGGAAAACGACCGCCGGCGGCAGATCCTTCTCCCACCTCGCCGCCAAGACCTGGAACACCCTCCCCACCAACCTCCGACAGACCCAAGACCTACTGGCCTTCAGAAGACTCCTCAAGACCTGGCTCTTCGATCAGTAGCAGCACCACCCCCCTCTTCCCCCAGCGCCTTGAGACCCTCGCGGGTATGTAGTGCGCTTTATAAGTGACATGATTGATTGATTGATTGATTGATTTTTCAAATTGTGCTTAACTACACACAATTATTGATTCCGACAAACCCAAACCTGAGCAATTGAAAGCAACAGCCTTCTTTATTGTATGACTTTGAAGTAATGTGTGCTTTTTAACACAAAGGATCGGTAACCCAGCAGATGCTTATATATATTAGAACTCAAATAATTCATTTGCTACAGCCTTGGCAAAATGCAGCTCTAATATGTGCACAAATGTCACCTGCATGTTGGAAACCAGACTGTCTTCTTTAGAAAAACATCTCAGAAATGGATTATTATTATTATACATTCAACTTAAAAATGTATATGACTATTTCCTATAGCTCTAGTCTTTCTGTAATATATTATGGGTTCTGTTTAATCACAGAAAAAATGGTTTCACACGTTTCCTCAACATCAATTTTAATTGCAATTTTTTAATGCAACTCAGAATGATTGATTGCTTTGAGAAATTCAGACTCTCTAAATGTGTTGCCTGCAGCAAGTCACATTTGTCAAGCAGATACTTTCACTTAATTTACAGTTTAAACATTGTATTCTTTCAGAACACTTTCAAATATCATATTATGATTATGTTTAATGTTTCATTTTTCCATGTAAAGATAATTACAGTAAGGTACATGTTAGACTTGGCATCTTTTGGCGTGTTTCCCCTGACTTTTTGCTTTCTGACCTCCAGGTTTTTACTCTGTTTTTGCTGGTGTAATGATTCTGCGCACTTTCCTCACTGCTGTCCAGTGGGAAAGTGCAAGTGCTCCTGTATAAAATGTGTTATGGATTGGTGTTTCCATGATTGGCCTATTTGATTTATGTGTCAGTCCCTTGTAAAGTGCACTGAGAGTGCCAGGGCCTATAGATCAAATGCTGTTGGTGGGCTGCAGCACTGGATTGTGCCACCCACGCAAACACCCCGTAAAGTGTAACTCTGGCCTGCCAGTGCAGAGCCTGTGTGCAGCATGGGGCTGCCATGTCGACTTGGCAAGTGCACACCCTTGCAAGTCCCTAAACCTTCCCTTTTCTACATGTTAGTCACCCCTAAGGTAGGCCCAAGGTACCCCTGTGGGCAGGGTGCATTGTATGTGAAAGGCAGGACATGCCCTGGTGTGTGTGGCATGTCCTGATAGTGAATTACAGCCTATTTCGTTTTTCACTGTTGCAAGGCTACCTGTTCCCCATAGGCCAGAATGGGCAGTTCTGATTATTACAGCTTATAATCCTAACTGACCCAGGGAACATGGTAGAAATTCGAGTTTAGTATGCCTGGACTCAGAATGATAAAATGCATCTTTTAGTGAAGTTGGTTTTAACATTCTGTGTTTGAAAATACCACTTTTAGAAAGTGGGTATTTTCTTGTCTAACCATCCAAGCCTGCCTCTTCTAGGTTGTGTATTCCTTGTCTAGAGTGTGAGTGACAGGGGCTGGGGGATGCCAGGAGACAGGGTGAGTCAGCACAGGGCTGAATAGCAAGATCTACATGTAGATGGGTGGGAGGAGATGCACTTGGGACCTGAATAGGGCTGGGCCTTCCCTCCACAATGCTGGCTCCACCTCCTGTGGTGCGTCTGATGTCCCTGGCCTGCACTGTGAAAGGAAAGAAGGAGACTTGTCAACAAAGTGCTCCAGGACTGACCAGAACTGGTTTGGACTAGGCAAAGGCCTCTCTGCTTTCAGACAACAAAGAGAAATTGAGGATAAAAAGGGGGACCCAAACCCCAGAAAATTGGAACTCTTTGGGATCAAGAAGACTGCCAAGAAGAAGAGCTGGAGAAGCTGTGAGGAGGAACTACCACTTTGCTGTGTGCTTTGCTGTGTTGGCCTGCAGTGGCTGCTTCTGTCTTTGGGCAGTGAAAGGACTGGAACTGAACTTTCTGCAATCTACTTTGTGAGTGTCTCCAAGGGCTTGAGGTAGAGCTTGCCCCCTGTTCAAGAAGTCTCAGGAACAGCAAAGACTTCAAGCCCGACGGCGTCTTCGACGCCATTGCCGACGCCGTGTCCTGAGGGCACCGCAGAGGGCACCGCCGCAACACCGCACCGCGACCCTGGTCTCACCGACGACGCCTGCTGATGCCGCCACCGAGCAGCTGCTCGCACCGCGACCTGTGGGCACCGCACTTTGCACCGCCTCGCTTCACGACGACGCTGTGGTATCCCCGATGACGCCACTCCATGCCGGACTCGACACCGCTGCTAGCACCGTGGTTCGGGGGCACCGCTCGTAAGTTACACGATGCACCGCCCTCATCCCGCACCGCAGCCTTGGCCCACCGACGCCGGTGCCATCGACTCCAAGTTCGTCAGCCGACGACAGCGCTGCAGCTACGACGACGCCGCTGCTGAACCGTGACCTGCCAGCCCCGTTACGAGCAACGCCTTCATCTCACACCGCAACCCTGGTCTCACCGACGACGCCATCTGACGCCGCCACCGAGTCGCTGCTCGCACCGCAACCTGAGGGCACCGCACGCCGCACCGCTGCACTTCGCACCGCAGCACCCGATGCCAGCGCTCCTGACTTCAACAGAGAGGAGATCGATCTGCAACGGCCTCGACTTCGAGGGCCCCGACGATGCCGCACCGACCTCCGGAACCGACGCCTGCGGACACCGTGTGTTCGGAAGCTCACCGCGAGGTCATTGATGCCCTGCATTTCTGAAAGGTACTGTTTGCGGGTCTTCCCGACACCGTAGCTGACCCGCGACGCCGCGGTCAGCCAGAACTGTTTGGATTTGTTTGTTCACGACGCCGTGATAGCCCTGGACGGAGCTATCGACATCAAGGAACATTTTGATAACAGAAGATTTTTAAAGTACTGTACTGTGGATTTTTATCGTATTTGGTCTTGTTTTAAAGTATATAAAAATATTGGATATTTTTCTAAACTGGTGTGGTGTCAGTTTGTAGTGCTTACATTGTATTACTGTTGGTTATGTGCAAATGCTTTACACACTGCCTCTAGAATAAGCCTGACTGCTCGTGCCAAGCTACCAAGGGGGTGAGCAGGGGTTATTTTAGGAGTGTAACTCCCTTACCCTGACTAGGAAGAAGGGTCCCTACTTGGACAAAGGTGCAAGCCCTTGCCAACTAGAGATCCCATTTCTAACAGTACAACTATCTCATTTTAAAGACAGTGCAATGAAAAGCTCTTTGTATCGAGATGCGATTAATGGCTTGGACATCAAAGAAGCAAAACTATTCTCAACTTATAAATGAAACAACAATAATATCCAGTCAGTGTCAGAACAGTCTTTTGTTTGTTTAACAACAATTTGTCACAAGGAGTAGTAAAGATATTATTCATTTCTGAAAATTTTGCAAAAACAGCATATATTTAGTTTAATCTTTAAAAATTGAAACAGTGAAGTTGAATTTTATTGTGTTATATCTTCAGTTTTTTTGGCATGGTAAATAATTATGAGGGTGTTTACAAGTGAGCAACTGAATCTGCAGATATTTGTTGGGGAAACAACTAAAGACAAAGATGAGAAAAGCAATACTCTTTCCATCAACACGTAGTAGCATATGGTGTTTGTTGAATTAGCAAAAAAATGTTAGTCTTGCAAAAGTCATATATGACACAAAAATTCAACATCTATGGATTTTATTGCCAACGCCTCGTCCTCTTCTAACGCTCATAAATCATAAGTTTGCTATTAAATCTTATTATCAGCATTGAACAATCACTTGAAAATGTGTGGCCGCTCTTTAAGGTAATGTCGTAAAATGCATACCAGTTCAGCATACTGTGGCTCGATTATGGAATATACAAATGATATTGAATATAGTGTGCACTCAAATCCATACAGCTATCTTCTTAGGATATACAGCATGTTCAAAGAATAAAAGTACACACAAAACAAAGTTTTAAAAGAAGATAAGAGAGGGATTAGAAGCAAAGAGCAGGAAACCTCCATACCAATAGTTATTTTACTTAGTATATCCCATTGATCTCTTCAGTGTTTCAAATCTTATCAAAAATTAAGATTTTCTCATTTCAAAGACACATGGTGCTCCATGAGTGCTAACATATGTGGATCAAGAACATAAGCATAATAAGTCAGATCACTTACTGATTGCCACCTGTTGGCAAAAAGCAGCCAGGCACAATAGGAGTGGTTGAGAAAATAGATCAGATTTGGTTCAAAACAGCTCATACAAAGAACACCAGAAAACAATTACATCTATTGCCTTAGATTAGTTTCAATGAAAGGGAATCCAATAATTAATAGAACATGATTCTGATTTGTGTGGTTTATTTCCAAGCATTTATTGTATCACTAAATTAAGTTGTGACGTGTCCTCTGATAAGGTCTAGTGTTTGATCGCTGGAATTGATAAAAACCAGGGCACTGTGTGACCAATCTCACATGTGGTTTGTTTCTAGATCAGCAATCAATCAGTAGATTTCTAGAGTGCTTCTTGTCCCCCGTAAGGGTATCCAGGCTCTGTACCCATAGCACTTTACACATATAGCACAGTTGAAATCTGCATTAGCAACTACATTAGAACATTGATGGCATTATTACACTGTTTTTTTATGTGACTCCTATTTTTTAAATATTTTGTTATTTTAGTACTTTTTTGGTTCATCTTGGCATTATTATTGGAGATTCAGGTTGGGAATCATCTCGCTTTTTACTTACCTTTTTTTCAGAGGTCACGTCTATCTTTGTGGGATTCTCCTGTGAATGGTACAGGCTTGGAAAATTGATACATCTGGAATTTGGTTGAACGAACTCAAATTATCACATAATTCCCCCTTTCTTTCAGAGAAACTCAGAAGGCATTTTTGGAACTTTTTCCCCAATCACTCAATGTAAATTATAATTTTGTGCAAATTCCTCAAGGCTACTAGTTACTTTGGCTTATAGTGCTCTTCTATTTATATTCACAAAGTATATATTAATTACCTTGTCTTACTATACCAAAACAAAGTTAATGTCACAGAAATAACAGATACAAAGCCAGTGCATGTTCCTCCATGTGGACATTTAATTTTTGCTCCACCACTTGAAATTAGACAGGCATCTTTAAAAACCCATTTCAGCATGCTTTTAGATTCATATGTCAGAAGATGAAATCATATAAACCTGTGTGTTTTCCATTTCAAATGAGGAGATCTGAAAGACTCAGAGATTGACCTAAGCTTCTACAGAGCTCAGTGCATGTGTGAGGACATGGAGCACTGCGGTGCTGACCTCTAACTCTAAAATGCAGCAGGAGAAAAGCATTGTCTCTTGCCACATAAAGGGCTGCTTTGTAATCCAAACTCTGACTTTCCCGATTTCAGGCTGAAGCCTCACGAGATGCCTCATACTACCCTGACCTGTTAAATATTCAATTCTGACCACACCCTTTCCAATTTCATCACGGTTTGAGGTGGAGCCTACAATAATAGACCTCACTACAACCTGTGATGAAATGGGAGAGGGTAAAGACAGAGTAGATAAGTGATGTTTGCATTCTCAACAATTCTATATGATCTTTGAATTGCATGCACAGCACACCACAGTTCACAGGATACCTGCAACCTTAAATTTCAGTGACCAGTCCTCAAACTGGAGATAATATCTAACAGGATCATGAAGAAGGGAATGGGCATCAGGAGCGAATGTTAAATAAATACAAAAAACTGGGTATATACCAGCTGGAAGTACTAATCAGTTATTTCAGTGCATAACCTTTCTAGAACTGCACTGTAATTCTCCAAATGAATGGAGCAGCCAATTCTATAAAATTGTGGAAATGCAATGACGAGTATTCTGAAGGCTGGCAGTGTGAATTGGTAAGTAAGACAGCATTATGCTGACAAATTGCTGTTGCCTGCAGCATAAGTTAAAATTATGCCAAAGCTATCTTAGAATGCTGTCCTTTGCAAGTCAGTAAATTGAGTGTAATTTAATTGCGGTAATATTAGCCTGGTTTGTTTTTAAGCCACATCGCCTAATTAACAGAAAAAAAACACTGCTCATTGATCCTTGGGAATAACGAGATACACGTATTGACTTTTTTCAGGGGTAAAAAAGCTGCCCGAAGTAGCGTGCCTCAGGGTCATCTACATGTCACAGAGATATGTCTGGAAATCAAAATTCTATCCTATGTGGACTTAACCAAGAACCTGATTTAACCATTGGTGTAATTTTCATGTCATCATAGCCTTGTGCAATGTCAGGGAATTCTTTACACTTGTGACATGAAGGGACATGTTTATCATAGTTTTGTATCTCCCTTGCGCCACTCAAGGTAGCGCAAAACCTAAAATGAGATTTACCAAGCCACGCATGACCATCTTGCATGACCCTGCGTGCCTTGGTAAATCTGGAGTTATGCAAGGCAGTGCAAGTCGCCGACTTGCATTACTCTGCCCCAGGGAGGCATTCCATGGGTGGAGCGTGGGCGTTCCCACGTATCCACCCATGGATTTTACGCATTCCCAGATTTATCATGACTGGTAAACCTGGCAATGTGCTGCAATCAAGAGAGAGTCAACCTCGAGTCATCTAGGTTAGGCCTACTGGATATAGGGGGAAAACATTTTCCTAAAAGGAACTCTCACTCACTTAATGTTATCCAGTGACATGCTTTATCATCAAGTTCTTCCCGACCCTCTGAGGTCATGGCATGCTACAACTTCTTTACTTTTTTAAGGAAGAACGGTGTGGGATCTATATGAGGTAATCTGTACAACCTAGCTAGTTAGAGTTGCTGTAACCAAACTCGACGTAATGCGGGAGTTAACTATGGTTTTCTTGGCAGATGTAGGAAGAAAGGAGAGAATTTTTTCTGAGCGTCCATTAAAGGCTGCTATAGGTTTGGGAAACCTGACAAATTTTTTGGGAAGAATTAAGGTTAAGGTGTAAGGGAATACAGAAGGGAAGTACCTTAGTCCTGTCACTGTTGCGCTTAAGGCAGATGTCCCTCATCCAGCAGGCAAATGCACTTTTAGAGGAACAGTAACTGGATTGTGTCTAGTCCAGGTTGTTGGAGATGGACAAGATAATCAAAGTGAGACCTGAGACCATTTCAAAGCCAAAGGCTTGATTAAAAGATGCCAGAGGGGAAATGTATACAATAAAATGTGTAAAACCCAGAGAGGAGCCCTGGAGAACGCTGCAGGACACAGGAACTGCACTGGATTTAAAAGACTGTAATATGTCAGCAGCAAAGAAGAAGCAAATCCATCTAATGGTATTTTTACATAATCTCAAATGGAAAGGACTCTGTATCAGAATACCATGCGAGACAGTACTAAATACTACCAACAGGTTAAGTATAATAAGAGAGCTGAGTTTCCTTTGTTCGACAGCATTCTAAGGTCATCTACTACCAATATTAACACTGTCTCAATGCTTTGAAATGGCTGCACACCCTTTTGAGAAAGATTTAGAAGGTGATTGTTCTCTAAATGGCTTTCGAGTTGGGCGTTAACATGTTTTACACCGATATGAGCAGGTGAAAGGAGTTGAGAGATTGGCCGATAGTTATAAAATATAGATGGATCAGCATTGGGTTGTTTTGAAAAGGGGTAACGTCTGTGCATGTTTCCAGATATCTGGCAGTGACGTTTTCTATTGTCGGTGTAAAACAATCCGAGGATTTCAGGGACTATTGCCATAATCTAGGATGAGCATGAGTCTAATGGACAGCCACACATAGAAGACCGGAGAGCTTGTAAAACCTTTTCACTCAAAAGTTGTTCCAAGGAGGCACATGAAATGATCCCTGAGGGTTCTAGTTGTTCATAAGTTGAACCTGCCAGAGTAAGTGCCACTTCACATTTGAAATGCTATTGGATGATTGAAATTGTGTAGCTAGAAAAGGCAGATAACTTACACAAAATATCTTTAAAAGCTGAATAGGGTTATTGTAGGCAGCTAATGTAAAAGACCTCTAACAATAGAAACAATCTTGCTGGGGGTCTTTCCTGATGATTCTGTCATCTCTGAATAGAAGCAGGTGCATTTCTTGTAAATAAGGTGCTGGCAATTACTAGTAGCAACTTTATATGATGTTTGGCCTCAGAGTAATAGGAAAGACAGCACAGGCGTACAAGCTTTTTACAATGCTGTTTGGCCACTTTGAGGTTGTTGGTGGACCAAGGGGTGGAAGGGAAAGCACAGTGGTTCTTGAAAGTTTTGCACAGGGCAATGTGATTCACAGCATTGAATATTCAATCGTTGAAAGAATTTGCAGAAGTGTTTATGTCTAAGGGGCATATAGAAGCGGAGGACCGATGAGTGGTGATTAAATTGTGTCTAGGCAGGGGTAGATGGTTCTCCTCTATTGTTTTATTTGATCTTTCACATTCTAACTGCTGCTATGGTAAAGATATTTAGGAACTTGTGAGTTACCTTGAATGCATGCTACGTTTGTGTTACTTTTCGTCTGTATGTGTGTTTGGATGTTTTGCCAGCTGAAGGCCCAGGCACACTGCCATTACCCTTTGTTCTGAGCGTTTTATCCCTTTCTGTGTGCTCGTTTACCATTTTGTCAAACATGTATTTGTGTGTGTCTTTGTGTGTGTGTTAGGAAAAGGGCTAATTATTGTGCATTCCCTGCATTTTTAATAGTCTGTGTCGGGGTGGGTGTTTTGGCTAGATACAGAGTGTTAGGCATGGTTATAATTTTAGATGATTTTTGGCCAATTTCCCTTTGCACCACAGGGGATATATTGTTCCCTTTTAGAGCTCAGAAACATTTTTACATTTTTTGCTCTATTTTATTTTTTTACATTTTCACTGCTGCTTTGCTGTTGGTGTTGGGGCTTGTGCATGAGTGTAGGAGCATTTTGAACACATAACAGAAGTGGTGGTGTGGAAGAGAGAGGCTTCTGGGCAGAAAGCCATTTTCTCTTTGTCTTCCATACCTTCTTTATCCTTGCCATGTGCTTGTTTGCCATTTTGTAAAACCAGTGTGATTTAGTTAGTCATTTTCCTTGCCTCCTATTTTATTGAAAAACAATGTACTAATCCACCATTTTGTAAAATCAAATAAAGTGAGGATCTTGCAAGAGTTTGTGATACTCAGGTTATCACTAGCCTGTAGATCTGTGATTTGCAATTTTCCTTTTGGATGACTGTTTAAAACATGTTCAAGACTCTGTTATTTACCTATTGCATGGGAGGATAGGGATATGAGAGAAGTCACACAAGAGAGATTGTAATTTTATAGTCACACAGCTTTTGTCATTAAATGGAATGAAGCTCCTGCTGGACTAGACTGGAGCGGAGCCAGGTGTGTGAAATAGACGGAACAGAGGATGTGAATATGGCCTTCTTGAAAGTCCCGGTGATTGACGTGCAGAATGACAACTTTAAAGAGCTCTGGCCTTCTATGCTCCTGGCCATAAAGACATCCACCTTCATAGCTCTTGACACAGAGCTGAGCGGCCTTGGGTCCAGGAACAGTTTAATGAACCAATGCATTGAGGAGAGATACAAATCTATTTGCTTTGCCGCCCGGACCCGTTCTATCCTGTCGTTGGGTTTGGCTTGCTTCAAAGAACTGCCGGACAAGGGTGACAATGTGTACCTGCCTCAGATCTATACCCTGACCTTGTTGTGCATGGAAGACTACACCATCGAGCCTCAATCTGTGCAGTTCCTGGTGCAGCACGGCTTTGACTTCAATAAGCAGTACTCTCAAGGGATAGCATACCACAAGGGTAATGATAAGGGCAACGAGTGGCAGGGTCAGAGTGTGTGCACCCTCTTTCTGGAAATTCTGAAAGCGAAGAAGCTCCTGATCCTCCACAATGGGTTGATTGACTTGGCATTCCTGTACCAGTGCTTTTATGCCCACCTGCCTGAGAATCTTGGCAGTTTCACTGCGGACCTTTCAGAGATGTTTCCTGCTGGCATCTACGATACGAAATATGCCTCAGAATTTGAGACTCGGTTTGTGACTTCCTACCTGGAGTATGCATACAAAAAATGCAAATGAGAGAACTTAAAGCTGATCAGCACCAACAACAAGCACTTGAAAATAGAGTTTTCCCGATAGTATGTCTTCCACTATAGACTATCGTTATTGTTCCTTGCCAGAGGCCATAGAGGATTCCAATGGAGCCCAGCCTGCGTCAGTCTGCGAAACCTTCTCGGTGCAGGGGAGACTTTTACCCAATGAAAAATACATATTGCACATTATGATGATAGCAGCAGACTGACCATTTTCCCAGATCTAGGCAGAGGGAGTAGAAGATGCAAACATTAAGAGAATGGAACATGTAATGCCAGCGACTTCTCTGTCCTATGTTTAAATAACCTGAAGAAAATAAGCTTGGCCTTGGGTGAAGTTGGAAATTTGTCACTGTCTCGATGATGTGCAGAGAGCTGGGACAATTCATGAGTATTTGGTAGCAATCATGGCGCTTCAGGGAAATTCTGGCAGTCCGTGGCAATTCACGATGAACCGGGGCAGCCACGAAGATCTGGTTCACTTCACGGTCATTTGGGACAATGGACAAACATTTTGGAAAATTCATCGCAATCTGGTGGCACATCATAATAATTTGTGGTGATTCATGAAGATTTGGAGTTGATTTATGATGATCTGTAAAGCCGCGATGCCCAAGCAACTTTGGCTGATGCCCGGTGGAGCTGTCATATGCAGATATAGAGGAATTTGGCTCTGGTTCACCCCTCGGTTGGCACCTACCCAGCCGGACATCGTTTTCCTCACCTCACCGTTGTGTTCCTTCCTACCTGCATTCCCTACCCCCGTTTACCATTCCCCCTCTACCGCTTCACTCCCCATAAGATGTGTGTACGCGCTAATAATCTCACATTATTGTGTAATCTCATGTTTTTTTTTTCTTCTCCTATGTCTATACTTGTCTATATAATTATGGAACCTGTAACTCACTGATCCTCATGTAAAGCGCTCTGATACCTCCGGGTCTAGCCAGCGCTATATAAAACTTTGCAAATAAAATAAATTAAATAAAATGGAGCCTCTTTCAGGTGTTCTGCAATCTCCCATGAGTGACAGCTCTTTTATACTAAAAAGAACGCAAGGCTATTGTTTCTTCTGCCCTTATATAACTTTCAATTGAATGCAGATTTTTTTCTTTTACAAGGATTTCACATGAATGGAAACATTTTACAGTAATTGATAATGTACCCAATAATACCTGTAGCAAAATGTGCATTATTGCAAAAATTCAATGTATCAATGGCAAAGTGCATTTTGTTTCCTTGCTAGCATGTAGGAATCGTTGTGAGACTGGTCCTGTTCTGATGTCCTATATGCAACTGTTATAGCTCCCCAACACCAAACAGAAGCAAAGGTTCACTCAAGATTTGCAAATAACTGTGCAAGAACCCAAGAGACAGTTGTTACAGACAACGTTGAACAGGATCCAGAGTTCTAGTAGATAGGGGCAAGGGGCAGTTCAAGAATCAAAATCAAACTCTCCCAGCTAATCACTAACCTGAGGTCTATGAAGAGAGTATTGAAAGAAGCTGAACATTTCCAAGGAAGTAAGGAAATTCTTTGATGTGGCACAGCAGAAGATCCACCACAAGCAGAAAACATCTGAGATGAACTTGGTATAGAGCTTGAAGACTGTCTCAGTCAGAGAGCCAAGGATACAGGTGAAGAGAAGAACCTAAGCAGAGAAAGTGAGGTGACAAGCAGCCCCAATAGGAGGCTTCCTCTCATTATTAGCGAGGAACTCCAATTACCTGCCCAGGCTCCTGGTGTGGCTTTTACAGACTGTGGTCACCTTGAATCTTGCAGGAGATCCTGGTACCCCTGGATCTTTGATACCAATGAAAAATCTTCAAATCTCGTGAACCTCAAACCCTTCAGTAGCCTTTTACTCAGATGAAGCTTCCTGACACAGTTATTATGGTGCCTCCATGGGGGGAGGAGTGGCTGTGCTGATGATGAGGCAGTCACATCTGGGCAGCATACATGTGGCAGCCACAATCCTGGGTGGGACAACTCCTGTCATGACTACAAGAATAAATGCAAAAGAAAAATTGATAGACAGAATGCTGAACAATGTCAAACATTCTCCCCAGTACAGGTCTAAATCCATCGTTTTTTTGCTCCCCATGCCTTTCAAGTTTAAACCCAGCCATATGCAAATCAGTCTTGACCCTGCTCCCCATGGGAACACTCCAGCCCGAACTGCCAGGCCAGATCCTCCCTAGACCAGAAACAAGCATCTTGGGACCAGTTTCAGGGTTTCACCCCTCATCAGCCACGCTAGATTGATTGACTCCCGAGGCATGGAGAGCACGGGACCCACGTCTGGGCATACCCGTCTCACTCGGGGTAACAAATGCAAAAAGAACAATTGATGGACAGAATGCTGAACAATGTCAAACATTCTTACCAGTATAGCGATCTGGGCCTAAATACATTGTTTTTTGCTTCTCATGCCATTCCAGTTTAAACCCAGCCATATGCAAATCAGTCTTGACCCTGCTCCCCATGGGAACAGTCCGGCCCGAACTGCTTAGCCAGGTCCTCCCTGGACCAGACACAAGCACACTGAGGCCAGTTTCGGGGTTTCACCCCTCATCAGCCAGGCTAGGTTGACTTCAGTGGCATGGAGAGCATGGGACCCACATCTGGGCATATCCGTTTCACTCGGGGTAACAAATGCAAAAAGAACAATTGATGGACAGAATGCTGAACAATGTCAAACATTCTTCCCAGTATAGAGATCTGGACCCAAATCTATTGTGTTTTTGCTCCTCATGCCATTCCAGTTTAAACCCAGCCATATGCAAATCAGTCTTGACCCTGCTCCCCATGGGAACAGTCCGGCCCGAACTGCTTAGCCAGGTCCTCCCTGGACCAGACACAAGCACACTGGGGCCAGTTTGGGGTTTCACCTATAATCATCAGCCAGGCTAGGTTGACTCCAGTGGCATGGAGAGCATGGGACCCACGTCTGGGCATTCCCGTCCCACTCGAGTGACAAATGCAAAAAGAACAATTGATGGACAGAATGCTGAACAATGTCAAACACTCTCCCCAGTACAGAGATCTAAGCCCAAATCCATCGTTTTTTTGCTTCCCTTGCTATTCCAGTTTAAACCCATCCATATGCAAATCAGTCTTGACCCTGCTCCCCATGACTACAAGGATGACATCCTCAGTGGTAATGCCCTGAGCAAGAAGTGGAAGGTGCAGCCAAAAATGCTCTGGATCAGAGGTGGATGGGATTGACCTGTGGCAAGCCATGTCAGAGTTTCTGTGTGCAATGGGTTTCCTCACATCCTTTTTTGAATGCAAGGTACAGCTAGTGAATTTTGCATAATTATGTCAAATTCCCTAAAAAGCTGTTCAAATTACTCACAGGGTCTCCTTGATAATTCTGACCTTGATGAAAATCCATGTTTGCGCACGGATTGGAGCTATATGTTCAGCAAGCTGTACAGTGCCCAGTAATTACTGAGTGCAATAAAGTCAGCACCCCCTACAATTTCTTCCAGGTAGGTTTCAGCAGTTAGATCATGCCTATATATAGTGAGACAAAAATGCCAGTAAATAACTGGACATGCAGATTGTGGTGCAGAATGAACCAGCATCTGTATATCGCATCCTCTTTGGCAATTGAAGGAAAATATCCATCTGATAAATTCCAAATCTGGGCTCATGGTTTGACAGCTATCTCATTCTCATCCAGGCAACTTGTATCCTGGGCCAAAATGGCCAACTTTACTGGTGTTTTTATTAAATGTTGTATGCTCAATTGATCTATTTTATCACAAATATATGTGTATGTATTTTCCCAATACCTTTAACCAAATAAAAATATTGAATAAAAAAATATATACATTTGTAGAAATCAGATGTGTTAGCTATTGCATCTATGTGGGACCTGATCACAGGTTAGGAACTGATTTCTGAAGTGTGTGCTGCAGCACTTATCAGAATTTTGTGATTCATGGCAAACCCCGTCCCCCACAATTTTGCATAGGTAAATTTCTGAAGGTGAAATCTGCTGATTTTGGTGAGGAAACCTGCAAGGTAAATAATATTGCATGCAGAATCTGTTGTTGAATTCTCAATTTTTGGGGGAATGCTATGAATAGGAGGTATTAGGCTCACAAAGTACATCCCTCACTCTGATATATTGTTATTTACCAGGTGCAGTAAATACCCCAACCCATTCTAGGGCGCATGTAATCAGAGCCACACATTTAATCATTTTTCTTTAACATAGACCAGTGCCTAATTTGAGCAAGTGGTCACAGGTGGGGACTGCAGACACTCATTTTTAGAGACCAGCACTTATTTTTCCTTATTATATTTTGACCTAAGAACAAGAGAGTAAACATAAAAGGGTGAAGGAATAAGGAAGTAGAAGATGGTAAACAGATGCAAAGGGAGAAAACAAGGATGAAAAAGAACCTGCAAGAGTTAGATAAAGGAGAAGGGAGCTTCTGGTGTTGGATGAAAGAGCAACGAGGCAAAATTAAGACTAGGCAGCTTTGGTATTTGGAAGCCCTGACAATCTGTAGTGCCATCCGCATGCAACTAACAAAACTGTGGATACTTGCACTTATTCTTTTACAAATTAAGCACTGACATAGACTATTTCACTAACAAAGTATAATACTTGCACCATGGACATGACTCTTTCACATGACCATAAATAACAGGTTTCTATTGGCATAATTGTTGTTTTTTTCCTGAGGAATTAGTAAAAGCAAAATGCATCACATGCCATTGTGCACAGCACATATGTACCACAAATATGTATTCTGCATGACTATTTTTGCTGTTATGTTATATTCAGCTTGCACCAAGCCCCTTAGAACAGCGCTGTGTTGGAAACTACTGAAATTAATAAATATATACCCAGTTCTAATTTTGGTTTCAATTATGGTTACAGTCTCAACAAGTGAAAATAAGTAGGAATCAACATCTTCCCTCCTGTTATGTCACTGCAAGACTGAAACAAAACGGAAATGTTAAACACTAAACTCCACCTAAATAAGATGTTATATGCTGCACCAGTTAACACCCTATCTCGATTTAGCAGGTGAAAGAGTAGAAGACCTTTCACTATGTCTTGTTCAGTTATTTGTCTTTGGTCTTTCAGACGTTTTCTCCGTTGTCCATCAATTATATCTCGATTTGTAAAATTTAAAAGAAGACACTACACGAATTGGCAGTTCAACCTTTTATTGCATTGGGACTGTCACAAGATAATCACCCTGTGCCAAATTACATTTTGTGATACCCTGAATGAAATCTTCCCCTGCATATGTTTGTCATCAATTGTACTCTTGCTTTGTATGTTTCTGAACAAGCATCCAACTCCTTTGAAGTACCCAGTGTGCCCGTTTTTATAGATGGGAAGATGGGCACGTTCTCCCTTTCCTTTCCGACCATTGAAATATTTCATGAGTGCCATGTCAGAAATGCCTGTAATAGTTATGCATTTTTAGCAAAATACGTTACAATGGTGGCTTCTGTTTTTAAAAAAAATAGGTTCCCTGGATGACGAGGGTTGCATTCTGAACCCTCCTAAAAGTGCTCTCTCCCTGATGTTTGTGGCAGGAGATTGCATGTTACCACATAAAAAAATTCACTAGCCACCACCTTAATAAGCAGTGGCAAAAGCAATAGGAATCAATTACGGGAGGTATTGGCTTTGTCAACGTTTTACCCATGTTGTAAAGCAGAATGACTGAAATTTTTTAAAAAGATGCCTCCTGCCGCATATTAGCTCTCTTTTTATTGCTGGCAGGAGGGATGGCTGGAGGCAACAGGGAATGAATGGGAAGGTAACATGGAGGGCGATTTGAGAAAAAAGTGGTATGATGCAGCCAGTGGTGTCTGATTGGTAACATTTTTTCTTCTTGTTATGGCGGGTGTTTGCAGGGCCAACGCAGACAACAGAGGGATGGTGGATTGGGAAACAGGCAACACAGAGGGTGGGATCGGAAGAGAAGTGCAATGTCATGGCCAGCAGTGACCACGCTATAGTGCTTTATTTTTGCTATGGTGGGGCAACACAGACAAAATAGGGAGCCTAGATGGGTGGGAGGGGCAAGCAACACAGACAACACTGGAGGACAGGTGGAATCAAGCAACAGGGGCAACAATGGAAGAGGCCACTGGCAGGGCAACACACACAAAAGAGGGAGGCCAGACTGGTGGGAGGGGAAGCAGGATGGACAACAATAGAGGACGGGTGAAAGCAAGCCAAAGGGGAAACAATGGAAGGAAGACCGGGTAGGGGCAACAACAGAAGTATCGGGCAGGTAAGGCCAAGTATCACAGACAACAACAGTAGAGGGGAGATTAAGCAACATGGACAACAATGAAGGAAGGGAGGGCGGGTTGGGACAAGTGACCCAGACAGCAGCAGAGGGAGGGCGGGTGGGGGCAGTCAACCCTGACAGCAAGGGAGGGAGCAAGAGAGATTGAGGGAGGGAGGAAAGTTGGTGAAAGCCAGACAACAGAGGGAGCAAGGGCAGACAGGGGCAAAAAACATGGACAACAATGAAGGGAGTGTAGGTGGGGAAAGAAGCCTATCAGTGGAGGGTAGAGAAATACAGCACCGAGCCATCTGAAAAGAAGCCTGCTGGTAAAAATAAATGTATGTTCTACAAAGATGAGCAGTGGAAGAACACAAGGAATGCATCCATTCTCAAGGGGAGGGACAAGCACAGGAAGAGTACGGAATCCACGGCAGCTGCCTAATAAGAAGCAAGCAAATTGGAATGACAACGAAGCCAATAAATGGTATGCAATGGTTAGTCTATAATCCCACTGTTAGAAAACAAATGGTCTTGAAGAAACAGCATACACACTGTCTAGGCAACACTTAAAACACTTAAAACTAGCCCACATACCGACCTGTCAGACTAGATCTTCTGTTACTACAAGAATTCTCAAAATACCAGTTCGACCCTGCTAATAGGCTGAAAACACTCAAAATTTGCCACATGTTAATTTATCACAGGAAGTTATGTGGGCATCTCTGCCATAAAAGTCCATAAAGCGCAGATGGGGAATATAGTTAAAAAAAACAAGGAACAGGTGTTTTGTGGCTAAGCCCTCCCAAAGTGCTTTACTCTCTTGTATCCATACTAGCTGTCACATCCTTCTTCCAACACTGAGTCAGCTTATTAAATATAATAAGGTAAGGCAGTGTTAGTCCATGGGAGAGATAGGCCTTACAACAGTGATAAACGACTTTAAGAGTTTTGCACTGCCAGAACATGTAAACGTTAAATGCACAAGTCTTACTTTTCAAATACCATGCAGCCTGCCTTATGAGACGGTAGGGTCTACCCTAGGGCTGACGTATAAATACTAAAGAGGAATGCTTAGGCTTGAGGAAAGGTTTATTTTGCCACATCAAAATGTCAGGTTAGAACTTCACTACGGACTGCAGTGGCCGGCCTGAGACAAGTTTTAAAAGGCTACATAAGTGGGTGGGACAATGAGTGCTGCAGCTCACTTGTACCTTTAATTTACAGGTCCTAGGTACACGTAGATCCCTGTCAGTTGCGGCGGTTGCATTGCGATCCGACAGCCCAAGTTATAATCCGGCTGTCGGTCCTCCGGTGCAGCGGTGGACGGACCGCCGCCGCTGTGGCACCGTGAGTTTGGCAGTCGCGGACTACCAAATTCGTAATTAGGCCCAAAGCCAATGGTAAGAAATCAGCAGAATGCAATCCTAGGTCAGCTTTCAGCATTCTCCCAATATGATTTTGCAACCATACTGCTGCGTTGTCTGGTAGGCATCGACCTAAAAAGCAGGAGGGTGTGTAGACTGAATCCACTAGTATCTTGAATTGTTTGCGAAATAACACTCGGCAGGCGATTGCCTTTCAAGACTTCCATTCTACCTTTGTGGTTACATTAAGGGGTTCACAATTACACTGCCTTATACCAGGAAATAAAGGAAGTGACTGAATATATAAAAGAAACAAGAGGTAGAACTGATAGCTAAAACTATGGTCAAACAACAACCTGTTTTTCTAGCTAGAGTATTGCATTTTCTAAAATAACCTTAATGTGGTTGATTTTTGGCATGAATAAGAAAAAAGTATTACTGGCTATATTTTCGAAAGACCAAAAACTACTCACAGGTCACGAATCAACTAAGAGCAAAAGTATTATCGGAAGTATTTTCCAAAAAATCCTCACAGGCAACGAATCAAAGGCTCTGGCTAGGAAGACAAAACACTCACACGCTCTAATATGCCATCACTTTGAGCAGTTATGATAGCGGTAAGCATTCCTTTTTCCAATCGTAAAAAAAAAACGATTCAGAAAAGTAATAGCATGTGCATTCCAGCTACGATAAAACAACTTTAAGCTCGTGGACCAGAGGCCAAACTGCCTCGAGGCTGGACTCCATCAGCTCTGAAAGGCTAAGTTAGCAGAACGCATTTTTCTTTTCCATTGTGCAGAAAGAAAGTGATTTAGTAAGAAATGGGGTGATCAACTTGTCACAGAGAAGCTGCATGTTTCCGCAATAGCTATATCTAAAAAGAAATGGAGTGAAAACTTATAAATAGCTGCAACAGAATCAAAAAATATCCTCTGGGGGGGAAAGCAGGTTTACTATTGATCTCGGTGTGGCTGTGGGGAAAGTTCACAAACAACAGTCTAGTTAACCGAACTGTCAAAAATAGCTCAATAGCTTTTGAATCTACGACAGTATCATTGTAGAATGATATTTGCTATGATTATTATGCTGAACTTTAAATTAGAAAAGTAAAGCCAGATTGTAAAAATCCATTGTTCGTGATCAATAAAGGTTTGGAGTCTGAAAAATGATTACTTACTACACATTTCCCTAGGACAATTAGCAGACAGGTTTTTTTTTACTTTAAGGAATTTAACATGGAGTTTGTAATACGTATGCCCATAATGCTAGTGCATCCCTCACACAGTCTGTGGAGACCTAAGGGGGTTAACCTTCTCCCACTTGTAGCAAGGAATTGTAGTGTCTTGCGTGTAAGCAATGATCGAACCCTTTTGGCTCCTGATGGATTCCATAGAGCTGTAAAGTAAGTGTTTGTAGAGCTGATTTAGAATGTTGAGTTTGCAGTTACAAGCAGAAGAATAAAGACGTGTAATACTAAGCTTGTATGTGGCGTAGTCATTGTCGGGTACCCAGACTGGGGAGAACACTACAACTGGTGACAAGATAGGAGAGAAGTAACCCGGAGATTGACAGTGCTCTCCCAGAGAATTTTCCTAGGTCCAAGCAAACTGCTCATGCTTGCCACGTGTGCCATTGCCGAAAGTAGGGAATCAATGCTTAATACATGTGGAGTCAAAGTTCAGCTCCAGCCGCTATGAAGCAGTTGAAGATAACTTAAGCATTGCAGAGAATCTACAAGTTGTTGGTCTAGAACCTGCTGGTCAGGCAATGAATAATGGTACCGCGCTGTCACGTAAAGTCATATGTTATATGGAGCGCAACTGTCAAAGGAGGATGAGTACAAATACAAAAAAGAAGCACTAAAGACTGCAGTAGTCAAATATGGATAAAATACATAAAGCGCTGGCTGATGAAACAATTAACCAGAGAGCATACTGTCACTGCACTTACAAGAGCCTCAATAAGTGGAGCTCCATGACCTCAGCACCGAGCGAGGAGACCCAAGAACAAGCATGAGGGTTGTGCTTACTGAGATGTCCAATACCTGAAGTGGCACACCACAAAACTGCCAGGTAGCAGCTCAGAACAACTCCAGAGGTTTCCAGAAAGCGAAGGGCTCCGATGGAGACCAAGAAGGAGGTCTCTGTCTTACAGACTGGCCAGGACGATCCGGAGGCTGATCCATTGCAGGGCCTCAGAGATTGTGCAGATGATGCAGGTCCTAGTGGACAGCCAACAATTTCTGAAAGAGCTCTATCCTCAATGTCAGCCACTCCCATAAATGGTTACAATGCTGCCGCCTTCCTGAAACCACCACCACCTATTGATACTGTCAAAATGCAAAATATTGGCGATAAATGGATTGTTTGGATAGAAACATTTAATGATTTTATTGATACACTTGAAGAGACTGATAACAAAATGATGATCAAGTATCTCAGAAATCTTGCTGGTGATGGGGTCAGAGAAGTCAAAAAGAAAATGCTTTGAACTAAGGAAGAAGTCACATACCGTCATATTAAAGAAGATTTAAATCTCAAGTTTAATCCAATGCTCAGTGTAGTTTACGAAAGATACATTTTCAGTAAACAACATCAGAAAGTTGGTGCAACTGTTGATGAATTAGTGGAGAGACTCAACACACTCATCAAATACTGTAAGTTCAATGAATTTAATGATCACAGAGCTATCTGTCTAAAAGTTATTGATGGATGCTTGTCAGATTAATTCAGATGACGAATGCTGAGAGAAACTCTTATTCTGGAGCGAGTGTTAATGTCTGACAGAGCTAAAGAGTGAGCCGAAAGACAAGTGCTGTCATAGAGGTCGGAGGTTCCCAGAATGAATCAGTCGTGAGTGTTAAAAGTAAGCCAAAGCAAAAGACTGAAGGACACAAGGTGATGTCTTCCCATAAAAAGACGTTGTGTTTTAGATGCGGAATGTCGTTCCCACATGAAGGTAAATGTCCTGCCATTTGATAGATATGTAAAGGCTGTAGGAAGGAGAACCATTTTCTGATGGTTTGCAAAGCAGAGGAAAAAGCAAGTGCGTCAAAAAGACAAAATGGCCGCTGGAACGTTCCAGAAGCAACGTTTGATATGCACCCGCAAGGCCCAGCAGGGACATCACTTAAGACAAATCGGCACTGAACTAAATCATTGACCAACAGTTCGTCTATATCAGTGTCAAGGGAAAGTGAATACATTGGTTGTGCCATGTTGATGTTTATCTCAAAAAAGCATGTGCATGTTGGACTGATTGCATGTGAAGGAAAATGCCAGTCAAAGATAAGTCGACATGTCAAAGCACTAAAGTCATTCAAACATTGTCCAAAGATTTCGCTGAAAGTAAATAGTTGTTTGATACTGTTATACCTGGCATCTTTAGTAAGTTTTTCCCCTGTCTTTTTTGCTTCTGACCTCCTGTTTTTGACTGTGCGCTGCATTTCGTTTTAATTGGTTTTAGAACTCTGGGCACTTTACCACTGCTGATCAGTGCTAAAGTGCAAGTGCTGCCTGTGTAAGTTGTCATTGTGATTGGTTATCATGGTTAGCATATTTTATTTACTGGTAAGACGCTAGTAAAGTGCACTGCATGTGCCCAGGGCCTTTAATTCAAATGCTACTATTGGGCCTGCAGCACTGAATGTACCACCAACATGAGTAGCCCTGTAACCATGTCGCAGACCTGCCACTGCAGTGTCTGTGTGCAGTTTTAAACTGCCATATGGACCTGGCAGTCCCAAACCTTCCATTTTACTACATGTAAGGCACCCCTAAGGTAGGCAAAGGGAATTAATTTTTGACTTGATAGTCATAAACACACAGTAACACAGTGAAAACACTACAAAAGGACACCACACAAGCTTAGAAGAATAAAAATATGTGAATAAAACAAGGCCAAAACGACAAACATGTAACATACACAAGCAAAGATATCACTTTTAAAAGGTTCAAAATAGTTTAGTCCGTAGGAAACTATGGATGAGGCACTTTTATCATGTTGGATGTTGGAGGGAGCCTTGGTCTCAGGCACGACATATGGCTTATTGTTGTTGCGTTGTATAGTTGCAAATTAAGAGTTGCAATTTCTGTACACAGGCCATTGCTGACACGCTCTATGGACTATGTGTCATGGTTTACAATGCGTGAGTAAAATAGGAGTTCTCCCTATAAAATAAAATCTATGGTTTGCCATCATCTTCTTTCAGGTGACGGGTGGAACCAGATGTGAATGGTCCCCCGCTATACTGAATTAGAGAGCCTATCGGCCTCCACATTGGGCCTCAGCATGGTTTGGAAATTATCCCTTAAAGGAATGTGAGGTATGTGCAACATTAGAGCCGCAGTGGGTTTTGTGGATGCCGTAAACAGTGAATAGTGACATTAGTTTGTCATATATTTTCCCTCAGGTGGTGACTAGTATGCACCATTGCTATTCTACACACATTATTGAATGCGCTCTAACCAGAGGTATGTGTAGAGTTGGTTAGTATGAGATTCTAATATTAATATAATATATTGATCCATCTAATTGGACAAGTAACTCACTACCTTCCCTTATGCAGGGGTTTGGATTGGATTTCACATCCTAGGAGATATTTACTGATGATCTAGGTGTAACCAGTTGTCACGTGGGCATATAGGTGGCCTATCTTGAGTGGTGAGTCTTAATACAGAATAACCCCGATTATTGGGTTATCGTAAAAAATGTTTTGATATTTACGATGTATGAGTGGGTAGAATGATATGTGAATGTAATGGAACATCTCAATGTTCCATTGAATGTTATATGAATGTAACTATATACCCCATATTGTGATTTGAGTAATAGTCTAAAATGTTTAGAAAATGGTTGGGTCCATAGAAATTATTCCAATGATGTTTGTATATTTGGTGTTTTTTGTAACTATCAAAGGGCAGATCAATTAGTATATTAGATATGATAATAACATCTTAGTGAGTTAATTTTTGTTGCACCTTGATGTCTTTCACACACATATATATATATATTTTTTTTTGTAATATAATTTTTATACATGATTCGATATGAACCAGTGTATGTGTATGCATATTTCGTTCGAGAGAAAGTTATTTATGTCCTGAAGCAGGTGGTTGTTAATCCATATATCCATCGAAAAGCGTTGACGCATTTAGTGGGCCAGATTTGTGGAACAAAGGAACACAATAGAAAACTATTTGATTGTGATCATGTGGCCTTATTGATTCTATCAAGTTGGCTTAAATCAATGACATATGTGAATGTCTTGTTTGTTCTTTTCTCTCTTTGATTTATTTTTTAATGGTGATATATTTTTAAAATGTTTTTAATGATGTGGTGTTGGCTTTATGAGTCTGTCTGGATTATGTATAATGAGATTTTTTGATTACATTTGTAATACGATCCTTTGCATTAAGTTGTTTTACGTCTTGCTTAAATAAGAATATGGAATGTGCATAAGAATTGTGTGGGTGTATATACATGTAATAGGTCAATAAAAAAATGTTACCCAAAAGGAATTCATTATTGACTTGATGGTCTTTTACGGAGCCCGGTCCCTTTGGTTTCGGGGCCCCTCTCAGTGCCTTGACTGCGTGTTTATGTGCGAATGCTTTACACATTGCCTCTGAGATAAGCCTAACTGCTTGTGCCAAGCTACCAGGGGGTGAGCAGGGGTTATCTTGGGTTTGTAACTCCCTTACCCTGACTATAATAAGGGTCTCTACTTGGACATGGCGCATGCCACTGTCAACTAGAGACCCCCATTTCTAACAGATACCTTTCATCATCGACAATGGTGCTTCAATAAACACTATGCCTGGGGAGAAATATAATGAATTGTCTTCATTACCACAAATTACGCCATTGAACACCAAAGTGTATACATGAGCTGCATCAATGCACTTAAAAAGTCAAAGTTAATTCATAGCGATGATGAAATAAAAGAAAATGAAGGTGCAAGCACCCATCCATGTGCTTTAAAGTACTGTATAATCAGTTTCAGCACAGCTGCTGATTTGGGGCTGATTGCCGTAAACTACAACAGGAATGCTCACAACGAAAAAGTAAGTCAATTTTTTTCTTTGTTTCATGGTTTAGGAAAGCTTAAGACTATGAAAGTAAAGCTGCATTTAAAGGAGGATGTCTGTCCTACTGTTGAAAGACATAAACATATTGCTTTCATTGAAAAGACGATGTAGCAAAAGAACTTGAATCGTTACTATTGAGTGTTCTACTGGTCCCATGCCATGGGTTTCTCCCAAAGTGGTAGTGCCTACAAAGCACAGTGAAGGAGATATACGCATATGCATTGACATGCGTCAAGGAAACAAGGCATCTGAATAAGAACGACATCCAGGTCCACACATTGCTGACATGATAACACAATTAAATGGTGCAAAGGTCTTCTCTCGCCTTGATTTGAATAAATCTTGTTATCAGTTGGAACTTGAAAGAAACTGCAGGTACATTACACCCTTTTCTACACATGTTGGTCTGTTTTGATAAAAAAGACTACGTTTTGGTGTGTCATCAACTGCAGAACTTTTCAAGATGTCATTTGACGTATCATACAGCCTGTCATTAATGCGTTCAATAATACCAAAGATATATTGTTTTTCGGAGCTACACAAAAAAAGCACAATAAAGCCCTCACACAAGTATGTTATTTATTTGCAGATGCAGGTTTGACTTTGAATGCAGATGAATGTGACTTCCACAAGACAAAGGTATAATTCTTTGGCCATATCGTTTCTGATGGGTTATGACACCCAATTCTGCTAAAGTACAAGCACTGTCAAATGCTGATCTCCACAAGTTGTGCCTATGGTGCATTCATTATCTTGGCATGGCCAGCTACTGTTCCCGATATATATGAGACTTTGTCACCATAAGTGTACAATTAAGTAGCCCTGGGCGGTAAATTCCGTTCCGCTCGCGGAATTTGCGAAATTTGGGTAATTTCGCGTTCCGTGGAGAACGCGGAATTGCCAAAAATTCCGCGATCCGCGGCTTCGCGGAATTTTTTGCTTATTCGCGCTTTCAAAGTGCGTGTTCGCGAGATATTTCCCCCCGAGCACGCAAACAGCGTTCGCAAACAGGAAAAAAGTATCGCGAACGGGCGGAACAAGCAATTCCGCGTGTTCGCTGAACTTTTGTGTGCTCGCGGAGATTTTTTACCGTTTCGCGGAGCTTTGCGTAACGCGACTACGCAAATTCCGCCCACCCCTACAATTAAGAGAGTTGATGAAAAAGAAGGTTTTGTTTCATTGGTCACATGAATGTGAGGAAAGTTTCAAGAAAATCAAACAAGTCATTGAGAATGCTACTGAAATGGCATATTTCAATCAAAAGCTCCATACAGAGGTTGTTGTTGATGCTAGCGCAGTCGGTTTGGGTGCTACCCTTGCACAGCAGACATCCAACTGCTTGCAGGCATATTGTGGCATAAGCAAGTAGGAGATTGTCCCAAACAGAACGTTCTTATTCATAACCTGAAAAATAAAGTTTACCCATGGTATGCACTTGTGAACATTTTCATGTATTCCTGTACGGAAAGCCTTTTATGCTGGTAACTGACCATCAAGCTTTTTTAACAATATTTGGCAATCCGAAGGCCAAGAAGTCTCCTGGCACTGAACGGTAGGGACTACGATTGCAAGAGTACAATTATAGCATTGTGCATTGTCCAGGGAAGGATCAGAACCCTGCTGATTACTTTTCAAGAATGCCTATACAAGGTCATGGTACTCCATCCAAGACGGCTGAAGCCTACATCAATTTCATTGTAAAATCAAACACACCAGCTGCCATTTAATTTGCCCAGAGTGTCACTGCCAAGAGCCATGATAGTGACATACTAAAGTTAAAGATATAACTACACATCAATCATGGAACCAACACCCTCGACCTCTCACCAGTGATGGTTAATATCAAAAATACAAAAATGCTGAACTAACTATAACGGGGGAATTTCATGGGTTTTGTACGAGTGCAATGTCCAACTAACTATAACTGTCCCTAAAACCTATGGTTTTTTCAGTGAATTTCTAAGGTTTTTTAAATGCTAATTTCTAACTATAACGTGCCTGAAACCTATGGTTTTTTCAGTGAATTTCAAAGGTTTTTTAAATGCTAATTTCTAACTATAACGTGCCTGAAACCTATGGTTTTTTCAG
This sequence comes from Calotriton arnoldi, assembly GCA_963921515.1. Taxonomy (NCBI): domain Eukaryota; kingdom Metazoa; phylum Chordata; class Amphibia; order Caudata; family Salamandridae; genus Calotriton; species Calotriton arnoldi. Next base: position 496,902 of record CAWUFW010002467.1, on the reverse strand, counting down.
TGAATTTCAAAGGTTTTTCAAATGCTAGTTTGTAAGTATGCCTACAGAAGTAGGACATGTGAAGAAAGAAGAAAAAACGCACAGAAAGAAGCAAAAGAAATGTCGAAAGAAACAGAAGTCCACAAAAACGAAGAAAAAACCAGGAAGAAGCAAGACATGTGCAGAAAGAACCAACAGAGGAGCAGAAAGAGGCCTTGTTGCAAAATCATCCTGTGCCCACACCTTTTCCAGACATGTACTGGTGGTAACTGACTCTGACTAACCAGGCCTAGAGCCAGTGCTATGGTAAAAGACACTTAGAATACAGTTAAAACACCTACATACACTAGGGAACACTTTGCGATGGGGTACCCCTGTGATTAGCATGACCTCCTCTGTAACTCCCTAGTACATAATAGGGCAGGGGGATTAAAACTACCTCTTAAAACGCGCCATGGGGCGCGTTTGCACACTGGTGTAGGGAGGGGGGGCCTGAGGTTACATGTGTGCAAACATGCCCTCTGGCCGTTTTAAGTTGGGGGATAAAGTCCCCTTGAATCCTAAGGGTCCATGGGGTCCAACTAGCCCACCAGGTACCTCCAGTAAGTGCCACAGAGCTGCGTTGCACAGAGGTGTAAAAAGGGGCGTGGCCTGGACCACCTCTCTGCAACGCAGCCCTGTGGCGCACACTGGAGGTACCTGGTGGGCTAGTTGGCCCCCAGGGTCCCTCAGGATTCAAGGGGAATTAATTCCCCAACTTAAAACGCGCCACAGGGCGTGTTTGCACACATGTCACCTGAGGCCCCGCCCCCTCCCTTCACCACTGTGCAAACGCGCCCTGTGGTGCGATTTAAGTTGGGGTATTAGGTCACCTTGAATCCTGAGGGTCCCTGGGACCCAACTAGCCCACCAGGTAATTCCAGTAAGCGCCACAGGTCTGCATTGCAGAGAGGTGGTCAGAGGCCTCGCCCCTTCTTACACCTCTCTGCAACGCAGCTCTGTGGCGCTTAATGGAGGTAGCTGGTGGGCTAGTTGCACCCCAGGGACCCTCAGGATTCAAGCGGAGTTAATCCCCCAACTTAAAACACACCACAGGGCGTGTTTGCACACATGTCACCTCAGGCCCCGCCCCCCCTTCTCCACTGTGCAAACGCGCCCCGTGGCGCGTTTTAAGTTGGGGGATTAACTCCCCTTGAATGCAGAGGGTCCCTGGGGTGCAACTAGCCCACCAGCTACCTCCATTAAGCGCCACAGAGCTGCATTGCAGAGAGGTGTAAAAAGGGGCGTGGCCTCAGAACACCTCTCTGCAACGCAGCCCCCTGGCGCATACTGGAGGTTTCTGGTGGGCTAGTTGGCCCCCAGGGACCCCCAGTATTCAAGGAAAATTTGTTCCCCATCTGCAAACGCGCCAGGGGGCGCGTTTGCAGAGTGCTGCAAGGAGGGGGCGTGACCTCCGGTGCGATGCCGGTATTTTATTTTATTTTTTAAGAATGGTAGCTGTGTGGCCCCCCTTCTTTTTCTAATTTATTGGCCCTGGGGACCCCATCCCCCAGGGCCTGCCCCCTAATATATATATATTTTTTTAAAACAAAATTTGGAAGGGGGCCCCCATCCCCGGGGCATGGCCTTTTTTTTTTTAAAAATGTTTTGGAGGGGGGCTGCGTTGCCCCCCTCCTCAGGCCACTTATGTCCCCGGGGACCCCATCCCCCGGGGCCGGCATTTGTTTTTTAATTGTTTTTTTTTATTAAAAATTTTGGGAAGCGGGCCGCGTGGCCCTCCTCCTGGGCCACTTGTAGCCCTGGGGACCCCATCCCCCGGGGCTGGCCCTCTCCGTTGGGGACCGTGGGGGGGTCCCCAATCCCCCCACGGTCCCGCCGGCTCCCCGCGTCCCTCGGGAGCCGGCATTGCTTTTCCACACGGGGAACTGCTTAGATGCAGCTCCCCGTGTGGAAAAGCAATTTGCTTTGAATTCAAAGCAAGTTTGCTATGACAGGACGGGAGCCGCGAGGCTCCCGCCCTGCCATAGCAAACTACAGTGTCCCGGGAGTGAGCACCCCGGGACACTGCAGGAGCCGGCCCTGGGGGGTGGTGGTCCCCAGGGCCATCACTGGCTCCAGGAGGGGGGCCGCGTGGCCCCCCTCCCAACATCTTCAAAGCCCTGGGGAGGTGGTGGTCCCCGGGGCTCTGGGGGTCCGTAACGGACCCCCATATTTAAATATTTAGTGCCCCGGGGAGGTGGCGGTCCCCGGAGCATGTGGGGGGGCTTGAGCCCCCCCACACAGGTAATTGTAATACAAAAAAAAGAAGCCCTGGGGGGTGGCGGTCCCCGGGGCTGCTGGAGGGCCGAGTGCCCTCCCGCACCATTTTCAATTGAAAGCCCCAGGGGGTGGCGGTCCCCTGGGTTTGATGGGGCATTAGAGGCCCCCCCACTAATTATTTTATAAACCCCCGCATGCCCCTGGGACTTGGCCCACCCGGGGGCCAAATGACAACGAAGCGCGGGAGTCCGCGCTTCATTTTTTTTTTTTCTCTCGGCGGGATCCGCGCATTCCGCTGATTTAAAAAAAAAAATATATATTTTCTGGGCCCTGGGGGTCCTTGTGGGACCCCCTAAGCAGGCCTAGGGGGTCAGGGTGTTTCTACCCTGCATCCTTTTTGCGTTTTGCGCACTTGTTTCTGTGCCTCGGTTCTACCGAGGAACAAGATGGCTGCCAACACTTCCTGATTTGGAGTGTTGACAGCCAATTAGCATACAGCTCGTGATCGGGAGGGTGCGCTCAGGGTGCGCGGACCCTCCAGGGCCATAGATATATATGTGGTTTTACTTTTGATTTTCTCAGCAACTACTGAACGGATTTACACTATTTAACAAAAAGGGTTCTTTCTGAACCAAGAACTACCTCTTTGCCAAATTTGGTGTAATTCCGTTCAGCAGTTCGAGCTGTAACATTGCATAAAGTTTCCTATGGGAAATTGATTTTTTGACTCTTATTTTTTGAATTTCTCCGCAACTACTGAACGGATTTACACCATTTAAAAAAAAGGTCGCTTTCTGAACCAAGCACTACCTTTTTGCCAAATTTGGTGTAATTCCGTTCAGCAGTTCGGGCTGTAGCTGTGTCTAAAATTTCCTATGGGAATTAACGTGGAGAAAACACGTTTTGGGACCCCCCTTTTTACTCGGCCCCCGCTTGCCGAATCACCCCGAAACTTTCAGGATAGGAGCGGACAGGAGCGCCCCACAAGTTTTGAGAATTTCACGAAGATTCGTCAACCGGCGCCAAAGTTATTTCAAATAGAATGTTGTGAATTTCCTATGGAAAATAGGTCCTAACTATAACTATCTACTGGCGACCGCCAGTAGATAATATATATATATATATTAATAGTTATAGTTAGGACCTAGTTTCCATAGGAAAAGCGTTTTTTCTTTTCCCAATAACTTTGGCGCCGGATGACGAATCTTCGCGAAATTCTCAAAACTAGTGGGACGCTCCGGTCAGCTCCTATCCTGAAAGTTTCGGGGTGATTCGTCAAGCGGAGGCCGAGAAAAAAGAGGGGTCCCAAAACGCGTTTTCCCCATGTTATTTCCCGTAGGAAACTTTAGACACGGCTACAGCCCGAACTGCTGAACGGAATTACACCAAATTTGGCAAAAGGTAGCCCTTGGTTCAGAAAGCACCTCTTTTAAATGGTGTAAATCCGTTCAGTAGTTCCTGAGAAATTCAAAAATAGAGTTCAAAAAATCAATTTCCCATAGGAAACTTTAGACACGGTTACAGCCAAAACTGCTGAACAGAATTACACCAAAGTTGGCAAAAAAGTAGTGCTTGGTTCAGAAAGCGCCCTTTTTTTAAATGGTGTAAATCCGTTCAGTAGTTTTTGAGATATTAAAGGAAAAAATCTTTATATATCTGGGCGGGACCTAACTACACAAGCACGAGCTTGGCTCTAATTGGCTGCCAACACTTCAATCCAGGAAGTGTTGGCAGCCATATTGGTGCAATGCTTTTTAGGTCTCGCCTAGAGACGCAGCACATGCGCTGCCCACTACACAAACACCACTGCACTGCCCTAAACCCTAAAACACTACCCCAGCATGACCCCCTACACTGCACGAACACCACGGCACTGCCCTAAACCCTAAAACACTACCCCAGCATGACCACCTACACTGCCCGAACACCACTGCACTGCCCTAAACCCTGAAACACCACCCCCAGCATGACCCCCTACAGTGCCCGAACACCACTGCACTGCCCTAAACCCTGAAACACCACCCCCAGCACAACCCCCTACACTGCCCGAACACCACTGCACTGTCCTAAACCCTGAAACACCACCCACAGCATGACCCCCTACAGTGCCCGAACACCACTGCACTGCCCTAAACCCTGAAACACCACCCCAGCATGACCCCCTACACTGCCCGAACACCACTGCACTGCCCTAAATCCTGAAGCACTACCCCCAGCACGACCCCCTACACTGCCCGAACACCACTGCACTGCCCTAAACCCTGAAACACTACCCCCAGCATGATCCCCTACACTGCCCGAACACCACTGAACTGCCCTAAACCCTGAAACACCACCCCCAGCACGACCCCCTACACTGCCCGAACACCACTGCACTGCCCTAAACCCTGAAACACTACCCCCAGCAAGACCCCTACACTGCCCGAACACCACTGCACTGCCCTAAACCCTGAAACACCACCCCCAGCACAACCCCCTACACTGCCCGAACACCACTGCACTGCCCTAAACCCTGAAACACCACCCCCAGCATGACCCCCTACAGTGCCCGAACAACACTGCTCTGCCCAAAACCATGAAACACTAGCCCCAGCATGACCCCCTACACTGCCCGAACACCACTGCACTGCCCTAAACCCTAAAACACCACCCCCAGCACGACCCCCTACACTGCCCGAACACCACTGCACTGCCCTAAACCCTAAAACACCACCCCCAGCACGACCCCCTACACTACCCTAACACCACTGTACTGGCCTAAACCCTAAAACACCCCCCAGGCATCACTCCCTACACTACCCGAACACCACTGCACTGCCCTAAACCCTAAAACACCCCCCGTAACGACCCCCTACACTACCCGAACACCACTGCACTACCCTAAACCCTAAAACACTCCCCCAGCACGACTCTCTACACTACCCGAACACCACTGCACTGCCATAAACCCTAAAACACTCCCCCCAGCAGGACCCCCTACACTACCCGAACACCACTGCACTGCCCTAAACCCTAAAACACTCCCCCAGCACGACCCCCTACACTACCCAAACACCAATGCACTGCCCTAAACCCTAAAACACTACCGCCAGCATGACCCCCTACACTACCCAACACCAATGCACTACCCTAAACCCTAAAACACTCCCCCAGCACGACCCCTACACTACCCAAACACCACTGCACTACCCTAAACCCTAAAACAATACCCCCGCACGACCCCCTACACTACCCAAAGACCACTGCACTACCCTAAACCCTAAAACACGACCCCCTACACTACACAAACACCACTGCACTACCCTAAACCCTAAAACACTACCCCCAGCACGACCCCCTACACTACACAAACACCACTGCACTACCCTAAACCCTAAAACACTACCCCCTGCACTACACAAACACCACTGCACTACCCTAAACCCTAAAACACTACCCCCAGCACGACCCCCTACACTACCCAAAGACCACTGCACTACCCTAAACCCTAAAACACGACCCCCGCACGACCCTCTACACTACCCAAAGACCACTGCACTACCCTAAACCCTAAAACACGACCCCCTACACTACACAAACACCGCTGCACTACCCTAAACCCTAAAACACTACCCCCAGCACGACCCCTACACTAAACAAACACCACTGCACTACCCTAAACCCTAAAACACTACCCCCTACACTACACAAACACCACTGCACTACCCTAAACCCTAAAACACTACCCCAGCAGTACCCCCTACACTACCCAAACACCACTGTACTACCCTAAACACTAGACCACTACCCCCAGCACGACCCCCTACACTACCCAAACACCACTGCACTACCCTAAACCCTAAAACACTACCCCCAGCACGACCCCCTACACTACCCAAACACCACGGCACTACCCTAAACCCTAAAACACTCCCCCAGCACGACTCCCTACACTACCCAAACACCACTGCACTACCCTAAACCCTACATGTACCCCCAGCATGACCCCCTACACTACCCAAACACCACTGCACTACCCTAAACCCTAAATCTACCCCCAGCACGACCCCCTACACTACCCAAACACCACTGCACTACCCTAAACCCTAAAACACTACCCCCAGCACGACCCCCTACACTACACAAACACCACTGCACTACCCTAAACCCTAAAACACTACCCTCAGCACGACCCCCTACACTACCCAAACACCACTGCACTACCCTAAACCCTAGAAAAGTAACCACCACCCCATGCCCAATCCCCCTTACCTCTCACTCCTCGTGGTTCCTCTCTCCTTGTGGTTCCTGCTTCATGTCGTCTCTGAGGGGCGGTGCATGTCGTTGTGAGGAAACGGAACAGCCTCTGTTTCCTTACAACGACGTGGATCGTCTACATTTTTTAGAACTCATGGTCATTTACCATACATACTTTACAACAAAATTTGTTGTAAAGGCATGCGTGGTAAGCGGGTGGGACAGTGAGGAATCCACAGGCAGATACTGTATCCACCAGAAAAAGCGTTACCGAAGGTAAGTAACTTGCTCTTCTGATGGATACTTCTGCCTGTTGATTCCTCACCTTTTGAATAGAATCCTCAAGCCGTACCTCACCCGGAGGAGGGTGTCCACCTGACTAGACCAAAAAATCTTGCAAAACAGATCGAGCAAAATGGCCATCCCTCCTAACCTCCGAATCCAATAATAATCAAATAATTTTTAGTCGAAATTACTTTTATTAATAAATTTAGACAAACACTTAAAGGAAAACTTTTATTTATAATTAATTTAAAGATATTTCATACTTTATAAATTACGCCAAAGTCGCGACCCCAGCGCGACTTTTCAAAATGGCTACCGGAATGCGCGCAGCCATCGTGTAGGGTGCGCGAAGGGTGCGCGACTTCTGTATAATATTTTTTTAAAAAAAAGAATGAATATAGTTTTCCTAACTAAAAATTATTCAACATTTTTAAAAAAAAATATATATATGTATATATATATATATATAGAAAATAAAAAAACCATAGGATTGAGGTACATTAGACTTACAAATTTTCATTTAAAAAACCTTTGAAATTCACTGGAAAAACCATAGGTTTCAGGCACGTTATAGTTAGAAATTAGCATTTAAAAAAAACATAGAAATTCACTGAGAAAACCATAGGTTTAAGGCACGTTATAGTTAGAAATTAGCATTTAAAAAACCATAGAAATTAACTGAAAAAACCATAGGTTTCAGGAACGTTATAGTTAGTTGGACATTTCACTTGTACAAAACCATAGAAATTCCGGCGTTATAGTTAGTTCATCTAACTATAACTCGCGCCCCCGCAATGCACTGCTGATGACGTCACATATTACATCATTCATGACATGGTCAGTGACATCACTGATGACATCACTGATGACATCTCAATTGACATCACTGATGACATCACTGATGACATCATCCAGTGACTGTGTGTTTCTGTAAAGTTTAATTTTGTTTTATATATATGCCAAGCTGTATTGAGGAATGAGTGGGTGTATAAGTGTCTGTATGGAGGATTTAGTAGGTACGTGACTGACTGTATAAGTGAGTGATTAAATGTGTCTTACTGAATGCATGGGTTAGTGACTAAACTGTGTGAAAGTCTGTACCAGTCTGTCTGTTGTTGTGTAAGCAGGCCCATGAGGGTAGCAGCTCTGCCACCCTCCATCTTATATATACGTTGACCCCAGGGAGGTGGTGGTCTCCAGGGCCCGGGGGGTCCACGCAACCCCCTTTAAAATCCTAATTTTAGCCCCATGGAGGTGATGCTCCCCAGATCCTCAAACAGTCCCAGGAGGGGGGTCCACAAGACCACCCTCCATAAAAAAAAAATAGAGCCCTGGGAAGGTGGTGGTCCAATCAGTCCAATGGAGGAGCGTTCTTGTGGTCCCACTCCCATATTGACATAAAGCCCCGGGGAGGTGGTTGTCCTTGGGGCTCAAAAGAGCCACAGGAGGGGAGCTGCGTGCACCCCCAAACTTTGATTTTTCATGTCCTCAGAACCTGGCTCACTTGGGGGCTATAAAGTAAAGCTGTGCATGATACTGCACGTGTTCTTCTTTTTTCCCACAGATTCGTGACTCTGTTGCAATTTCATAGCAATTTTATTTTAAAAATGCTTTGTTACCCTGGCGGACTCTCTGGCGGGCTCCCTGGGGGACCCCAGGGCTAGGAGGTTATTGTATTCCTATTCTGCCCCATTTCCTTTTATTTTAATGTATTTTTGGGGACTCGGCTGAGTAAAAGCTTTTTACATCTGGAAAAAAAAAATTCAATCAGCAAAGGGGGAGATGTAGTGTCTTGCGAGTTAGCAATGATGGAACCCTTTTGGCTCTTGATGGACTCTGTAGAGCTGTGACGTAAGTGTTAGAGCTGAATGCAATGAAGGCTGATTAGAATGCTGAGTTTGCAGTTACTCGCAGATGAATAAAGACGAGTAAAGCTAAGCCTCATGTGTGGCGTAGTCATTGGCGGGTAACCAGGCTTGGGAGAATGGTACCGGAATGAGAAATGACTCCAAGTGTCAGTTGGCTGAATTTCTTTGTAGCTACAGGGATGCAACCAACTGCAGGAGGCTTTTTTCTTGGAGTGACCAGCTGACCAGTAGCAGCTGGACCTTGACTTGACCCTGCTGGTGGCTTCAGCTGGAGTGAGTCCTGTCCATTAAGTGCTGTCGCTAAGGTCCTGACAGCCTTAGAAGAGACCAAGAGTAACTACTCCAGAAATTCTGAAAAGTTGTGGGTTTTGGATTTCCAAGACCTCTGGAAAGGAAGCAGGATCATGAGGCAAAGTTTTCCAACTATGAAGGGACTTTGTCAGTTACAATTTTAGCCTTTCACCACTGGAGTATTTTAGGCTCCATAAACAAAGGGTCTGATGTAGAGTTTGGTAGACAGTTCCTCTGACCTGCCAGGCCAGAACTGATCTGTCTATCAGGCCGGTGGTTAACCAGCCTCCCTATTTAGGGTTTGAGCTGATGGACCACCATCCATCATGATGAAGTAAGGATCGTCAGCTTCCGTTCAGTCCTCCATATTCAGTTTTCCCATCATCAATCGCCAGACACCATTCTATCAACATTGGAATGGCGAACATCCATCCACCACATTTAGAGTTGTCCACTGTCAGAGTGTGATAGAGGAACCCTCACATCAAAGGAAAGTAATAGCAGACATGATTTCAAACATCAATCAGAGTTGACAATGTCAGTCAATACACATCTGCTCAAAAGGTACTCTTGAAGCTGCACAAACAATTTACCATTCACAGTACGAAGCAGCAGCAAACATTCTTCCAAAAAATGCATTAATATGTCTGGAAGAAGACAACCTAGCGTTTTAGAAAATGAGTTGTGTTGGTGATTAGGTAAATAGTGTTGACCCCCAGTTGGTTGGAGCACAGTCTCAGACAACAACCCTGAGGCAGTGAAGGGAAATGTGGGCCAGGAATGTAGATAAGGTGAACATTAGATTCTCACAGGAAGACATCCATAAGTGGTGGAACAACCATTGGGAACAACAAGATGCCCTGACAAAAGGTGATGGGTCTACCCTACACCTCAACCTCATGCCCTGAGAGGAGAAGTTCTGGTCCGTACTCCACACTGATGGCATTATTGGAATTGCTAGAGGAGAGGAGACTGCTAAGTAATAAAAAACATTGGCTCTCTCCCACTCTTCACCCTCTCTGTACTTTGCCAACCCTAATCCCTAATGCAAATTTCTAGCCTACTGACAAACTATTCACACAAGTATACTAAATGATGTCCGTCATAACTTACTACATCCCCTATCTAATCACAATTTACCATTTCCTAACTCTGTTGCACCATTCTCCTTCACACAGCTCAAATTGAAACAGTCAGACGTTACATTTGGTCCACAAATAACTCCCTCCCCTATGTAACGGCATTGTCTTTCAATTTAGTCACCCCAAAATAAGCTCCACCGGCTCTTCTCATATTTATGTTGCATAAACTAACTCTCTGGAGTAACTACAATGCCATATTCAAAATGTGTAGCAGTACAAAGCTGACATGGCGAATCCATGTTACGAGGGCCAACTGTAACACTTCCGGATTTTGGATGACAATATCACTGCATTCTGGGAGTTTATATTTACTCTTTTAGTTTGCCTATTGAACTAAATCACATGAGAAATAAAGAAGTGGTGTCACGCTGACTTTGGTTCATTTTGTAAACTAGGTGGCACAGTATTGTGACACTTTATCCCCATCCATAAAAGTGAGTAAGTTGGGCCTTGAAAAGGCCAAGGACTACTTAGTTTTATTTTAAAAAGCAACACACATCCATCATCCTAATCTACATTGAAGTTTAAATTGAGTGAATCATGTATACGTTGTCAACTGTGGTAGAACATACATTTGCTAAAAACAGATTGTAAGTGAATGGGACACTGTTGCATGCTGCTGGTCAGAGATTGTTTGATAGACTCTATGAAAAATACAGTCACTTATATAATATAAGACTTGAGGTGTGCTGCACTACATGTCTTGCTAGTATACCCAGCTTTACAACTCTATAAAATACACTCAACTCTACAGGGAATCAGCAACCCTAGATTTGGCTCACACCTGCATATTTTGTATATGAAATTATGTTTAATTTGTGTGTTTTAACTGTAATAAAAAACATGAAGTTATTTTTTTAAGTGAAACTGAACCATCATGAATTTAAAATTTTAAACTGCATGGTGGTCTGTATGTTGATATCTGAGTGTGCTGAATCCCAGCCTAGGATTGATCACCATTGCTAATACCCACAGTAAGTGTTTGAGGGTTGCACTTGCACATGTTTTGCTAATGCATAGTATGATGACACTTGGACAACAGGGCCAGACAACCCTTGTTTGCAGTGCTGAGGCTCACTAGGCCAGCCCTGCCCTGCGGACCCCAAAATCCCTTCACTTCATCCTTTATCAACAGGCCAGTGCTGGACATGGCCCTCTCTGCAGGGTCATCCCCAAACATTTTATCTTCACCCTCCTGCTTTCTGAAACCATTTTTGTTTACTACTCTGCACACTTTACCATTGCTATCCAGTGCTAAACTGTGTTTGCTCTTTCCTTTAAATATTTTTAAATTGGCTTACACACAATTGGCACATTCAAATTACGCGTAAGTCCCTAGTAAATTGCTACTACCTGTACCCTGGGCCTATAAATTAAATGCTACTGGTGAGCCTGCAGCACTGATTGTGCCACCAACTTAAGTAGCCTTATGAATACATGTCTCAGGCCTGCCATTGCCGGCTGTGTGTGCAGTTTTAAACTGCCATTTCGACCAGGTAAAATAAACCTTTTGCCAGGCCCAAACCTTCCTTGTTAATACATACGGGTCACTCTCAGGGTAGCCCCTAAACAGCCCAGAGGGCAGGGTGCAGTGTCTTTAAAAAATTGGACATGTACTTTTAAGTTTTACATGTCCAGATAGTGAAAAACTCTTAGATTTGTTTTTCACTACTGCAAGGCCTGCCTCTCCCATGGGATAACATTGGGTTAAATTATTACATGGAATAAGTGGTAACTTTCAATTGAGAGCAAGTAAAAATGGCGAATTTGGTGTGTAAAGAGCTGAAATTTAAAACCCTCTGTAATGGCAAGGCTGGGTATTAAGTTACAGTTTTAAAAATGCCACTTTTAGAAAGTAAACGGCTAGTTTCAGCCTTAACATACATTCATCTTATAAATCCTGTGGTCTGAGAAGAAAAAACAAATCGCTCAAGATCGGAAATAGCATTTTCCAGACCACTAGATTGAGCGCCTTGTCAGCATCTCAAAGGCAAAGAGCTGCTGGAACCTGTTTCTTAACAAATATATCGATAGCCTCAATTCAATATTTAGTGTTGGTATAAAGCAGTCGCCCTGCAACAAACCTGTTGTGATCTTCATGTATCAGATTAGAAGCCAGTTTGTTCAGCCTATTAGCAAATAATTGTATTACAATTTTGTAGTCTGCATTAAGCAAAGTAATAAGGTGACAAGAAGTAGGGTCTAGAGCATCTATGCTTTTTTTTAAAAAAGCAAACAACATTACCCCAATTAAAAGAGGGTTTTGCTGCGTTTCAGAAATAAATTAGGCAACTCCAGTGATAAAGGATTTAAATCTTATAACATTTGGTTGAGAATGCATCTAGCCCCCTAACTTTGCCCCCAGACATACTCTTAACTACTTCTTCCAATTCTAAGAGAGTAAATAAGTTATACATAAACACTTAATCATCCTCAAATAGACCGAGAGTGAAATATCCCTTAAAAAAGCATCCAGTGCCCCTGATCAACATTGATAGAAATTGTATAAATATCTTTAAAATGCTCCACAAATATCCTCCTGATCTCCCATCTCAGGTGGTAATAGTGCCTGTCTTGGGGCACTTAAACCTATTAATTATATTGTCACTGAGCTCCTGAGTTTGCCACACCATAAATCTCCCAGCATAATTACTTCCTTCGTAGAATTGCCACAGATACCTCAAATTCCACATATGGTTTTTTGCATAGTAATACTCCCAGAGTTCCGATTTTGCCTCGACCAGGGTCTTTCTGCTTTTCCTAGACACCACCCTGGGGAACTTCTCGTACTACTTATGAATTTGATCTTCCAGGCATGCTTTCTCTGCTTTCAAAGATTTCAGTTGGAAATATATCTTTAGAGATCAGGGAAGCTCAGAGAGAGGCTTTTAAGGCATCTCAAACCATAGTGACTGGAGCCGTGCCCCTGTTAAACTACAGAAAATTCTCAATTTCACCTCCACAAGTGGCTAACCAGCTCTCATCTTCTAAATAGATCTTACTAAAACCCACCTCTGAGATTTAGATTTTAGTTCACCTCCCCATATTTCCTGTTCTAATGCTCAGTGGTCTGAAAAACCATTTGGCATTGTGGTCAGCCATCTCAACTTAATTAGCCAAGAAAAAAATTATTTGTGACACAGTTTTGTATCGATTTGAAATACAAGTGAACTCTCATTTATCAATAAAGGGTCTACTAGTTTGAACATGCTGGAGGAAAAAAATTAAACATCTTTGCAGTGTCAGGCTTATGTTGTCTCTTATTTCTGGTTGAAGAATCAAGACTTCGGTTTTGGAGGAAATTAAAATTCACCCCTAAAATATTCTCCCCTTCTATTGCCCGTAAGGATTGATAACGTTTACAAACAGGACCAGGATCATCTTTGACAGGAGCGTACACTCATATCAATGTTAGTTTGATGGAGTCTATCAAACAATTCACCCAGCACCATCAGCCCTTTGAGTCGACCTGCTATAAGTGCACTTTAGCCCTTATGTTCTTATTGATGTATATCACCGCCCCTCAATGGGCAGCTCCAGGAGAGGAAAAGCACTTAAAGCCGGCCCAACTCTTAAACATACTAAACTTATTCAGCTTGCTGGAACGAATGTGCATATAATGCAAAAAGAAGGCTGTCAAATGATGCCCTTTTTTTTGCAGTTTTATATAGTGCAAACTCAACCCAAAGGCATCAGAGTGTTGTACATGAGCACCAGTTGCATTGCAGACGGACACATTCATTCTTTTAAGCCTAGGCGGAGTTCGTGGAGTACTGCTACGTGGAACTTAGTGAAGTTCAAAAAAACTCTGCTGCGATACGCGGAGCTCCGCAAGCGGCGAAGTGCATTAGATAAATGCTGTTCGTGATGATTTTCAGTCCCAGGTGCTTGTCTGCACTGTGTAATCATCGCAAACAGCACCATGCACAGCGCAAGCAGGCACTGCTTCCTTTCTGCCGCTCAAGAAGATTTTTACTCGAGTGGCAGCTTTCTCAACGCAAACTGACAGTTTCTCAACGCGATCGGTCGCGTGCATACGCGACCACTCGCAATGAGAAATCTGACCACCCAAGTTGAGAAATCTCCCCAGGAGGTTGATTTTACACGCTCGCCAACTTAATGTTGACGATCGCGAATGAGGAAAAATCTCGCCGGGAGGTGGATTTTCCTTGCTCGCGCTCGCCAACTTGATGTTGACGAATGCAAGCGAGGAAAAAAACTCTGCTCTGCTACGCAGAGCAGAGTTTTTCAGAACCAGCGAGCTCCGCATAATGCGGAGTGCGGAAAACTCCGCAAACTCCGTGAGCGGAGCGGAGTTCACCGCCCAGATTTACATTTTTAGGCATGGAGATATTAAGTGATTTGCCCAGAATCACAGGATGGTTGAGTCGCCCACCGACACTAGAACCCCGTTCCCCAACTTAAAAATCAGCCACTCTAGCCGTTACACCACATCCTCTCCCCTTTGACCCAGGCTTCTACAGCTTGCCTGTTCTGCCAGCTATTCAATCTATTGGAGTTAAAAGAAAAAACCTTGAACCTAGTGTATATCAATTTGCTCTGTGCAAAAGTCCCAAAGAGCTTGTGATATATAGTACAAAGACAGACAACATAGTTACAGAGTGCCAGTACAAGAAAAAGCAGCAATATAAAGCAGAACATCGTCTTTTCCAATGTGCATCCATGAAGTGCATTAAAGTGCATTACATATAATCTGTGTCTAACCCTCCTAAAGTGCTGGAAGTGCTGTAAATACTTGACCATATACTTATCCGGGATCTAATTCACAGTAAACAACTCTTTCCAAAATGCATCCCTAAAGAGCTTTGCATGTAGAAACTATTTAGTCATCTTAAAGTGCTATAGGAGTTATGCATATTACCAGTAGTTTGTCCTAAGGGTGTCTCAAATTGCACCCAGTCTGCACCACCTGGCCCTAGCCCAGAGCCTGTGCCTTCTTGACTAACCTTCTAAACTTCCTGCAAAAAACTGCATCCATAGAACCTCAATTTTTCTTGTTGTGCCCCCCTACCCTCAAAAACCAATTCAAGCACCCTCTCTCTTCTCCCTCCCCCCAAGTGACTCACAACCCCCTGTCCCTCCCTCCCCCGTGAGGAGCCTTGCCCCTGCAAATAAGGCCCTCCACTCTCCCACACTTTGTGGATATGATGTCTTGGCACCCAAGGTGGTTTCGGCAATCTCCCCGCAGATGAATTTCATTAGATCTCATCAAAACATCCCTAAAATAAAAGGTCTAACTAGTAAGCTTGGAATGATAGTTTCAGGTCCTATTCACTTTCATCAGGAGATCTCTAGCAGCCTCAACCTCTGCAAAGACCAGACATTTTCCATCCCAAATTGTTTTTAACTTTGCTGGTTGAAACAACTGAGCTTGCATCCCTTTAACTTTAAATTCACTTAACAATTGCTTGTATTTCAATCATCGACGTGAAGTCTCAAATGACAAATAGGGAAAAATTTGGAAAGAAAAGTCTCGCTCAATATTTATGATTTTCATCTGAATTGCCTTCTGCAGTGTTCACTCACAAATCCTAACAATTTGGAACTGCATGAGTATAGTTCAGGTCTTTCCTTATCCCTGGATAGTTTGCCAGCAGGCACTCTATGTGCTCTATCAATCGTCAAATCTGTAACTGGTCCATTGAGGGCATGGGTCGCAATCAAGTTTGTTACTGCGTCTGTCATCTCTGACTCAGATTTCCAGTTCTCAGGGACACCTACTAAATGCGATTTAGACCTGTGAGAGTGATTTTCCAATCCTGAAACTTTCTGCCCAAGTTCTGCAATTCATTCTGTTTTTTTTTTACCCATTTGTCCTGCTTAATTACCGTGTCTTCCATATCTGATATCCTTTGATCGACTGTTGTTTGCCAGATGTTTAAGTCTGAAATTCAGGAAACCAAGGCATATAGCCTTGTTTCCATTCTGCTCATGAGATCAGGAGATCAGCTTGGGCTGTTTTAATATCTCATACTTCCTTTAAAACCAAATGGAGCAGGGAAAAAATTATTTTGTTATCTGAAGCCTCAGGGTCTCCTCCACTTACAAACCTTTAAGGCCTGAGATAGAAGGGTGGGGGAATGATGTTATCTGCTGAAGCAAACTTACTGGCTCAGACCTCATATCCAAGCTATCAGATCTATTCTCTCCCACAGCATAATGCTCCTGATAATGAACATATTGTGCTGAAAGGGATCTCTCCCCTTCTCTAAGGATAGCCGGGTGATCTTTGAGTTGGGGACAGCCTGAACCTCCTGAGTCTCCTGATCTGTGGGGATCAGTAGCGGGGTAATTGATGATACACGCTACGGATGATCTGTCCCCCCTCTTTTTCCAGCCCTTACGAATAATGGGTATTGAGTCTCATTAGATAAAGCGGCGTGCACAATTTTATAATTTTCCATTAGGGGAGAGGGGCAGGGTGAGACTAAATATTATAAACATGTACTTTTTTTCTCCTGGCCTCCAATTATTTCATGCCTGAAGCAAATACCCCTTCTACATTGTCTGGGGTTTTAAGTCTGTGCCCATTGTGCACTCAGCAAGAACCTGCAACATATCTGTTTCAGTCTGTCCCAATTGTTGTGAACAAATCTTCATCATAGACTTTTGCTTCTCGCTTTCTCTGCCCCTCACTGGATTTCCATCACCAAACTCATTTTCTCCAGAGTCTTGCGACTGAACATCTCCTGCAGGCTCCATAGCCTGCTTCTCTGAATGATTTAATTTTTGCAGGATGTGGTTTCTCGCTCTGGAGAGGGAGCTGGCTTGATATGGCCTCCGCTTTTTCACAGAAGTTTTCCATTTCAGCATTGCAGGGAGGCATAAAAGCGAGGACGGGGAGGTGCGTATACACAACAGGCCCTGATATACACAGCAAAAGAGTCCAAGAAACCAAAAAAGAGGGGAATGGGATGTTCTCCTAGCTTTTCTTCTTAGGATGCACAGAAGAAACTCCTTTTTTTATATCCCAGTTATGGGGTTCTAAAATTGAACATGCATGTGCATATTCCCATGAATTATTATGCTGTCGAGTAGCTGTGGCTCACGCCCTTGTCCTGCCCCAGCCATAATGGTAAACAAGCCGATTAGGTCTAAAAAAAATCTAAGCCATCTCTGTATCTCAGAACACTCACTGTGCTCACCGCTCACCATGCTTGACTTCAGTGACCTCCCTCGCTGTGCCCCGACTGGGTGATTTGGTTTGTTACTTTTCCAGGGCAGGACCATCAAAAATTGCTCAGCAACCTCTTAACTCTGGCACAAGCAACAGTGAAAGTGACCACCAGCATGACCTACTCCCTCCGATTCTGACAGCTGAAATTCGCTTTGTGCCATCCGTGTATTGAAACGCTGAAGCCGTCACTACAGGAGTTTTGGGCACACAGCCTGTCGGGAACATGCACTCCTGTCACAATCTCCCCACCTCACTACCTTTGATGAAACTCATGTACATTGGCATCTCTTTACGACTGAGAGGGAGTGCACATATAAATTATTTGAAACCATTCTACCAATTGGTCAGGCAACCTGCATTGCAGATCTGTTCAAAACCAGTATCTCTGAGGCACTCCAAAGTATCTACCATTGACTAGCTAGTGACCCAACACATGAAAGGATGACATGATGTAGGAAGGGTTAAGAAGATATATTATTCAGTTCAGGCTAACATTCTACTGGTATTTGTTGCTAATATTAGCATTTTACAAACATCAGCTGCTGTAAAAGATAATTTGTCACCATGCATGTTCACGATTATATTTGTGTTTGTGAAAATATGCTAGTCCTAAATTCAAGCACAATATTTAGCTCAATAACACTTTCAAAACCTCATCAAATCAGTCGTCCCCTGGTTTTATTGGGTTCCTAGGACAAATTAAAAGCCAAATAATACTCGGATATCCTGAGTCACATGAAACACATTATCACAAAAAAAACATAAGTGAACTGACGCTTGGATAGGCACATAATGAATGTAAAATCGGTGTCAAAATAATTCCTGAAACTTACCAACAACCCAGGCCCACATTGGTGCAAGGGTGCCATCTTTTGTGGTATGCAGCTGTTGTTAAGCACCAGCAAGTCATGGGTGGAATTTGGAAATCTTGCACATAATACAAACCACCTGCACATTGATCTGCAACAAAAACTTTTTTTCGGGGATTGAGGCAAATAGGACTGCACTTATCTAGCTGTGAGATAACGTATCAAATAAGCCGTTAGGTGCTCAGGACCTGAGACTCAAACACCTAAGTCTCCTGGGATCACAGAAATCCCTCAATAACATAAGAACCTGAATGATCCAGCAACCTTAGTTGTAGTCATACATAAATGCAGTGCAATTACATAAATGATTTTTTCATTCATTGGTATTCTTTAGCTACACAATTAAGCATGACATCAATTCAGCAGGTGTGTTTCAATCCCTTTATTCATGACTTCTCCTTCACAATGGATAAAACCGTAGCCAACGCGTTTCGTCCTCTCGGACTTCTTCAGGGCAGAAAAAGGAAACTGTTTGGCCTCCTATCTTGAATGCTGTAAGCGTTGTTCTACTCCTTCTCTTGTAGTGAATTTGGAAGATTTATCTTTATTTAAGATGAAGTTCATCCCAATGTCGTTAATTTGAGGATATGGAGAAAAAAGTCTGTAGCGATCCATCTAGTATTTAGACCTTAAGCCTGGGAGTAGCACTCCAGTAGGTATTACCCCATTCGTGAATTTCTGATTTTCAGCAGCTCGCGTACCGGTGTAGAGTCCACATTGACTTCCTGCACAGAAACAATCTCCCCGCAACGCAGGCCCACTTGCACCATGGCACAAGGGTGCCTGCATGGCTCATGGCAGCCGATTGTGTGCCAGCGCAGGGGAATGCACGGGGATGCATCATATTGTTGTGAATATGACGCAATCCTGTGCTTTGAAAGTGTTGCAGCGTGGCGCATCAAATGGGCTTGCGGTGCCGCGCTGCAGCACTTTCTTGTAAATAAGGCCCTTGGGACTTAATCAACAGTAGGGGATCAGATAAAGTGCAGACCGTGGGAGGGGGCTAAGAGGCAGCTGTGTGCACTGCCTGTGCTGTGCAGCTATGTTTCTGTCTGTGTGGCTCTTTTGGTTGCATGTGCATGTGTGATGTCTGTACATTAATATATGCTGGTAATGTTGTCAGTCTATGCACATAACACAGACAAGTCAGACGTGTTGGCTCCGTCAGTCCTCAATTAATTTAATAATTGGAGTGTATGTTTTTCTAAATGTGCTGTAGGTTGGTTCATTACACAAAAAACTTTCACAGCTAGTTTTGACAAGCATTATAAACATTCGGCATCTATTGATTACTGAGTCACTTCATTTAATATTTAATCGATTGGGTGCTTGGTGGATCTATTCGGGCAGTTGTAAAGAATTATTGCAAAAAGACAAAAGAAAGTTTTTTTTATAGTTTATGGACAAAAATGTTAATGTTTGAAGAAAGCAATCATTCTAAAAAATGCTTGTGCCCAATTGCTGGAAACTGTTTTAGTTCTAACCCTTTCCATAATGATAATTCTAAATTAATGTAAATATCGTTACAAACTACTAGACTGTGTCACTGACTGCACGTTAGCGCCAGCCCATTTACGTTCTTCGTGGTTAATATGGTTAATTATGCATGACCCTACAGTACTTCTAATTACGCTCATTACAAAGTTGATATTAAATGCCCCTTTTAGCAGATGTGTTTTACAGAAGCTTGAGAACGAGGGAAGTTCCTGGAGGAAGATGATACTGTCTGGAAAACAACAAACAGCAGAACTATTGTTAAAGTGTCTAAAATGATGGAAGTTGCCAGTAAATCTGCAGTCACTAATCAAATGCTCCAGATGGCATTTTCTATCTTACCAGGTGCAGGAAACAGGATTGCAGATCCATGCTTCAAATCAATTAAATTACCTTAAATCACCCGGCGCCACCCTTCAAAAGTTTACTGCAAAGCTAGCTCGCAGTTGTCAAAAGTTTGTTAGGTCATGGATCTATTAGAAATATGAACTCGCCTCTTTTATATGTGCACTCACTTAAAACAAAAGCAGTTTTGTTTACTTTTCAGCCATACATACTAGTATTACTTTGTAGCGAATCAGTGGTTTGATAAAGTGTAAGTATGTGCACAGTACGTAAAAAAGCACTTTGTACAAAAGGCTGAAAACATTGATAAATTTGGGATTTCCTGAAAGATAGCACGAACGATTAACTTCCTCCCTTATAGAGCGCCAACCGCATTGTGGCCTTTTCACAACATAGTCACCTGTTTGAAAACCAGCTTGGTATCCTGTGTTTTTTTTACATCAGAATATTGTGTGGTTAGCACAGCATAGCAGATTCCTCTACTGCTGTAATAGGCCCGCCTGAGGGGGGCCAGAAGGAACATCAAATTAATTGCTTATTTAAACAGCTGCTGAAAGGAACTACAGTAAGGAAGGTTTGTGATTCTAGGAGGTTGGGCCAACTCTCTGATCTTGCACTGGGGCTAAAATTGGTCTGTGTCTGACCCAGAAGGCATTTCAGGGTTCCTCAAGGTGGTTGTGGAATTGTTTCTGGCTTGTGGTTCAGTTTCAGCAGTGGTGGCTCCTCCACTAAGGCGGAGGATGGTCTCCCCACTGATTTTCGCAGTGTAAAATAAGGAAAATTAAAATCATAATAACTGGACGTTATTATCATTTTATTTGTTCCTGCTGCTGCATCTTGGCGGGCGGGTGGATCTGCTCTGCTAACAGAGCAGGGGAGGAGTGATTTTCACTCCCTAAGTGTGCATGAATTTTTGGCCGGCCGTCTCGGGCCGGCCAAACATTCATGCGCACTTAGCATGTTCTCCACCCAGGCTGCATTACAGCCTGGGTGGAGAACATGCCCAGGCTCCCATTCCCAGGCTGAGCGCTGAACCACAGTGCTCAGACCAATCACAATGCTACATTGAAGCATTGTGATTGACTATGGGGAGTATGGGAGCCCCGGTGCTTCCTGCTTCCTGTTTGCACAGGAGAAGCCAGGAAGAGGACGGAGAGGACAGAGGAGAGGCGGCAGCATTTATTTTTAAACCCCCCTCCTTCTCCTTCTCCTCCCCCGCTTCCTCCTTCTCCGTCTCACTGCTGCTTCCTGGGAGCAGCAGCCACTGAGTTTCAGCCCGAGGTTGCTGAGTACACACACAAGAAAGGTGTGTGTTTGGGAGAGTCACTCATTCTACATGGTAGAGGCTCCTTTAGGTAGTTGTGTAATGATGGAAGAGGCAGAAGAAAGAGGACTCAAGTTTGGTCAAGATGAGGTGTGGCTCCTGATCGTGGGGTAAAGGTACATATTCCTGGGTATTCTACATATCAACTGCTCGGACACCTTTTCTCTATGCTCTCTTTATATAAGTGCTGGCAATAGTTGCCTGGTGACAAGCCGTTTATCTAAGGTCAGATACTGTAACTGCTGTAGCTTCTCTCAGTATACAGCAACTAATTGTGTGGATCTGTAAAGCCCCCCGACCGTGGACAGAAGCTGATTCATGCTCAGAGTCTTGTTGGTAGAGTACCTCAAAGGGAGGGGTAAGAAAGTGGATTATTATTTGGGATAGGTGATTGTCCACCTTAAGGAAGAATAACACCACTAACTTGTCAGGGTGAACTTCAAAGTCACTAAATTAACCTGAGCTCAACCCCCTGGTAGCTTTGGCACAGGGCAGATAGGCTTATCTGAGGGCAATGTGTAAAGTATTTATGCAGAACTGTGAGAAAGTGAAATATTAGTTGGGAAAGATGGTAGTTCACCACAAATAATAGTGTTGCTATTATTTTTAGGTCTAGTAAATTTTTCAGTAATTTAACCCTGAACTCAACCCTTGGAAACTATCGCACAGAGCAGATAGGCTCTAACTTAAACAAAATTGTAAAGCATTTAAAAATGCCAAAACAGTAAAAAATTGAAACCACAACACAATACAAATCCCACTCCAATTTATAAAAATAGAGAATATTTTATAGAACAAGCTGCCATCAAATATCAAACATTCAATAAGGGGAGTCTTTAATTCAAAGTTTGAATTCAATTTTAGCGCAAAAACGTGCAAAGTGCCCTCTGCAGGCAACTGGTCACACTAGACCGGGACATGGGTTAGTTTTGAGGACGTTCAGAATGGTCAGAAGCGAGGCCCAGGTAGGTCCCAGCCAAAGAGTACCTTCGGATGTTAAATGTTTTCTGGAGAAATGGTGGTTGTTAACAATTCGTCTGTTGCGCAGGCTGTAAACTGGATCTGAGTCAGGGTTTGACGACGGCCGGTTGCTGAAGAGTGGGGCCAGGTGTGGTCATCACTGAAGGTGGGAAAGCTCTGAGTGGGCGAAGTCTGGCGTCAGTGCCTAGGAAGGTCATGACTTTGATTGGCTTCAGCTGGGCATCGCTCTTGGTGGAGCCCTCCACATTTGTAGTTAGAAACTTTTCTGGAAAACAGATCTCCTTGAGCAGACCAACAAGTAGGATCTGACCGCGAATCAATTTCAACAGCTTCGGCTTAATGCAAGTCCCGGTCTCCTGTCAGTTCTTCAGAAGAAAAGTTGTCAAAAAGTTTCTAAGTCCTAGTTGTTGCAGTTTGGGCAGGAGGAGTACACTCTAATACCAGCCAAATGTACCAGGACCTCAGGACAAGCACTTGGAGGTCAGACCTCACTCCAACAGAAGCTCCTTGGAGGGTTCAGAACAGGTCTAGTTGAAACTGCTCAGAGAGGCTCTTTAGGAAAGTGGACTTCTTGCAGCTTTTGTGTCCAAGTAGGTTAGCAAGGGATCAGGCAACTGAACCTTGGTGCCCATTTTGTTGTCTTTGGTGCAAGTGGGAGCAGGTTCAGCCCATAGGATTCTCCTCACAGGTCAAATTAAAAGGTGTAGTCCTTCTTCTGTCTTTCAGAGGTGTTCTGAAGAAGATGCCCAGGGGTGCCACTCTTATACTTGGCATTAGCCTGCGGTAGGGGGTGACTCCTGACCCCTTTATAACCAATAGGGAAAGTGTTCCCATGGGTAACCCTGTCCACCTTTGCAGCAGTTTCTGTATGCCCTACTGCAAACAATCCCACAGTGCCTCTCCTTTCCTAAAACCATGATAGCAGAACATTTCTTTCCTTGTGCAGAGCTCATGTGCCCACCCTAGAGGTGTGGCCAGGGAAAGGAGCAAACCCTCCGCTCTGGTCACTCAAAACCGGTTCTGGGGGCAATTTCTCTCCCACTGGGATTTGTGCCTGGGTGGCTAGAAGGACTATAGAGGGGTTAGGCCCAGGTGAGAGCTACATCTGCCTGCGTCAGGGCAGGCCCCTCTGAAGATAAGTAAATTCCTGGGAACTGTCCAGATGGTCATCCTGTCAGAGGAGCAGGACAGCTTCCCAAACCCAAACCTTTGTCTCAGCTCTGGGAGCTCCTTCCCAAGTACTCAAGGAGGTATTCAGGTCCTGGGTGGTAATTGCTCAGATAAATTGGTTTCTAGAGGCTTTAGGTATGCTAACGGTAACTTTTCAAAAGTACAGTTTGTAAAATATTTGTCACAAACATGACTTTAGTAATGAATTCAATTTGCAGTAAATATTTTAAAATGTTTAAAACATACACTTTTACCGGTTCCTAGGGAGAGATAACATTATTTCAACTTAACATTAACTTTCAATGCTTTCCTATGGAACAGATGCAGAGAAAATATCTTTATAGTCTTATTCGCTGTAATAACATTTTATTTCAACTTTGACATGTCCTACTCTTAAATTCTATACACCTTGCGTTATGGGCACTTAATGCTAACTTAGTGATGTCTTATTAATATTTAAAAGGGGAGGTTAATTCGGACAAAAGGAGTTTTTTGACAGGTCCAATTCGCAGTTTAAACTTGCACACCTATGCTACTGGTGGCAGACCTACAGTCATGTTTTGCATTGCCACTCTAGTGTTGGCACAATATGTGCTGAAGTTCACTCACTTACAGGGCCTGGGTACACCTTGTATAAACAATTTTGACAAGTTTTATGGATCGGTGCACATGCACATGGGTCTGGTTAGCAGAGTTCCAGTGCACAGAGTCAGAAAAATAGCAGCATCCATCCACAAAATGGGGGTGAATAAGCCAAAAAGAGCCATTATTCTTCCAGTACCAAAACAGTAAAAAAGTTGACATTCCCCCAAACAAAAATCTGATATCAGATTAGAATAATAAAGTAAAATTTCATAAATAAGTCAAAATGCCATCAAAATGACAGCAACCCAATAAAGGGAACATGAAATAGGATTTATTTACAGTTCAAATAGTGGCAAAAAAAATTAGGAACTAAGAATGGTCCATAGAAGCAGTAGGCCAGGACCTAAGTGTAATTTCACGACAACAGCGATGGAGCACTTGCCGGATAGACCACAGGGGTTCATCCAGGTCAAATGTTTTACCTTCTGACTTTTCATGGAGCTCAAAATCCTCCAGCGGGGCAAAACTGAAGATGTATCGGAGGAAATCAGGCACCTTTGTCGCAACAACCCTCTCATGGCTTCAGAAGTGTTCAAAGTCCAAAAATGTTCTAAGTGGTAGCATTCTAGTGTTTCGGGAGCTATAACTCTGGGTCACTTTTAAGTCTCTTCGGACCTCAGGGACATCACTTAAGGGGAAGCACTCACTCTAGTATAGGCCACCAGTAAGGTCCAGTCAGTGCAGATCCAGTTCATACTGTTCAACTGATCCTTTCCCAAGACTCACAGGTCGGTGTGCAGCAACGCCTGGCCCTCATTGTTTTAAATACCTTCTTTCAAATGGCTTTGCTTTTTTGATGAAATGTATTAGTTTTTTTAATATGAATTATAATCTGCTTTTAATAAAAATTTTAAGTTTGCCTTTTGCAGGGGGCGGGCGGTTTCCCTAACCAGTATTAGGGGCTTTCAGTGTGGAGCTAAAAAGATTTTTAAAACAGTTGTATATCTTTGAAATTCTTTTAAAAAGTGTAGCACAGCGCCATTAGTGTCTGTTTATATGCAATACCTGCCGCTTAGCCCTTCTCTAGTCTTTCTCTTCGACTAGACGTGGTTAGATAGAGGCTTCATTGTTGTCCACTCTCTAGTTGTTGCTGGGTAGACGAGCCTCTATTCGGGGGAGGCTTCCTATTTAATTATAGCCGCGGCGTGGACGCGCTGCCAACCCGACTCTCAGGTCGGTGTATAGCGACGCCTGACCCGCTTTGTTTTAAATACCTTCTTTAAATGCCTTTGCTTTTTTGAAGAAATTAATTTGCTTCTTGAATTTGAATGATAATCTGCTTTTAATTGAAATTCTAAGGTTGCCTGTTGTGGGGGGTAGGCAGTTTACTAAATAGTATTCGGGGCTCTCAGTATGGGGCTAACAACATTTTTAAAACATTTTTACATCTTCTAAATTCTTTTAGAAACTGCATCACAGCGTCATTAGTGACTGTTTATAGGCAGTACCTGCTGCTTAGATCTCCTCTAGTTTTTCTTGGACTAGACGTGGTTAGCTAGAGGCTTCATTGTTGTACACTCTCTACTTGTTGCTGGGTAGACGAGCCTCTCTTTGGGGAAGGCTTCCTATTTATTTATGGCTGCCGCGCAGACATGCTGCCAACATGACTCTCAGGTCAGTGTGTAGCGACGCCTTACCCGCTTTGTTTTAAATACCTTCCTTAAATGTCTTTGCTTTTTTGGTTAAATTAATTAGTTTTTTTAATTTTAATTATAATCTACTTTTAATTAAAATTTTAGTGTTGTCTATTGTGGGGGGCGGGCGATTTACCTAAAGGGTATTAGAGGATCTCAGTGTGGGCTAAAACAATTTTTAAACATGTTTATATCTTTGAGATTCTTTTAAAAAGTGTAGCAGGGTATCATTGTGCCTGTTTATAGGCAGTGCCTGCTGCTTTGCCCTTCTCTAGTTTTTCTTTGACTAAACATGGTTAGCTAGAGGCATCATTGTTAGACGTACTCTAGTTGTTGCTGGGTAGACAAGCCTC
Source organism: Calotriton arnoldi (assembly GCA_963921515.1). Taxonomy (NCBI): domain Eukaryota; kingdom Metazoa; phylum Chordata; class Amphibia; order Caudata; family Salamandridae; genus Calotriton; species Calotriton arnoldi. Next base: position 470,829 of record CAWUFW010002467.1, on the reverse strand, counting down.
GCTTTCAGAGAGACTCCCTATTTAATTATGGCAATAGCGTGAACGTGCTGCGGGCGTGCTTCTGGCGCACTAATGGCTAGCCCATCTGTTCCCGTCTGCATCCCAGTAGCAGCCAGCGCCAACCACTATGCCGGTTTGAAGAGTGAAAGCAGGGCCACGGGGAATAACAACTCTAGGCATGTCTATCCTGCTGAGGTACTCCTAAAATTGAGAAACTCCAAAGCATGCATATCCAAATTGGCTGTGAAAGACTGTTGGGTGTCAATTTTGCGTGCACTTTGTAGAAAGACTTTGAGCCTACAAGGTTCTAGCACAGAGGATGGGGAACCGAATGGTCTCATGGGCCAGCAGCTTAAAGCACCACTTATCAATATACACTCTCTGCATAAACACACCGTAGTCATTTATGACCCCCTAAGTGACTCTCAGCCGGATATATTTTTTATGACTGAGACCTGGTTGAAGGATGACTCCAACCCTAACTTACAACTAGCTCTCCCGTTTTCAAACTCTTGCATTCGTGCTTATTGGAAAGATAAATGAGGAGTGGGGATTGCAATTGCTGTTACAAAATATCCTAAATGTTCAACATTTCAGGTGGAGGAGTTCATTGATGCAGAAGACTTGGGCTTCTCTTTCTGACCATCCGTCCAACACTCCCTGTCAGAGGTGCTGATATATTGCCCCCCAAGTGTACGCAGAGGACTTTATCACCTCTCTAAATCAGGCACTTGCACCTAAGATCATTAATTATGCTAATTTTATGATATTAGGAGATTTCAACCTACAAACAGACATGGCCAAAGGATCTCTGGTGAGATGCATTTTGGAAACATTAACAGCCTTGAATCTCTCTTTGATTCCTTCTGGTCCGACTCATGAGGCTGGACACATGATTGATCTAATAGTTTCCAAAACTCCCATCACTCTGGAAGCCCCCAAGAGTGTGGTATGGTCTGGCCACTTCATCTTACCATTCTCTTTGCCACTCCCCAACCATAGACCAGAGTCTAGTAAAGCATCAAGTGGCCCTACCAGTGCCTGGAACTAAATTGATATACCAAAGTTAAAGGTTTATTTAGCCACCACATTGCCTTATCTCTCGGGTGATGTAACTGTAGATAACAAGAAAACAAATGAGAGAGCAAGGAATAAATAGTGGAACCGTCCCTGTCCGTAGGTATGTATTATATAAACAACTTGGACAAACCCAATATAGATGACTCTGTAATGCTTATAGTGCCAGGCACCACATTGGTTTGTTAGAAGAACCCTCACCCACCAACCTAGTTGGTGGCATGCTTCATCATCGGGTTCCCACCTGAGTAGCCGAATGCTACCCAGCTGTGCTGCGATGCCTGATTACAGCGGAGCAGGATTTTTTTGTTGTGTGGTGGTGTGTAGTGAAGTGGTGAAATTTAAAAATATCTCTGGGATTTCCTACTGACCAATTTTTTATTCCCAGCGGCCCAGGATATGCTAAAAACAGAGATGAGGATAATCCATGAAGATTAATAATTGGTCTTCATTATCCTGCTGGTCAACATGTTTCAGCCTCTTTTAAAAAAAATGTGAGGCTTTCTTCAGGACCACATTAAAGTGAAAAAAGTGAAGTAAAAAAGTGCAGGTGGCAAAAATTACTCCACGTGTATATATTTGCAGCACACTCGCTAAGGTGTGCTGTGCATGCTGTTGTTAGACCATACTTACGGACCCACTGCTAGGTTTTGACCTGTAAGATGTTAGGGGAGAGGATGTAGCCTTACGGCTAGAGCGGTCGACGTCGAAGCTGGGGAACCAGGTTTGAGTCTCGGCAACGACGCTCAACATCCTGTGATTCTGGGCAAATCACTTAATCTCCCCGTGCCTAACAAAAATATGAAGGTGTCCTTGTGTAACGAAACTGGTGCTATGTAAAGCGCTCTGATACCCGATATCTTCGGGTCTAGTTCGCTCTATATATAACCCTAAATTTCTTTTTTTTTAAAGATAGAAATGACAGGTAAAGGACAAACAACAAACAGTTAAAAACATAATTAGTGTCGTTTTTTAGACAAACACTTGCCCTTGTATGTGGCGGTCCATGGCACTTAGTGTGGAGCAGTCACGTGTGTCAGCATTCTTACTTCAAACATGCCACACACTAGCAGTACGCACCTGATCATGCATGTGCTTTTGTTGTGTACATGCATGCCTATGACTATATGGCATATTGGTGACTAGTTACTGCCTGTGTCACACTGTATGTAAAAAATGAGAGTGGCTGTGGGCGTCGTGTAGCGCGGTTATTCACGTGGACTATCAGACAATTCAGTGATAGTGCCCACCTGTGCGCAACTATAGTTATTTACGTGCGTATAAGTCACTTTTTGCCATATAAATATAATTACATTGACTACAGCTTTGGCGTCGCTTGTCAGATCCCGGGAGGAGCGTATACCTTTAGTCAAACACTGTTAGAAAAGGAAAAAGACATTAGGACCAATAAAGCAACTGTTAGCGACAGCAAGTGGTTTTAGGTAGATTTTAGAGAGGCACATAGCCCCTGTCTGGTAACGCAATTGTAATGCCTTGATGCCGGCCCCAGAGAAGAGAAAGTAAAAAGTAAAAAGACCTTACTTCATCAAGGTGGAGCGCCCGCATCCACACCTACTCCGGTCTCCTCAGGATCGCGATGATACCTGTAGTGAGGACCGGTGTATTTTTAAGGTATGTATCGCGGGAAACTGAGGGGGTGGAGATCGCTCATGAGCGTCAACGCGTATGTGGTGTGGAGGCAACCATTACTCCAAATTGATCAATGTAGCTAAGAACAGGCTATTTTTAATATTGTATCTCAGTTTTCTGATTCCTCTATATTTGCCCCACCATGTGTTACAGATGCAAACCTGTGTATCAAACCGTAGTTTAGGGTCTAATTCTCTCTAATTCTATACCGTCTGGAGTATGCCAACACTCTTTAACTTGGCCTCCCTGATTACTAGACACACCGCCTCCAAGTGGTCCAGAGAACTGCGGTACATCTATTGTTTAAACTCCCTAAAGAATCTCCAGTAGCAGTCTTTGATAAGAAACTGCACTGGCTCCCTGTCAAAAAGGGTCACCTTCAAAGCTTAAATGGTAGCGCATCGTGCGGTACATGAGACTGGAAATACCTAAACTCAAGGATCCGCATGTACTGTATCCCCCAGACTATTTTGCTCTACCAATGCTCGATTTCTGATTGTTCCGCCATTCAAGAACAAAAGGCAAGGGGGCTCCTCATTCTTCTTTCTGGTAGCCTCTCTTTGGAATCAGCTCCCTCTCCAACTAAGAAATGCTATGAATGAGATTGCTTTTTAGGACATTTTTAAAATCTCACCTATTCAGCGATTAATGCTTTCACCCATCTGATATGCTGTGTGCTTTAAAAATACAATCATTCATTCATTTCAGGAAAACGGCTACTTGCAGCATGTTGTGTTCCTGTAGCCACATAGAGGTCTTCCAACTGACCCTTGGAGTCCACTTGCTTGTCCTGAGTACAAGAGGGTACATATCCAGTCCTTCAGTGCTCCTGTCAGGTCACAGTCAGCAGGTCCAGTCCTAGTCTGTTCTTCAGCAGGTCCAGAAAATATTATCAGAAGGGTGTCATACATTTATTGTTGGCACCAACTAATTTGTGGGGGTTATGCCTTGCTTCTCCCTACCTAATGGGGTAATAGTTCTCAAGGACAACCCTACCCACTTTGGCTGTAGTTCCCGTTTGCCTTACTGCAAACAATCCCGCGAGGCCCCTTACTCCTACAGTCCAAGCAGGAAAAATCTTTCCTCTCTTGTGCAGAGATCTTGTGTCTAACCAGAGTGTGGTCAGGGAAGTGAGCATTTCTCTCCACTGTGTCCACTCCAAACCAGCTCTGGGGATAGCTTCCCTCCCAATAATGTTGGTGCCAGCCTAGGTACTGTGAGATTTTTCAGGCTGTCCCTTATACTAAACTATGAATAGACAGGTTTCTCCTCATTCCCTTCCAAGTTAATGAGGTTCCCGGCTCATTCTAACCATCCTCACTGAGCTGATGGGGATCAAATGCACCACACCCAGTCCATCATATCACCAGGCCAAAGCCATTGTTCTGCTCTGGGAGGAGTTTGCAGACCTTGCTCAGGTCAAACACTTGCCGGACAGTTGCTGGAGAGATAATGCAACACATGTTCCAATTTTAAATATCTGACAACATACCTTATAGGTAACAAGGAGGACTTGGGGTGAGTGATTGATATTTAAGAGAAATATTTCCCAGGGACCACTGCCTGCCCTTAAAAAATGAAACGAAAGCGTTTCATTTCTTTTTTTTTTTAATGCATCCCGTTTTCCTTTAAGGAAAACGGGCTGCATTTAAAAAAAAAATGCTGCTTTATTTAAAAGCAGTCCCAGACATGGTGGTCTGCTGAGCCCAGCAGGCCACCATCCCTGGGAGGGCCAGCCATTACAAATGGGGTCGCAAAATGCGAGTGGCTCATTAATATTCATGAGCCTTGTATTTTGCGACCCCATTGGGAATCGCAAACAGTGTCCAAGACACTGTTGTACATGCCAAATAGCGAGTCACAAATTGCGAGTCGCAAAAGCGACGCAATTTGCGAGTCTCTATTTGGCAGGTCGTACATCTGGCCCCTAGTATTTATAAATATCTGGGTTTAGTAATTTTCTTGGGTAGCGGCTTAGTTCTCACTCAAATATCTATCCATATTGCCAGAATGGGTCAATAGCCAAGGCTAAATCTTGATGTTTCCTTGTTGGGTTTTGGGGACTTTCCTGTAGGATGTAATATGCCTAGCCACACTAGCAGGGTGTTGTTTGTGTTGGAAGAAGTGAGGGAAATATAATAGATAACTAGTAGTTTTGGAAATATCAATTGCATTTCTCATCATTTTCAGCTTCCAAATATGTCAGTGTATAAGAAAAAACATGTCATCTGAATCACGATTCAGAACTGTGCAAATACCCACTATTATTAAACTCATTATTTTAAGCACATTTGAAAAAATGTGTAGCTTTTATTCCTGCCCACTTTTCATTCATTAGACTACCATATAATAGGATGAACAATTGGTATTTAATGAAAAATGCTTATCAGCTACAGTTCAGTTATTGGCCCTGGGTAACACATGTTTTTGGACAACCAACACATATATAAATGTCTGCAACCAAAAGAGTCTGATCTAAACAATGGTATCATATTTTCATAAATCAGTCATAAGTACACAAAATTACAAAAGAAAATGTCAGCTGTTTCTACTTTTTCCTACGTCTTTTCAATATTTTTACATTTCACTGACTAATTACATTGGCAAAATCATGCGCGATCTACACAAATTAACTTTATCTTCCTTTCAGAAATGTATACCGTTCTGGGTTCACATCTGTTCCCACAACAAACTAAAAATAGGTGGAAACTGCAAAAAAAATTAAAAAATCAATTATTACTTACAAAAATGCAAGCACTGTGGTAAAACATTATTTGCCTGTTACTGAAAACTGGGAAGAGGACGGTCTTCGGATAGCAAACCCTTTGTTCCTGCCATTTTTAGGAAAATTCTTACACTTTTCTGCACAGCACTTTTTTACCGTTTTTCAAAGATTACCCTAAATATTTGCTACATTTCTCAATGAAGAGGTTAAGAAGACACTTGATGCTTTTGATATGTTTTGGTATGCAGATATGTACAGCGCACTGTCACGCGGGAGGGTATCTTGGCGCTGAGCAGGTGTGAGTCTAGGCACATCTAGAGTCTAGTGAGACTACACGAAAAGCTAGGGCTTCTGCTTTTTGTGTAATTCCTGAAGTGAGCAAGATGCTCTTATGTGTAGCAGCAGGTTGTTCCAAACTTTGGGAGCTTAGGGGGTTGAGAGTGATATGGGCTGTACCGGCATAAATGGTGTTCCCGTAGCCCAGCTTGCTTGAATCCAGGGTGTTCATGATGGTTTTCCAGGTGCTGCTTGGGAACCATTTGTAAATCTTCCTTAGCATTTTCAGGGTATGGAAGCATGAGGCAGTGACGGCATTGACTTGGGCAGTCATGCCAACTTTGCTATATTGGAGGGCGATATAGTTTTCCACTCTACATTATGTTTGCAATGCAGAATTGCAGTCAAATTCTGGCAACTGATGCATGGCAGAGCTTTTTCTCATCTGTGGCTCATTAACAGTAAGTTGGCAAGCACATGCAAGATTTGCCATCCTCTGGCACAATTTTCAGTCACTTGGAAGACACCTGGTGAGATTTCTCCAATGTGGGTAGTCGCTGGAGGTAGCAAATGTTTTTGATCATAAAGTTGCCATTCGAGTAGAAAATATACTTGAGCGGCAGCAAAATCAACTCTAGAAACTGCACCTTCTGGCGTGCTACGTCATGATTTTTCAGTGCGGACAAGGTACTGGCGCCACATCACGGTGCGAGCAGTGTGGCGTGTCTATATCCGCCCGTTCGTGGAATTCTTCAGAATCTTGCCGAATTCTTTTGTAACCCCGCAGAATTTTGCAGAGTGAAACTCTGAGTTCCTCCGAGGCCTACTTTGCTATTGATGATGATTCCGAGGTTCTTGGTGTGGTTAGTGAGGGGTGTCGCTCCTAGATCTGTGGCCACCAGGTGGAGACCTATGGCAATGTGCTTTTACCGAGATCATGATTTCGGTCTTATCAGTGTTCAGCTTTAGACAGCTGGTCTTTGGCTAGTCGGCGATTTCAGTCAGGCAGACATTAAACCTGATCCTGGTGCTGGGCGTCTTTGCCATAAGGGAGCAAATGAGTTGAGTGTCATTGGTGTAAGAGATGATGTTGATATCATGAGAGTGGATGATGCTGGGTGGAGGGATCCTGGATGCATTGAAAAGGGATGGGCTTGGGGAGGATCATTGCAAAACTCTGAAGATGAGGTCAGGGGGGTCCCAGGTGTACAGTGCCAGGCTGACTGACTGGGTTCTTAGAGTCAGGAAAGACCAGGTCCTACAGAGTGCATGTCTTTAGATTCCAATGCCATGTAGGTATATGAGAATGGGGTGAGAGACTGGGTCAAATGCTGAGGAGAGTTACAGGAGGATGAGGTCTGCCATGTCTCCTTTGTCCAGAGTCATGTCGATGTCATCCATGGCAGTGATGAGGGCAGTTTCCAAGCTGTGCAGACAGAGTGGTGTCAAGTAGTTGGTGGTCATTGAGGTATTTGTTGATGTGTCTGTTGATTTTCTCAAAAATCTTGTCCAGGAATGGTAGAAGGTTGATCGGTCTGCAGTTGGCCAGCACTGAAGGGTCCGTAGATGGTTTCTTTAGCAATGGGAGGGCATGTCCATGTTTACAAGCATTGGCATGGTCATGGAAGTGATAGAGGCATTCAGATTGAGTTTTAGCATGGTACTGATGGGTTGCAGTCCTCTGGAGTAGGCATAATGGGGGCAGTGGTCCAATGGGGCCCCTGAGAGGATAGATTTCATGGTGGCGGCAGTTTCTCCTGGGGTGATGATAGGCCATGGGGTTAGCATTGGTTCTATGGATAAGATCGGGAGGCATTTGATGAGGTCTGTCAGGTTTGGTTGTGGTGTGAAGTTGCTGTAAATGGCAGTAATTTTGTTGCTGAAAAATTGAGATCGATTGTTGCAGAGGTCCTGTGAGGGGGTCATTGAGTTGGAGGTAGCCCATGGTGAGGTGAAATCTTTCACAATGGTGAAGATTTATTTGATTCTGTCGGGGCTAGCATCGATGTGGTCTACTAGAGCAGTGGTTTTGGTGGTCTGGATCATTTGGTTGGTAACGTCTTAGAGTGGATTTGAATGTACCCCTGTCTGCACTGGCCTGTCTCATTCTCCATTTGTGCTCCAGTTGTTTGAAGTGGCATTTCCTCAGCCTGAGTTCCTCCATATACCAACAAGCTTGGGGTCTGGATCGTGTTTTATTGTTTTGTTTGATGGAGGCCAGGGAGTAGGCACAAGAGGTGATCCAATTGTTGAAATTCTTGATGGCTTTGAGAAGGCTGTTGCTGTTCGGGTCAGTGGGTGTTGAGAGCGGTGTTCCAGTCCTTGTCAGTGATGCTGTTTCAATTTTGGATAGTCTGACAGTGGTGTGCATGCATTGTACCGGAACAGGGATTCTGAACTTGACAAGACTGTGGTCTGTCCAGGGAAGAGGTGTGGGTTTGTCGACTCAGATGTTGTAATGTTGCACATAATAGTCAAGTAAATTGTGCATCTTTAATTAAATATGCCATATTAATTAAATACAATATATATTGATATTTTGCAGCTCATTTATTATTTAACACACATTGAGAGGTGGATTACGATGTTGGAGGGACTGGAGTCCGGCCGAAATTGGCCTGGAATGGTAACCGAACAACCTCCTGTTGTCGGTTACAGCCCAGGAATTAGGATGCGACCAAACCATGTTCGGTCTCATGCCTATACTTACAATGGGAGCATGCATTCCGAATGGACATTGTAAGGGGCAGAAGTGCAGTTCATCCCTGCACCCCGTGGCAGGCACCCCAAGGTGCCTGCCACTGGGTGCAGGGATCAACATTCGGCGGCCTTGCACTCATGGGGGCCCTGTTGGGGGCCCCCAAAGCTGTTTCGCTCTGCCTTTTTGTGCTGGAAAGGCCGGCACAAAAAGGCTGTGGGAAACTGCCATCGTAATCCCTCGGCTGGAAAGAGGCGGCCAGAGGATTACTGTGGGCTTTCCAAATGGCCGACGGGCTCTCTGAGCCCTTTGTAAGCCATTCAGAAGACTGATTTGGATTCCCTTCCGACAGAGCCCATTGAAATGGGTCAGTCGGAAGGGAATCTGAATCGGTGATTACGATGCGGGCAGGAGGGCTCTGACCGACGGTCGGAGCCCTTCCTGCCCGCATCTTAATCGGGCCCTAAGTGTGTGTTATAGGTGTCACCATATGAAATTGTTTTCATCCTTTTTACTAAAAATATATATTTTTGATTATGCTGGTGATCATGGATTAATTCATACCACGATCTGTTACTGCATTGTGGCAAGTATGTATGGGAATTATTTGCCCTCTGACAAAGAATCACATCAAAAAAATTCCAATTGCCCTAGGCTAACAGCAATGTTGTGGCTACTGTACAATGGGTTGAGTACTACATTTCACGGTCTTTTCATTTTTCTTTGGATCATCTAGTTATTCCTGCTGAATGACCTGCTGCACATCACCAGCCGGAGGGACACCAGCAATGACATCACAACCACCGCAGGCATCCGAAGTCCCCAGTCATCCAAGCTACCCCTCCAACCACCATCACCACCCCTGTGGACTCTGCCATCTACCAGAAAATCATGCAGGACCTGGAGGAGATTAGGCATGGCAGAAAGAACTGTTGCGCCGGGTGCAGGATGTGGAGGCCTATATTTTATGAGGCATGGAACTTGTTGGAAGTGATGGTGAGAAGGAAAGTTGAGGACAGGGTCTTTTTTTGGGGGGTTGGGCTTAGGTGAGGGGGTGAGTCTTGTGGGAGTAAAGGCTGAAGAGAACAGTTGGCTACAGGGTGTTTTTGGGGTACGTTTGGGTTTGAGTGTGGAGGTGGGCCTGTTTGGAAGGAGAGACTGGGGCTTTTATAAGTATTTGTTAGACTAAATCAATGGGATTTTATTTATGATCATAAATATATGTCTTTGCATTACTGTTTAGAAGAATAGCACCACACTCAGTTGAAGAGAAAGCGCGCCCAACACAGTGATGACAGAAGCTGTTCCTCTCCATGCCTGTCCCATCACAAACTAATAATCCTACTGTGTCTATTACCTTCCCCTTTCAAGTTTTTAATATTTTCCTACCCAGTCTCATTTTCCATGTATTGTAAACTACGCTACTTACCTTATCTTATCCAGCCCAGAACACGACCGCAAACTGTGTTCTAAAACAGAATATGACCTCCCAACCCTCCTACCCTTGCTTGATGAGGTTGAGCAGAACCCACCCTCCCAATGTCAGTAATATATGTATACTACTTAACTGTGCCCGCCCTACCCTCTGTAACTACTGACTGTTAATTGGGTCAGTCAACATACACCAAAAATAACAATCCTTCCTTGAAATTGAAATTTGTACTTGTAAAGCGCACTTATACCCCCAAAGGGGTGTCCTGGCGCTGTACGCATACCGCTGTGGAACCCTTCCTGGCTTTTCCCTGTGAAATGTCCACTCCTGGGCACCCCCAAGGTGAAGCCAGGAATCCCAGCGCTGTTGGGGCCGTTGTGGAGATTAAGCAAGCTATTGCCCAGAGTTGCAGAGTGGGACCCATGATTAGAATAGGTACCGAGGCGAGAATTATCAGGTCCGAGGAAAAATTGAGCCCAAGACCCGCTGAGGCGGGAATTGAACCCTGGTCCCGGGCCAGATCTCTGCATCAGGGTCTGCCGCTCTAACCATTGAGCCACACTTCTCCCAAGAGCTTCTTTTCGTACCTGAGTTGATAAAGCAATGGCTTAAACCTCTCCTATAATCGGTCCATATGTTAATGCAGGGTCTTGCAAACAGCCTTCTTAATGCTAGTGGTGGTGAACCAATAGCGCTAACAGGCACAACATCACAAGGATTGAATCAGAACATCTTAAATGAACCTTATAAGGTGAACTTATGCATTACAGCCACCGACTAGACTAAAAACAAATCCAAGACTGAAACTACTGTGATAAAAAAAAAACAGTTAGCAACATTGGGTCGGGTTACTTACTAAAGTAAGCATAATTAACCCCTCAATTCTAAGCATGAGTCAGTAGGACTCAGTAGAATGTAATACATGGGGTGTAGATTGTGGAAAAAGTGCACACTCATTGTCCTTGGACAATCATCATTTTATTTAAGTCTCTACACTATGATGTGCCTTTTCTGTCTAGGTAGGAGGGGTGGTGTGGGCAAATGTCAATTTTAGTACTAACTACCAGCTTTAACTGTTGGCATTGCTTTATCCACATCTGCCTCACCAAGTGAGAGATCTGTTAATGGTGTAAATTAACACGAAATTTAACTAATCACAAAGGTTTGGGGGTTTTATGAATGGATGGGAATGGGTGAATTAGAGAAATGGGAGGGATAGACAAACACAACATTCATCAAGTTGAAGAGTCCATTACATCTATTGTGGAAGAAAGATGACAGTTCAATTACCAAAAGCAAAAAGCCCTTAAGCCCCAGACTCCCAAGTAATCTAATTGATTTGTTACTAATGGTTAGAAAAATGCAAAACAGAGAGGACCCACACAGTTCAATAAAAGTTATAGTTATGAAAAGAAAAATTATATTATATAGAAATGGATGGTGCATCTGCATTCTTCTGGCATTGTCCATCTTGGGTGCAGGGTTGAACCTCAAACCTGGAGCATTCTTCTTACATATGAGAGTGCAAAAATAAAATGTCAATATTGGAGAGTCAAGGTAAGCACAATGGTGCTTGAGGAGCAAGAGGGCGTAGTCTGGTGCACTGGTGTGCTGTTACCTTGAACTGAGAAGAACCACTCTCATACCATCCAGAACAGACGACTAGTTTCATGTACCCGGCTGATCACTCTTACAATAACAACATTTTGTTGTGTGCAGTATGGTAAAGCAGACCACTTCTTTTTAAGACGCCGGAACTTGATGAGGCAACATTTAGTAAGCCTATAGGTTATCGCAGACGGTGGGACATTGCCTACTGCATCTTGACGTGGGAGGTAGGTTCACTCACCCACCATGTGTAGATAGTACCATTTTTTCTGGTCCTGAAGAATTGCCAACGATCCTTAGGACAACACTGGCAAGAAACATGTCGACCCTTTAGAGTAGGACGCAGACATCTAGACAGACAGTTTCTAGATACATGCCACTCTATAGATATTTTAATCAGGCAGTTTACCTCCCTGAATAAAATCCAATTCGAGGACTAACTGACCTGTTTTAACTCACCTGCACGACATCTACACCACCAGACCCCTTACCCCCACTGCACCAATCGGCAGGAACAAAAGATCTCCGCCAAAGAGCCCCATATTGGGTGCCCGTCGGGCATTGCAGCGCCGGCCCGATGAGGAGCAGGCCCATATGATGAAGCATGACACCTAGCTGGCTGGGTGTGTGAGGGTTCTAGTTCCGAAGAGGGGTCTCCCCCGTGCCCCCCTCTTCCCTCTTAACCTTGATTCTGTATATCTCGATACCCTTAGGAACAGCATACTAATCGTTTGTTATAAAGCAGACCACAAGTCAATCTCTTGATCAGAGTTTGCCATTTCAGGCTCTAGTCTGCATTTTCATGATCAACGCACCTCTCAAGACCACAGGGGTTGGCCCCTTTGACTCCTCTTTTTCCCCACTGAAGTAGATACCAGGCAATGGTCCTTTTTCTAGTCACTGTCAATGGTAGTTCAAGATTTATTATTTCATTCAAAAGAGATAGACCTGTTGTGTTGATAACAAAATGAAAAGAATTTGGGGATTAGTGATTTTAGTTTGGTCTTCTAAGTAAAATGACTGGTCTCAGAAGAACTTAGACATGATGGACTTACATTAACAAAAAGAAAATGATTGTGAAAGTATACTTCCCATTATGTGAAAGGCAGGCATTGATTGATGCTGAATGATGCCCCAAAACAATACATTATTACATGTAGCTTACCAGACCGTCCCATCCACCACAACATGATGAATCATTTATTCAGTAAGGTGCAAGTACGGTACCATTTCCAAGTGTCTAGTGTCTATTTGTCCCATTGGGACTCTATGGAATGTTCAGGGAGGCAGGCAACAAAATGAGAAAATGAACAAAAACCACAACACTGTACTACAATCAGCCATAAGCACAAATAAATACATTAGGAAAAGGAAAGAATGAACAAAAATGCCATAGGCCTCTTCTATCAATGTTCCTAGGAAATGGCTTTTAAAAGTGGAATAAAGGGATTGAAGCACACACTGACTGTACAAAATGGTGAAAGTTAGCTCATCCACTACATAGTCACCAAAGAAGGGGGCATGGAAGACAAAGACAAAATGGCCACCATGACCACAAACACACACACAAAAACTGGCTACACAAAATGGTCACCACCGCACAGCCAGCAAGGAAGAGTCATGTAGAAGAATGAACACAGGGCAGTCTATGGCAAACACACACACACACACTGGCTACACAAAATGGCCACTGCTGCATGGCGAGGAAGGAAAGAGGCATGAAGAAAAAGAAGACAGTTGCCATGTCCTGCTTGGAGCACCTACCCCTCTCAGAAAAAAGCATCTTGCAGTGTTACAGGGAAATGATTGCAAAGATATTATTAGCAACAGGCACATGTAACCTCCTTTTTGCATTTAATCCACAGCCATCCACAACCTCCACACCATAAAAAATAAAAAGGTAACAAAAAATACTGGTGGATGCCCTCCCTCAAACATCAAACTTTTTCCAAGGTGCTACATTGAAATGACTTGATTTCTCCCAAAAAGTTAATATTCTGGTGTAGATGCAGCAAGGATTGCAGACAAAGAAACAGAGTGATATTTTCCCTTCAAAATCCAAATCAAAAGTGACAAACGGTTGGACAAAGCAGAGGGAAGTGTCTTCAGGACAGGAAAAGGGAGATGTTGCTATATGTACATATCTATACCACTTCCTTCCTGGTTAAAAAAAAGTGCCATTGCTGCTAAAAAAAATACCCAAACGCTCCATTCGGGTAAAATATCAACTCAAAAATACATTTTGAGTTGATTTTCCGCAGCTCGAGTAAAAAAATCTACTTGAAATTCTGACCGGAGAACACCTGTGTTAAAGTACTGCCATCCACGTTCAAAATGACCAATGAACATACTGATCACATTAAAAAAAACATGAACATGACAATTCGCACTCTTGTGGTGTTTCGTTGCTTCTCGTGGTCAGATTTTCCCCGAACGGTAGAATCGGGTATTTGATGTGGCGTCATGGCGTTACAATAGATAATTCTGCATCAAGAATAATGTGCAATTACCAAATTAATCTAATAACTCCAGAACAATTAAAATGATGCCCAGGTCTACACTTTTCAACCATATACTAGGGCTTTCTAGGTAAGTTAAATATGCTAATTAGGGGTATGCCAATTTCATCAGCTTGAAAGGTGGAGCACAAGCACTTTACCATTGGTTATCAGGAAGAAAGTGCACAGAGTACTACAACACTACGATAATTCTTGTCAATCCATGTTCATGCAGATCTATCTGTTAATTAGATGTAGAAGAAGATAATTGTTGTTTTGCCTTGTTATTGCAGATAGCTCAATTTGCCAATCAGGGCCATCCAGAACTTCAGTTTTATGCACCCTGTGGCATGCCTATAGAGTGCCCAAAAACTGTGATTTGTGGCCATACACCCCAGATCCTTTTGGAAGCTGAAATTTGTTATAAGACAGCATGTCATGTAATGTAAATTCATGCACTTTATCTCAATATGCATTAACACGTTCTCAAAAATCTACAAACTCTACAAAATGCAGTGGCCTGCCTCCTCCTCAGGATTCCAAAACACCAATCGATGTCTAAACATATGAAGAAGCTTCACTGGTTGCCTATCAGGCACAGAATTACTTTCAAAGCTCTTTCTATTACCTACAAGGCTTTACATGATCAAGGACCCACATTCCTGAAAAACGGTATCAATTGGTATACTCCCAACAGGCCACTAAGGTCTTCCACAGACAAATCCGTGATTCTGCCTATATTCAAACTCGCATCCTGGGGAGGTTGCAGATTTGTGCTGGGTGCCTCCACCGCCTGGAACAAGCTTCTGCTCCACATCAAATCCTCCACAAATCTTCTGACTTTTAGAAAATCTCTCAAGATCTGGTTACTCAACTCGTTTTAAGTCTTTTCTTTCTAGTCACTCAGTAGCCAGTGCCAAGATACCCTCGGGTATTCGAGCATTTAATAAGTCCATTTAACATAACATAACATCCTTGAGGGCTATTTTAAGAAAGAACCTGTAAGAGACTCGGTTATTGGTTGAGAAGGTGGAAACCCCATTTGGCAACAACCACAATTCTTGTCAGGATAAACCACAAGTGTCAGTAAATTAACCTGTGCCAAACCATCTGTTAGCTTGGCACATTATCATCTGGCTTAACTTAGAGGCAATGTGTAAAGTATTTATGCAGCACACAAACATCAATAGAGTAAAAACACGACACATGAAAAATAACACACCACTTTAGAAAAATAGAGTAAAATGTAATTTAAAAAAATGACAACAAAATGATGAAAATCTAATCAGTAGGACCGGAGTTATGCAGCTTCTGTGATTTTAGGGAAAGTAGTGCTAAGAAGCAAATAGCGCCAATTACAGATATCTGGACCAAGACAAAGTCACAAGTTCAGGTGACTGCACTGGAGGGCATGTTTGGCCCTCTGAGAATTGTACTTTATGTCCTTGATATGAGGTATTGCATCATACTGTGTCGGCTCCGATAAGGAGCTGAAAGGTCCTACATTGAGATGCACTGCATCCCTTCCGATGAGGCCATTGATCAGAAGCATCACATTGAATTGTGATGTGTGGGTTCCGATGAGGCTGCTGATCAGGAGATGCGAGTGGATGCGATGCAAGGTCCCGCATTGAGTTGCATTGCTCTGTGTCGGTTCCGATGAGGCGGACAATCAGGATCTGCAAGGGGCTGCAATGTGGAGTCCTGCATCAAGTTGCGTCGTGCTGCATCGGATCTGGTGGAACTCACAGTTAGGCAGGGAGGAGTGAACTCTGATGCCAGCCAAGGGTCCAGGGTCACTTGAGGATCAGGACTCAATCCAAGCAGAGACCAGCAGGTCCAGTTGTAAGTCCAGGCAGGTCCAGTTGCAGCAAGTCAGCTGGCCAGTTGCTGGGAGGCCTCTGGATCTTGCTGTGACCCAGTATCTCAAAATGGTAAGTCAGCCAACTGACCCTTGGAGTCACTCAGGTTAGCCTGGGATGAAGGTTAAGCTGGTCCAGTCTTTCTTCTCAAAGAGCAAGGCATTCCTCAATCAGCGGGACAGTGTTCTCGTAGATGCAGGGCAGGCCTCTGGTGGCAGGCCAGTCTGTCTTCTGTAATGTCCACAGGTCCAGGAGATTATTCTGAAAGGGTTCTGAGGATCCAATATTTATACCAGGTTCCAGTCATTGTGTGTGGGGAGACACCCTGTCCCCCCAAATTTGGCACTGGAAAGGTCTTCTTTTTCCCAGTCAATGGCTCCTTGGCATCTGGGGTGACAAAAGATTGATGTCAGGTTCCTTTGTGTGTGTGTGGGAGGCAAACCCTTTGAAGTGCAAGTGGGGCAGGCACAGCTCCGCTACCAGCCATCCTGTCAGAATGGCCCATCCTGCCCAAACCTAGTCACCTTTGTGTCACTGTCTGGGAAGAATACACAAACCCCAACAGCAGAGCCATTTACAGTCTTGTGACCCAGGACACTAGCAGAAGGCACACCTTGTTAGGACAATAAAAAGCCAACTTTCTAAATGTGGCATTTTCAGAATTGTGAATTAAAATCTGACTTTACCATTAAAGACAATTTTAAACCACAGCTCATTTGCAACTAAACAGCATATTTCCACCTGCTTCCAATCCAAAGTTAGCCCATATTAAATGTAATAAGTTAACCCAGTATTAATCAATGGGAGAGGTAGGCCTTACACCGGTGAAAAACGACTGTAGGATTTTTTAACTGCCATGATATGTAAAACGTAATCTCACATGTCCTACATTTTAAATACTGTGTACCCTGTTTATGAGCATTTAGGGCGTACTTTAAGGGTGACTTGTAAGTATTAGCAAGGAAGATTTACACCTGGCAAAAAGGTTTCTTCTTCCATTTTGAAATGGCAGTTTAAAGCTGTACTACAAGCTACAGTGGTGGGCCTGAGCCATTTTTTAAAAGGCTGCTTTAGTGGGTGGCACAAGGAGTGCTGCAGGGCCACTGTTAGCATTTTAATTTACAGGACAATATAGTGCCATTCACTAGGGACATATATGTAAATTAAAAGTGCTAATCGGTTAGATGTCAATGGTCCCATGTTTTAGGGAGAGAGCAAACACACTTTACCTACTGCTTAGCTGGAAAAAGTGCACAGAGTCCTAATTCTACAAAACAGTTTCAGCAACAGAAGGCAAAAAATCTGGGGGAGACCCTCCAAAAAGAGCCATGTTCAACAACACCTATTTTGGACAAACGTCTAAATCAGAAATATAGAAGATGCTATACTCAATAAAAGCTTAATTACCATTTTAAAACCTCCTTTTGTTCTTACTAGATTTCTAATTGCATTGATTTAAAATTGCATATGTATATTTTCAGCATAGCAGGTTCAATTCAAATTTTATTGTTTGATTACTAAAAACCATAACAAAATGTTAAAGCCGTGTAACTCATGTGTACATATATAAAAGTTTAAAAAGAAAGAAAAAAAGGACCCAGGTTAGTGCAAAAACAGTGCAATAATCTTGCGATAAAAATGGGTTAAAATTAAAAATTGTCCGAATATTCGTTTGTCTTTATGGTTCAAGGTCGTTGGATAACATAACAGTCACGGGGTAGTTTTAAGAAAGTCTAAAAAAAGGGACAAATAAATGTGACAGCTAGTATTAAAATACTGAAGGCAGTATTCAGGTAGGCCAAGCTGTAGGGGCCGGTTGCTGCTAAAAAATGTATTACAAAGAGGTGGTAAGGCCAACCGGCGGAAGATTTGCTGCCTTCTCTTTCCCCAGCATCTTAGCAGCTCTGATGACAAATTTGGTGAACCGAATGTTCAGCTTTATATTTTCTGGGTTCATAGCCGCTATTATGGCCTGACGACATGTACGAGCACCTAGGTTGTTCCACTCCTCTCGCAATAAAGTCCTTCTGTCGTTAAGCAGAGCTGGGCATGTGCAGGCTATATGCTCCATGCTTTCGGAGTGGTAGCCGCATTCCCTGCATTCGATATTGAGACTGGGCCGCCGCCATTGTGGCAGATGCTTTAAAAAGGGCCACTCGCCAAGCCTTAGGGCCATGAACTTAACCTTCCAAAAGAGTGAGTATGTGCTTGATAGGTAGGATGACTCAACCCCCGGTTTGTAATCGGAGACAACAGCCCAGGCGTGTTTCCTTCTGGATAGTTTTGCCCTGTCGGAGTGAAAAGACCGGAGCCGAACACTTCGCTTGATTACGGTCTTCAATGCCTGTTGTGATGGGTTTGTTCCCCAATAATCCGTGACTCCGAGTAGCTGTAGGGAGTGGACCAAGTGGTGCCGATATTTTTGGCTAGATATGCTGGTCGATATTTCATTCCAAAGTTTGGCCTCAAGATTGCCGTCCCGGAAGTTGCGCAGTCTATTGCAGAACTTAATATACGCGCCAGCCTCGACGCCGTTATGATCTAGCAGGCCAAGTTCTAGTCTGACTTGTGCTGGGGATGAAGGCCTCGGCAGGCGCCATGCTCGTTTAAAGATTCTGGTGGTTGATTTATTTAATAAGATGTTTGTTGTGCCCATCATAATCTCGTGTCCGTATGATAAGGAATTTGTGATCTTGGCCTTCATCACCTTGAGCAGTGGAGTTAGGCTTGGCCCTAGTAGATGTTTTGAGAGTTTTGCCGACGCAACCTCAAGCGACAGTGCTTTAGCCTTGACGGCATCTTTTTGTTTAGTGAAGGAACCTCTGGAGTCAAGGAAGATTCCCAAATATTTATAGTGTGGCACTGTGTTGATGCTTTTATTGTTGAAAAACCACCTACTTTTCCGCTGCTTCTGTTTGCTGAAATGAATTATTTTTGTTTTTGACAGATTCAATTCGAGAGCATTGTCAAGTGTGTAGGGAAAGAGTTCGTCGAGTAGCCTCTGCAGGCCTACCTTTGTGTGGCTCAGTAACACAAGGTCGTCAGCGTATAACAGGTTGCTTATGCGGGTTCCGTCCAGTTGAGGCGGATGGGAGTTAACCTTATCAAGTATGGGGGATAGGTCCGAGATGAACAGGTTAAAAAGAAGGGGCGCCAACACGCAGCCTTGTTTAACACCGCTTCCTGTTTGGATCTTTTTTGAAACATGGGACCCGTCTCCCAACTTTATTCTTATCCAGGTTAGTGTGTGGAGTTGGATTATGGCTTGTAAGAGGTCGGGGGTATACCCCAGTGCTCTAATTTTTGCCATAGGCGGCCGCGTGGCACCTGGTCAAAAGCTGCCTTGAAGTCGACGAAGCAGCAGTATAGTTGGATACGACGAACGTCTGCCTTCTCCATCAAAACAGTTAATGTCAGTAGGCTGCTGGTTGTGCCTGAATTAGCTACGAAGCCGGTCTGATTAAAGGGGAGGCGCTGTGTTGATTCAGCCCAGGTTGACAGTTCTTCCAGTAAAATGCTGGCATAATATTTGGATTCGATATCAAGAAGGGCTATCATTCTGTAATTTTTTGGGTCATTTCTTTTAACACTCTTGTAGATGGGATGAATGATAGCACCTTTCCAGGAATCCGGGATGTGGTTATTGAGCCTGCAATGTAAAAACAGGGGTGCAAGGAGACCTGACCACAACGTTTCATCTGACTTGAACAAGCCCTGAGGTAGTCCATTGGGGCCAGGGGCTCCGTCTGACCTGCCTTTCCTAATTATCCAGGCAATGGAGTTTCTTAAAACTCCTGGTGTCATCAGCATCTCTGGAGTTGAATCATTTTGTAGTTCCTTTCTCTCAATTATTGTTGCATCTGGGGCGCCTTCAACTGTGGTAGTGGACCCTGTGTTGCCTGTGCAGCTACCTTCAGTAAGTGGTGGCCAAGATTTGGATGTCGAATGGGGGCTGAGGTGCTCTGTCCTGCTTAGATGTTCACTGAAATGGTTGAATAGAAACTCGGTCCAGTCGTCAGCACTTATGTTTGCGCTGCTGTGTCCTCTGCCTCCTAATGGGCCTCTGTTCACGAGGGACCAGAATAACTTTGTGTTAGACTTTTTGCTGGCGTAGACTAACTTCAACCAGAACTGGTCTGACACTGATTGTTTGTCTCTGTGCACGGATGCCTTGAAAGCTTTTTGAGCTTGCTGATAGAGGTTAAATAAAATTGCGTTTCCTGGGCTTTTTCTGGCCCAGCGTAGGGCAGAGTTTCTTCGAGATTTTAACATTTTTGTTGCAGGTGAAATGCGAAGTTGTGGTGTGTCTTGCCAGGGGTAAGATTTGGATGGAAATTTGTTTAATAAACTGTTCACAAGCGCTTCCCAGCCGTCGATGATAGGCGCATCTTTTTCGCATTGTAAACGTTGAAAGGCACTGCATTTCCCTGTGACAGTGGGGACAGCGCTGGACGTCCATTTCATTCGCCTTAGGTTCTCCGAATGACTGTCTGATATCGTGTGAGTGAGTGCCTGATGGTGAGGCATGTTGAGAGATAATGTTATTATTTGGAGTCGATGGTCACTCTCCCCCTGTGCTGCGATGTAATGGCACTCGATTAAGGTGAGCATTTCACTGTTTCCTAATGTAAAGTCCAGAAATGAATGGGTTTGTCCGTTGGTTCTTGTCCAGGCCGAGGGGGTATCTGTGGATGAGTGGCCGTTTATTACTATATAACCTATTCTGCTGAATTGGAGGACTGCATATTCGCCCAATTTAGACGGTCTGAGTCCTGATTTTTAATGTTTGTGTGGTGAGATGTGAGGGGACCACTGGAAGGATGATCCCTAGGTCCTCAAACTGGTTGTGGAAGAGGTTGGTATTAAAATCTCCAGAGATTAAACATGGTGTACTGCCATATATGCTTAATATGTTGCATAATATTTCGGTGAGGCAGTCCAGTTTGGATTTTTTCTCACTGGTGCAAGGAGAAATGTAAACATTTAGCAGTAGTAGCTTGCTCTCTGCTTTGAAATTTGTGACCACAATGCCAGCGACCCAGTCAACTTCAAATTTTAGCTGTTTGATGCGTGCTGACAGTCTAGTAGCCGCGTAGATAGAAAGTCCACCGCACAGTCTGCCGAACTTGCTCTGTCTTGTGGCGGGCGATGTGAATTCCAGGTACCTTTCAATTGGGTTGCTGGTTGATAGCCAGGTTTCCTGGAGAAGAATCCAAGTGTGTCTGGAGATTGCAATTTCGACAAAAGACCGTTGATATTCCAGGAACAGATTATTAAACCATGTTCCAAGTTATTTCAATTGATCATACTTTGGGATAGGGCTGCTGGCAGCCATGACCAGTCTGCACTTCTGGTGGCTTGCTGTACTTCACTGCACTCGTCATTGCTGACTGGAGAGCGGCTTCTGGCTAACTTTAGAATGGAAAAAGGGGTGTGGCTTATACTTGAAGCTGGGGTCTGGCTAGATTCGAGTATTGAGGGGTATCGGGGAACTCGGGCGTTGCTATGATTATTCCCCAGTTTTTGAATTGGTCAGCTTTAGATTGAACCAGTTCCCTTGTGGCTTTAGATGCTAATGTAATTAGGGTCGATTCTCCCGTTTGGGGGCCGATACTGGGTTTAAATTCGATGGCGAGTATGTCTTTTGATTCCAGCTTACACAGGTCCGGGTACGATTTAAAAAGCCGGATTATGTTCCCGAGATTTAATATGTCGTGCGGGCCTTGAGAGACGTACTCTGGTGTTAACAGTAATTTGGTCTCATTGGTATCTGTGGCTGGGTTGTGGATTTCAGCGGGTAAAGACTTAGTTGGCTTAAGCTTAACTTCTGATGTTCGTTGAGATATTGATATACTGTACAAGAGGGGGTCTTGCTCACTGACTTGGTTTGTTGATGCTGAGGTAAAAACAGTTTTGCGCATACACGCCAAAGGAAGTTGGCTGGATGGGGTTGCCAAAAACTGATGGTCCAGTTCTTTGATGGAGTTAGCTGCGCGATGTAAGCCTGGACTGTTGATCATCAGTTGAGGTGGGGAAACGGGTTCAGTAGTTTGTGGACGCTTTTGTGGGGGCGTGGTTGTGGCTGACCTGTTGACAATTATTAGCTCTTCATTGGTTTGTAATTGCCTGTTTCCAGTGTCTCCAATTTTATCCTGAGATATTAGATGTGGGGAATGTCTTGAAGCTTGAGGTGACTCCGTTTTTGTTGAATGTTTTACTTTTAAGGGTCCTTTTTGGGATGTTGGGGACTGGGCTGCCTGTAACTGGCTGGTGGGGACGGTGAGCACTGTGATCGAAGCCTATGCTGTCGCTGGTTTATTGTTTGTAAAATAGTTGCAAATTGTTTTTTTGGGCTCTTCTGTGAGCCTATTGCGGGATTTCCGAAGTCTTTTTTTTCCCCATTTTGATAGTCGATGGGCCGATTGCTCAGGTGATTTGGCGTTGGTGATTGTGTCGGTGGATGCATTAGAGACTGCTGTTGCTTTGATTGATGGTAAAGAAACGGGTGATAATTTGTCGGTCGTGTGCTCAGGTTCCGGATGTTTGCCCTGTGGAGGAGCCGGTGGCGTGGAGTCGGGAAGCCTGGACTCTGGAATCCTCTGAATTTCTGTTAGTACTGATGACAGAAATTGGGGCAGTGAGGATAGAGAGTCGATGATGGGAGAGCAGCAACATACTGATTGAACTAATTGCACTTGAGATTGAGCTTTTATTATCAGTGAATTGAGCGCCTCCATTTTTTGATCAATTCCAACGGTGTACACAGCAAGAGTGTTTAATAGATCCACCTGTTGATCCATTTTGTCCGAGTGGTAGTTCAATGCTGACACTGTAGATTGAAGGGTTTGGAGGAGTTGTGACCAGAGCTCGTTTAGGTCAGGAGATGAAGGGCTGACGGTCGACCTGTTGGATTCTTTGGTAAAAAAGGATAAGTCGAGGTGGGTATTGGGCATGGTGTTATGGCCCCAGCCTGTATTGATCTTTTGTTGACAACTGTTGGCAGTTGGTGATGAAAGGGTTGGAGATGACGTTGTGGGGTTGCTTAGATGTTCGTTTGCCTGGGTTGCAACTTGCGGGGTGAGAACTTTAGTAGTTGCTATTGAATGGGCCTTGAGGGCTTGGGACTTGTTTGCTAAGGGAGAAAACTGGCTAGGAATCCAAACAGAGTGATGATTTGGCGAAGTCATCTGGCATCCAGTGAAAGGTGGAGGGGAAACAGAAGCCGATACGTGAAAGTTGTCGACTTGTGAGTCAATGGAGGACTGGTCGAGAGCCTGGACGAGAACCTGAGGTGATGGAAGTGCCTCGGAAGCTTCATATGTTTGGGGATCTGCACTTGTTGGAAGGCCTGGGAACGATGAACTGAGGCCTTTCTCGCCGGCATACACATGGATCATGGACTGGACCAGTTTTTGGTGCGAGGCTGGGGCTAGGGCTGAGGATGAGGCAATTGAAGCAGGAGTCAGGGGTATGTCAAGTGAGCTTGATCTTGACTTCAAAGAGGATACGGAACTTCTGAAATAGTCCCTCAAAGACATTTTTTTCGATGAAGAAACTGCGATGGCTGAAGGTCTCGATTGCGTGTCTTTGCAGTTTTGATTTTCCTGGAGCACACCGACTCCACCAGCTCCACTTGTTATTTGTTGGACGAGGGGAGGCTGAACTTGAGATGAAGACTGATAGGGTTGTAACTCGGGTGCTGTATCTGAGGCAATACCCGGTTGTAACTGTAGGTTCGACGATTTTGCCAGGTTTTCAGGTGGCGATTGGTCCGCTACTGCATCGTCAGAAACCCTCTTCTTGATGCCTTTTTTTGAAGGATTGGGTGGGGCTTTCCTGGTTTTCCCTGATCTCATCGCTGGGAGACGTAGGAGGTATGGGGTAAAGGATGGCCCCTCACACACCCCCACTGACCGAGCCTCTTGGGCTACTTAGAGTGTTCAAAACGCCCAGAAAGCTCACCCGGGGGATCGTGACTCAACGATGCCATGCAGGGTGCAAACAATTGGTTGATTTCCTCCCTTAATGCAGGTGAAGCGGTGGCTGCGGTGGCTACAATAGCTACACTAGCTGCGGTAGCGGTAGCGGTGGCTTGCAGTGATTGCTAAATGGCTGGTTGTGGCTGGGGTGGCTGGAGCTGGGGTGGCTGGAGCTGGGGTGGCTGGAGGGAGCAGCGGGCAGCCTCAGGTTCCTTGGCCACCCTGTTAGTGGCAATGGTAGCGGCGGTGATGATAACTATGGCGGTAGCTAGGGAGATGGCTGTGGCTGGAAGTGAAGAGAAGTGAGGAGCAGCTGGTAATGATAGCAGGAGCAGGCGAACCGGGAGCGTGCAGGAAGCAGGTAGCGGGCAGAAGGCAAACAGATAGCAAGCAGATGACAAGCAGATGGCAAGCAGATGACGAGGGAAGGGCAAGCGGGGCACGCTAGGTAGAGTCGCAGGCTGCACCCGATCTAATCGGGCCGCCTCTGCGATCTGCCGAGGGCACGCACTCACTGCGGCCACCGTCTAATGTCGGCCGCGCTTACCGCAGGAGCTCTGGCACCGGCTCTGGCCGATCTGCCGCTAATCTGCTGCGCTCTCTGCATCCCCCGGTATCAGGGGAGGGTTGGGGAGGGTCTCCAAGGTGCCGTAAGGAGACGCTGGACGCTCTACCACTGCACGACCGCTCCGCTCCGCTACGAGGGAACTATCCTCCGGGACTCCGGGGCTCCGAGACTCCTTAGCTCCGCAGCTCGACTCTGCCCCGTGTAAGCCCCCTTGCATAGGCCGACACCACGGGGGAGAGGCGGGCACCGCAGACTGCTATCTGCAGGAACGCGGCAGTGCTCCGACCGCTCTGCCGCCGCTCCTCACAGCTTACTCCGAGGCAGGGGGCGCGGGAGCCGCGGGGGGCCGCAGTTCACCGTCGCGGGTTCCTCGCAGCAATCCTGGGCAATCCTGGGAGGCGGCAATGCGGCGGAGCAAAGCGGCGTCCTCCTCACACTGCTACCGATAGCCGGCTGGAAATTGCAAAACACGGAGCCTAGTATAGCAGGTGTTTGATAAATGTTTATGAAACTTACTACTTTTTCTGGTTAAAAGAGTATGCCAGATTGAACTGTTTCATGCATTTATGGATATGGCCATAATTAGAGTTGTTACTGTGTAGATAGTAGTCCAGTGAATTGCAATCAACAACCCTAAATCCCCCCTCCAGAAACATGTGCTCTTTAGACTGGGAAAAGACATCCCTTTGTTTCATAAGGATGTAGAGGAAGGGGTTCCCTCCAGAGGAAATATATTTATGCTGTGAAGAAAAAATAATAAAGAATAAAACATTGTAAAAAAAAACATTGACATGATTTACTCGGCTCGGCTCGGGCCTTTAACGCTGGAGCGGGCCTTTAATAGCCGGTATAGCCCGCTACGAAGGGCTATAATGCTATATTAACGTACAAATGAGCTGGTATTATTCATCCTAAACCACTTTAAGCAAACACCACTTAAAGCAGTCACCATGAAAGAACAAATGCTGCATGTCAACTCACAGACGGGATGATGAAGAACTGTAGAATTAGTTAAGATAATGGGAGGGCATTTTTATCAAAGCCTTTGCATTGCCCTTGTGCCACACAGGGGGGACAAAGGGCAACGCAAACTCTAGAATGAGATTTAGCAAGACAAGTAAGGCTACCTTGCGTGCCAATGCATGGCTTGGTAAATCTGGAGTAATGCAAGTGAGCGCAAGTCACTTGTTTATCATTATGTTGCCCCATGGAGGTGGTCCATGGTGGAGCATGGGTTTTCCCATGCATCCACCCATGGATTTGAACGCATTCATAGATTTACCATTAGAGATAGACTAGGGAATACATCATAATGCTACGCCTTCCCTAGGGATGCCTAACAAGAAGAAATATCTTTATTTCTACAGATTTTTTCTCTTTCTACATGTGCTGAATTCTGCAGCACACATAGAAAGTGCAAAAGGCCTCAAAGGACTGTTTTTTTGCAGGAAGATGTCTCTTCCTGCACAAAAACAATCCTGCCTGCAAGGCAGGCACCTTTGCACCCTGGTGCAAGGGTGCCTGCATTGGCGCTAGGCAGCGCAAAGTGCACCAGATCAAGCAGAGGACAGGAATGTGCCATATAATGTTAAATATGGGGCATTCTGGCCCTCTCCCTTTGGCGCAGTGCTGCATAGTGCAGCAAGCTGCTTTGTTTGAAAAAATGATAAATATGGGCCTGGGTTTTTGCATGTTAAAGAAATCAATTAAACTGTTCATTGAGCATGTTAATAGTTTCATAAAAAGTAATAACCTCTTGAACTATGTTTCTTGTACAGTCTGCCTCGATTGACCAGAATTTACTACTTTCATTATCTGCTAAATCTTAATTTGTCATCTCCTTTCAGACAACATAATTTTTAATTTTTGTATTTGCTACAATAAAGAATCTTCAAATGTTGTCCCCACTAACTACAAATCTATTTGAATAAAACATCGCAATTAAACTGTTATTTCATAATAAATTTGACATTTTATTTATTTACTCTTTACAGTGCAATATTATAGAAGTTGAGTTTAATTCTGTTTACTGCACGCAGCCTCGTTTATTTTTTAATGACTGGTCATTAAAATGAAAATCATTTGAACCAAATACATTTTTCATGGAAGCATGAATATTTTCTTGTCATCCGAAGGTGGGCTTTATTTTCTGAAACCAATCATGCGTGTATGTAAATGGAACTATAAAATGTATGACATTTCAACCAACTTTAGAAATAATATGTATTTGTATTCGGCACGATTCACAAAGAGAATGTTTGAACGTTAGGAATCTATGCATCGTATATATATTTCATACTTCAGTGTGTGCACGTTCAGACAGGCAATTCACAAAACTCCCGAGGTGCATATATGGACATGCAAATGTCCACGCAAACCATGCCTTCTCCTTTGAGTTTTTCAACATATTCTTGCCTCCACTAGAGACGGTCCCTACTTAATTCATTCATATTAATCACTAGACTTACAATACCTTTGCTAATAAGAAAAACTACTAGAAATCAAGAGCTCGTTTTGGGGTCTACCATGAATTAATTTACAAAACAATTATCATAAGAGGGGAAGGGAGCACATACCGTAAGATACATTAAAACTTTAACAGGATAGCTTGCTATTTTTTGATTTTTTTGACCAACTTATACCAAAAGAAATACACATTACTAGGCTTGTTTTTCACTGAGGGGTTCTGAGTGAAATCAAATAGACAACGCCCCCATGAGCGTGACATGGTTATGGGAAGTCATGCATAACTCAGCCACGAGTGGTATTTTCTTTCTCTCGCTCGCCCTTCCCATTCACACCAAAAAGTCCCTAATTGGCTTCCAGCTACCCTCCCGCAACACCCTTTGACCATTCTCTCCCCTCTCCCTTCATGTATAGAAAAAACTAACTCCCCATCTGACACCTACGACATTTCCCGTCCAGCCCTCTGCAGTATCCTCCCCTACCCTAATGCAAACATCCATGTCTGGAGTCCTGTCACTCTCCCACAGCACCTTCTTCAACTTATTTCCCACTCCCTGCCCAAAGCTGCTTTCCCCACTCTAGCAAGCATTGAGAGTGGAGAGCCAGTGTTGCAGTGACAGTGGCCGTGTGGGATCTGCTGGCCACCGCGGCTTATTTCTCTGTCAGAACTGATCAACAGAAATGCACGCCTGACAAGGAATAGGGCAGTGGGGGCATGCAGTGCACCACCCACATTCTCCTGACACCAATGGACATGTGGACAAACAAAGGAGGGAAAAGAAAATGATTGAGACAACCAGCTGCAATTCTGCATATGCACTTGGGTCTCCAGAGACCCAGAATTTTCCATTAAACACAGAGACTCCAAATGGTCGTGTTAAAAATAAACACTGTCCTCTACCGACATACGTCTGGTTTATAGGTATAACCTATCGCTTGCATGATTCCAATCGATAACAACTACAGACATGGGTTACAATTGATTGCAATTAATATTTGTCTTACAGGTGTGCTTTATGTACATCATATTGGTTGGTAACATATAATTCCATATGTATTCTCTATTTTTCTCAGGAAGTGACTATCATGAGTCCCATATTATCTTGATTGCATGGATGGAAAAAGAAAGGAAACCCTGGCTTCTCCTGAGGCACACTAGTTCCCATTTTAACAAAGAGTGTCCAGCTCTTTGAGTTTTTATGTGACGTAATATGCACTGCACCTTAAATCTTTTCATGGTGACGAGACATTCAAGGTTTAAAATGCTTGTTTTTTTTGCAATGATATTCGGAACAGTGCATGCTGTGCCTGTAACAGATTTTACACTAGCAATGATTCTGATCACAATTTATGTTGGGCTATGGTGAGTCAGCAGAGTCTGAACCCATCTGTTCCGAACCCACCAATTGACCCTGGCCAGGCCTCCTGCTCCCCTCTTGACAATATTTATTTTGTCTCCTTGCCTCCAGCCTGCCATGCTACTTTGGTCTTTCCTGCACTGCATAATTAATGGCCCAATCCTCCTTAGCCTTTCCTTCCAGGGCATCCATTCCAGCCATGTCACACCTTTTCACTTCAAAACTCTTTCATACTTTAATTCATCTATACTACACTATAGGTAGATTATTTTTGGCTCCCTGTAACCAGTATTGTCCGTGGGCTGCTACTCTGTTGCTCCTGAGTGACACTATAGAGCATTATACTGACTGCCTGTAACACATGCATGCTTTTGGGTGAACTCTTTGGGCTGCTCATCCTGGTTCCCTGTAACCAGTACATATTGTGCCCCCTACTACTCTGTTGATCCAGGATGCCTTCTACAAGCAGCAATATCTGAATACTGGCTGGTATTGAATTTTTAATGACAAAGGGATACATTTTACTGAACAAGCCAGATGGTCGTAGGCATGTTGATTTATAACCTTTTGCCTTCCATCATTGGGGATTTGACTGGCTGTTCCTAGTGAATGCCTGCTGAGTGCCCTGCAGGGTTCCTGAATAGACTCTAAAAATGATTTACAATGGCTACTGTCTCCCCTGTCTATGCAGGTGGGCTATGCTCCTTAACAGACTTTATAGGTGCTTAGGATGGCTGCCTCTATCCAGTGCAAGCTATGGGTACTCCTTCGCTTCTCCTGGATGGAACCTATAGACCATTTTGCCTGCCTGCAATCAGTACATCCTGTGTGTAGCTCCTTTGTCAGTCATTTAAGGACACTAAAGCAGATTTTTGCTGGCTCCTTGTAACAGTGCATGGGTTGAGCTGCTTCGCTGTCATGCCTGGTTTAAACAGATTGGCATTTATCCTATCTGCCTGTGACCAAATATGGTTCTGTTAGTTGCTCCCTTTTTGATCCCTGGTAGCTCCTAAAGGGAATTTACTAGATCACACTTCTCATGTGCATGCCTGGAAGTTATTTCACGTTAGCTGAGCAACCACCATAATTGCCTGGATTGAGTGCATTTGTAACAGCCACAGGAGCTACCCGTTAATCTCAGATATAAAGGAACAACAAAAGTACAACTAGATATCAATAAGAAAAGGAAAGGTTTATACAATTTATAGATAATAATGATTGCTCTCTAATAGCAGGCAAGTCTTCTTGAACGTATTTTATATATATATATATATAGATTGACAAAGGCTGCTGCGTCAGCCGAAACGCGTCTCTCTTTGCTTCCTGGCTGAGGAAGACCGGATGGAATAAAGATGCTTTAAATCTTGCAGCTTCGTGTGCGTGCTCTCTGTTTGTTTGGTGTGGGAGATGTTTCGTTATATCTATATATATATCTATATATATATATATATATATATATATATATATATATATATATATATATATATATATAAATATTACCTACTGGCAGTCGCCAGTGGGTAGTTATAGTTAGTACCTTGTTTCTATTTAAAAAGCATTTTTTCTTTTGCCAATATCTTTGGTGCCGTTTGACGAATCATCGCAAAATTTTCAAAACTAATGGCCCACACACTTTAGCTGCTATGTTAACATTTTTGGGGTGATTGGTCAAGCAGGGGGCCAAGAAAAAGGAGGTTCCTAAAAGGTTTTTTCTCCATGTTAATTTCCATAGGAAACTGTTGACGCAGCTACAGCCTGAACTGCTAAATGTAATTACACCAAGTTTGCCAGAAAGGTAGCTCTTGGTCCAAAGTGCATTCTTTTTGTTAAATGGTGTAAATCCGTTCAGAAGTTCCTGAGAAATTGAAAGATTTCTCAGATATACAAATATGGGCGCGGAGGATCCGCAAACCCTCCCGACCTCGAGCCTGCAATCTGATTAGCTACCAACACTTCAAACCAGGAAGTGTTGGCAGCCATCTTGTGATTCGGTTGAACAGAGTCACAAGAAAAAAGGTTAAAAAACATTAAAAATCAAGAAAAGGGGTCAGGGTAGAAACACCCTGACCCACTAGGTCTGCTCAGGGACCCCCAGGGCCAAAAAAACCTTTTCTTTCTTTTTTTCATTTTCAGTCGCGGTGGATCTGCACATCCGGCCCAAAAATTAAGCGCTCCCACGATTCGTTTTATTTAAGCCACCGGGTGGGCCAAGTCCTGGGGGCAATTTAAAAATGAGATGCGGGGGTCCGCATGCCCCGGGGACAGCCACCTCCCTGGGGCTTAAATTGAATGCGGAGGGCTCCAGCTCCCCACATAGCCCCGGGGACCGCCACCTCCCCGGGGCTTTAATCTTTAAAACAATGTGTTGGGGGCTCCTACCCCCCTCCACTCAGCCCCAAGGACCGCCACCTCCCCGGGGCTGAATTTAGAAACATGCGTGGGGGGGCTCAAGCCCCCACACAGTCCCGAGGACCACCACCTCCCCAGGGCTAAAACACTGTTGGAGGGGGGCACGCGTGGCCCCCCTCGTGGAGCCATAAATGGCCCTGAGGACCGCCACCCCTAGGGCCGTCTCGAGCAATGTCCTGGGGTGTCCACCCCCGGGACATTGCAGTTTCCTATGGCCTCGCAAGAGGACTGCTCCGCCAAGCCATAGCAAACTCTGCTTCGCTTCATGGAAGCGAGAGCAGGAAAAATGCTCTCACTTCCATGAAGCGAATTGCTTTTGGGCAGAGGGAGCTGCATGATGTTTTGATAAATAGGCCCTACGGTTATAGTTTATGAAACCACCATATGAATTTTGTGATCTGCAAGGTGCCTGAAATTACACCGAAGAGTGCATTAAGAACAAAACACAGGCTTCAATTTGTACCCGCTTTGGAGATGAGCGCAATAGCTACAGTCTAGGCCAAAGGAACACTCGGTTAGTCGGTGGAGATGTTTTGGCTAGGAAACTACTCAATCAATGGAGGGAACAGTATATCGGGTCCTGGAGCAATTGCTACCAGAAACAGATGGGAACTAAATTCCCTAGCTCAGCTCCAGGAGGAGTCCGGCAAATGAGGCAAGCGACAATTCAAGTTTGGCAATCATATCATATGAATCATGATTACTTAATTTCATTTCCGATAATACAGTCCATATTATTGGTGGTTTTATGGGGTCATCACAAATTTATATAAAGTTCCGGTTTCAACTGCTTGGATATCAAAGGACATTAAGGGGCCTATTTACAAGCAGAGTTGCGTAGCTCTTACACCACACAAGGTGGTGCAAGAGCGACGCAAGTCCAAAATGAGATTTATGAAGCCATGCAAGGCCACTTTGTGAGGCATTCAGTGGTTCCATAAATCTGAAGTAAAGCAACCCAGCACAAATCACTGTTACCTTTCTCTGCCTTGGGAAGACATTCAATGGGTATTGAGTGGGTGTTCCCACACAACTCCCATGGTTTTTTATACATTCTCAGATTTACCAGAACTGGTAAACTTGGGAATGCACCAAAAAGATACGCCATCCCAGGAGAGGCGTAAAAAGGAGAAATATCTTTATTTCTCCTAGTTACTTCCTCTTTCTACACAGAAAGAGGAATATACATCTCAGGATTGTTTTTGTGCAGGAAGGTGCCCCCCCCTGCACAAAAACAATCCTGCATGCAAGGGAGTCACCTTTGCACCATGGTGCAAGGGTGCCTGCATTGGCACTAGGCTGCCAACAGGGGCACCAGCGCAGGGGAAAAGGCATGAATGCACCATATTGACTTAAAAACAGTGCATTCCTGCCCTTTCTCTGTTATGCAGTGCAGCACAGCAAGGTGACTTGCTGCGCTGCGTGACACGTTCGTAGATAGGCCCCTAAATGTATAAAATTCCTTCCTACATCTTTGTTGTTTTCCTCTGTTCCCGGTTCTCCTCGGTTTGGGCATTGAGTTCTCTCCCCTTAGTTCTTTCATTTCTTGTGCGCACGTGTTTGAAGCACGTTCTGTTGGTGGGTGTTAAGATCACTAATGGCTCTATATTGTAATAAGCGTGACGGATACAGACAAAAGAGAAAAAAATAAATAGACTGAGCAAAGTGGGAAAGTTCAAAGACATCCATTTTAAAGACTCTCAAGGTCTTTTCTGTTATTCCATATGATAAAGCCTTACCACGTTTAAACATATATTGCTTAAACAATTAATTGAATGTTCTTTGTTCAAACTGCACCATCTTTGAAATATTCTCTTTCAATGCACATTCTAAACTTAGTGAACTTTGAGCACAAAGTTCATATGGGTTTTTCTATCTGAACTCATAAAAGCACAAATTGGCACAGTCTTCTGCATCTTATTCCACAACTTTTTTCAAGTCCCTTGAACGACCTTGGATCATGTTTGTGTTCTGTGAATAGCAGCAAATGATTCCTTCATTACTGTGAACAAAACTTACAGCCCTGTGCTATCCACCCAGTAAGCTAGTTTCCCCTCAGAACCACACATTACGTAAGAAATCACAATAATGTGTGGGGAGTACCATAGATCGCAACACAAATCAATGTATGTTTTGACAAGACAAAAAAAATATAATTTATTATGGACTGGATAGAAAGATACCAATCATCACCAATGATTCATTGAGTCCATATAAGGTTAAAACACCAAGGGGCATATTTACAAGCCCCGTAAATGGGCGTTCCACCGCAACACCCATTGATTTTGATGCTGCCCCCTATTTACAAGAGTGTCGTAAACAGGAGGCAGCGCCAAAATTAAGACCAGGGAAAACCTGGTCTTAAACAGGCGAAACGAGGAGAAATGCTTTATTTCTCCTCGCTTTTGCTGTATCCGTGTGTGCTGAGTTGTGCAACACACATAGAAACAGCAAATTGCCATTAATTGTTTATGTGCAGAAAGGTGACACTTCCTGTACATAAACAATCAAACAACAAAATGATGTTTTGCAACTTCTATGTGTACACACATAAAAGTTACAAAACGTAATTTAAAGATTGTTTATGTGCAGGAAGGGAGACCTTCCTGCACATAAACAATCCTCCCCTCAACGCAGACACCCTTGTACTATGATGCAAGGGTGCCTGCGTTGGAGCTAGGCTGCTAAATTTTGCGCCAGCGCTGGGGGAAATGCAGGGCTGCACCATATTGTTGTAAATATGGTGCAGCTCTGCGCTTCAGAATTGGCGGAGTTCGACGTTAAGCCAGGAAGGCTAAAGCCGCACTCTGTCACTTCGTTGTAAAAATGCCCCCATGTGTACCTTTATAGAGTGGTTCACTTATTCATATTGACAAATTCATAAAGCGCTGAAAATCAAATGTTTTTTGGAGCTTAAAATTCTTCATTATTCATTGTCCATACTCCTGTTGACTGTCGACTCCACTGAAACATGCAGCATTTGTCAATCTAATAGACATATCATCCATATTTAATAAACCGCCCGTTGAACAGCAAATAGACTGCCATTACATGTTTTGCGGTATCACCACAGTTTCTTCAGGGCAAATAGTTGCAGGTTCATCTTTATATTGCATGAGAACTCGATCATAAATGATACTTCCAATATCAGCGACAGAAGCCAGCTACAAAACACAAAACACTTCCTCAAAATTACCGCTCCTCACCACACTTCACTGTGGACTCCATTCAGCTCGACAATTCCACCAACCATTAACTCCTCAGCCTTGGGTTATTCATTTTGGTGAAGTGTTACCCAAATGTCAGTGGCGGGTGCAGGCAGGGATATTTAGGGGCGCAGCTTGGCCATCAAGACTTGGGGGGTGAGTGTCAGATTTCCCAGCAGTCACACTGGGATATCTTGTTAAATCACATCATATGAGAAGCAAGACATGAGGGGGGATTAAGAGGTAGGGGAAAGAGAGAGGTGGGTGGATTGTTAGTGGCACTTAAAACACAACGTTTTTCAAACCCAATCAACATTTTTTAAGGCATTCAAAACAAGAGATGTGAGTGAGTGTGTGTGTGTGTGTGTGTTTTTGTCAGTGTGTGACATGTAAACATCTCAGGTGAAATCCGACAGATACTTCATCAAACCCGACCAGGAGCCCTTGTACACAAATATTTACTATAGAATAAAACCTTTAGGGGGATGTAACACCCCAAACACCCTCCTTGAGCTCATGGCCTCGGAGATACTCCTTCAGGAAGTGTGGACAGTGAAACAGGCAGTTTTTCAGAATTGCTTCACAATTGTAAGTGCTGAAATGACTCAAGAATATTTGGTCAGAGTTAAAGCATTACAGAAGCTAGTAGATGGCTGTGGATTCTGTTATTCTGCTACTGGTGCCATGTACATGTTCCAGGTATGTGTGCCGAATTCTACCTTAAACAACTCTGTACACACCTTTTACAAGAATTATGAAAGAAAAATAAGATTTTCTGCGTTATTTGCATGTCCAAATGTAAGATATGAGTTGTGGTTGCTTTGCATTTTTCAGCGCATTTGATTTTCAGCTCATTATGATTTTGTCAATATGAATATGTGAACAGCTCTATAAAGGAACATATGGCGTTGTAAACTCATATTGACTCAATGAATCGTTTGTGATGATTGGTATCCTTCTATCCTGTCCATAATAAATGTTATTTTTAGGCTTGTCAATACATATATTGATTTGTGTTGTGATCTATGGAACTCCCCACACTTTATTACGATATGTTACAGAATGTGTCAATCACCAGAGCGGCCCATGCAGGTAAGAGCGGTGGGGCATTGAGGCCAGGTGGGGCTTTGGGGCCGGGTTGGGGAGTGGGGGGGGGATTCCACAGACGACGATGAGAGAAAATTAAATAAATAATTAATTTTCCCTCATCATCGTCTGTCGAATCCCTTCCCACCCGGCCACACCACCCCATCGCTCTTACCTGCACGGGCCGCTCCTGGTGAATCAGAGGTAAAACTAAGTTCTGTTTCCCAAATTAGGAATATAGACCCACTTTGAATATTTATGAATGCACAAACGTCAATGGGTCTGTTTCACAAAGGTAGGCTTACACACTTGTGTAAGCTAATTACTTTTCAGTATTCACAAATTACATGCAGATATTTAAAACTCCACACTCCCTGTACTTATGTGTGTGGAGGTCTCTGCCCCGAATGCAGAGTCTCCGGGTTCAGAGAACTCAATACACATAGGTATAGGATAAGCAGAGTTGTACAGATCTGCACGTAGTTTATGAATACTGAAAAGTAGTAAACTTACACAAAAGTGTAAGTTTACCTTTGTGAATCAGGGCCCTTGATTACAATGATCTACAATGCCATTAGTTAATTTGCACATCCAAAGCAATCTTTTAATGTAATGAACTTCACAGTACCGATGCACAAGCATACTTCCCATGCACACCTCTTACTATTTATAACCTTAACTATATGTTAATCCATGTTGGGATTTAACAAGCCACACAAATCAAGATTTACATCACTTTGTGTAGGATTTTATCTCAAAAGTAAAGTGTGCTGCCTTGCATTACCTTGCTTTGGGGAAGTTTTACTAGGGTGGAGAATGGGCATTCCTATGCATCCACCCATGTATTTTGACGATAATCCCTATAAGCTAAAGTCAGTAAACATGAGTGTGCACCAGAATGGTGCGCTTCCATGAGGCTGGTGTAACGAGGAGAAATATATATACATTTTCCTCATTATTTCCTCTTTGGATGTGTGCTGCATTCTAAAGCACATGTACAAAAAGGTATAAGCCTCCAAGAGTAGTTTTTTTGCAAGAAGGTGCCCCTTCCTACAAAAAACCCTATTCTGACTACAACACAGGCATCCCTGCCTTGTGGCACAAGGGTGCTTGCATTGGCGCTAGGCAGCAGAACTGCACCAGCTCCATGAGAGAGCAGAAATGCTCCATATCTTAGTAGAGATAGTGCATTTCTGCTGTCTCCATCTGACACAATTCAGCGTTTCAGCTTCCCTTGCTGCATTGCATCAAAGTTTAGTAAATCTGACCCTTGGTTTAAAATTTCAGAGTGTGCACCAGTCAAAAAGCCCAAACAATTGGTCACTGGTGTTCTGTACCGAAGACATTAGTGTAACATTCATTTGTGAAAGGTAATCTCATCCATTGTAGAGCAAGTCTTAATTTTCACCTTCAATAGGATTCAAACAGGAAAAAGGTTTCCCCCAAAAACACTAGATTGGAGTTTTTAAGTATACTTGGGCCCAAATTCACTAATGCTTTGTGCCCGGTTTATGTTGCTTTTGTAACACAAAGCTGATGCAAAGTGTTATTCTGTGATTTACTATCCAACTTAAATCAGGATTTTGCTTCCGAGAAGTAACGCAAAGATGTGGTATGCATTCCATGGCTAAAAGATGGAAGTTCCCATGCAACTACCCATGGGTTTTGATGCAAATCCCTTTATATAAACATTAAAAGAGAGGGATATGTATCAAAATCTTACTCATCTTTGAGGTAGACATAACAAAGAAAAATATTTTCATTTATACTCATTTTTCCTACTTTGTATGTGTGCTGCATTATTTAGCATATATCTGAAGCACAAAAAGTGTAGCGTTTGCACTGGAAGGGTCCCCTTCCAGTACTAACACATTTCCTTACAGAACCTGCACACCTTTGTACTTTGGCAAAATAGTATGTGCATTGGCGCATCGCAGCCTAAAGTGCGCATTGCAGGAAAAGAGGAATAAAGCACCCTATCTTAGTAGATATGTCAGTGTTCTTCTTTCTCCCTTTCACGCAGCACAGCTGGGTTTCATGAATGTTCTGTGAATCTAGGTTCTGGGTTTACATAGGGCAGTGGTAAAAATAGTTGTTAGAAATGAGGGTCTCTAGTTGGCAGAGGTATGCACCTTGTCCAACCAAGTAGGGACCCTTCATCTAATCAGGATAAGGGACTTACACATGTAGATAATTTCTGCTCACCCCCTTGGTAGCTTGGCACGAGGAGACAGGCTTATCTCAAATGGACACCACACCAGTTTAGAAAAACAAAGTATCTTTATGTAAACCAAGCAAGACCAAAATGACAAAGATCCAAAATACGTTTATCAAAATAGCAATTTTGAAAGGTTTCAAGCCATTCTGTCAATAGAAATCTATGGATGAGTGATTTTATACAATGTACCTTCAGATGTGTCAAAAAGGCAAAACATCTGCAGAGAAGGGAAGCGTCAGAAAACACAGCAATGCATCAGTTCCTGAGTCCTTGGGGAGGTGATGCGACAGTTCTGCTGCACGCAGGAGAAGTGATGCATCGAATCCGGACTGTAGGGGCAGTAAATCGTCTATTCCAAGAAGATTCTGTCCTATGGATGATGCATAGGAAAACTTGCCACACAGATGCGATGTGTGGAAATCTGCACATGCTGGAAGTCGATGCGGCGGCAGCAAATCATGCGCTGCATCAATTTCTTTTGCCTAAGTCCCACGATGTGTCATTTTCTTAGCCACACTGCAGAGCCTGCATCGGAGTCGGTGCAGTGATCTCAGACTTTGGAGAACGGTGCATTGGACCCGGCATGCAGTGGATTTTTCAGCTACTGACAGGTGCTGTGTTGATTCTTTGGCCGCATGGCGGTGGTGCATAGAAATTCTTCCCTTACGGCGGTGGTGCGTCAGAAAAAAATGCGCTGAAAGGGTGATGCGTCGATTTTCCAGGTTTCTTTTAGTTCTTTGCAGCAGGAACAAACTCCAAGGGCCCAGAACTTGAGTTGGCACCACAAGGCAGGTAAGAACTCCCAGCAGTGGATTTCAACGATGCTGCAGGTGAAGTCTTTGTGTCCATGAGACTTCAGAACAGGAGGCAAGCTCTACAACAAGCCCTTGGAGAACTTCTTTAAGCAGGATACCACAGCAGAGCAAACGTTTCAGTCCTTTCCTCTGCCCAAAGACAGAAGCAGCAACTGCAGGCCAACTGCAGGCCAACCCAACAAAGCAACACCCAACAAAGGGGCAGTACTCCTTCTGGCAGCTCTACTTCTTGGCAGGGTACTCTTAGTTCCAGAAGTGCTCTGGGGTTTTAGGTCCAATACTATACCAAGTTTCTCTTTGTAGTCTTTGTTTCAAGAGTCTCTGAGCTCAGTGAAAAACAGTTCTGTACTCTCTGGTCCAGCGTCAGTACAGGAGGTGGAGATAGCATTGTGCAGAGCAGACACAGCCTATTCAGGTGCTAGGGCAAGTTCATCCCACCACTCTAAATGGAGAAATGTCTATTCAGCCTGGCGCTCAGTCACCCAGGAAAGTCAGGACACACCTCAACCCCTCTTGTGACCGTCTGGAGTGAATGCGCATCCCCAGCTCCTGTCTCTCCCAAAACACGCCGGTCAATACGCAAATAGGCAGAGGCACACAGGATGGTTAAACAGGAAAATGCCCACCTTCTAATAGTGTCAAACACACAAGTTAAAAACCACCTTTACTAAAAGGTGGGTTATTAAATTCTGAGTTCAGAAAGCCTAAACTCAAAATTTCTAGCTGTTCCCATTTTCCCATTTGAAAGTTATACATGTAAAATGTTACAAGGCAGCCCTAATGATAGCTTTTGAGAGAGCTAGTCCTTGCAATAGTGAAAAACGAAATACACAGTATTTCACTAACAGTACATGTAGAACACGCCTGTACATATTAAACCTTTAACATACACTACACCTTACCCATGGGGGTACCTTGGGCCTACCTTAGGGGTAACTTACATGTAGGAAGCGGGAAGGTTATGGTCTGGAAAGTGGGTGCACTTGCCAGGTCGACATGTCAGTTAAAATCGCCACGTGCAGACACTGCAGTGGCAGGTCTGAGATCTATTTGAAAGACTACTGGTGTGGGTGGCGCAATCAGTGCTGCAGGCCCACTAGTAGCATTTGATTTACAGGCCCTTGCACCTTCAGTGCACTTTACTAGAGACGTACCAGTAAATCAAATATGCCAATCATGGATATCCAATCACAATTACAATTTAAACAGGGAGCACTTGCACCTTGACATTGATCAGCAGTGGCAAAGTGCCCAAGGCATTGAAGCCAGCAAAAACGAAATCCAGCACACAGTCAAAAAAGCAGGAGGTAGAGGCAAAAGTCAAGGGAAACGACGCCAAGGGTGCCAAGTCTAACACTGGTCCCCTCCAGCTGAAAAGTGAGGACAACTACCCACCCTCCTGGGAGTTCTCATCACTAAGGCAGAAGAATCTGAACAGACCATCAGCATTTAAGTGTTATGTACCAGGGCACTGTTCGACAATAAAGTCCATCCCCTGTAGGGAAATGGATCACCTCAACTGTTTTGGGTTTTCACCCCTCAATTGCATCAACCATCTGAGGGCCCTGTTGTCTGTCTGAACCCAGTTGTGAGTTCCAAACAAGTAGGGTCTTAGCTTCTTCAGTGCCCAGACCACAGCAAAAGCTTCTCGCTCAATTGCATTTCACCTCTGTTCCCTGGGAAGTTGCCTCCTACTAATGAAAGCTGCAGGTTGGTCCAAGCCCTCATCATTCAATTGTGAGAGAACTGCACCCACACCAAGCTTTGAAACATCTGTCTCTACAACAAATTCTAGGGAGAAATTGGGTGCCTTGAGCATGGGCGATTTCAGGGCATCAAAAGTGGTCTGACAGGCATCAGTCCAGATAACTTTCCTTTATTGCTTCCTGGAAGTCAGCTGAGTCAAGGGGGCAACAATGGTGCCATATCCCTTGACAAACCTCCTGTAATAGCTGGTGAGACCTAAGAAGGCTCTCATCTCAGGCTGGGTCTTGGGGGGCTCCTAAGCCAGAATGGTGTCAATCTTAGGTTGTAGGGGCACCACCTGGCCGCTCCCTACCTGGTGCCCCAAGTACACCACAGACCCCTGCCCTATCTATCACTTACTGGCCTTGATAGTGAGACACGCCTTCTGCAGGGCCTTCAACACTTCACAGAGGTGATGCAAGTGTTCCTCCCAGCTGGAGCTGAACACTGCAATGTCATCCAGGTAGGCAGCACTGAATTCCACCAGCCCAGACTACACCTGATTGACCAGTCTCTGAAAGGTGACAAGAGCATTCTTCAACCCAAAGGGCAAAACCCAGAACTGGCAGTTCCCCTCTGGAGAATGCAGACCTCTCCTTGCCCCATCAGTTAAGGCAATCTGCCAGTACCCAGATATTAAATCAAACGTGCAGAGGAACTTGGCAGCTCCCAACTGATCTACTAGCTCATCAGCTCTGGGAATGGGGTGCCCCTCAGTCCTGGTGTTGGCATTGAGCCCACGGTAGTCTACACAGAACCAAAGTTCAGGTGTGGCACTGGCTGCAGCAGCTTTTAGAATCAAGACCACTGAGCTTGCCCAGTGATGCTGAAGAGCTTCATCACCCCTAATGCCAATAGCATGGACACTTCTACTTTGATACTGGCTTTAACCCTGTCAGCCAACCTGTAAACCTTGTGTTTCACAGAAAGGCTGTCCCCAGGGTTCACATCATTGTCGCACCAATGGGTGACACCTGGAGTCTGTGAGAACAGTGTGGCAAACTGTCCCAGTACCTGGCAACAGTCTGTCTACTGCTCTGGGGTCAGGTTGGGGGTGAAGTTCACAACATCCACTGACCCATCTTGCTCCTTGGTAGACCGCATTTCAGGAAAAGGCTCACTCTCTTCTTCTATCATCTGTCGCCAAGAGCATGTTCACTTCAGACCTCTCAAAGTGAGGCTTAAGGTGGTTCGCATGTAGGATCCACAAAGGGCTCCTTGGAGTCTGCAAGTCCACCAGGCAGGTGACATTTCTCTTGCGCTTCACCACCTCAAAAGGCCCAGACCACTTATCCCAGAGAGCACAAGGGTCTACCGTGGCCATGACCCACACTTTCTGGCCGATCTGAAACTCTATCAGAGTGGCATTCTGGTCATACCAGCATTTCGTCTCCTCCTGGCT
This sequence comes from Calotriton arnoldi, assembly GCA_963921515.1. Classification (NCBI taxonomy): domain Eukaryota; kingdom Metazoa; phylum Chordata; class Amphibia; order Caudata; family Salamandridae; genus Calotriton; species Calotriton arnoldi. Next base: position 429,750 of record CAWUFW010002467.1, on the reverse strand, counting down.
GGCTTCTAGGTTCTCTTGAGTGAGCTTCCTGAAGCACGCAGTCTGGTTTCTAAAGGCCAGCATGTAGCTAAATACATCCTGGGGAGGTTTACTGGCAGCGTTCCCCCAGCCTTCTTTCACCAGACTGAGAGGTACTCTTACAGGATGCCCATACAGCAATTCATAGGGACTGAACCCTAAGGATTTATGTGGTAACTCCCTGTGAGCAAACAGTAGGCATGGAAGGAGGACATCCCACTTACACCTCATGGGGTCTACAAGACCGGTGGCCATGCCTTTTAGAGTTGAATCTCTCAACCAACCCATTCCATTGGGGATGGTAAGGAGTGGTGAACTTATAGGTTACACCACTCTCCTCCCATAGAGACATCATAGACTTGGATATGAAGTTGTTGCCCCGGTCAGATACCACCTCTCTGAGGAAACCCCTGAGGGATAAGACCCCAATCAATGCACAGCTTACCAAAGGGGCTGTGATTGTCCCGAGAGGGATAGCCTCTGGGCACCGGGTGGCATGGTCCACCAAGCCCAGGATATACCTGTTGCCTAAGGATGTCTTGGGGTCCATGGGCCAACCAATGTCAATTCCCACCCTCTCAAAAGGGTTGCCCACCACTGGAAAAGGTTGGAGAGGAGCCCTCACCTTCCTCCCACTCTTTCCACTTGCCTAGCAAGTTTGACAAGACCTGCAGTGTGCGTCAGAGTGCCTTTGCATTTGGGGCCAAAAGAAGTGGGTGACAATCCTGTCAAAGGTCTTATCCTGCCCAAATATCCTGCCAAAGACACATCATGAGCCAAACCCAGTAGGAAGGCTCTGAAGCGCTGGGGTACAACCTGTAAATGGGCTGACCCAGGCTCAGCAACCTTAGGCTCACTGTACAAGAGACCGTTCTTCCAATAGATCCAATGTGATCCAGACTGATCACCAGCTGTCTGGTCAGGAGCCTGTTTCCAGAAACCAAATAGAGTGTAGGGCATTCCATCTGCGCCTTGCAGAATTCCTCCCTGGTGGGAACCCCTTCCTGCTGCCAAGGAGTCACCTCAGGTAGGTCTCCCAGTTCAGCCACTTCCTCCCCGTAGGTTTCAGGGCATCTCCTGAAGGTCTGCCTCCCTCCTGGACTGTGGGAACTTCTGGGGTGGGTTCCCCCATACCCCCTGCCCTTCTTCTTTCTGGCAGGCACCTGGGCCACTCTTTTAGGCTCCAGGTCTTGTTGATCTCCCCTACTGGCTGCCATAGACCGAACAGTCACACACACACACTCAGGCAGGCCCAATATCTCCAAATGGGCCTGCGTTCTACCTTCTCCCAAGGAGAGCTCTTCAGGTCATTGCCAAGCAGACAATCAACATGCCTGGTGGGACTCAAGACTACTCTAAAGGTACCTAAGACCCCCCCCAATTCACAGACACTCAGAGTTATCTGCTGCAACTACAGGGTGAAGTACATTGGGGACCACCTGCTCCGCAGACACAAGCTGACACTGAACAGACATCATACTGGCTCCAGTGTCTCTCTCAGAGCTAGCACCCTCTGCCCATTGATAGCCACCCCCTTGCCTGTACGTTTTAGTGTTCTCAGGCACAAGGGTCCCCTGGACCATCTCACTGACCCCTAGTGAGACAAGGATAATCTCAGCTGGCTCCCACCCTTCACATGGAACCAACTCCTCCTCCAGCACTGTACTAACCAACACACGTGACAGTGCACCAGTGGGTACCGGTGTGTACTTGGGACACTTGGGATCCCTTGTCATGTGACCCTCCTGATCACATGCAAAGCACTTACGGGATCCCCTCTCTCCAGGCTTCCCTCTAGGGAGCCATGGCTTCTTACCATTGAGGAGATGGGAATCTTTACCCTGGGAACTAGTTTGGGGCCCTTTAGAGAACACCTTCTGGTTACCCTTGCCCCCCTCTCTTCTGCTGGGGACCCTGTCTACCCTTGGCTGGATTTACCACATACCCCGTGTGAACCCTGGTACTTTTCCAGTGGTCTGCCTCCTGAGCAATCTTCCTGGGTTTAGTCAGCTTACTATCCATCAGATGCTGGCGCAGCTCTGGAACACACAGACTATGCAAGTGCTCCCATGCAATTAAATTGTACAACCCCTGATAGTCAGTTACCTTGCTGCCCTTTATCCAACCATCCTGTGACCTGCAAAAAAGATTCACACATTCAACCCAGGTATCAGACTCAACTTTTCTAAAAGATCTGAACTTCTCCCTATACTGCATAGGGGTGAGCCGATACCTGAGGCATACAGCATCCTTCATGTTTGGATAAGTGAGGGTACCCACCTACCTCAGTGGCATCAGGGTGTCCCTCCCATTTATCTCAAAGTGTTTCCACAAGCCCCCTCCCCATTGCTTCTCTGGGACCTCATTCATGCTGAGAGCTGTCTCATAAGCTGCAAATAAAGCTTAGATGTCCTCCCCCTTCTGAAAATTATGTCCCTGATCCTCTGGAATGTGTACATTCCCCTCAGACTCCACTGGCTGCATGCTGTCACCATTGGAACTGGACTCCACCTGCTTGGCCTTGATGGCCAGCTCCTTCAATCTTAACTCATGAGCCAACAACAGTTTCTTCTCCTCCAGAGTAAGGGCCGCCTCCTCCAGAGCAAGGGCCTTCTCCTTATCCTGCTCATTTTGCTCTGACTCAAACGTTTTGCTTTCCATCATGAGCTTTTCAAGCTCTCTCTGGTTCTCCCTCTCCTGTCGCCTGCCCTCCATCTCCTCTGGGGACAGATTTCAAGAAGAGACACTACTGGCTGGCCTTGAGGACCCTCATCCCACAGGCAGATCCTGAGCACCAAACTCCCCTTTCTGGTTTTCCACATCCAGATCCATATTCCCCTCATCACTCTGCCCACCAGGCACTCAAGGCCCCTGCAGCTCCTCCTTAGCTCCTTATGGGACAACCAAAATGTTTGCAAAATTGATCTACTTTGTAAGAATGCAATATTTCGATCTCAAACTCCAATTCTACAACATTACTTGCTGGCTCAGCAGAGTGAGACATTGTACTTGGATACTTAAAGGGTTATCACAAAAATGGAACAAAAGTCAAACAATAATATATGGTTACGTAATGGTCTGCACTCAGTCGTAGTGCATACTGATCACTGTATGTCAAGTCCAAATCCTCACCGCTGACCACCAATGTTAGTCTCTAGTCGGCAGAGTTATGCACCTTGTTCAAGTAGGGACCCTTCCTTCTAGTCAGGATAAGGGAATTATACACCTAGATAACCCCTGCTCACACCCTTGGTAGCTTGGCATGAGCAGACAGGCTTATCTCAGAGGCAATGTGGAAAGTATTTGCATATAACACACACCGTAACACTTTGAAAACAGTACAAATGGACACCACACCGATTTATAAAAATAAAGTATCTTTATCCAAACCAAACAGGACCAAAACGACAAAATCCAACATACATTTATCAAAACATCCCTTTTGAAAGGTTTCATGCAATTCTGTCCATAGAAATCTATGGATGCATGATTTTACACGAAGTACCTTCAGTTGCGTCAAAATTCAAAAGCCTAAACAGCCGCAGAGAAGGGAAGCATCAGAAAACACAGCAATGCATCAGTTCCTGAGTCCTTGGGGAAGTGATGCTACAGTTCTGCACTCAGGATAAGTGATGTGTCAAATCTGGACTGTAGGGGGAAGTGATGTGTCAATTCCAAGACGATTATGGTCTACGGGTGATATGTGGAAATCTGGACACGTTGGAGGTCGATGCAGCAGCGGCAAAACAGGCACTGCTTTGATTTCTTCAGCTGTGGTCCCATAATTTGTTGGTTCTCTCCACACAGCAGGGCCTGCGTCGGGGACGATGCGGTGATCTCGGACTTTTGAGGTCGGTGCACTGGACTCGGTGTGCAGTGGATTTTTCAGCCACTTAGAGGCACTGCATCAATTCTTCGGCCACACGGCAGTGGTGCGTAGATATTGTTCCTGCACAGTGGTGCTGCATCAGAAAAACAGGCTGGAAGGGCGATGTGTCGATTTTTCAGGTTTCTTGTAGTTCTTCACAGTTCATTGCAGCAGGAATAACCTGCAAGGGCCCAGAACTTGAGTTGGCACCACAAGGCAGGTCAGAACTCCCAGCAATGGAGTTCAAAGATGCTTCAGGTGAAGTCTTTGTGTAACTAAGACTTCAGAACAGGTGGCAAGCTCTAAATCAAGCCCTTGGAGATCTTTTTTAAGCAGGATACCACAGCAAGGCAAAAGTTTCAGTCCTGTCCTCTGCCCACAGACTGAAGCAGCAACTACAGGCCACCCAACAAAGCAACACACAACAAAGGGACAGTACTCCTCCTGGCAGCTCTTAGTCTCTTCTTATTGGCAGGGTTCTCTTAGTTCCAGAATTGAACTAAAGTTCTGGGGTTTTAGGACCAATACTTATGCCCCAGTTTCGCTTCATAGTCTTTGTTGCAAGAGTCTCTGAGGTCAGAAAAAACCGGTTCTGTCCTCTCTGGTCTAGCTTCACTACAGGAGGTTGAGACAGCATTGTGCAGAGCAGACACAGTCTATTCAGGTGCAAGTGAAAACTCCTCCCACCACTCTAAATGCAGAAAGGTCTATTCAGCCTGGCTCTGAGTCACTTAGGAAAGGCAGGACACACCTCAACCCCCCTTGTGATTGTCTTAAGTGAATGCACATTGCCAGCTCCTGTCACTACAAAACCAGGTGGGTTATTAAATTCTGAGTTCAGAGAGCCTAAACTCCAAATTTCTAGTTGTTCCCAATTGAAAGTTACACATGTAAAGTGTTACAAGGCAGCTCCAATTATAGCCTGTGGAAGGGCTAGTCCTTGCCGACAGTGAGAAACTAAATACACAATATTCACTATCAGGGCATGTAAAACACACCAGTACATGTACTACCTTTAACATACACTGTACCCTACCCAAGGGGGGACATTGGGCCTACCTTAGGGGTGTCTTACATGTAAGAAAAGGGAAGGTTAGGGCCTGGCAAGTGGGTGCACTTGTCAGGTCTGTGAGAATTTGGCCTGGTATTTGCTGTCCACTAATTAAAGTGGGCACCTTGCACCAGTCCAAACGACCCTTATGATGTACGAGGTCAAAGATAACCTTTAGAAAGCTATCCTAGTGGTAGCTGTGGAGAGCAGCCTTCAGGCTTAATCTTGAAGGAATGTAAAGCAGCTTGTTTTACCAGAGTATCACCTCCTGAATGACTAAATGAAGGAGAACCACCCAGTAGTTATATAAAAATATGTATTTATTAATATAACACTCTCTACTATCCTCTACACGAGGATGGAACACAAAGCACACAATACAAGATCAATAGAACAGTTGTAAGTAGCACAATACACAGTGGGCTCCAGGGGGAGACCAAACCATATACTAAAATAGTGGTATAACAGTCATGACTGAGATCAAGACAAGGTCTGGAGCACGTAGAAACGCTGGGACCCCAAGGAACCACCCAAGGTGAGTAGACAGGGACCCCACGGAGGCCGGGTGCAGTGTGGGAACACGATCGCGGGCTCCGTACAATTCTATGGGGAAGTCGCGGTTACACTTACAAAGTTTAAGGACCCTTCTAGGAGGACTTCGAGCGAACCCGTTGGAACTTAAGAGTTTGAAGAGCCACCCCACCCGTGGATACCGAAGTACCCGAGTTACCTATCCCAGAGGAGCCGGGTGCATAGGTCTGAAGTGCCGTCAGAAACTGCCGTTGTTCTCAATGGAGAGCTGCAAAGAAGTACTGCTGCCGTGAAGGTGAAAAGGGTCCGGTGGAATCCAAGCCTGTATTCGGGAAAGATGGAACCTGAAAGCAGAGGGGACAGAGTCTGGGTCACTTCAGAGTGACCAGGGGCTCGGTAGACGAATGCGCACCGATGTCGGTTGCTTCAGGTACGAAGAAGGGATGCTCGACTCTGCAGCCACGAGGACCAGGAGATGTTGAGAACAACCAGGAGCTGGAGGTGAGCTGTCCCACAAAGGATGTCGAGTGCTGAGGAGTCGGTGTCCGGCTGGAGCACCAACAAGCCTTGGCAAGAGCAACCCACGCAGGAAGGTCAAACAGGTTACGGTGTAGACCAGCAAGGTCCAGGGGACTCACCAAGCACTGGGGAGTCAGGGAACGTCTGAAGCAACCAGGAAAGCCCAACAGAAATCAAGATGACCTTCAGAGGGACCCACAGGCTGAAGGACCAGGAGTTGCAAGGGGACCTCAGGCAAGATTGCAAAGTACCAGCCCACGGAGCACTCGGTATGAGGAGGCTGGAGGTCTTTGGTGAAAATACTGCTCAGAGTCAGGACTACACGGAGGCAAATGCACAAGCTCAGGAATTGCCAACAAGCATATGCACTTGCAAATGGACGCAGTGCACAGGGGTTCAGGTTATGCAGTCCCCACGAGGGATACTGGCCTCAAACTCGGTGAGAGGGTAGATCAACCTCAGGGACCTTCGGAAACCCACCTCCTGTGTTGCTGAAATCTTCAGAGTCCGCAGGAGCTCAGGAGCAGCAGACCAGTCAGCTGCAGTTAGGTGCCTGCAAATGCAGGGGAGTGACTCCTTCACTCCAAGGGAGATTCTTCAGTTGTGTTTAGTGCACCACAGGTCCTGCACAGAGCCTGTATGGAGCCCAGGCAGGAACTAAGCTTTGGACAGAAAGGGGGATGAAGTCGAGCCCAGTCGAGGTCCAGCAAAGTCCAGAGTGTCCAGACGGTCGAAGGTCAGTGGTTTCTTCTTGTAGAATCTTGTCCACGTAAAATCTAAAGTCTTACAGCCAGGTAAGTTCTTTTGTACCCACGGGAGAGGGTTGGACAGATTCAGGGGACCCTCCTAGGGGAGGGGCAGGACAGAGGGGTGGTTACACCCATGTCATTTGTCCAGTTTCACGCCAGAGCAGGAGCCAATGGCTCCCAGAACTGGTTTGAGCTGGACTATGCACAGGGACACCAAATGTGCCCCAGGTGCAGACTTTCAGGCACTCTCAGAATGCACCCACCCAGCCCCAATACACTAAACCCTGTCTGGGAGGTGGTCACATCTCCATGTGACAGGATGCCTATTGTGCTACCTTCCTCTGCTCGAGCTTGGCTCAGCAGCAGGGGGGCAGAAATGTGTCTCTGGTCGGCAGCATCCATTTTGTGCTGTCCGGGTCGAGAAGGCTGGCACCAGTTAGACCAGTGACCCCATGAAGCTTGCTTCTGAAGGGTGGAATCATACCTCCCACACCAGTTACTGGTGTGGAGGTATGATTCCAAGGTGTTTGATACCAAACACGATATGGTTCTATGCAGCCGTTTTCGAAATAGCATTTACCGCGAGGTTATAATGCACCTCTACCTATATGTCCGGCCGAGTCACAGGCAACACGGGAGAATGGTCTCCGAAGACTGCAGAGAGGCTCTGCTCATGCAGGGGCACCCTCTCACTAAAAACCCAGCACCCTGCCTTCAGGATTGATAAGGACTGCTATAGGGGTGACATATAAGTTTTAAGTGTAGTGACCTATAGATATAGTGAACCTATATCTAAAGTAAGCGTTGCAAGCACCAACTTACACTGGCTGCTGTAGCAGACCGGAGTTCCTTGCATGGCCTCTCATGGGTGGCATAATACATGCTTCAGCCCATGGGAGGCCTCTGGGGTACCTATGCCCTGGGTACATGGGTACCATATACTAGGGACTTATAAGGGTACACCAGTATCCAATCTGGAGTGTACCAAAGCACATGTATGTCAATTTAAGGGAGAAAGCAGATAGACTGGGGTCCTGATTAGCAGGATCCCAGTCAGACTAGTCAAAAACAGTGAGACATCAAACAAAAAAGTGGGGGTAACCATAAGAAGCAGATCCTACTTTCCTACAATGTCAATATGGAAGATAAAAACTGCGCACACAGACACTGCAGTGGCAGGTGTGAGACCCATTTGAAAGGCTACTGCTGTGGGTGCCACAATCAGTGCTGCAGGCCCACTAGTAGCATTTGATTTACAGGCCCTGGCACCCTCAGTGCACTTTACTAGGGACTTACCAGTTAATCAAATATGGCAATCATGGATACCAAATTATAAATAATTACAATTTACACAGAGAGCACTTGCACTTGGACACTGATCAGCAGTGGCAAAGTTCCCAAAGCATCTAAGCCAGCAAAAACAAAATCCAGCACACAGTCAACAATGCAGGAGGTAGAGACAAAAAAATCAGGGGAAATCGCGCCAAGGATGCCAAGTCTAATAGTGCCCTGTTTTTCTTGTGCATCCTTAATTGTTAGCATCTTTCACTCTACGTTTTGCACCACTTTTTTAAAGCATCCAGTGAAAATGATTTGTCTGCTTCGATTAGAAATATTACTAAATTTAGTGACATATTTATAGTACATTTAACCTATTGTGCATGTGAAACCCTTCCACCCATCACTGGCAGGCACATGTATTAAAACACCCCATGTGATATATTAGGGTGTGATTTGCACAGAATAGAAACATTCTAATTCTAATTTGGCACTATCTTTGGCAACCCTTCTTTTTTTTAAATGGGCTTAGGGTTGAATATTTTGGAAAGTTCTAGCGACTCACAAGGGGATATTAGACAGAAAATATGACCGCTAGCCAGGAATCACTTTATTTTTGTTTACCCTCTGAAGGCCTCAAAATATTTAAAGCAGCATTGCTTAGCAAGTAGTTCGATTAAAATGTGCTGAAGAACACATAAAATGTTTAATTCTTGACCTTTCAATAATCATGTTTTTATTAAATAAATGTTTCACATAACTTTGCAAAATGTTTGCCCGTGTACAAAGAAGGGTTGAAATACTTGTTTAAAATGTATCATTCAGTAGAACTATGAAGAATAACCACACATAGAATGCAGCACATAAACTAAACTTGATCTATTTTAACATACTTGTTTTAATTCCAAGGGATGATGTCCTGCAAAATAATTTCTCTCCTTACTGAAGATGTTTCAATTTCTACAAAGCTCATTGCTAGCTAACTTATAATTTGTTTTTCTAGAAGGTTAGAGATGTGGTCCCATTTGTGGAAAAATATGTCCTGAATTTAAAAAGGCCCCATATGTAGTTTAGAAGAATACAACAAAGTTGCCTACTTGGAAATTACTGTCTGTGAACCCTTGTATTCATGTGAGAAGAAGAGGAATGATCCTGTTCCCAGGAAGAGCCCTGAAAGATGATTGAATGAGAGGAGGAGAAGATGCAACATGAACTGCAACATAATTTGCGACTGTTTATAAAAGTACGTGCTCCTAGAGCAGGGGAGCATCACACGCTTCTTTTTACACTCATGTCCGACTGCCCTCCACTTCCCAGATCCCATTGCTGATTGCTGTTGCTACTGCACATTTTACCCTGTCTTATTCCTTGTTGTTTTGAGACTCTACTGAGTTTTGTGAACCTCTCTATGGGAAGTTCTGTTTTGATCGTTTATTGACTTTTTTGCATATAACTTGAGCTTTATGCTTGATCTCACTCTCTTCCGAACTTGACCTCTTTATGGATTTTTTCTGACACCTTTTTCACCCCATTCTTAGAATAGAGATTTCTTCCTTTATTGCACATGTTTAATGCATTTTATTGCAATTTGAATTAACCATTGCTTGTTATCAATTCCTGTAATTGATTATTGAAACTAATACAAATAAAACATATGATTTTGAATAAAGATGATTGACTAAATTCTGAATAATGAAACCCTTAAAACTTTAGTTAACTCTCATTATTGTCTGGACTTAAGATAGAAATTGTGGTTACTATTTATGTGATGATTTGCTCCTGATCTTCTAAAATACAGTGCCCAAGGTCCACTGACCTATTGTAGGAAGTACAATGGGGATCAGCCCTCTGAGATAGTAAGCTGAGTTTATTTAAACTGATCCCACTTCAGCCCACCCTTAATGCCCATGATGACAATTACAATTAGCAAATTGTTCTTAATATTGAGCTGCTCAGCTGATGCAAAAATGTATATATCTCTAAAGAAACACATCACATGAACCAAACTGAAATACATGCTTGGCACCATGGAATAAACATTTCAAGGAAGCAAATAAAATGAAAGATGTGATAAAAGGGCACTTGTATAGCTCCAAATCAAAAGAAAGGTATCTCCACACTATGAAGTTGTAATGTGTTGGGCTGATAGTGCAGGACCAAGATGTCAAAGCAGCTCTTGAAAATGGTTAGTACTATCCCCATAAGTTGTAGTGAAAGTAACTAAAGTAAAAGTCTCCTGTTGGGATTAGGGATTCTGCCCTCAAAAGAGTGACCAATGCATTCATTTTAGGACACAATGTCTTTGACATACACTTTAAAAAGGTAGAGGTTCCATGCTAAGTTCTGTATAGAAATATTTCAAGACTACCAAGTCTAGAACAGTACTTAGAAGAGTCATTTCACAGTAGCCACCCTTCCTCTAGCCTCCTGGTGGCTATCCATATTAACTACCGCAAATCCACCCTTGGTCCTGATTTAAACAGTAGGATGTCTTGTTTGCTACCTGAAAAAGGATAACTCTCCCGTGCACATTTACACTTGTTCTATAAGTGTATGACCTATGTAAATGTATGCAGAATTATCATTTATACAACAATATTGAAACATAACTTTGACCAGTGGGGGGGTCAGAAGGATGGCCAGGGGAGGGGTATCTAAATGCGATGAACACCCACTCAATATTTACCTTCACATAAACATTACACTCTCTTGAAATATCCAGGTATATAAACTCAGATGACATGCCTAAGTATAATGTATACAGTATTTCTAGGTCTTCTGCACATAGGAAAGTGTTCCTTAAAAATTGATTATATTAGTAAATCACTCATCTTTACAGCAATGAAGTCTCAGAGTGTTAGTGATCAGAACAGACACATCAGATCTGTGGTTGCTGAGCTCACATCATGGATCCTCCTGTAGCGTAGGAAATAATACAGCCTTTGTATTTGTTTACGCCAAGTGCAACTATAAAACAACTATGAGTATTGCTAAGAAAAACTGGGACGACAAAACCTGGCTTGACCTGTTAGCTGCTTCAAAAGCGAATGATCCTCGGTCTTTCTGGTGGTAAGTAGCTCAGGTCAATTCGGAAAAAGCGAAAACCTATCATTACTTTATTCAACTGGACAGATGGGTGTCGCATTTCTCAGAACTGTATGCTGCAAAAGATCTTAGTGACCAACCAACAAGTGGCAATCCAGCCATAGTTACTGATCTTCCATCTCTAGCTTGCCCAGAATGAGTAAATCCAGTTTTCATTAGCCATGAGGACACAGCCAGAGTAATTGACCTTTTAAAATCAGCCAAGACACCAGGACCCGATAAAATTCCAGGGGACATACATAAGACTGAGCCCCTAGTTTGGACTTCGTATATAAACTTATTGTCAAATACAAGAGCGGCAGGGGGTGAGATACCAGATACATGCATCCCCTTAAATTACTGGACGATCAGTTTGATCGACAACCTGCGAAAGGTCTTTGCACGACAAGTGCTGGACAGATTGCTACATAGGGCTGAATCTAACAGTAACATGACCATTTTCCAGGCTGGATTCCGCCCAAAGATCAGTACCTGTGACCAAATTTTTAGACTTGCTATGCTATATTGGAAATATGTCACAATACTTAAACAAAAGCTATATGTATATATCTTAGAGCCGCCTTCAATCTCATTCCACTAAGTAAATTCTGGCGGGTTTTGTCACTTATGGGGGCCCCTAGCAATCTTATTCAGCTTATGACCAGACTCCATACTAAGAACTTTGCTCAAATCCGATTTGGCAGCCAGGGTGAATTAACCGAATGCATCCCTGTAAAGCGCGGTGTTCACCAGGGATGCATTCTCGCTCCTACATTATTCACCCTATATATGAATAGTGGATGTATTGTTAAACTGGAAAAAACAATTCCCCTGCCCTGAGTAATTGGAAGGTTCCTATTCTCTTATTCGCGGATGACTCTCTACTTATCTCCAAAACCCAGATGGGGCTTCAAATCCTAATTGATAAGTTCCAAGGGTTTTGCTAGTCAAGGGGGCCTAGAGCTCAATTCAAACAAAATGAAATATATGGTGTTTAGAACGGGCCTGGTCAAAAACTCTGTCATTCACGGAGGCGGGGACACACTAGAGAGGGTGCACAGTTTCGATTATCTTGTGGTTAAGTTGATCGAGAGCTTCAAATGGTCAGGATAACCTACCAGGAGTGCCATGTTGATAGAACAGAGATCAAATGTTATTAATAGATTACATAAGCAAACAAGTTCATGCCATGTTTCACCAGCCCTAGAGGTCTATCGAGAAAAAGCACAGGGCGCTGCACTTTGTGGTGCTAAGATCTAGGGCTATACAGACGTCCATCAATTATCTATTGCTGAGAATAAATTTGCAAGAAAGCAAATTTCCGTCCACAATAACACCCCTCTAATTCCACAATATTTTGAATTGGGATTGAAGCGAATTAACGACCAGGCAGTACTTAAACCCCGAATGTACTGGGTACGCCTCTGGTCTAAACCTGAATTAAGTGATTACAGAGATGCACTCAAAAATTTACTAAATATAATGGGTGCAAGGGCAGTTCCCTGGCTCAAATTTGGTTCAAATTGGTTCAAGAGGCTGGGTCTTCACAGGTTATGGGATGCACCAAATGCTATATCTCGAGCTGACATCACTAACCTGAAAAATTGCTACTGGACACCTAGATATGATTATTACATAAGAAATGGATCAAATGGATCGCTGACTAATTTGTACCTTAATTTTAAATTGGTCCTCTGTTCTGAAACATTTTTAGACTCAATATCTCTGCCCCTAGCCAAAAGCCTGTATGTCCCTTTTTGTTTAGGTATTCCCCCATTGAGATCCTTTACTGATAAATGGAACATGGATCTGGTTACAAGCCTTTGTCCTGCTTGTGGCTCGGAGAGTGAGACTGAGACGCATGTACTGTTTTTCTGTCTAGAATATCTTGGGTCTCGCTGTAAATGGATTCGCCCAATATATCGGTCTTTGGGCTTGACAAGATATCTAGTAGCCCATAGAATCCTAAATAATGACCCATCTCCGGTTATTGTTTTTGTTGTCAGCAAATTCTTACAGGCTGTTTGGCATAGGCGCAGTAGCATTTTAAAAGAAATAGTACGCTGATATATGTTCTGTACCAACCATATATATAACTTTTGGACTATAAAATAATGCACAATTATAATGTTTTTAAAATTCCCTGAGCTTTTTAAAGCTGTTTTGAGAATTGATTGATTACTCATAGGAATGAAATATGTATTTATTGAGATTTTATAATTGCACAGACAGGGAAAAAAATTCAAACAAAATTGGGCATGCGCCATTTTATCTACTTATTTACTTATTTATTAAGATGTATTTTACTGTATTACTGTATGTACACTTTGATGGTTCATGGTAACCTAAATAAAGTATTCTACTACTACTACTATTATAGCCTCTTCATTTCATCACTAGCAACACACACACACGCACAGCAGCTGCTAACAGGCTCCTTACAGGCACAAGACCCACTAGACCCATGCCTTGAGGCTTATTCAGAGCCAGTCCAGTTGTTCTTAGCTTACAGCAATCTGAATGCTATGACTTGGTTGCCCGTACCTATAATGGGAAAGCTAGATCAAAAACTTCCACAATTGAAAACATTGTTGCGTAAAAATATAAGACTAGCTTAAATCGACACCCCTTGTCGGCTTTCCATCAGAAAGCCGGCTCTGTCTGCTACCAGAACCATGGAAAGGATGCCTTTTCTAGATCCACTGAGTTGTGCTAGCATTATAGAGACTCTAAGTAATGAAGTAGAGGTTTGCTTGAGATGTCAAGGATAGCGGGAATTAATGAAGAAGTAGCAATTTGTGTTATTTTAAAAATGAAATAAAAGTTAAAAAAGCACCATGTTATTTATATAGTTTTATTTGCCTAAGTGGTTTGCAAAGATACTTTTAAGTTACAGTTATTAGTACCCACATTTAAATAGGTATGTATGTTAATGATTTAGAAAAGATAAAAGGGTGAGTCTTCAGTGGTACATTTGCAATTGAATTATGCATGCATTTTATCATCTTTCGAAATATGAAAGGCCGAGTTGCCCACAGTACAAATCAATTGTAATCCTCATCAGCAAGTGATGGCCCACCCAGGCATTTATTTGCCCTTAAGGTATTAAATCAAAAGGAGAAGTCTCTTAAAACGGTTATGGGTTATGCTGCTTCATCCCATTGCAAGAGAAATGCAATTATGCCAATAAAATTATAACAACACCCTAGGACGTGCCTTCAGTGTCTCGTTACATTTATTTAATCCTACTGAGAAGTGTTTTTTTGTTTGATATAAAGTTGTGCAGCTCTAACGAGAAGCGATAATATGTTTTATATAAAGTATAAGAGGCACACTTAGAAATGCAGACACTATCCCATTAAAAGCATAACAATCCCTATGAGAAGTACTTATGCTTTCATATAAAAACAAAGCAGCCCTTGTATTGTCTGATAATGTAGGGCAAGTAGATAAGTAGTAGTAATGGTTCTTCCTAGCAAAGGCCTAGCAACTCCCTGTCCAGGAATATATATGGGAACTGTCTTGTGGGTATAGGTCCAGTACAAAAAATGTATAGAAGGCCTGTTAAGAAGTCTTGATTTTGCAGAATTTATTTAAAGCAGCCCTGGTGACAAATCGTAGAGTAAAAAAATGTTGAAGTGGCTTTGCTGAAAATCTCAAATTTCCCTCAAATTATTTACAACAGTCTGACTGTAAAGTTATTTCTACTTGCTCTGAAAGCTATAGTGCCCCTTTGAACAAGAATTAGTTGTTAGACCTGACAGCCCTTGGTGTGGTCTTCCCCCAAATGTTTTGCCTTATCACCTCCTTTCTGCTGAAATTCATTTTTGTTGGCTTTAGGACTTTTATCAGGCCTAAACCTCTAAGTTTAATACTTGTACGTCACTCTTAAGGAAGGCCCTAAACAGCCCATAGGGCAGGGTATAGTGTAATTGAAATGTTGGACATGCAGTTTTAACTTTTACATGTCCTGGTAGTGAAAACTCCTACATTTGTTACCATATCTCTGCTCCTTGTGCTGCTGCTCGTGGGGGACTTCATATCCCAGCCTGCACAGGGCCCCAGGTGGAAGCCCTATAACTCCCTCCATCTGTGGCTGCTCAAAGCGCCTGCTTCCATCTCGCATTGTGGGGCACCGGGTCCATGCTCCTTGTGCTTCTGCTCGTGGGGGACTTCATACCCCAGCCTGCATAGGGTCCAGGAGGTGGCCCTGCTACTCCCTCCACCTGTGGCTGCATATAACGCTATAAAGCACCTGCTTCCTTCCCGCCACACGGACCTTGCACGAGCTGCACCCGGCCCAAACCCGTGCCAAGGGTGTGCCTGTCTGCTAATGCCCACTGCTCCATGATTGTCACTCAGACTCTCTCACACAGTAGTCCGGAGCGTTCTGTAAATCGAACTCCCACATTTTTTGCTCAGACCGGAGTAATTTATTGACAGAGGAAAGCTGCGTAGAACCCCAAATGGCAACTAGCAAGAGGTGCAAGGGCGCACATATCCACAAGTATAACAGAGTAGGCTGCAAGGACCTTGTCCCATCTTGTCCCATGATCAAACCACTTTCTGAACCCCAGTATATGGGGAGGACCACCAGCCGTCTTGGGTAAAGGCTTTGGTGAGGAACATTGCAGTGCAAGTTAAATCCAACATACTTGCTGAACTCTCACTGCTGGTAGCTCGTTTGTCAGTGGAGGAACAACTATGCAAGGATGTTTCGAGCCCTGACTCCTTGGGTGTAAAGGGCGTATTGGATAAAGGTATTCAGACAGATACTGACTTCCTTTCTGTTCCGGCCCCAGGGCAAGTAATTCAAGCATAGCTGGGATGAGGTGCCACAGGATACCCATACAGGTACTATTGGGGATGGTCTAAACCATGGAAGCCCACTGACCACAAATGCAGAAAGGAGTCAAACTTTGGACAGACAAGAGGGAGTCTCTCCCACAGCAGTTACAGACCGCATTCCAAAACCTCCAATTATCAATCTACCACTTGCTTACTTTCCCTAGGTTCCTGGGTTGAAGACAGGTCAGAGGGAGGCACAGGAAGATCGATCCAATAAACTAGCTAACAAGAAATATGAATTTTCCCCCTCCACTGGCTGGTAGCATCCTCATTACTTGAAGGGTGAACTGGATAGGGTAGGTTCCCATTGATCTGTCTGGTGACTGTGTCATCATTAACGTTAGAAAATCCACAGCTTGCTCATAAATGTTTGGCAGGCGAATCACGTATGCAGGAGCTAGGTTCCGCCATATCACTTTTACCTTTGGGCTATTTTTACAGACCCCGATCTCTTGTCAAAACGAATCCCCTGGCCCCCAATGCTCTGAGTTCAGCTCCAACAAACAGGTATTTCAACTCTCAGAATCCACATGCTTTGGTACCTGTGGCCAATAGATTTGGCGTATTGGAGAGGGTGGATTGACTTAATGTTACTGGGGCTTAACATGTCTCCAGGCACATTGAGGGTGATCCTGTGCCCTCTATTGATGGAAGGAAATAGCAGCAGGCAAATTCCATCACTACTAGAGGCCAGAGTACATCCCCCTTGGTCAGGTTTCCTTATCCAGATATTATTATATATGGTTGAAGCACTCTATAGAGCAGAGGGTACAACCCTAACCAAATTGAGCAAATACTTAAAGATCGTTTTTATGTAGAAGTACGGCCAAGGGGATCTAGCAGAAATTCACCTTCATGGGTTGGCAAACATTGTAGATCTGACAAAATGGCCTTATTAGAGGCAATACAACTTAAAGATAGAAATCTGATCTGAAACGTGAGCACCGTATATAAAAATATTATCAACTCTGCTAAAAGAGAGTGGGAAATAGCTGGATGGTAATCTCTACTTTATGCTATCAAGCACAAGGATCATAAGGCATTTTGGAGCATAGTCTCAACAGGGAATCCTGATAGCATCGTCAGTATAGAGCATAATATTTCAGCTGATAAGTGTAATGAGCACTATCGGACCTTGTACAGCAAGCCGAGAGGATCTGGTGATTCCCCGCTGGAATCATTGCTAATGATAGGCCAAGTAGGAAACATTCATAAGACCTAAAGAAAAATCCAACAATCATCCTTGATGAAGTGCTTAGGTCCGTTAATATGAATGCCCCTCACATAGAACCTGCCATTGATAAATTACCTGGGGGGGTTTTTACCTTTCAGTACCAGACGCCTAGGGCCAATACCTTTGGATAATTTTTTAATGCTATTGTGAAGGGGATTCCCATTCCTCATTCATGGGCGGGGCGGAAATCATCCCCATTTTTTAGAAAGTTTCCCCATTACAACCTGTTAATTACAGATCTATCAGTTTGATAGAAACCATGCTAAAAGTATTTTCTAGAGTGATATTAGAAAGACTTCAGGTTTGAATGGAGGAAAATAAGGTCCTCAGGCCCATTCAAGAAGGTATTTGGCAAAACACACCCACGATAGACAAGAGTCTTCAAACTCCTACTTTTATATTAGAAAACAGTGGCTCTAGAGGGTGGCAGTCTCTATTTAATCTTTGTGGATTTTTAAAATCAGCTTTTGACTTGGTCTCTAGGGATTCACTTTGGTGCATTCTGACCAATCTGGGCATCCCACCTTACCTGCGTCATATCATCCAAAGGTTTTACGAGAGGAACTTCACGCATGTTTGTTAAGGCAAACTGGAGGAACTTTCTGAACTCTTTCCACGTAGTAAGGGTGCTTGACAGGGTTGCGTGTTGGCACCATCATTATTTACTTTGTACATCAATGGCCTTGTTGACTTCCTGAAAACCATAAACAATGTAACCCCTAGGGTGGTGTTTGAAAAGGTACCAATGTTGATATTTGGTATTGGTCCCCTACTCTACTCAAAGACACCAATGGGTATCCAAAGGGTACTTGAAAACATTAGCATTTTTTGTAAGTTGAGAGGCCTAGAAATCAACATCAGCAAAACCAATTTATGGCTTTTAATCTATTGCATTCTACTTGTCCAAACCCTAGTCTGAATGGGATCCCGTTATAGAGGGTTTCAACCTTTGAGAATCTTGGGATAACGCCTAGTGAACATATGGATTGGTCATCCCATACAGCCAAGCAAAGACTCAAACTGGCACAACACACTGGCAAGCTCTCGAAGGTGTATAGGGGGTCCTTTTACAAGCCAATCAGCTGCAACATTGAGATCTAAACACCACACGCTCTGGGGGCCTCTATGTATGGGGCTGAGCTCTGGAGCCATAAGCCTGTTGGTGGCATCACACAGGCAGAGAATAGCTTTATCAGGCAATTGTTGAATGTCCCCACCCCCAGTACTCCACTGGTTCCCCTCATATTTAATCTAGGCATTAGGCCTATCTCAGAGGGAATTGTCCTTTGGCCCCTCCTCTATTGGAGTAGGATTTGGGTTACACATTGAATTGATCTCTTATAGATTGGCTCTAGAGGAGATTTTGGCATTACTGGGAGTTGGGAGATTACCTTGGCTCCGTTATATTAGGAAAACCCTAAAAGGCATTGGCAGAGCTAGCATGTGGGACAACCCCATCGAGGCTTGCTCAACTGTCCCAAAATGAATATTTCTAAATGCTACAAGGTGCATAAGTTAATAACCCTTCCAATGAATTCTTCCATGGGATACCTGACCATAAGATTCTTAGACCAAAAGGACACCTATAGGATTGAAGTTTGTTTTGGATGAAGTTCAACCTACCTTAGCAAGGAAGCTCTATATGCAGTTTAGGCATGAATTTCTTCCCTTGCATACATTTACTAATCACTTGAGTTCTGGGGGGCATGCTTTGGATCAGAATTGTCCCTCCTGTGGCATAGCTGAGAACACTGAGTTTCATGTCCTTATTTTTTGTGCAGTCTATAAGACACCCACGTCAAATGGCTAGTCACACTGTGTAGGAACGTAGGAACACTGCAATGTGCTGCAGCACTTAGAATCATGAAAATTGACACTCGCCGACCTGTTGTCTGTGCAGTTTCCAGAAACCTATTTTTATTATGGTGTTTATGAAAAAGGTTTCTGTCATTTTACTTACCCTGTGCAGTCGGTCCAATTAAAACTACTAATGAGTGTCTTGAAAAAAATTGTAGTCTGTATTTCATGCAAATGCTTTTACCACTAAACTGTATTCCTTCACTGGCTGAAACACACTTTTTTAAGACCATGCTGGATGCAATCTGTTTTCAAATTTTATTTGTATTACTGAAATTAATCATATTTTTAAAATTATTAATGATGCAAATATTTTTGTTATGTTTTTTTAAATGTACCTTTATCATTCTATGAGCCAAAATAAAGTAAATTTAGTATAATTTTTTCACTACTGCGAGGCCATAGGAAAACACTGGGTTGCTTATTACATTTATACACATTGCTGCACCCTGCAGCTTCATCCTGCTGGATATATTCGACTTCCAAAAAACGAATAAGACAGATCATAGAAATCTCCACCGTGACTTTGTCCAGTTTTTCTTCGATGACAATGCCTCCTTCGTGGACACAGCCACATCAGAAGGTAAGCCACTTCCGGGGCAAATCCACTTTATGTATCCCTGCTGCACTTCATCGTGGTCGACCATATTTTTCGACCTTGTCCCAGTCTTCCACGCCCAGATGTCCATGGTTGGCACTTTGATCTTGTAGGCACTATTTTTCACTACTCCAGTTCTAGTGAGTACATTTAATTAATTTTGGTGTCTTATTATTTATTAAAAACAAATCTCTGTTTCTTAATTCTTGTGTTTTTTCACTTTATTACTGTTTGAGTGCTCCATAACTACTTTACACATTGCCTCTAAGTGCAGCCTTACTTCTTTTGTGCCAAGCTACCAGAGAGTTAAGCACAGGATAATTTAGTGACTTTTGTGGTTCACCCTGACAAGGATTGTGGTTGTTGCTTGAGAGTGGGCTTTACCCTTCTCAATCTAAAACCCAATTTCCTACATTAGACTTGTTCAATAAAAGTGTGACAGATGTTTTGGTTCTGTCTAATCATCTGCCATCTCTGATGAAAATAGTTTTTCCTCTTTAATATGTGAATGGCCACCATACTGAGAAGGTTTTCCATGTTGGAAGGGCAGTACTATGTGTGGGCACTCTCCAGGAAATGATTACTAGCCTTGTTTCTTTTCTTGTTATGTGTTCTGAAATCTTATTAAGGCACACACGATTTTAATCTGCCCTTGTGGCAAGGTGTTTCTATTAAAAATAAATAAGTAAATCATTAAAGATATTCCATTAAAAAATTACACTGTACAATTCAGGTTTGAGAAACAAGTAAACTTTGCTTTTGGGCCACTCTTTTAATGGGAGACTTCGTAGTTAAAACATGTGTGGCATAAGATGGCCTTTGGCCAGATCTTTAGTGGGGCACACCTGGGGTCCATGTGGATGACCACTGTGTTTCAGAATGCCTGAGGAGGGCTCCGCTGCTTCGCCTGGCTGATAAGACTTGATCGTGCTCTGAGTCAGAACTCAGCCCTGGACTCCACTCTCCTGCCTGGGGCTGTTCTCAGCCAGGGTAACAGAGTTACTTCAAAATTTTGATGAGGATGCATTGTCCTATGTAGATGACATCTATCTGATGGAGGATGAGTTAATGTAACACTTGGCAAGAGTAAACAACATAATTCAGGGGTGTGCTCACCGGGGTTTCAAATTTAATTTTAAAAAATCAAAAATTGCCTACCTCAATGTACTGTTCTGAGGATATGAGTTGTCAAGTGAAGGCAAAAAGCCTGGCAGCACATTTTTCAGAAAAAGTGCACTGCTCCAATCTCCAATGACTGAAAAGATTAAAGTCCATTTTAGGATTTTTTCCTTTTGGCAGAACATACATTTTGTATGATGCAAAATGAGTAAAACTGTTCTATGATTTAATTAAACCTGACTTTTCAATCAACAATTGGATTTTATGTTCTGTACAGGCTGATTTGATAGCTTCCAAACATTTGCACACACATGTAAACACAACTAACTTGGGGATCTGCGTAGTCGCTTGACCCACCGGGTACACCTATATCACTTTCAAAGAAGCAGATACAGTACCGATTGCATACAAACCACACTTGTACAGAAACGCTGAAATGCATTTTGCACCTACTGAGAAAATTATCACAGCAGTACAAACTGCTGTGGTTAGAGAGAGAGCACTGGCTCAGAGTGAGCAAACAATTGTCATTACCCCAGTACCGACCTTAGAGGACGTCACTAAATCAGGCGTTCCAAAATCTAAAGCATTACATCCACGTTGGATTCAATGGGCTAACTCTTTCACTGCAACAGATGTGTAGATTACAATTTCGATTCTACATTACAAACACAAGCATTCCTGCAGTACAAACAAGAATATCATCTGCCAAATGAAATAATGCCTCTAGATCAATAACAATACATCATTTGTACCGATGGATCTGCTTAGCCTGCCGTAGGGACAAAACACCAATATTCTGCGGCATGAGCAATCATAAAGGGGCTCATGCATGACGGAAAGTTCTGTCCTGAAAAAGCACACACTCAGACCTTAGGGGACTGTACAGCACAACTGGCAGAACTCAAAGCCCTGATAATGGCACTACAAAGTACAGATCCTGAATTTCCCACACATATAGTGTGCGATTCATACTACTACATCCATTCCTATAATGAACATCTTCACTATTGGGGCCAAAATGGATTTCGAGATTTCAAGGGTTGCACAATTAAGCAGAAGCTGCTTTGGGAACAAGTGGCAAAGCTGGAAAAATGCTTGCCAAGGTCTAATGTAATTCACACATTGAGTCATGAGCGTGTTGGCATTCACGTTGAAGGGAATTCCATGGCTGATGAAGCAACTAATGCAACAGTCCGTACTGCTGCTTGTGCTGCAATGACTAGTTTAAGTACGAGAATAGGCAGAGACATCATGGTGGCCGTCAATGCTGCTCGCAATGACCCCCACCTGCCAAAAGGGTGTCCACTCAAGTACTCCTACAAATTAGATGCACAAAATATTCTGTATGCTCAGATTCCAGGAGTAAGGGATAGAGTAATACCAAACACTGATCGTAGATTGGGTTTAATACTATCTGCACATGAGGGTCTGGGGTCAGCACACACAGGATTCACTGCTACAGTTTCCTTACTAAAGCATCGCTATTGGTTGTGTGGTCTTACAAAACAGACCAAGGACTTTGTCCTTAAATGCGACATCTGCCAGCAGATGAAGGGCTCAACCTTATCACATCTACCTCAGACACCCCTATTGATCTCAGACAAGCCTCTAGCAGTTGTTTATCTGGATTACTGTAGCCCCTTACACTCAGTCAGGGCTTACACGTACATCTTGGTGGCAGTGGATTCATGCTCTAGGTTTCTGTGGGTTTGGCCACAGCACTCAGCTGACACTCAAACTGTTATAAAGTATTTGCGAGTCTTCATCGGGACATACAAAATAGGCACACTGCATTCCGACCACTGCCCGGCATTTAGCTCTCTGGCTTACAAAGAAGTCATGGGAAGTTTGGGTGTGGCCTTGCGGTACTCCTCCACCTACCATACCGAGGGAAATTTGATAGTTGAGACAAAAAAACGTGACTTAAAGCAATCCTTAAGGGCAAGAGTATTAGGCTTGGGTGGCAGTTGGGTCAATCAGCTATATGGGGTACAGAGGGCACTCAATAACATGCCAAGAAAATCCCTGGTGGGTTATACTCCTTATGAACTCCTGTTCAGTGTGAGAATGTGGGTAACAGACCTCGATAATGTCAGCAGTGGTGTCAGAAACACCGTTTGACATCAATGAACATTTGGCTGTTTTACAGGAACTCAATGAATTCCGGGGCACACAAAGCAATGTCCAAGTAAAACGCACCACCACTGGAGGTGAAGGTTGTACCGGCAGAGCAGCTTGGGTCCCAAAGATTGGGGACCTAGTCAGAGAGAAAATTGTGAACAAGAAAGAATTTGGGCCATCTTATAGAGAGCCTGTACCTGTCCTGGCTGTTGAAGGTACTTGAGCTGTACTTTTTCCGCCCTTGCCGGTCATAGAGACAAAAGGTCTGTCTCCATTGTTACGACCAAACTACTAACAGTAGGCCGTGTGGGCTCCTGGGTAGCCAACACACTCCCCTTGCTACCATTCAGGAATTTCAGATGGAAACTTTAATAACTACAGAAGATTCCACTATCCACGAGAAGCTGTAAACAACAATGAAGTGAAACTTCTTCCTGCCCAATCAACTATAATTGTACAGTCAACCAGTACAGAAATCTCAATTTGGAAAATGTACTACATCTAAGCAAATATGCCGCAAATCCAGCCATCTCCCAGTTCTACAAAACCTGCTGAGCTGCCAAAAAGTAGACAGAATGGCCTTTGGCTACTGCGTGCATTAAGATGAATTCTCATCATATTGAAGTGAGCCTGAGCTGCCACCACTGCCTCTACCTTTCGGGCCAAGTGCGTATACTCTCTATCTTTGGCTGAAAAAGACATAAATTGTTGCTCCTTGGATACATCTCTGGATTACAATTTTATTACTTTTCCTAGTTCTCTGAATTGGTTTGGCAACTGTCTTTTCTCTATCTACTCCTGAACGGACACTATCTGCCAAGACACTCTGCAGTACAACTTGTGAACTTGGTTCTGAACCACATGAATCATCTCACCATGAAGTAAGGGACCTGTCCCTGGTGAACATTACAGCAGTTCCAGTTCCGGCAGGAATAGTATGGGATAGGGTATCGTATGATGTATATCGTCCTACTGAACTTTGACAAATTCCATATTTGTTTAAAATTTCCTTAAATTATATCATCACCTATAGTACTTTCTCTGATGAATGGGACATTGAAACTGTGCATAATTTGCTTGCGGATCTAGAGCAATCAGCTGCATTTTTAATGGTGATTTTTATGGTGGTACATCAAATTTTGCCGACATCATCTGTTATCAACATTATGGTCACAATTTTTTACACAAAGCTAGTATCCCACACACTGTTTACAATTACACTCAATGGGAATATAGCCCAATACTGCCAAAAGGTAGTTCAAAAACATTTGCACAAGTTTGCTTATTTTTCTCGTTTTGACACATCAGACCCAGCCTATTATTACTATAGGCTTGCACCTACACCTGCGAAGAAAAATATGCTAACAAATACCAAGTTGATTTACTGTGCTTCCTTTATTTCCCAACTGTCTGTACAAGGTTTCTATCCTTGGAAAGATACCATAGACACAAAATCTGTCTGGGGGACAAAAGATTGGCAGGTTCAGGGAACTGGGGCTTTATTCAGAGCATGACTCATACCACATCAGATACTTTTCCTGAATAAAACAGTGCATCAGTTTTCCTGTCTTGGAATAGCCAAGGTGAAAGATTTGAACACACCTCGTAATCCCACATTTTGACGCTTTGAGAACTGGCATCACTTCACACACGTTGAGTATACACTAGATACCATGATACAGAATGGTTCCTTTAATTCATCAGATCCCAATTGAAAAGGATGGTTAGTTTGGCCTGTGGACACAAATAGGTGTCAATCTAGATTACTGGGCAACACAAAAGGGTTTAGTGTCAGTAGGCTGGATCAGCGATATGTACAAACAGAACACTCTGGCGTGAGGACCCACCCCCTCAGCATAGGCCATCACCTGGTGGCCCACCGCCCTCGGAAACCCCCCCAATCCTACGGACCACCCCCGAAACCTTGGCATCATACTCAACTCCTCCCTCACCATGACCCGATAGATCAATGCCGTCGCCTCCACCTGCTTCAACACCCTCCGCACCCTTCGCAAGACCTTCAAATGGATCCCCACCGAATCCAGAAAGACCGTCACCCACGCACCCATAACAAGCAGACTGGACGACGGGAATGCCCTCTACGCCGGAATCAACAAATCCCTGCTCCGCAAATTCCAGACCATCCAGAAGACCGCAGCCAGACTCGTCCTCGGCATCCCATGACATGAACACATCACCCAAAACCTGTGAAACTTCCACTGGCTCCCCGTCGAGAAGAGAGTTACCTTCAAGGTACTCACCCACGCCTACAAATCCCTCCACAACACCGGCCCCCAATACGTCAACGAAAGAGTCTCCTTCCACGTACCCAAGAGAAACCTCCTCTCTTCCGACCTCGACCTTGCCAAAACCCCACGCATCCACACTGCCAGAGCCGGCAGAAGAGCCTTCTCCTACAACATGGCAAAGACCTGGAACGAGCTCCCGATCAACATCAGACGCTCCCCCACTCTGCACATCTTCAGGAAGAACCTCAAGACCTGGCTCTTCGGCTGACCCGGAGCTGCACCGCCCCCCCAGCGCCTTGAGGCCCTCATTAGCTAGTAGCATGCTTCACAATTCCATGATTGATTGATGACATCATATAGTGTTGGGAAGTTGTGCTTTGATTGGCAAAAAATCTCCACACTTTCTCAGGTGAAGCAACACTTGTCCCTTTTTTCTGATGACATGGATCTCAGGGATTTTCTATTAGGTCTCCGAATCCCACGTCAAAAGCGCTTCTTGTATGCAATATACAAAGAGCGGTGGAAAATGTCTCAATGGGAAGCTGCTGAGAGATTGCGCGAGATTGACAGCATTCATTTAGAAAAGGCTTTGGCTGCAGTTGACAACGGTATTACCACATTATCATCCAGTATTTATTCACTGACCAACATAGTGTCTTCTGCAATTGACATTATACAGCAAGACCTGTCTATTATACAGCAAGGACAGTCACAATTACGGTCCATTGTAATACTGAGCTGGACTTTGCAAACACTATGTTCTGGCCACGTGCCTTGGCGTTACATCAATAGTATGAGTCTGTTTTCTGCATACGATCTAACGGAAAGACAGATAGTAATGGCACGCAGAGATGTGAAATATACCATGTTGCACATTGAAAAATTAGACCAGTTACCCTTCACCGTGGCTAAGACACCATCCACAGACTTGATAATCCATTATTACATTATTACATCACCTTACCAGTCATGACTTTCAAATTCAAATATTGTCTCCAATACCAACAGGTAGGCAGATACGAAGCGCTAGGAGAAGGTTATGTGCATGAGTACTGGGAGTTACCATTCAGGTTTGGATGCAGGAATGGCGACACAGAAGTTTTCATTAGTGGTTCCGACTGTGAGGATGCTTTAAGCGGGTCCCTGGATTGCAGGGACATTTCTCTTCATGGGACATGCAATGCTTCAGTTGCAAATTTGACCTGTTATCTGAAGGGTTCCCAGGCTGCCGTGATTCATCCAGTTTTCAAACTGCTCTCGAATGGGAGCTATTTGATGCTGAATGATCAAGGTTGCTGTGGAATGGAACAGGGAATTGCTTATCTGGTGATGGTTAATTCCTGTGAGGTGGACCAAGAAAATTCTTAGGTGCACACCTCTATACCACATACCTCAAGCATGTAGCCAGAAGAAAACCTG
Organism: Calotriton arnoldi; assembly: GCA_963921515.1. NCBI lineage: Eukaryota > Metazoa > Chordata > Amphibia > Caudata > Salamandridae > Calotriton > Calotriton arnoldi. The sequence goes on along the minus strand of CAWUFW010002467.1, from coordinate 403,204 downwards.
TGCAAAGAGGTTAAAAATCCCTCAAGGACATGTCATACCTTAATCGAGGGTCCTGTTTCTTTAAACAGGAAAGCAATGCCCCCACGTGAGAGGACCAATCATTGAGATGGAGAGAGGGAAAAAAAGATCCTGTCATCAGACAGCAGGCGTGTGGGAGTCCGGAAGAAGGAAGACGCCTACTCGACCCAGACACAGATCTCCAGATCACCGGAGCTGGGAGAGATGCCATGGACCGCAAGGATGCTGCGAGTCAGGGGGTCACCCGGGAGTCAGAAGAGGACACAGAGGAGTGGAGCAAATACTGGTGGCTGCCCCCAGAGGATGCTGACAGGCCTGCCACAACTCAGGAGAGTTGAGGCGTCGTGGGTAAATATGTTTAACCGGGGTTCAGATGGAGTAGGTCTACGGGCCAGAGGGAGGGATCTTCGAGGGAAGGGCACTGGGAATATTATGGGCAAAGGTTTATTTCTTTTGATTTAACCACACATCACCTGGAACTCCTCATCACTTCTCACGTCCTATCACTACCCTTCTAAATAAAGACAAACAAATAAAGCACAAGTCGAACACATGCAGCAGTTTTTGATCTGCCAAAACAGAATAAATGCAGAGAAAAACCCAGGTGGGTATATGCCATCTCCTTTCATATTTTTTTCTTTAGCTTACTTTGTTTTTGGTTTCCTTATTATATTTCCATAGTGGTATCTTTGTCTATAAAATTCACAAAGAAGGGATTGAACCTTTCTATAAAGAAAAGTTATCCCTATTGTGTGGGAACATTTAATTCTAATAAAGATCAGCTCTTAAGCCTCCTAAATCTTTTTGTGCACCAGGAAAGGGTGAGTTGATGGACAACCTAGGTAAACCACACAACATACTTACTGCTACTCTTTTTCTTCCTCTGAGACTGCAGGCCCTGTACCATCTTGCTGAGATTTCCTAAAAGGAGACGAAAGAAGAAGAAAGATCAGAAATCACTAAACCCTACTTGGCTTAACACTGACAATCTGTGAAAATCAGTCTTCTTCTCATTTCATTTATAAGACAGGCTCTTAATAAATCATCATTGAGACTAAACAGCTGCCTCCTCGTCTATACATTCACCCATCCCTCTTACAATTCCATAGTCACTTGTTGCACACAAGTATTGTTTCCACCTGCCCGCACAGTTAGGGAGGCAAAACTATGGCCTTTGATAAATGTTTCCAACATACGCTTTGATTCACTGAGCAAAATGTAAGCCATGCTTTTTCAAAAGGATGTTGCCGTAACTTCCGCCAGAGAGATGTTTGATCTCCAGGTTGCAAGGTCCTTGTCTGAGATACAGACAATACTCCACACTAACTGCCTGCTGCATTTTGTGGAGCTGGTTCACTATATCTTTAATATGCCTGATACGAAGGAAATAGTGCACTTTTCTTTAAATGTATCAGCTCTGGACTGGTTAGCACCTTTCAAACGATTTTTGGAGTTATACCATCTTTCATACACTCCATGTTGGGAAGCGTTTTTGGAGGGCTCCTGCTTGTCCTGCTACTTGTGGCGGGAATCCTGATTTAAATTTTTCTGCCCCCAAAATGGATGTGCCAGTTCAACCCGGAACGGAGATAGCACTACTTGTGCTGTGATGCCGTGAGTGCATGGTACACTGCTTCGGCACACCTCGGCTTCGAGAACTAAACAAGCATTGGTTCTTGTCCTTCAGGCCTGTTTGGCTTCACTACGTACAACCTGTATTCCACTGTCTGCTTTGCAGCCAAGAATGCGTATTGGATCTATGCCTAGGATCACAATCAGTTGCACCACTGGACATTGCAGTACTAATGAACCCCTTAAAGTCCCATAGGTATTGTTGTCCCCCAGCATATTTCATGGCTGATGTATGCATTCTTCGTGCCACCCTGGGATGCTTTGGATCCTAGTGAAATGGACACCGGCTCAACGACACGCTTACAGGATGCAGTCCCTCCCTCAGCGACTGCTGTGGGAACTGGAATCACCTTTGCTCCTTAAACTTGCTTCAAGGTACAGCGGTTGTGGGCAACAGTAATGTTGCGTCCACCACTTGGAACACATAAACAATCGGCTTTTCCATGTGGTGGGAACAATTTGGTCTATTTTTTAAACAAAATTAATCAAAACAGTTTTTGCTTTATTTTTCTAGGCACCATGGCTTTTTGAGTGCCTGGGATTTCAAATAATATAATGACTTTTTAAGGCTTTTTATGAATATTTTAAAGGGAAGCTTGCTTTTAGATGGTTTTAAAAGTGAGTGTAGTCCTTTTAGTTAAATTTCATTGTGACTAGTGGCATTTAGATAGCTTTTATATATCGACCCTTAGTATGAGGAGTGGGTGTTATGTGCCCGGGCTAGGCCCATGTAGCGAAGCTGCTCATTTCTTACATTGTCCTACTTTTTTCACAGTAACATTTCTGCCATGACCTTTTGCACATATTTGTGTGCCCGACAATGCTGGATTAGTTTCCCTGTAAGTACTTTGTTTACAAATCTAGCTTAGCACAACATTATCATGATGCCTCAAACATCATGTACAAGGCCCTTCTATGCACTATGCACGAATGTTGTTTCTATCTTCATCCACGGGGTGACAGGGCTATCTACATATCCATAACATCGCTAATCTATACGCACATCACAAGGCTGCTGTATATTATAAATAAAGAGCATCCCATAAGATTAGCAGAGGAGGCAATTCAGCTGACACAGAGGGTCACTGCATGACTTCACCACGTAGCAGTCTGACATCTTGTGAGGGGTGTTCAGTTCATGACTAAGACGGGGTCCTTCATCCTCTCCCACCAGGTAATGGGGCTGGATCGCCCTTTGGGGGACTACTTGGCTTCACACCCAAACACACTCTAGGGGTTGCATAGTAGGAGTAGACCTTATTACTGCCCTGTTTATATGCCTGCATATATACACTGTTTTAGCACCATAGCAGAACTGTATGTACTATTTACTCTTTTGGTGCTTCTAATCACGTTCATCTGCTTCTGTCTACTGATTATCGCAGCACATGTATTCTATACCAGAATAATGTTGGTTCAATAAATATATTGAAAACGTCCTATTATGTATTCTGTATATTTCTCTGAGTACAAGTAAGCACAAGTGACTGAGCGAAAGGTTCTGATCTTTTACCATGATCGTTGTGGGGTCAGGGTTGTCATGTTCAGTGGTTGCCAGAAACCATTTGCTCCCTGGTAAGGTTAGTGGGACTTAGAGTGGTACTGTGAGCTAGTTCGTTGCTAGGCCAACATATCCTGTAGGGGTGCTCGGAATCAGTCTAGGCACCTCGCCCAAAGTTTATGTTGTCCAACAAATGCACAGGTCTTACCGATTAGTGGGAACTACACGACAGTGCCCTGCAAGGGTGACACAAAACCTAAGTGAGATTTAACAAGCAATGAAAGGTCACCTTTCTTGGCCCTGCATGGCTTGATTAATCTGGATTAAGGTAAGGCAGTGCAGATTGCTGCCTTACGTTACTCTGCCCCAGGGAGATGTTCCATGGGTGGAGCGTGGGTGCTTCCATGCATCCACCCATGGATTTTGTTGCATTCCCAGTTTTACCATTAGTGGTACACCTGGGAATGCGGCAAAATGCTATGCCTCCACAGGTGAGATGTAACAAGGAGAAATATCTTTATTTCCCCTAGATGTTTCCTTTTTCTGCAGCACATTTAGAAAGAGAAAAATACCTCTGAGAATAGCTTATGTGCAGGAAGATGTCCTGCATACAAGCAGGCACCCTTGGACCATGACATTAGGGTGTCTGCATTGGCGCTAGGCAGTCAAACAGTGGCGGCTGGTGATATTTGAAAGTGGTGAGGCATAAACATTGGGCATGACTTTTATATAGCGAGTGACGTGAACAGGTTAAATGGACAAACCTGGGGTCCAGGGTTGGTCCCTCTCCCAAGAAAGAAATGAAAAAAAGATTGCCAAATGCTATATTTCAAAGCAAATGAATGTGGCGATGAAGCAAGGCTTATAAAGCAGGGGCAATGTATAGTTTTGAAGTATTAAACACATTAAAAACTGCCCCATATCTTACTGCATTAATATTTTGAGTAGTTAATGTAATGTGTAAGTTGTACAGCGTGACAACTTTTTCACTTTAAAATGTATGCTTGCCCACTGTCTTGCACTGCAGGCAGCATTAACTTTTGAAAAAAATGCTCTAACCACCAGGCTTGGGAAGCACCCACAGCTGCTGGCTGTAACCAGTCATATAGAAATATGTGCAGACAGGTCTTAAGTGGGATGAAAACAGTAGGGGGTCTAAAAAACCATGTCAAATAAACATCTGTGATTCCCATAGTGTGCCAATCGACCAGCATTTTGGTTTACTGGTTTCTCTCTGAGATGTAATTGTATCCAGAGAAATGACATAACAGCTGATCTACACCTAAAACCTTTCACTACGTAGGGCTTTGTCAATGGGTGTTAGCTGTTTAAAATAAATGAGTAGCAACAGTAATTTGTTATAAATAATTAACATCGGAAATGTTTCAATTCTGAAATAGTGAGTCTGTGAATTAAATAGCATTGAGGCCTGTGGAAGGAGTTTTGGCCTTCAGTTATGTGTGCTTTATGTTTGATATGTAGCCTCTTTTTCTCTGCATATCTTGTCCATCTGCACATCTTCAACCACCTCTCTTTCTTCTTCAACATCCTCTTTTCAATCTTCCCCGAATGCACTTCCTTGCATCTCTGTCACTTCACGGCTCCAAAGCATACACTGCACTCCCTCAAATGTAAGCAGTTTATTTTCTCTTACTTTTGCCTTGCATATATTTTGACGTCTGTGTACCCCCTTCACACACACATCCACAGAATTTCAGTTGCAAATGGAATACATAAACATTGTTCTGTGTGCTCTGCAGAGAGGCAAACCCACTGACAGGTATTTTGTTTGGCTTCAGCCTTAGCGCCTGCGTGCTCAATCAAATCCCCTCATAAACTCTTGGCATGGCTCAAGCCTCAAAGTATGCATAAAAACAAAATACAGATAAACAACAACATTGTAAACTAGCTAACTCTTGGGGAAGGCAAGATTAAGTAAAGTATGAGAAATAAGAGAAGAACTAAATCGCTGAAATGCATTCCCTTGACGTTTTTAACATTCATTGTTTGCAAGTCAATCCATGTTTTTGGCATCAGGGTTAACTTAGGGGCATGAAGCAACGGGCCGATTTAATGTAACACATCGGAGAACTGTCCGCTGTAAGCACATATCGGATATTTGGATCAACTTCGCAAGGGAACAAGAACGAACCCTGCTCATTATTTGGATCCATTTCACCGTGGAACAAATCCTGCAGCTCATCTCCTAACAGGGCCAGCGACGTGCAGTCAGGGCCTGGGGTGTCACAGTGGGGGAGGTTAGGGCGATGAGGGTTCTCAGCACAATATACATAACACAACTTTAGCTTGCAAACATTACCAAGAACAAGGCACTGGATCAGATGTGCGTGCATCCATTCTCATGTATGACAAAAGGGTGGGATCTACGCCTTTGAAATGACGGACGTCTGAAGTCACACAAGGATGAAGTCTCCGGCACCCGAAGCCATGATGCTAATTGCGTCACTGGACTACAGAGTGCATGCAACCAAAGATCCAATGGCAATGAAGGGCTTTGCAACAGAAAGCCCTGCGTCACAGTTCAGAAAGTTGATGCAATGCCTGGCTCCCATCTCCTGCTTCAGAGCGAAGCGGGGCAGGCAGCCTGAAACAGATAGCCCTGCCCAGACTTAAATACATCAATTTATTTAGAGATACGATCGTATCTGTAAATACATTGATCTATTTATTATTTTTAATATGTTTTATGTTAATGAAATGTGTAGGAATTTCAGAGGGACGCAGCCCCACAGCCCTAATGGAGAAACCGCCCCTGCAGTCAAAAGTGCACCAGCATTATGAAAGGACAGGAATATGCTGCAAAATGTTAAATAATGTGCATTTCATCTGAGGTGGCTTGCTGTGTTGCACTGCATGAAAAATTATAAATATGGGCCAGCATTCCCAGGGCAGGCTTATGCAGTCCTGAGGGCTGAACTAGGCCCATGTGGGGGTTCCTTGGAGGATGTCCATGCCAAGCTCATTCTCAGGTGTGGCCGAGGATGTCTCACCAGCATGCAGAATCCTTCCGCACCCCTTCAAGTTAATCATAAATGATTTTAATAAATTACTGTTGACCACCTAGTTTCTCTTTTCTGGGCTCAGCCATCTGGTGGCACACCTAATACAAGTACATGGCATCCCCATATGGCCAGGCTGCCTCAAACTCCTGATGATGGCTCGTTCTTAACTTCGCGGTCAGCCAGGGCTCCTTAGGGTCAGATACATTTGTACAAATATCCCCATCTGTCTCCCGGTTCGCTTGGATTACAAAAATGGCTAGTGGCCTTCCATTATATTAATAATGACAGCGTGATTGAGACCTGTCAGTTGACTGGTCCTTCTCCTAGGCTACTATGAGGGCCCCTGCTATGCCTGCCACAGGCTGCCCAAGGTCTAGGCCCTAGCCGGCTTCCAACCCTTCCTGATAAGTCTCTGCAGAGACCAGGCTTCCTAGAGAACTGTCAGAGTTTCTGAAGAGAAACATCCTGGGCAGCATGGCCTGTACAAAGTTGATGGAAGTCCTGATGGGGCCCATTTGAAGCTTCAATCCTAGCAATTGCTTGGTGAAGTTAAAGAAAAAGTGGGTCAAGAATCGCTAACGCATTCGTGGTTTATTTTGTCTCTGCAGGGAAGGTGCATTGAATACTGACGTTCTACTTCGGTAAGCGTCATTGGCTATTTTTTTACTTTACATAACAGCTTGTTTCGTTCTGTTGTAACGGGTGGTTCAGAATTTTTCTTTGCAGGGAAAGTAATTGATTTTGAAGGCAGTCACAGGTACGTGTGTAACTTTTTGGCACTAGTGCATACACACAACCAGCAAGTGGAGGAGTTGTTAGAGTTATCAATTGTTGATTTTTGATTTACAGTAGCTGCCACTTTACGTCGTCGTCAAGACAACTGAGAATTAGACATAACTGTTTTCTGTGCCAAGTGAGTAACCTTGATACGATCTTCATGGACATGGGACATGGTTTGACTGTGACACTTTTTGCATGACACTGGTGTTTATGATGAGCTCTTTTTAGACCAAGCACACCACAGAGGAGGTTACTAGAGTAAATTGGGGTAAACGGTATTTAGATTGATATCGATCCATGAAAGTACATATAAATATGATTTTTTTGTATTTTTTACAGATGTGCCCCTGGTGAAGGGACGGTGGTCCTGAAATGCATTGGGCCTAAGTTGATCAAACTGAATGGCATGGGCTATTTAAGTTGCTGACATAAATTTGTGATGTTTATGTAGGCTCATTTGAAATGTATTAGTTTAGGCATTACAAGAAGAATTGTTATTTTCTTATTGGACTAAAGAAATGCATTAAAATCAATGCTAAAGTAGTAAATATATTGTTGATTTGTTGAAAAATTTGTATAACAAGCATAACGTTGTGCACACTTTTGTTCTAGAAGCTAGTTGGCTTCTAGCCCCATTCTCATGTCTCAGACATTAAGCCATACACATGTACGCACACATCAGGTATAATGAAACTGCGAAGGGCTCATCAAATCAGTTATGGTCACTTTGATCGTTCCATATTTTATTTGAATAACTATGCTAGTTCTAGAGCTAATACATGCAGACGAGTGTCATGAATTTATCAGACCATGAGCAATCTGGGATCACCCAGCCGCTTTGGCGTCTAGATAATCTCTAGCCAATCGCACATCCCTGTGATGGCAGTAATGCATTCAGATGTCAGCCCTATGAACTTTTAATGGTACTTTTTGTGCCACCCATGGTGACTATAGACAACAGAGAATTAGGGTTCAATTTCAAAGCTGGAGCCTGAGAAACAGCACCAACATCAAAGGATGGCAGCAGGCTGTGCAAACTGCCCACTCCTGACTCTGGTAGGTAGTGACTAAAAAGAACAACCCAGGAATCTTTTGAGGCCCTATAATTATAATGCTCCTGATTCACAAAGGTAAACTTACACATTTGTATAAGATTACTATTTTTTGGTATTCACAAAAATTCATTTTAATACTAAGTTTACGACTGCAGAGAATGCAGTTGGGGTGGAGATTTTCACACATAGAAAGATAGGACAAGCTTAGTGTGGAGTTATCCACCAAACAGCAGAGTCTCTGCAGTCGTAAAATTACTATCGAAATGCAGTTTTGTGAATACCAAAAATAAGCAAACTTACACAAACATCTAAGTTTACCCTTGTGAATAAGGCCCAATAAGTAAACTTTAAATCCTTTATCCATTACAGGTCAATTCTGGAGGCAGAAGCCTTGTTAATTCCATCTCCATATATTAAAGTTGTTACAATTAAAAACCTATAATTGGATCTTGAGATTGAAATGGTGAACTGCCTAGCGCCCACCGCCAGTCCCAGTCCCTAAATCTTGGTGCCCCCTGAAAGCTCTCAGTGGAGCTTACATTGCAGTGTTCAATTCAGACCAGACGCCTGAATTCTTCAGCTAGGAATAATGGAATAGGACTCTGGTTGATGGCTCTAGATTATAAGGGCCTCATATACAATATATGACGCATGTCAGCACAGCAAGCCTTCCTAATGCACTGTCGTGCATAAAAAAAGAGCAGGAATGTGCCATAAGGAAGCAGTTTTCCAATTGCAAGACTAAAAACGTTGTATACGCCATCACTTGCCCATGCCCTAAAATCTACATAGGGAAAACCACCCAGGAGATACGACAGCGAGTCGCACAACACCACTCTAGGTTCAAAAACAAAGTGGCAACAGCGCCCATAGTCAAACATTTCTTGGATTATAAACATGAGGAACGCGATCTCAGATGGACTGTCCTGGTCATCATCAAATATCCACCGAGGGGAGGTGACATGGAATCATTATTATCCAGAAAAGAAGCATATATTATTTCAAGATTTAATAGCTTCAACCAAGGGCTTAATGAAATGTCTGAAGTGGGGAAATACTAAACTTTAGCCACTCCATAACAACGGGGAATTTTCTGAAAACTCATATTCCCAGAATACATCAGATGGTATACGGTGTTTCAGGCATCTCGCACCAATTTTTTGAATAACTCACATTCCCAGAATGCACTTGAATAGCTCACAGCTATTTAATTTCCCGCCACCTGGCACTCCACGTGAATTCTGAGCAGAATGAGCCCAACCAGTTCGTGACTTCACACGCTGAAGCAAGTAAGCAAGAAAGCTTATCCGCCGAGACACAGAAACACACAACATGTAAGCCTCTGGTTAATTCCGGGTCTTTTTGTTCTGCAGATCCGCAGTTCACAGACGATCGGATAGCTAAAGAATTACACTTGACCAGTCACAATCCCAAATTTCACCCAGCAGCAACAAGCAAGCGCGAGCATTTTGGCTTTTCAATTCTCCTGACTTTTAAGTTCGTAATGTTCTCATCTTGCAGTGACAATAATAAGCACACTTTTTACCTGTTACCCACAGCGCGTCCTTCGAAGAATCACCCACAACTTGATAGCATCGGACCGGCTAGAAGTTCAAATTTCACTCAATAGTAACAAGTAAGCGTGAGCAGTTTTGCGCTACAATCCTCTAGGCTTTAAATTCGTTATGTACACTTTTCACAGTGACAGTAATGAGCAAATTTTTACTTGTTACCCACAGCGAGTCCTTCTTAGAATCAACATTGCCGCTTCAGTAAATCTTTTCTCTCATGTCCTGATCAGTTCTTACAGCATCGCCTCTCAAGCCAATCTCTTAACTTAAGTCCTGATCAGCTCTTTCAAATGTAAGTTTTTGTTTCAAATTAAATTCCGGCAACAAACCTGGGTTATGAGTACTCGTGGCCAATAATTGAATCACACACATTGTTTTGTCTCATTTTTTAGATCAACTCACCCACGAACTTGATAGAAATCCCCCCCTTGGGAGTCATGCCTCCCATGTAAACAGGTATTTACCTTATGTGTAACTTACACATTTCTAACTTGTAGGAGATTTTAGAGTTTCAACTTTTGTGGTAAATTATCCTATTACCCCTTTTCTTCAGAAAATCCAGTCCATGCCCTGAAGAGATTCCCTCAAATCAGTTTGGGACTCAAAACGCGTCGGCAGGCATCACACACTACAGGGAACTTTGCAATTGATTCTTTTTGCCTCTGGAATAAATTGTTTAAAACTATTCCTCTACGTGGCGCAATTGTTTTCCCCAGTGTTCAGCAGCACTTATATTTTACTTAAAATCTGTTTAAAAATCATTGTCCAGTGCTGCGTTTGTTGTTTAAATAGACTGGTTTTCCGTGTATTTGTTAAAACAGATTCCTTTGTTTGTAATTCAGCCTTTTTCTTTAACCACACTGTCTAGTTATGTGTATCATTTTATTACGTTTTACCATAATTGTTTTTATGATGTGTACTAACTCTTTAAGTATCACCTTGTCGCTTATGTATGGAATAATGTGAAGATAACATGAATACATGAAATGACACAGTAAATTGATACCTTTGGTCCAGTTAATTAATTTAATGGACCTTCAAACGTGACGGCTGAGACGCTTTGTCTTTTTAGATTGATATAGGCCCTGTCCAGCCGCCTTGGGCCAAACCCCTTCTTTGCTATTGTGCATATCTGCAAGATACGGCACATTCCTGTCCTTTTCCCCTGCATCTGCGCACAAACAGCAGGCGTGCACCAGCGCAGACACCCTTATCAATCAAACAGCATTTTCCTCTTTCTATACATGCTGCAGAATGGGGAGGCATAGGATTTTGATGCATTCCCAGGTTTAGAAAATGTTGTAAATCAGGGAATGCGTTGAGTTCCATAGATGTTGTGTGGGAATACCACAGCAACACCCATGAAACGCCCTTTTCCGGCAGAGTTATGCGTGAAAGAGAAACATATTTACAAGGACATGAAAAGTCACGCAGGGTTACTTTACATGGCCTTGTAAATATGGGGAAGCCCATTGCTCTGCCAGCACGTCAATAAAAGTGATGGACCAGCGTCGCAATGGACTTGGAAATAAGCCCTTAAGGGTGTTGGTGCCTGGCTGTTATTATTTGATGGAGTGATTTGTCTGATGATTAATTTCAAGAACAAGCAATAAGCCTTCATGCTAACTAGTTACATTACTCCCAGTGGTTGGCACACAACGTCTTAGAGGGACAAGTGGTGTTCAGCCCCAAAATATTGAGCAATTGCAGGTCTGTGTTGCTCTTAGATGTCTAGGGCATGTCTACCCTTTGCTGACAGGTGTGGGTAACCCGCTGAACCCCATTTATGGTTTGGGACTGCAATTAGAACTCATGAATGTGGAATTCCCAGCAATTGTGTGCTGTTTTACTTTGAGGGGTGTGAAGGGAGGTGGCCCTGGATGCTTAGAGTTCCATGTGCTCAAACCAGTAGTGGTGGCTTGAGTCATTCCGATGGTGTGTTGTAACTTAATTTTTCTCCACTGGTGCCTCCCCATCAGGCATGGGGAGCCTAGTCTGTCAGCTAGTTCGAGGCTGCTGCCTAGGCAGGAGACTATTGATGCTCACGGGTCACGCTCTGGCTTCTGCTGGCTATAGCAGGAAGTGAATGGCTGACATACAGGTGAGGTGACTTTCCCTCACTGCAAGTGTTAAAAATGTGGTTTCTGGTTGGCAGAGGTATGCAACCTGTCCAAGGAGGAACCACAATTTTAGTCAGGGTAAGTCAGGGTAAATTAACCTATGCTCACCCTCTGGTAGCTTGGCACAGAGCAGGCAGTTTTAACTTTAGAAGCAACATGTAAAGTATTTGTGCAACACTTCAAACAGTAACACAGTGAAAACATCACAAAGATACTCTACACCAGTTATAAAAATAGATTATGATTTTATAATTAAAACAATACCAAAATGACAAAAATCCATTAAGTAGAAGCTGAGATATGAATTTTTAAAAGTAAATGTTAGCGTTTAGAAGCAATAAGCGCCTTTGGGGTTATCTGGTCGCACTGGTCTGGGGCAAATTCAAGAGTTCTGGTGACCACAATGGAGCATGGGCCAGATAAAGGAGCCACGCATGGCCACCTGAACAAACGCACCTTGATCTTGACTGCGTCGACATGGAAGATGCGGGCCGCAGCCATAGGGATGCGTTAGTGTCGATCCACGCAGTGGCGGTGATGTGCTGGTCCTGATCTGTGCAGCAGCAACAATGCACTGGCTCAGATGAGTGAAGAGCTGCAATGTGGAGATTCACCATTGTCCTTAAGAATGTTGTTGAGGGAGATGCTGAGACCTTGTAAAGCGGTGATTCTGAAGGTGATGTCAGGGCAGATCCACTTAGCAGATGCAATGTGCTGGTTCTGGTCACAAAACAGGAGCAATGCACTGGTTCCAATCCGCTATCCAAGTGGGATGCGCTGACGCAACATCTGCATTGCGGTAATTCTACTCACATGGAAGAGGATGAGTCCATTCTACTGCAGCAAGGACCTGGATCAACTTCCAATGGACCAGGCACAGGAGCAATTCTACTCACACAGAAGAGTATGAGTTAGTTCTACTGCAGCAAGGACCTGGATCAACTTCCAATGATGCAGGCACAGGAGCAGGGTATAGGACTTTGTTATTCCTCAGTCTTAAAACCGGAGGCAAGCCATCTTGTCCTTGGAGAGCACTCTGGGTTCAAGCAAGGGTCTAGTTTTTTCTCAGCAGGGCAGAGGGTAGCAGGCAGCTAGGCAGCACCGCAGAAAAGCAGTTCTTCCAGAGAGTGGAAGTCCTTGTTCCAGCACAGCTGGGCAAATGTAGTGCACTCTCCTAGGGACTTATAGATAATTTAAAGATACCAATTGAGTATAAGTCCATCAAACTATGCTTTAGGGGAGAAGCACATGCACTTTAGCACTGGTTGGCACTGGGGAAGTGCTTAAAATCATAGCAAAAAAGTGAGGCAAACAAGCAAAAAGGTTTGGGGAAGACCACCCTAAGGCTGCCAGGTTTAACAGCCAGGTACTTGGTTCTCGTATCCTATGTGACTTGGCCAAGCTTTCAATACTTTTGCAACCCTGTCTGGTTATCCAGGAGGGCCTGTGATAAAGCAGGTTGCCTCTACTGCCATGGGACTGCTTGCCTGCCTGGTGCTGCTGGCTGTGGCTGCCTGACTGTGCACATGCAAATGTTTTGTATTGTCAAGGCTGACTCCCAGATGCGAAGCCTACCTTTCTCCCGCTTCTCCTGTCAATGGATCACTCAGCTAGCACATCAATGAAGAGTGCAACAATTAGTGTGAATTACGGGACACATTGATCATTGACACTTTAAAGGCACCTTGCAGCTTTGAGATCCTACCAGGGCTTTGTCTCCCTGAGGGTTGCTTGAATATCTATCACTCTGGGTCCCTCCCAGGGCATGGCGGCTGGCACTGTCACAGGAGGCTCTGCTCCCTTTGTCCCCCCCCAAGGTATTACCCTGATCATTCATCACAGGGCCTTCCCCTTGTCCTAGAGCTATGACTCTAGTGTGTCTGGCCTCCTGTGGGTGGGCAGGTGTGTGGACTGCCAAGGGTGTGAAACTAATAGGACACCTGACTGAGTGCCCTGTGTGGCTTTCTATGGTATCCAATGGCTGCCTGTGTGCACCTGGCCTTCGATCTGGGAAAGGGTGCACTGCTGGCCACCCCTGTGTAAAAGAGGCCTACCCTCTCTATGGGGAGCCCCCACTTCCAGGAGTCTACCCATGTTTCAGCATCCTACTATGAGCTCAGATAAAGAGGGTTTGCCAAGTTGAGACATGCTTTTGTCTCTACCTATGTGTGCTTGTGTTCTGGTGTCCCTCTGCTGCTGCTGCTGCTGGTGGGAGGGATGGGCATAGGGTCCCAATAGGTGTGCTTCCTACATGTCCCATGGAGTGAGTGGGCCGCCTCCTCCATCCTACAACTGGGCCAGCTAGGGAGACTATGCCATCCTCCCTACCCATGGCAGGTTGGCATCAAACTGGGGAGGTGCCTGGGCTCCTCAGGGCTGACCAGCTCCAAGAATCGAATAATGAAAGGTGGGAGAAGCAATGGCTTTCACCTGGGAGGTGGAAACAGCGAGCCCTATATAGGGTCCATCCCTCTTGGCACTCCTAAATTCCCATCAACTGGGGTTTGTTGGTTATTCAATGTAAAACAAAATAAGATCCAAATTACTCTTCATCCGTTAAACGGCATTTAATAATTTGACTTCTTGTCGAGTTCAATTTACATTCTTTGCTTTATATCAGCAATAACGTGTATCAATACCACTGTCGAGACACAATCCTCTTTCCTTCTTATTCATCCCTCCCGATGCATTTCGGGCACCCTGCCCTTCGTCAGTGGTAATTCGGGAAGTAATGAAGCCAACATCCACGCAAGTACAGGTCTTGATTGATTATTGAATTGTTTTTCAGTGATGTTATAGACAATGTGTTGTTCTACGAAACTCGGGTGACTAAGCAGAACTGGGCCAGCTAGGGAGAGTATGCCATCCTCCCTACCCATGGCAGGTTGGCATCAAACTGGGGAGGTGCCTCGGCTCCTCAGGGCTGACCAGCTCCAAGAATCGAATAATGAAAGGTGGGAGAAGCAATGGCTTTCACCTGGGAGGCCCATCCCCTACTGTTTGGGGCTCCAGCCCCCAGGCAGAGCCACCAAGCCTACCCTGGGCAGGATTGTTTTGGGCCAGAGAGAATTCTGGGGCTCCTCTGGGCTGACCAGCTCCAAGAATTGAACAGTGAGAGGCAGGTGAAGCCATGGCCTTCGCCTTGGAGGCCTGATCCCTGCAGGCTGGTGGTTCCAGGCACTGAGCTGGGCCACCTTCCTTTCTCAGTGCAGAGTGGTGCCTAACTGGGGAGTAGTCAGGGGATCCTCCAGGATGAACAGTTTCAGAAATCCCATGCAAAAGGTGGGTGGAGCAATGGCTTTCACCTGGAAGGCCTGGTTCCCAAAGGTAAGGGCACTGGGCATAGCCACCTTTCCTACCTGGGGCAGGATGGTGTAAGACAAGAGAGAGGTCTGGTGCTTCTCTGGACTGAACAGTTCTATTAATCCCCAGTGAGAGGTGGGAGAAGCTGTGTTTTTCCTTGGAGGCCTTATACCCCAGTCTAGGGCTTTTACCACTGGTCAGGGCCACCTTCTCTTCTTGGTAGTGTGGCGTCAGACCAAAGAAGTGCCGGAGCTCCTGCGAGCTAAACAATTCCTGAAATCCCCAGAGAAATGCAGGTGAAACCATGGCTTTTGTCTGGAAGGCCCAGTCCCTGCACTGAAGGGCTCCAGCCAATGGGCAGGACCGCTTTCCCTACATGGGAAAGGGTGGTGTCAGACCAGGGAGGAGTTTCTCCCAGAAGGGACTTCTCCCAGAAGAACAGTTCCAGTAATCCCAGCTGAGAAGCAGATAAAGCCATGTATTTTGTCTGGTAGGCCCTGTATCTGCAGTCTCTGCAGGGCAGGGCTCAAGGCATCAGGCATGGCTCCTTCCCTACTGGGGACAGTGTGGCATTGAAGCGGGTAGGAGTCTCAGGCTTTGCCAAGCTGAACTGTTCCTATAAGCCACAACGAGAGGTGGGGAAAAAAATTACTTTTCACCTGGTGAAAACGTTGTCACTTTTAAATGCTCAAAAGCGTCTTGCACATGTATAAACCTCGATGACAAGGGTGTAGCTTGATCAGTCAGATTTGGGCAGGGTGAGATTTTCCAACAATCATGCTTGCATATAATATTAAAATATACCATACTACAAGCAGGGAGCATGAGAGGGGTGAATGGTGCCATGGAAGAGGTAGAGGTACTGAGGGATATACTTACAAAGGGGTAGAGCCACCAGAAAGTCACTTTTATCGACGTTCTGGTGGCACTATGCCCTTCTCCATATTTAGAAAGCGGTGCTAAGTTACTTTGAGGGGGCTATGTACAAGGAAGTGGAGAAGAGAGGCGTTAGCCTTCCTGTCTTAACGTCTCTCTCCTCCACTTCTGAATCACAAGGCTGCACCATATTTACAAGAATGTGGTGCAGCCTTGCGTTTCCCCCTGCAATGGCGTTAAGTTTAGCAACTTAGCACCAACGCAGGCACCCTTGCACCAGAGTGCAAGGGTGTCTGCGTGCAGTGGAGGATTGTTTATGTGTAGGAAGGTGTTCTTTCCTGCACATAAACAAACCTAGAAATGCCATTCTGTCACTTTTGTGTGTGCTGCTTCATGCAGCACACATGAAAGTGACAAAATGGCATTTTTTTAAAAGTTAGTTTATGTACAGGAAGGGACACCTTCCTTTACATAAACAAACAATGCCATTTTGCTTTTTTCATGTGTGCTGCACAAGGTAGCACACATGGAAAAATCAAAAACGAGGAGAAATAATGCATTTATCCTCGTTTAGCCATCTTAAGACCAGTTTTTACCTGGTCTTAATTTTTGCACTGCCTTCTATGTACGCCACCCTTGTACATAGGGGGCAGCGTCAAAATGAATGGGTGTTGCGGTGGAACACCCACCACAACACCCAATGCCCACCCCTTTCACGCTAACCATAGCGTGAAAGGGGGCCTTATGTACAAGGCAGCGTTAAGCCATGTTAAGTGGCTTAATGCTGCCTTGTACATAAGGCGCAGCCCCTATTGCCACCACAACGTCACTATAGGTGACGTTGTGGTGGCGATAGGGGCTTGTACATATGCCCCTGAGTGTCTTAATGCCACCTTGTATATACGGCCCTTTTACATGCATCACTTTGTGTGAAAGGGGCATGCAATGGGTGTTGCTGTGAGTGTTCCACCGCAACAGCCATTGCATTTTGGCGTTGGTTCAGATTCACAAGTATATATAAATCTGAGGCAGTGCCAAAAATGAACACCATGCAAAAGCAGGCATGGGAATGATGCAACAAGGAGAAATACTTTTATTTATCCTCGTTTTTACTTTTTTATGTGTGCTGAATTCTGCAGCTCACATAGAAAGAGCAAAACGCTATTAATGAGTGTTTCTTTTTTATTTATGTTTTTCTAGAGTTTTATATAGCGCGGACAAGACCCGAAGATATGGGGTATCAGAGCACTTTACATGAGCACCAGTTTCGTTACACAAAGACACATTCATTTTTGTTAGGCCTGGGGAGATTAAGTGATTTGCCCAGAATCACAGGATGTTGAGCGTCATTGCCGAGACTTGAACCCTGTTCCCCAGCTTTGAGGTCGACCACTCTAGCCGTAAGGCTACATCCTCTCCCCTAATATGTGGAGGAAGGTGTCCCTTCATGCACATGAACAATCATTAAATAATGACGATTTGCTACTTCTATGTGTGTTGCAGAATGCAATGGTTATTGATTTAGTGTTGAACCAGGGGTCAACACCATGACTGTTGTATGTCAACACATTGTTTTGCATGTTCCAAGGGTAGATGGTGTGGTTGATAGAGAATACCTATTGATAGAGCTAGATTTCTCAAATTAAGCATTGCTTTATTTTTATGTTTCAGACAGACTGCATTTAAAATAGCACACAAATTTTGGTGCAAGTGAAGACACATGGCACATGCCTAGTCAAAAGTTTTTGTAAAAGTGGCACTTTTGGTGCATGCAAAAGTGAAAAACATAAAATGAGGCTTGTTCATAAATGCTTTCAGTCTGAAATGCTTGTGCTGAATTAACATGTGTTTTTGCAGTGTAGAGAAAACTTGTGCTTTCAGTGGCCTCTTTAGCTTTGAATCATGGAATGTGTTCTCTCTTCCCAGTTTCCTTTCCCTTATAATCTACACTCCCTGTTCCTGTCTCAAGAGACTTTGGCTTTGTTGCATATTTAGACAATGCATATTCAGTTCATAACACATCTTTTTATAATGTGTATTAATTAATCAACCATGCACCAACACTACACATGGGGCAAACGCATTTTGCATGAAAAGCTATCTAAAACATTAGAGCATGTTGCTATGAGTATGTATTAACTGTGTGCGCTTTCAAAATTTACACTAGTGCATGTTTTATGCTATGTTGTACATTGCACATTTTTGCATTTTTTGCACAAATAATAAGAAAAGCTGCTTTACATTAATAGCTTTTGCAAGGTATCATTTATACAGGGTATTAGTATAGGGAGGTAAAACATAATGGGTTTCATTTGAAAATTAATACTCTTTTTGTGTTTAGTTTGTTTTTGGGCCTAAGATAAAATGGCTGCTTGTGAATCCAGCAAGGCTGTGTATTGAATGAGAGACGCATGCGCAGATTATACCAGCTACATACTGCCAAGTGCCTCAAGTGAAGACCTGGTTCAAGGCCACCATGAACTGTACATTCTTGTTATCGTGCCAATGTACCAGTGTTTGTGGAATGTGTCCTTCCTGCGTGCGATATGACAGGAAGGAGGAAATAGACTGAAACATTTTTCCTAGTAAATGTTGCTAAAACATATAATTGTATTAATCATTAATGCTTTTTTTATTAAAACTGGTGTGGGTTGGATTTGCCAATGAGAACAGGATGGTGAGACCCTCGTCATCTAAGCTATCCAATCAGGGTGCAAGCTTTACTGAAAATTGCAACCTTATTAGTATAGTCAGCCAAGAATTAGAGTATAAATATGACCTCTTTAGGGGGCTTTGTGGGTTTTTTAGCTTTTTTTTTTAGAGGCTTTAGAAGCTTTTGCGGGTGCAGTCTGAGAGCAGATTGCGTTGGATGAGAGATAGAGGGAGGTGGGGGGCATAGGCTAGCCTTGCACGTCATATTTTTGGCAAGGTAGATCACATTCCTCTGTGGTCTGTGAAGGAGGGGCCTTTTCAGGAGCAGCGTCTCTCTGTGAACACAGAGAGGACAGATGAACAGACCAGGGCAGAGAGTGGAGCTGGATAGAACAGGATTAGATTTAGATGCTAACATTTTTTAAGTTCATGCTTTGACTAATTAATTATTTTTGAAAAGATGTATTTGTCTTATGCATTTATTTCTCTTTATGGGAGATTTTTGCCAATTATTAATTATTGATTAGCCTTGCATAATTCACTCTTGAATTAAATTTCCTGAACATTCTTTGGAGCATTCTGATTGACATTTGATTGCCTCATTCCCTTCCTTTATGGAATGTTTTGTATGCAACCTATAATATGTTCTGTATTAATTCTATTTTTCCTGTTTTCCAAATTCTGTAACCTGATTGATATTTGACTAATGAATAAAGGGTCAGAGAACCTTAACTTTTAACTAGAAAATAAAACCCTTTAAAATACTCACAACTCTGTTTATTGGCTTAAATATTAATTGCATTTTTGATTTTTCATGTTTATGTAAATCTCCTGATGGTAATTTACAGTGGCAAGGGTCCAGTACCTTTGCAGCGGTAAATTAGAAGGTAAATGAGGTTTTGCATTGAGAAATTACCGTGAAATTACCGCTGCATCAGTTTGAATGTTTGTTTTGTTAGTGTCAAGGTGTTGTTACTTAATGAGAGGTAAGATAGAAATTTCTCTAATAGAAAATAGATTTTTTAACCTTGGGTATCTGTGAGAAGGCTTCTGGTGAAAAGTATTGGATAATTTGGGAAGAAAGATGTTGAGGCCATATGTATTAGCTTTTAGGAATATGGGGATGTAGGCTATGGATTGGATAGCCAGGAGTTCCAAGCAGTGCCATGCAAGGAATGGGCCAGATGTGTCGTGTAATGCCCAAAACCCCTGGCTTTGCAGTGCAAGAAGGATACAGAATAGACTTTTGCAGGTGTCTATCTATTGAATGTAACAAATTAACTTACTTACCAAGTACGCATCTGGACGGATATTACAGCAGCTTGGAAGGTGAATAGTGCACCCTAAAAAATCTGGCAATTTCAATAGTAACATGCTAAGTCTGGGCAAAAATTCCTTTGCCATATAAAATGAGCAAAATCCAACGGCATGTATTTTATGCGTGGAATGGTTTAACGCTGATTTCCCAAATCTGTTCTGCCTTGTAGAATTCTGCGGATTATAGCAGTGTTGTGAGAGCATGATTTGTGAATATTTTGTGGTTATTTAAGTTGTCACAAATCATCACGGGGCACCAACATTTTTTCGTGTTTTACTTTTGGTACCTTTTTTCCTCTGTATTATGGGAAGTTGAAGGGAAATTCCACGAATTGTTGTAGATTCACTACCCCATGGCGCAAAGCAAAAATAATTGCATATATGCTCATACCATACACTATACATAATGTTAATTTAAATATTGGCAATGAGGCCAGTGCAGTGTCTTTAAATTTTAGGAAATATTTTTTTCCTAAATCGACTGTTGATCAATTTCGATATATGCCTGTTTCTTTCCAAAGGTACCCATTCCCTGCTTGATAGATCTATTTTGTGACATATGTGCTTTCTCTTCAAAAGCTTCATATTGTGTATGTCAAATATAATTGTGGGCAAATGTGACATTAATCATGGTGGAACACAAATCAACAGGCCCTAATTGTTACTGGTTAAAACATGTGCTTTAATTTCTACTTCTCATTAATGTGTGGTTAGGGCTGCGGCTCACTGATTTTTCATTTTTTGTGAAAGTGGACCTGAAATATTGAGTTCCGTTACTTTATGCATATTTTTTTCACAGAGCACCACTCCAAAAACTGCAATTATATATGAAGTTTGCTCTTACAATTCTCACGCATCAGAAGACGCTTTCCATTTTTTTGCCATACACTATAGCTAACTTTGTTGACAACTCTATGGAGCAGCAAACAAGAACTATTGACTCCGTAATTGCAAAACTGTGTTTGCTTTGATATATTTTCACAAGGGATTGAGAGTAAGGAAAAAAAGAACAGTTCCTGAGCAATTCGCTTCAAACAAGAAATTCAATGTTTTTCTACTGATTGAGTAATACAACTGTTTTCAATTAAATTCATTAAAATTGATTAATGTGCGTAAAGTGAGACTGGATGTAAAATTGTCAACCGTGGCTCCTCTGCTAAGGCGGGGGAGCGTCACCCCACAGCTCTCAGAGCAGTGCAAAATGAAAAATAAAATGCTAATAACAGGACATTATCATTTTCTTTTTAGTGGAGCTTGGAGCCAGGTTAGTGCTGGGCGGGCGGGGCTGGGCTCGCCACGTCAGAGGGAGGAGGAGTAGTATAATGTGCACCTTAAGTGCGCATGACGGTTTGGACAGCCGTCTGCGGCAGGCCAAACTGTCATGCGCACTTAGCATGTTCTTCACCTGGCTGTATTGAACAGCCTGGGTGGAGAACATGCAGAGGCTCCCACTCCCTTTCTGAGTGCTGAACCAGGGCACTCAGACCAATTACGACACAGCTATCATGCTGTTGACAGCAGCGTTGTGAGTTACTAGGGGAGTCTGGGAGACTGGGTGCTGCCGGGAATCAGCAGTACAGCGAGGATGGAGGAGAGGCGGCGGTTGATGACCGATGACGAGCAGGAAAGTCTTCTTTTTTTTCTATTTTTCTAACCCCCCACTCTTGACCCCCTCCACTATTTCCTTCAAGCCACCATTGAAAATTGTGTTCAAGTGAAATGATAATAGGAAACAATTTACATTTTGAAGTACAGAGCGCTGAATTTTCATTTAATTAGTTTTGCCTATAGGGATTATTGTTATACATGTTATTTATGATGTCGCAAAAGTGCCAGAGGATTGTTCTGTAGCAAATCTACAAAGTATAACAAAGATACAGCCTCACAAATAGTTAAGATAAAATTAATTACATTGTTTCAACTAGCTCTTGCAAACATTAGCAGTTAACAATACGTTTTCTCACGACATAATCTGTGGCTTTAAAGTATAGGTTATTATGAGTTCATCGAGCAGGGGCGTACTTTTGGGGAGGTTGGAGTGTTATACCCTTCCCCCCCCCCCCCCAAACAAAATGTGTTTTCGGAAAAATAAATGGGTACAGGTGCTTTTAGTCGGATATGGTGAGTTGTCTGTTGGATTTCACAAGGAATGTTTCCATACACACAAACTAATTTAACAAAATATTGTGTTCACTCTCACTTAGGGGCATATTTTCAAGGAAATGTCGGAGCACAGAGCTGCACCAACTTTGGCAGCGCCACACTTCGACATTTCCAAAACTCAGGGATGCACCATATTTACAACAATACAACGTAGCCCTGTGTTCTCCCTAGCGCTAGAGTTAAAATTAGCTGCCTAGTACCAGATTTATATTTCTGGTGGTAAGATGGCCCTTAGTAAGTACTCCTTGTTTATTTATTTTTTTGGGGGGGGGGCTCTGGACATAATGGGTAGCTGTGAATTTTATGCCCTAGCTCAGCTGTCACCTAGGCAAACCTGCAAATTTTTAAAAACTAGACAAGCAGGGGAGTACAGGGGTGCATGACTTGTGTGGTTTTCAACAGGAGTATTTTTACCTGGAATCCCCTGCAAAACTCAAACTTTGCCTTAAAAAAACACATTTTTCTTCCATTTCTGTAAGAGAACAGTCCATGAATCTGCAGGCAACCACAAATTTCCTATCATCCATCATTCCCCCAAGTCTTCCGACAACAATGGTGCCTTACTTTTGTGGGTGGGCCAAGTGCCCCTGACAGGGAAGGACACAAAATGTATTGCTGAGGCATCAAAATGATCTATCACTGAGCAACCTGTTTATGCAAGGGGAGCACCTGTGTTTGTGGTCCAGGGCTCGGCGGCCATCTAGAGAAACCTATCAAACTCAGACATTTTTTAAAATTAGAGACCCGGGGGAGTCCAGCGAGATTTGACTTGTGTGGACCCCCCAACAATTTCTTACCCAGAATCCCATGCAGATCTCAAATTTAGCTCACAAATCATATTTTCCTCACATTTTTGCAGGGAGG
This sequence comes from Calotriton arnoldi, assembly GCA_963921515.1. Classification (NCBI taxonomy): domain Eukaryota; kingdom Metazoa; phylum Chordata; class Amphibia; order Caudata; family Salamandridae; genus Calotriton; species Calotriton arnoldi. The sequence continues at coordinate 380,329 of CAWUFW010002467.1, read as the reverse complement.
GTACAAGAGCTATCCACCACCATGGAGGAGAAGGAATCCCACACAAGCAGTGTACCCCCTCAGAGACATACACAATCCATTAACAAAGACTCCGGAGGAGGCTGTCGAGCAAACTGTGGTGGTGGATGATGTGAACACATGGCAGGAGGAGCCTAATATTGCAACTCAACCTGACCTTGAGGAAGATTATTCATTGGTGTCTGAGGAACAGGCCCCACTGCCATTTTGGCCTGCATTCACCCTCCTTCTTAACTCCAGCGACACCCATGCCATCGGGCCTCTAATTTCTCATCTAGTAGAATAACAGAAGTCGTGGGGCACTTAAGCCCTCACACCCAAGAGCCCCCATGTTTTTGCCAAACCCTTCCACAACATCACGTCTGCATCCACAACATGTCCCACTGCCTGCTGTTCCATTACCCAGTTTGTCTGTGTGTGTTTCAGTTTACCCGAGGAGTGTTTTTTCCTGCAATGACCAGCCATTTAACCTCTATATCTGAAGAGGATTTTAATATTGTGGTGAAGAGTAAAACAGAGGATGGCCAGGAATATTTGACCCCAGCCAATACCTGGATTCTGACACCTTCTCTGGCAATAACACTATTATTAATTTGGACACAGGACTTAATTTAATGATATTTATTTTTACGGAGTTTAGATATTCATTAATAAACTTAATATTTCAGACTTTGTATGTTCCTCTCAATCAGTAGGACTGTTATTTATGTTTTAATTTATTTTTAGAAATATAAAATTTTAGATTTTTCAATAATATAATTAATTTAAAGTGAAAAATATAGCATATGGTATTTCTCTCAACTACCTTGTTATTAAACCATACGTTATCATGAAACTGAAATTTTCAAAGATACACACAGGTTTAGGAAAGGTGGTTAACAATTATGTGTTTTCTAAGATGATTTTAAAGTGTCTTAGAGAAAGAGTAGTGAATATTTGTGAGACCTGACAGCATTAGAGTGATCTACCCCCCAACCTTTTGCCTGCCTCCTCCAATTTTCTGACCTGGTTTAACTGGTATTAAGACTCTGCACGCTTTACCACTGCTAACCAGTGCTAAGGCCATTTCAACCTGGCAAAATAAACCTTTTCCCAGGCCAAACATTTCCTTTTTATACGTATACGTCACCCCAAAGGTAGGCCCTGGACAACCCAGAGGGCAGAGTGCAATGTATCCCCGGTGCAATGCTCCCCGGTCAATCTAGAAAGCTCCTGATCCAGGCCTTGATCCTGTCCAAATTAGATCTTGGCAACTCTCTCTAGCTGGGTGACCCGAAGTCAGTAACCACCAAGTTGCAGGTTGTTCAGAATTCGGCAGCCAGACTGCTCACAGGAACCAGCAACCGCTCCTCAGCCAAACCCGCCCTTCGCTCCCTCCACTGGCTCCCGGTTCAGGAGAGAATCCACTTCAAGGCCCTATGTATCACTCATAAATCTCTGAAGGGGAATGGCCCACCCCTCACCAAGGCCCTAGTCAGACCTTAAAAGGCCCCCAGAAGTCTCCGTTCCAACGAGCTCCATCTGGATGAGGTTCCAAGAATTATGAGGTCCAGATCAAGCGTTCGCCTCTTTTCATATAACTCATCCAAGCTTTGGAATTCCCTACCTCTTTCCATTCATAAGGAACCCAACCACCTGGCCTTCCGGAAACAACTGAAGACCTGGCTTTTCCCATAGGGACCTTCCCCTTCCTCCTCAGTCCTGCTACAGCGCTGGGATGCCTCCGGGTAGCCATGCGCTATATAAAAATCCATTCATTCATGTATCCAAAAGGCAGAGCATGCACTTTTAAGTTTTGCATGTCCTGGTAGTGAAAAACTCTTAAAGCCGTTTTTCGCTACTGCAAGGCCTATATATCCCATTGGATAACATGGAGATTACATTATTAAATTTTATAAGTGTAATTTCAAAATGGGAAGATATAACTGAATCAAGTTTGGTGTCTCTGGAATCAGATTTTAAATTACAATTCTGAAAATGCTACTTAACAACATTGCCATTTTCATGCTTTACCTATTTGGTGCTGGAGCCTGCCTCTGATCCCATAGGAGCTTAGATGTAGCTCAATGGGCCATCTCTGGCACAATGGGAGGGAGGAGCTGGGCACAGCCTCACTTGCACCTGAACAGGTTGTGTCCTGTCCACACAAATGGCTGCATACCCTCTTGTAGTGAGTCTGGAGCCAGGGAAGAAAGGGAGGACTCCTGAGCAATAGAAAGGCATGTCTTTGAAGTCTCCCCAACTTCAGAGGCACATCTGGATATAAGTACTGGACCACAGATACCACCACTTCAGTACACATCTGGAACTGTAGATACTCTGCCAGGAAGAAAGGCTGCTGTGCTGCTGAAGGACAGCCACTCTGCTGGACTGCACTCTGCTGGACTCCTGCTTTGCTGTGCTGATCTGCTGCCTGATACCCTCTTGCCTGGGTTAGAAGGACTGGACATGCATCACTTGACCCCAGATTGACTCCAAGGGCTAGCTTGCTGACCTCCTGATCTGAAGTGTTAGGGACATAACAGGCTTCCACCACTTGCACTGCGATTCTGCCATCAGTGCATCTACCCTGCTAATTGGTGTCATCCTAGTCCTGGACCTTTGAAAGTGGGCCTAAGGTGCTTGCCATTAGAACCAACACATACTCACTGATGAGCGACGCATCCCCGAGCATGACCTATGCAGCTCCCTGGCTGAGTCACGCATCCCCGAGCAGAACCAACTAATTGTGCTGCTGCGTGGATTGGACCGGTCACAAAAGACTCACATATCCTCCATCTCCTGCATCTTGGTACCAAGTCATCGCCTTTGGAACCGCAGCTGCATAATGCTTTTCCCTGCGCAAGCTCCTCGCATCCCTCGTCGATGGTAGCTTAAACATCGATGACGGAATTCTGAGTTGCAGTTTCACTGCTCATCGGATCCGATGCATTGTCTGTGCTGTGCCTAGCATCCTCGACACCGGACTTTGCTTCACAAGCCCCATCCACAGGATCCTCGGTGTCGACACAACAGGACCTCGCAAAGCAGCCTCATCAAATCTCAGAACCGACTCTTCGCCTGAGCCATGCGATAGATCTTTGAAGCTGATCTACGCAACACTCCACAGCCAGGATTTAAAGTATCTTGTTCAGCGGGCCTAACTGGGTCCCTGTAGCTGGCCCCTGCTTCATCACGGTCGGCCAGAACTTTTGACTTTGCCCTAGCCTGGCGCGACCAGATATCTACAATAGCACTTTGTGCTTTTTGGTGCTATTTTCCCGAGAAACTTAAAAACACAATATCTCCAGTTCTACTAATTGGATTTTTTGTTGTTTTGGTCTTGTTTTATTTATTAAAGTCAAATCCTGTTTTCTTACCTGGTGTGGGAACTTTTTGTGTGGTGTTTTCAGTGTCTTACTGTTTGAAGTGTTTCACAAATACTTTACACACTGCCTCTAAGTTAAGCCCAACTGCTCTGTGCCAAGCTACCAGAGGGTGAGCACATGTTAATTTTGAGGTTGCCTGTCCTTTCCCTAATTAGAATTGTGGTTGCTGCTTGACTAGGGTTTACACTCCAGTCAACCAACAACCCATGTTCCAACAATATTTACAAAACTTACTTTATTATTTGGTTTTACCCTACATCTCTACCTATCCAACTTTAATGGTGAGTTTGATTGAAATGGTGGTCATGTTGTTGCTGGTTGAGTTGATAGTGGTTGAGTTGGTATGGTTGAGGTTGTTGCAGCTCTAGTGGTGGAGGTGATGGTGGTACAGGTAGTTGATGTTGAAGTGGAAAGTTTGTAGATGGTGCTGCCCTCATAAATTGATGTGCATATGTACAATCTTGTGTATGTGTTGGCCCTGAAGATTGGCATTGGCATTTTTTGTTTATTGGCTCAATCATCTTCATGGTGAAGGCATGTTGCTGTGCACAATTATCTCTAAAACTACAAAGATGCTCTCTGTGTAAGTTTGCCATCATCTTGCAATATTTCAGAATATTATCCCAGGTATAGGTCTACTTGTCAATCATCTGAGGAAGTTGCCCTTATTGCATGGATATGCCCCCCACATAATGGACTGTGGACTTCAGTTGGAAAAAATATTCCTTCAGAAGTGCAGAATGAGACCATGTGAACCTTTAGTGCATGGCCATCTAAAATGTCCAGCAGATTGTCCTCTTCCATTGTGAGAGGTACTCTTTGGGCATTTGTGAGAGGAAGGAAGGGAGAACTGTTCCTCATAAATGGTGTTCTCTCCCTCAGATGAAAGAAAGAAGACCAGGGATGCACCATCGGGGAGGACTGTGTAGGAGATTCTGCTGAGGAATCTGTTGGTTGACGACCTTGTGGAGAGAGGAGTATTTATTTATTTTATTTATTTTATAAAGCGCCTGAATCACCCCAAAGGGGTATCTCCGTGCTCCGGATTGCTGCAGCTAACCAAGAGAACACACAAATCAGAACTGAGAGGTTCTGAGCAGCCTTCTAAACTTCAGATAATCTGGGCAGTGCTGCAAATGGATGGGAAGTTGGTTCCAATAGTAGGGGGCTAGATAGGAGAAAGCTTTGCCACCCAAGCGGGATTTTTTGTAACGCGGGATGAGAAGTAAAGATTTAGACCCGGGGTCTGAGAGACCTAGGTGGTACATATTTGGTGAATTTCTCTGAAAGATAGCTGGGACCGAGTCCAATTAAAACTTTGTAGACCATACAGCAGATTTTAAATCTGATCCGCTTCTTCACCGGAAGCCAGTGTAGATGTTGCAAGAGGGGGAGAGAGGCCATTCGGGGGGGGGGTTGGAAACCAGGTGAGCTGCAGTATTCTGGACCACCTGCAATCTATTTAAGGAAGCTTTGTTAGCTGAAATCAGCAGGGCATTGCAGTAGTCCAGGCGGCTTAGCACAAGTGCTTGGATCAGAGTTTTCCGAGTAGTTGGAGGTAGGAACGGGAATATTCTTCGGAGAAGACTTAATACATGGACGCATGCCCCAACAGTGGTTGTGACATGTTCTTTGAACGTTAGTTTGTGATCCCAGATTTTTTGCCACTAGTTTGGGAGGTGGCGCGGAGCCCAATTCCTCTGGCCATCATCCTGGGGACCACCTCACTGCTGCCTCTCCGAAGAGCAAGACCTCTGATTTCCCCGCATTAAGCTGCAGGAAGTTGTCCTTCATCCAGCCAGCGATAGCCAACATACCCTCAGAGAAGGTGGATTGAGCATTGGGATTGTTTTTATCAAAGGAAAGTAGGAGCTGAGTATCATCAGCATAGGAGATTGGGATGAATTCTAACTTCCTCATTAATCCCGCTAAGGGAGCAACGCAGATATTGAATAAAGTAGGGCTTAGACAAGAGCCCTGGGGTACTCCCTTAGTCAGTCTTGAAGTCTCAGAGCGAAAAGAGCCGAAATTGATGGTCTGAGTTCTAACTGACAGAAAACTCATCATCCATTTTAGAGCATTCCCTTGGAGGCCGACTTCCCTAAGCCTCCTAAGCAGAATCTGATGGGAAATAGTGTCAAAGGCTGCAGATAAGTCAAGCAGCACAAGGAGTACTGCTTGACCGTTGTCCAATGACATTCTGATGTTATCAGTAACTGCAACCAAAGCCGATTCTGTACTGTGTCTAGATCGGAAGCCCGACTGAGATGGATCAAGGCAGTTCGAGGCTTCGACGAATTCGGACAGATGTTTGTTGATATGCTTTTCTAAAAGCTTGCTCAGAAGAGATTGCAGCGAAATAGGACAATAGTTAGATAAGTCCTCCACGGGCGCTTTGTTTTTTTTTCGAATTGGAACTATTTGAGCCGCATTCCATTCAAGAGGGAGATGGCCTTCTTTCAAGGAGCTATTGAGAATTGAGCAAATGGGGGTAGCGAGTTGATTGGAGAGCCGGGAAGCGATCTTGGTGGGAATAATATCTAAGGGAGAGCCAGACTTAACTATTTTTAGTAGTAATTCTACATCCTCGGGCGTGAGATCAGGAAAATTATCCAAAATCTGGACATTCGGTGGAGTCATTGGAGGGTCTGGCAGAGTGTCTTTCAGGATGCTGCCACCTGTAGTAATTTTATTATAAATTAGTTCAATTTTCTGGGTAAAATGGTTGGCTATGTTATCGCATAAGGCTTGGGAAGGAGCTTCTTCCTTGTCGCAAGCTTTAGGGTTGGTGAAAGTTTTTACTATCTGATAGAGGGTTCTAATGGTATTTCCTGCTTGACCAAGTTGCGACGCAATATGCGTTTTACAGGCTTTTTTAAATTTTTATGGTATTGAGCCAGCGCCTGTTTATATCTTCCTTTATCCAGTATATCATGTGAGTGGCGCCATTGTCGTTCCAATTTTTTGCAACGACTCTTTTCTGACCGAAGATTAGGGGAAAACCACACTGTCTGTGAGCGTCTGAGTGGACGCGAGCACTGTTTTGAGGGGGTTAGATGGTCAATGGTGGTTTTCAATATAGAATTCAAACAGGCCAGGCGCTCCTCAACACTTTCTGAGTCGAGCTTCGGAGGTGTGAGAGTTAAATCCTGAAAATGGTCAGGTGTAAGTTTATGCCACTGTCGGTGCCATCTGACTATGTTAGTGGGCAGGACATTGTGAGATCTAAGACCTTTAATTTGGAATGCGATAAATGAATGGTCAGTCCATGTCAGAGGGCAAGTGGCTCCACAGTGAACGTTGGGGGAGTTGGTCAAAATTGAATCTAACGTATGGCCAGCAGAGTGAGTGGGGCCGTTATTAATCTTGATTAACTCAAGTGTGGAAAGATCTGCCAGTAGTGATGCGGCATCTTGATTATCCGTGTTTTCACTGTGAACATTAAAATCTCCTAGGAGCAGAAAATTTCTCGTAGAAATAACATGCGGGGTGATAAGTTCCATCAGTTGTAGTGAGAAATCCAAAAGGGGTCCTGGGGGCTGATAAACTAGGGCGCCTTTCCAACTGTATTGAGAATGTAAGTCAATTCTAAAAATTAAAATTTCCAAAGTACCGTTGCTTTCTTGATCTAGAATGGAGATTTTAATAGTCATTATAAATAATGGCTATACCTCCCCCCATCTTGATTGGCCTATCCAATTTGTGAATGTGGAAGCCTTCTGGGAGTGCCACAGCAATTGCAGGATTAGAACTAGGCTTGATCCAGGTTTCCGTTAGGAATCCTATGTGTGAGCGTTTGGAGGAAAACAAATCCCAAATGTTAACTGCATGTTTGGGCAGTGATCTAACATTGCACAATATGAAAATCCAACTGTGAATGTCTGGTGAAATCTGGGGAGAAGGTGTTATCATTTTAAAGCAACAGGTTTATCTATAATCCAGTGTAAAAGATTTGGTCAAACGCTCTTCCTGTTTCACGCTCTGGAACCTGCAGGACCTGCACGCAAAAGGGCCCTCCAAAACTGTGGGAGTGTAAGATGTAGCGTTTACCTGGTGCATGCAGTAGTCGGAGCGGTTATGTCTAATTTTAAGAAGTTCATAGCTGGTATAGATACGCGATTCACAAATTCTCCTATCAAGATCTTGTGCAAAACCGGCAGGGGTCCAGGCGACGACCAGGCGCGGACGGGCGCAGACGGGCTTGCCTTAGGCGCGCGTTCAGTGCGCCAGCGGCGCGCATCCGCTGCGCGTCGTGCCAGGCATCAATTTAAGTAGTGAGGTTAGCAGCTAGACCACTAACCTCAGTTTCTGTTGCAGCGGGAAGTGTCCTTTTTGCGTACCTCCCACCACACAAACGGGAAAACCCACGGTGGACCGGGGAGGAGTGCAGCCGTAGGAACAAGCTGTGTCAAGCGGGTAGGAGGCGGGAATAATACAGCAGCCGGAGGTAAGTTAAACAAAGTTAAAACTAATTAAAACAACGTGTGAACTAAAAACAGCATATGAGTTCAACAACAATAAAAGCCTTAGCGGGAGTAATTACAGAGGCAGCACATCAAGTATGTAGGAGATTCTACTGAGGTATCTGTTGGTTGACAGCTGTGTGGAGATGAATCTTACATAGGCTGAACAATCATCGGTTGATGCTTAGCTAAAGGTTGGGGACTTGAAAATCTTTGAATTGTTCTTAGGAGAAGACTTGTCAGAGATTTTGTGGGGACAACAATATCTTCCTCCACATCAAATTACTCCTCCATCACCTGCTGTTCCTCCTCAGCAAGGTAATACTTCTCTGCCTCTTCTTCTAGCGCAATGTTGGTCACTAATATAGCTGCATGGAAGAGGGTTGGATTTTCTCCTTGGATTGCCTACCTTCCTCCATGTGTAGATGGCTAAGCAACATTGTCTAGCACATTGCCCCCACTGCTTGCAAGAAGAATACAAAACAGTTGAAATACATCAAATACAATTTAGTGACAATCTGTCTACACACTACCTTTATAGAAAATTAGAGGGGAATACTTAATAAGCTAGTACAGTGAGAACTTAAACCAACATATGAAGTTGAAAGTTGATCAATGCATGGAATTATTACATCTGTATGATGTAAGGTCACTTACTCAAGCCATTGGAGTTTTCTTTCTAGATGACCTCCTCTATGGTAGCTGCTGAATGAATGTCCTCATAATTGGTACTAAAAGATATTTTTGATCTAAGAGCTATAAAGAGAAGATTATTGTAAAATGAGAAATAAATGTCAAACTTTAACATTGATCTTTACAACAAACACTAACAAATTTGAGAAAAGTAGATGAAAGGAAATAAATCGATCCATTAATCAATGCAGCCAGCAGATCACAGTTTCTCATCGCTGAACTTGGCTTCAGTTCCGGATCGGAGTTCAGAGGGCGTGGCATCATAGCAGCGAGGCAGCGAGGAAGGAAGGAAATCTACTGCTGCTCTAAAACCCATCCATCCGCCCGTGGGCCCCAATTCAGCCACCTTAGCCACCAGCAACTTTTAACCCCAGCCTTTCCCGCTGGCAGGCCGCTTCCATGACGGCCGTGCGGCGACAGCCATCTATGGTCCGGTAGGCAAGGCAAGAGCAGCGAACACAGCCGTCGTTAGTTGATGGCCGTGGAGTGTGTGTCCTAGGGGGAACCTCGGAGGTGGCTCGACAAGGTGTGGGTGCAGCCTGCGGTTCTACCTGGTGAGCCAGATTGCCGCTGGGGGCCTCTGCTTAGCCCTAAGGGGAAAAGGGGAAAAGCTGCAGAGGAGGCAGAGAGACCCATACCCACAACCCACCAACCCCACAAGGTGCGGGAGGAGGGCCCTCCACGGCCTCATTTTATCAATATTATTTTTTTTTACAATCATAGGAAAAGCCCTCCAGGAGCCCTCAATGTGCCCGGGGGAAGGAAAAAGAGAGTCCTGATCCGCCAAGCAGCCAGAACCCATAATCAGTCTTGAGAGCACACCAACTCTCCCCAATTCTCTCGATCCCTCCTCCTTCCTATTACATCCAATATTTTTATTTCTTTGGCTGAGCAACAACTCATCTGCCCTACCCGCTCCTCTCTTTCTTAGAAAAATCTAAGGGGTGGCAGTAAATAGGACATTGTGCGCATCCACCCCTGAACTCCAAGTCGTGATTAAGAGCACCCATGTGCCCCTAGATCTTCAGATTCCAGATCTAGACCCAGACATTAACAAGGTGGACTCTTCGTTTGAAGGAACAACCACTCACAAAGAAATCATCCTAGGTGCATTTTAATTTCAAATCGCGCCTTAGCAGCTCCCACAGCTATCCCTCACGTAGTCGCCCTAAAGCCACGCCTCGACGGAGGGAGTAGACAGAGGGAGTCGGAGCCAACAAGGCACTCAATTAGAGATAAATCAAGGCTCAACCAAGGCCCAAAATGAGGTTGCGCAAAATAAGAGGTGCAGCAAAAACTCAAGGAAAGCCCAAGAAGGCGAAAAGGGACCAACAAGATTTGTCAACAATAACTAATGGAGCTCAGGATTCAGTCTCAGAGTCGGAAACCGACATTACTGAGAAAAGAGCCCAGCATGACAGATATGCCTTGCACTAGCATCAAAGCAAGCAAGAGGGCGCTCATTACAGACTTCTTAAAAGTTAATCGGAGAGGGTTAATCTCAGAGCCGTTTCAGGAATTCATAAAAGGCAAAGCTCAATGTTCCCACAATAGTCAACTCAAGGGAGCCAGCAAGCCATCCAGAACTTGAATTACTACAAGACCCAAATTCGACTGGCACAACTCATGCGCATCAACATCAACTCGTTGAGGCCCTAGTTCACACACAACCACAGTCGAGCTGGGATCCAGTAATGAAGCATACCACTCCACAAACAATGTCACCACAGCAAACCCATAAAACGGATCAGTTAGTTTCCCCACCCCATCATCCAGCAATAGAGGAAACTCACGATGACCCAGCGCTTTGGCAGGATATCCTTTTAAGCCCGTTTGCATCACCACAGCCACTACCTCAGTTATCATCATCCGATCAGCCTAATCTACTGTCAGCTTGTGAATATGAGTTTAATAACTTGCGCTCTCCAATTAAACTCAAGAAAGGACAACGCATGGAAGAGGTTGTGTGTAAACTGCACACAAATGAACCATCTGCATTGGAGTCAAAAGGGTCAACAATTACTCATGCAATTCAACGGTGCCAGGGGGAGCCACAAAAAAAGTCAAATGTTTAACCGGACGACCCCTGAAAGAGGCAACGACCCATGCCCCGGACCCTTTTTTGTGGCATCATTTACTAAACAATATGGAAGCAATCGGAACCGCCATGACAAATCACGCCGACAAACTTGACACAGAAGTCGAGTTGTTAAATGTATTAGCAATCCATGTTCAGGGGATAGAACAAAAGTTGCAGACATTAAACACAATGATAATAAAAATTCAACAGGACCGAGAAACTACTTACCACACCGTCACTGTCCCCTAATAATAGACAAACTCGAAACTGTTCCGTCCATAATGACAGAACTATTGGGGAAAGTTAAGGAAACCTTCACAAACACCATAACAGCCAGTAAGTGGACTTTAAAAGCCAAAGGCAACAGTAATCAAATGCCGGCACAAAATAACATCTCAAACAAAACCTCCAATACTACACAAAGCCAGCTCATAACCACAGTCACCCCAAAGGTAGAGCCAAAACAAATGACTGGAGCATCAACCACCCCCCAAAACATCAAACCCCAGTCGGGAAAGGAGCAAAAGTCTCTCCAACAACTAGTTCACAGCCCTCCGTTATGAAAAGGGAACATAAATACTTGAGGAAAGCGAGGAATAGCAAAGTGAAAAAATGGAGTTCTCATATACTATTCACACAAATTGGAACCTCTGTTCACAATAACGATGAACAAGCAACGAAAGAACCAGTTGCAGACAACATCAATGCAGCCCCTAAAGCAGTCGTCAGAACGAACAACTCGCAGACAGCCACTGAAGTGGCCACTGAAACAAGACAAACATCCCCTGTTATTAGAACGTATAACATATTTAAAAGCCCGGACACTCACGAGGCAAATATGACTACAGCACACATTGAGTCAATGATCAGCTCAAGCAACATCCGCCCACTCCTTCAGCAATTCCTCACAGAACCAAGACTGTAGTGAAAAATACAAGTGATGAGGTTTTTCTTGCAAGAAGCCTCCAAGGGATAGAAACCAGCAAACAAGATGTAGCAACCGGTACGAGGCAAGCTATGACAGAGAAGTTCAACCATGAAGATGGTCAGACAGCTCTAACAGTTTCGAGAAGCATAGGGTTACCTCCGATAACGAACTTCCAAAGTACACCACTGTACTTTACCGGACAAACCTTACAAGCATTAACAACTCAACAAGGGCCAACTAAAGCAGTAGCAGAGGCTTGATCCATCGCCACATGATGTAGTCAATACATTTCTCAAGCCCAGGAAATGGTAAGATCGAGCTGGTTCTGCACTATAAACCAAGGGGCATCCATGATATGTTAAAAAAAAGCGCAATACTAAATTTATTAGAAGCCTTACCAGCTCCGACGAATATCAAATCCAATGACTGGAAAGAATTGAGTTTAAACCTATCCCCAATCAGCTGGGGTCAGAAATCACAATTACAAGCTGGTCAGACAAGACCATATCTGACCGCATATGGCAACAAAGAGAAACCTCTGCAACATGGGGTATTGAGTTAAAAAAGGTGGCGCAAACACGCTACCCAACCCCACTACAACGGACCAAAGCAACCAAAGCATACTGAAGGGAGGAACTGGACCCCATAATTCCAGCATAGTCAACGTTGCAACACAAATCTTTAGGCAAATTTTCATCACAAGCCCTCAGCCCAACCAGCTAACTTCAAGGATAACCCACAGGCTGGGACTCACACAAATAAATACAGAAAAGCATGAGTCACGTCTCAACGCGACACTGCAACAGCCCAAGGTTGTAAGATCTGCTCTTGGATTGTAAACGGTTTAAGCAGCAAGACCGAAGAGGATGACTTTCTAGAATTTGTCCAAGAACATGAGATCCTGTTATTTCAGGAAACTTGGAAGCTAACTAACACACCAATGGTGGGTTACAAAGAATATCATTACAAAGCCACCAAAGAAGTAATCTTTGGGAGGGCAAAAGGTGGTCTATCGATCTACATTTCCCCTGACATCCTCTGGGAACACGAAGAGGTAGACCTAGACTGGTCCTGGATGCAGTGCATCAAAGTCTTGAACATTTACATTCATCCCACACACGATGACAAGGAAAATAAATCCAGTCATTGGTACGGTCGATTAAAACATCAAAAGCAACATATCCACAGGCAAGGATATTTCTGTCCGGGGACTTTAATATGAATTTACTACAGGGTCAAGACAAAAATCAACCCGGTTACAAACAGGCGAAGCAGGGCAACACCACTAGATGTGATGTGTTAGGCAAAAAATGCATCTCCTTGTTAGAAGATCTGTCCTTGTTCACGTTAAATGGACGTGGACCTTCGGATTGCCCAGCGGCCTTCACGCGGATAATCAACAGAACTTGTTCCACTATAGATTTTACCCTGGCAGACCCAGATTTGTTTACAAACATCTCTAACTTTAACACAATGGAAAGACCTGACAGCGACCACTTTCCCCAAACACTCACCCTAGAACTCACAACAAAGCCATATAACTTAAAACGCCTCAAATGGAATGAAGATAACATTGATGCCATCATGGAGGCATGTACAACCCTACTGTCACCTGAGAACGAGAAGTCAACTAAGATAGAGGTATGGGAGGATTTTGTTACAACTCTAAATTCAAAGATTCCGATCAAGTCCACAAGACACAAAGCAGCGCAGCGTGGTTCACTAGAAACCTAAAGATCATAAAAAATTCAACATAACAAATTTCTTAAAACGACACCTTCTCAGGGCCTCTAACCAACTTAGGATTCATGTAAAAATGAAAAATTACTATAAAAAACAATCTGGGCGATGAAGTATACACACAAAGAAGCTATTTGAATGAAAATGTTCCATGCCAGTCTGCAAAGAAACTCTAAACTTTTCTGGGCAAATATAAACCATAATTCAGACATTACAAAATCCATCTGGAGAGTTCACATAACCACTACATATAATGATGTGGTTCAGTACTACTCACCAACTACCCAGGAAGTTCTGGAAGGGATTCGGCCAGTCCCAAGCTTAAATGAGGCCATCAATGACCCGTCACTCCCAATCAAACTGAAGGATAATCCCTCCTCATCAGAAACTGATAACACCTCTAAGCATCAAGCCAGTTTCATTGAAAGAGAAGCGCACTCAAGCAAGCACTCAACAATGAGGGCTGACCAAAAGGACTACAGCCCACAGTTTACACAAAAGCTGGTTAGTCACACCATGAAAAAGCTAAGATCTGGAGTGGCACCAGGGCCAAACGGCCTGCCCAATGCTTTATTCAAAAGAGACTCCACCTTATGGTCTATTCATCTAACCCCCCTGTTCACTCATGCACTGGTGACAGGCACAATACCATATTCATGGCGAGGTAGCATTTTCCAACTGATATATAAAACTGAGGTGCATTCAAACCCTTGCAATTACAGATTAATTGCACTCATAGATGTGGAGGCCAATATCTGCGCCTCAAACCTGCTATCTGACTAAGAGGACTGGGTGACCAGTATAAACTTAGTCCCCAAAACACAAACTGGATTTTGTGCGGGAATGAGTAACCTAACAAACCTGTCAGTAGTTACTTTCCTGTCCGAGCAAGCCATTGACAAATCAAGCACTCTACATGCATTATTCGTGGACATCAAAGCTGCTTTTGATAAGGTCCCCAGAGCAAAGCTATGGACAAAAATGGAAAGCTGGAGACTCCCTACAAAATTGCTCAAGGCAATTATTAACCTCTATTCAAGAACATGGGTTCAAATTAAACTAGGAGACGGCTGAAGTGTAACCAACAACATATTAACCACCAATGGCTTAAAACAGGGGTGCGTCATGGCCCCTTGTCTGTTTAACATTTATACAGTGGACCTAGAGGATCACCTATGGCAAGTACAGGGAGACCCCCCGAAATTTGGAAATGAACCACTATTAAGCCTGCAATAAGCTGACGATATGGTCTTGCTCAGCAAAACCTCGTTGAGGCCTACAGTTGCTGATAACTCAGCTAGTAGATTATACAACAACCGCACAATTGGACCTCAACTACCAAAAAATGAAAGTCCTGTGCTTTTCAAAGTCCCCACAAAAGACAACCTCGACGACAAACAGTAACACCTTGGAACAGGTCGCAAGGTATAAATATCTGGGGGTACACTTTGATTGCCATCTCACCTATAAGCAACAAGTGGCCTCAAGTCAAGTAAAAGCCAACCAGCTGCTATTTGCATTTACAATCTTACAACAAAACCTCAGAAATTGCTCAACAAACAATCTTCTGAAGGTTGTAGCAGCAAAATGTATGCCCTCAATCTCATATGGATCAGAATTGCTCAAAACCAAAGTTGCACCAGGTTTGAACACCTTACAATCTAGTCTCTTCAAGAAACTATTTTCGATCCCATGACACATATCACAAGCATATATCAGGCTGGAGTTCGGATTAAAAAACCAGACCCCAGCAAGACAAGGCGCCCTAATAAAATTCTACTGGAGAATGAGGGCAGCAGAGTAAAAGTCCCTTTCCCCCCATTGCTGGCTGGAAATTGAAAACCAATCCGGACCAAAGAACTCAGTCTACTCCCTGCAACTCCAGTCACTTGTATCTCTAAAACTAGATGAGGCTTGACACACAATACTCACTTAGTCTGAGTTCAAACAAATAACCAAGAAAGCTATTAGTCTGCAATCATCGTTAACAGACAAAGCAGCCCTGGCTAACAACAGTCATGCGCGGGTGGTGATGCCAAAATATAAAGCTTTAAAAGATCAACCATATCTGCTTGAACACTTCTCAGAATTAAAAAAGCACAACCTGATGTTACTGAGGTTGGGAGTTTATCCATCTAAAGATCTTACACCAAAATAGAAACAGACTTGGTCAACCCAGGAGTGCCGCATTTGCAGACACTGTAGCAAATCCTTACTTCACCTTTTATGCATCTGCCTGGCACTTTTACCTCTTCAGGAAAACCTATCATGGCCAATATTGAGGCAACAGTAAATAAGAACATGCAGATGCGCCATATAAAATCACTAGGGGGCAGATTTACAAGCCCCATGCGCCACATTTACGTCGCTGTTGCGTCACTTCTGTGACGCAGCGGTGGCGCAAACCATGCACCACGTTGCGCCTTATTTACAACGGGACGCATCTAGGGAGAAGCGTCACGTTGTAAAGCCCTGCGCCACATGAAACCTGCGTTAGGTTTCTTGTGGGCGTTCCGGCGCAGGGTGGGCGTTCCGTCGCAGGAACGCCTCGTAAAAGTGACGCAGTGAAATCTACAAGATTTCACTGAGTCACTTTTACGTCCATGCTGCGTCAATACCCTGCGCCTGCTTGAAGCAGGGGTAAGGAGTGACGCAGCATGATAGGCATAGGGCGCCCCTGAGCATTGCTGGAGCCACGTCGCGCTTGCGACACGACTCCAGCAATGCGCCGCCCTTACGCCACAGGATGCGGCACGCATCGCCCTATCCTTGCGCCACGGTGCGCCGCCTTGTAAATGTGACGCATTTGTGGTGGCGCAGGGAGGGAATTGTGTGTCGCATCTGTTCTGGCGCATCCCATCTGATTTGCAGTGATGCGCCAGAACTCGTAAATCTGCCCCTAGGAGTATCAACAGTCCAGCGAGCATGTAAGGCAGTGAAGTTTCAGCAAAGGAGCTAGAAAAAGGAGACAGATGAATCCATCCCATCTATCATGGTCATTTGCTTTCCCTGGCTCCCCACTCACTTCAGAGAAAGTCTAGAAACAGCAACAAGACTTGAAAAGAGATGTTTCCATCTAACTAGTCAATTTGAGCCACAAAAAGAGGTAACGCGCTGCACAAAGACAGCAGTCAAACAAGACAAAAGGACCGAAATGTATACACACTTTGCCAAGTCCAAAAGTACTCTGACAGTTCACATGGTTTTTGCACGAGCATCTTGGAATCTTACCTACCATGATATTCATTGACAGTCTCAATAACCGTCGAGGTATTTCTGCCATAGCTAGCTACAGATCAGTAAAAAGACATGTAGAGAGGCGTACTCACCAAATAGATGGCTCCAAGCCGAATAAGCCGTCTCCTAAACCAAAGAGGGAACTCACACAGAAACATAGACTTTTAATGCACAAGCTCTTTGTCTAGCTCGAAAACAGTCTGACAGTCACAAGGGCGCTGCACTAGCACTTTACTTTTATAACTGACGTGGTTTAACCCGACAGTTTTAATTATCACAATTTTCTGACCCTGCGCATAAGGCCCAACTTGTATGCATTATATGTTCCACCTGCTGATCTGGGCTGCCTGCCTTAGGCTCTTAGCTAGTTGTTGTACCATCTAGTTTGACATGTCAAACTAACAACACTGCAATGAAATATTTTAAATTAGCATAACTGTTTAATGATTTTAAGCATATCACTGGTTACATTGTATTCTGCTTTTATGATTTTAAATAAAATCAAATAAAGCGTATTTGAATCCTGTCCAATCAATCAATCGATCTTTATTTCTCTATAATTTCTATAGCATATAAAGTGCATCGAATAAATACATCAATTTAGATTAAAACATATAAACAAGTTAAAAACGAATTATCATAACATTAATATTACAAAAATCATCCCAGTAAAATGCATTTCAAGTCACAATAAAAGGTCATTAAACAACAATTCATAAATCAGCACAACATTATATGTCAGGTTGCAATCTCCTACTCTTCAAAGACGACCATAAAAATGTAAACGAGGAATAACACACAAAAGGATCTGCTAGCTGTTGGATGAAATACAAAGCTACCCGGCATTGTCTAAAGTTGTATCTACGAAGTAGGGGCACAAGAAATCTTTTCCTCTGCACCTGGTAAAATCCACAGAAAAATAAAATACGCAAAACTGTTTGAGTTGAAACCTGTCACAAGGGCATAATTGAAAATATCCTACACAGTGGACATGACTTTGAAACCCCAGCGGGATATAATTTAACCGAAACCGCACTAAGATAAAACGATGCTGGAGATTTGTTACTATGGCTAAATAGGAGTGCAAATCCTGTGTAATGGGTGGAAATATTAGATATAACTTCACAGAGGACTTCATGCAATTATCCTCCATTCTCTCTCTCCCCACCTTTGCTAAGATTTCCTTGATTATCTGCTTTGAAATAAGCGAACATCTGTGTGGATTCTCATAGTTTTGATAACCCCAGTGACCTAAATTATCATTTAACATATTGCAACCATCTTATTTTGTGTACAAAATCTAATTTCAGACAATCCCTAAGGATTCTCTGGTTCAAATTTACTGTCTTCCTTCTCAATATCAAATGCCATAGAAGCATGTGCACTAAACGGAATATACTTCCACCCCATTTGTATAGATTGAAAATCAAAAAGGGGAAAGGAGGCATCTCTGTCTCACACCCCTCATAATCTTGAATGATCTTGTGTATTCCCCATCCCTTCCATACCGCATACAAGCAGTCACCCGTGTATACATATGTCATATGAAGGCTATAATGGACTCCTCTATGTCCATGGCTTCCATAGTGGACCAAAGTGTAACATGAGTGACACAGTATAAAGTGACTGAGGGATCAATGAAGGCAATATATAAATGGCCACTCTTAGCCACTGTATATTTATCGATTGTCAAACTTAGATTTAAACATTGATCTATGGTCCCTTTCCCTGTTTTGAAGCCATACTGTGATGTTATCAAAATGTTCCGTTCCCTTACCCAATCCTCTAACCTGTTTAACAATAGCTGTCCTATTAATTTAGCAGTGCCATCTATCAATAATATAGATCGATAATTAAGTGGAAGCTTCTTATCCCTTTTTTTATATCTGGGAATATTTAAAGTTTTTTTCTAGGAATCTGGGAGTCCACTCTACCTATACCACTAAAAATATTGGTCAAGAATGGACCCCAAAGCTCTTGATGTTCTAGGAAAAAATCTTTCGGGACTCCATCCAGGCCAGCAGCCTTATCCAGACTACACTGGGTCATCGCACACCTCACCTCTACCAAGTCAAAAAACAAATTATCCAAAGCGACAAATTTGCGGGGTCCTCCTTCTCACCAGGCGCCCCAAAAGTGTTCAAAAAGTGCGCCACCCAAATTTCTTCATCCACATGTGAATCTATGGTTGGAAGGTCAGATCATTCTCACTTTTAAGGAAAGGGGCGTTAATCACTTTCCAAAAATCCGGACTATTTTTCCTACCTGTAGCCGATCTCAGACTCACCCATCCTTTTTCTCTCAGGAGCTTTAATGGAGCCGACCTGACTTCCTTGTATAGCGTGCGCAAACTCTTCACTAAATCCTTATCACTAGGAGCAGGTGGAATCGAACCAGCGCACACTTGGCATCTGGTTGTGGGAACATGTCCTCATCAGACTGCTTTTAATATAGCCCAGAATATCCATGAAAGCTCTCATTGACTCTACCAAATCTGGGTTGGTCTCTAAACATGTCAAGACCTCAGTCAGCTTTTGGGAAAGTATCAATGTGAGGAACATTTCCTTATTAACCATCACCCATTAGAGGGTAAAGCCATTCCTCCTCGCTATTACAGGTTTTGGGACCTTGTCCCCTGGGAACTTAAGCTTATCATCGAAATTTATTAGGCAGGAGAGTGTAGCGTGGTCAATAAAACTAATGGGTTTCACTTCCACTTGTAAATCCTTGTCACAAAAGGCTTCTGATGCCAAAATATAATCAATTGTTCAATCAATCAATCAATCATGTCACTTATAAAGCGCACTACATACCCGCGAGGGTCTCAAGGCGCTGGGGGAAGAGGGGGGTGGTGCTGCTACTGATCGAAGAGCCAGGTCTTGAGGAGTCTTCTGAAGGCCAGTAGGTCTTGGGTCTGTCGGAGGTTGGTGGGGAGGGTGTTCCAGGTCTTGGCGGCGAGGTGGGAGAAGGATCTGCCGCCGGCGTTCGTTTTCCGGATGCGGGGGACTGTGGTGAGGGCGAGGCTGGTCGAGCGGAGCTGGCGGGTGGGGGTGTAGAAGCTGAGTCGTCTGTTGAGGTAGGCTGGTCCGGAGTTGTGGAGTGCTTTGTGTGCGTGGGTGAGGAGCTTGAAGGTTATCCTCTTGTTGACAGGGAGCCAGTGCAGGTCTCTCAGGTGGGGTGTGATGTGGCTGCGTCGGGGGATGTCGAGGATAAGACGTGCAGAGGCGTTCTGGATGCGTTGCAGCCGTCTCAGGAGCTTAGCCGTCGTTCCTGCGTAGAGGGCGTTTCCGTACTCCAGCCTGCTGGTGACGAGGGCCTGGGTGACTGTTTTTCTTGTTTCGGTGGGGATCCACTTGAAGATCCTGCGGAGCATTCGGAGGATGTTGAAGCAGGATGAGGAAACGGCGTTGACCTGCTTAGTCATGGAGAGGGTGGGGTCGAGGATGACCCCTAGGTTGCGTACGTGGTCGGTGGGTGTCGGGGCTGTTCCCAGTGATGTTGGCCACCAGGAGTCGTCCCAGGCTGAAGAGTTGGAACCAAGGATGAGGACCTCCGTCTTGTCCGAGTTCAGCTTCAGGCGGCTGGTCCTCATCCATTCGGCGATGGCCTTCATTCCTTCGTGGAGGTGGGCTTTGGCGGTGTGAGGGTCTTTGGTGAGGGAGAGGATCAGCTGGGTGTCGTCGGCGTAGGAGATGATGTTGAGGTTGTGCTGTCGGGCGACGTGGGCGAGGGGTGCCATGTAGATGTTGAACAGCGTTGGGCTGAGGGAGGAGCCTTGGGGTACGCCGCAGATGATCTTGGTGGCCTTGGATCGGAAGGGGGCGAGGCGGACGCTTTGTGTTCTGCCGGAAAGGAAGGATGTGGTCCAGTCCAGGGCCTTCTCTTGGATCCCGGCGTCGTGAAGGCGTGTTCGTAGTGTGTGGTGGCAGACCGTGTCGAAGGCGGCTGATAGGTCCAGGAGGATGAGGGCTGCTGTTTCTCTGTTGTCTAGCAGGGTCCTGATGTCATCGGTGGCGGCGATGAGGGCGGTTTCGGTGCTGTGGTTGCTGCGGAAGCCGGACTGGGAAGGGTCCAGGATGTTGTTCTCCTCGAGGTAGCGGGTCAGTTGTTTGTTGACGATTTTCTCGGTGACCTTCGCGGGGAACGGGAGCAGAGAGATGGGTCGGAATTGTTGATCCGCTTTCCGAGCTTTCAAATGACTGTTATTTGCCCTGTGTGAATATCTATTGAATATAATAATGGTTAAGTTCCTAATAATAAGCAATCTGTTAGCGCATTACCATATTCGTTATGGGAAAAGTGGGGATTACCTCCCCCCACAGTAACTATCCCACACACAGGCCTGGAAAGCTGTTTGCAACTATGGGCATTAAAATCACCGACCCATAAAATATTAAGGCTATTAGGGTGCACTGAACTAATAAGGTCTATTTCCTTTTCCAGGAGGGCAACCACCTCTGCCATGTTTTCTTCAAAATTATTATAATAAAAATTAATTAAAATTCAGTCCCAGTCATTAAAACCTTCATATAACAAAATCTCAAAGAAGGGGGATGAGGTTTGGAATTTTAGAACCTTAATTCTACATGTGCTCGCTATCAGAGTTATGATTCCTCCTCTTGCTCTGCCTGCTTTAGAAGGAGTTTGGAAAGAACAATACCCATCTAAAAAGATAGGGCCGGTTTTCCAAGTCTCCTGGAGCCATAGAATGTCATTGTTTAACACTTAGGGCTTCATTAGGATGGCGGATGGACTTCCGTTCGTCTGCCATCCATTCGGAATGGGAACTGCCCGCCTACAAGGTGGCAGTCCCACACGCCAAATAACGATGCGACCACAAACACAGCGGTCGCAATGTCTATTCATTACATTGCGGTGGGTGCTGCGGTCTGCATCACCCACCGCAGTACAATGACATGACATGTAACATATCCCTGCACTACGTTGCAGGCACCATGCAGTGCCTGACACCCGGTGCTGGGATACGTAGGTCCATATCAAAGGCCCAGGGGTGAAGGAGGGCCAGGTACGGGCTCCCAAGTCTGTTTCCGCCTGCCAGGTCACAGCGGATTAACCACCGCTGACAGACAGGCGGTAAGGGATATCATTATCCCTACGGTGGTGCCTGGCAGGCACTTCTGCCATTCTTTGGAATGCAGGAGGTCCAATGGGCAGTCGGAATCATTCCTACTGTCGGACCCGTGGCGGTCGGGCTTTCCGACCGCCAGACAGCCGCCCGCCATCCAAATGTGGGGGGTGGAAAACATGACTGCGATGGGGGTGGGACCGGCACCGACAGGCTGTCATCGTCATCGGCCCTAAGTTCACCCAATCAGGAGTACCCAATTTCTGCCTCAAACCTGCGACATTCCATGAAATCAGTTTCAGCATAAACCTACCATTTTCACTCATCTTTACTTCCCTATGACTTCTGGGGGCAGGTCGGTTAATCTCTTGACAATCCTCTTGACGAGTGCCCAGTCAACCACACAACTCCAAGCTTTTAAGCCTTCCAGTGGAGCGTGCCGGTTATTGATTCAAATTTCAGATTTGGCAGGCTCTGGATTTTGTAAAGGGGGAAATTGTGGGGAAATATATCTGCCCCACCCAATCACGGGGGGCGCCATTTGCGGTGGTCTGTAAAGAAACCCTAAGGCAAGGCAAACACTTTCGAATCAATTGAAGGGGCACTAGGTAACTTTCCCAGCAGATCTCTGACTAGTCTGTGATCATCAAAATGAATCATGATACAATCACCACCTATCAATTTGGGTGAAGACCCTACACAATCACTCTCCTCATCATTATTATATGGTTACTAAGTGTGCAACTCCTAATGGCAAATCATGACAGCCAATGTGTGGCTTTTGCCATGAGTTGCTCTGTTCGCTTTACATGCACCCCTCTCAACTCAGGGATATTAGCAAGGATTAAAAAATAGGGGCATGCTACTCGGGGAAGGTCTAAATTTTCCTTCCTCTTACCCTCCACTCTCCCACTGTCTATGGGAGCCCAATCCCTGCCTCATCCCTCGATCAACCATACGTTCCCTTTGCTTGTTTGCCCTTAATGATGTACCCACTGACCCTGGGTAATCCTGTCTCTTCAATGGAAGAGACCGTAAGGTAGTCTTTGCCGGTTCCCATTGAATATCTTTATTTGGGGGTTGGGTGCTGTGCTCCCTCCCCTCACCATTTGTGGTTGTTACTACCCTCATCTGGTGGTCAGCAGGGAGTACAGAAAATTCCTCAAGTCCATCCTCAGCTCCAAATTCACCTTGAGCTGTCATTCTTGAGGTCACAGTAGAATATACAGCCAGCTCACCTTGGCCCCTATTTGACCTTATTGTCTGAGTCCCCCCCCTTTCATCATACACCGATTAGCATTGAGGAGGGCAGTGATTTTTGACAATTTACACATTAATGGCTTTATTAGTAAAAAAAGGGCTCTTTCCAGTCTTTGGCATAAATCACAGATAAATGTATCATCAGCAGACCTGTGCTCCTTATTCGCATTTGAAGCCGTTTTATTTTTCGGGCTTCCCAGTTTTCTCTTGATTGGCGGTTCACATGGCATAGGTAGATCATCATCACAAGAACCTATATGCTGGGTACTTAGTCTTATTGGTAAACCCTCTCTTCCCAATGACACTGCGGGATCCCGAATGTGCACTGCTTGGACATTCCCATTTGCATTAAAACAAATTCTTACTTCTTCTAGTGAAAGACGTTCGGTTAATTCTATTTCCTTTGTTAATAACACTAGCAGCCTTTGTTAAAAATGAGTCTGGAGTATTAATAGTATCCCCCCTGTGGTCAGTATGCTTAGCTTTTCTCTTACCAGTGATTTAAGTGATGGGCCGCCGTACACGGTATCCAACAGCTTAGAGGGGGGGGCCGGAAGTCTCCTAGGGGCAATGAAGGCTGTGGATGGGCTGCACTAGACCTGGGATTTACCCGGGGGCATCCACATGTGCATTCAACACCATGGGCCTCTGTCATGCTTATTAGCATGTGGGAGGACCGCAGTGGCTGATGGGGGATGTGCTCCTTCTCCTCGCAGATACGGGTCTCACCCAGCTACTTCAAAGGTGTTCCAAGCAGCTACGCATGCCGCGGGTCATTGTCGCAATTATCGGCGCATGAGAAGACCGCAGTGGCTGATGGGAAATTGGGTACTTCCCCTCCCTTCAGACATATGTCTCTCCCAGCTCCTTCAAATGTGTTCCAAGCGGCTACCAATAACATTAATAAGAAATTCAAATTAAAAGAAAAAAATCTAGAAGTAACATACAGAAAATGAAGAGAGAGGATAAATGATGAGGTATAGATGTAAAGATTATATGTTCTCAGTCTTAACTGACTGACACATGATAGCTGGCCTAACTGCTGCTGCCAAAATGTCCCCTGATGTCATCTGGGTTGGTTTTTGCATGGTGGACACAAAGGGATGTTGTATGACAGAACAAAACAGAAGAGACACATATAGAGTGGAGTAAGCCATTCTAAGGGATGCATGTTGATGAAATGTAGATGCAACATATGAAACCTCCACAGATTCATTTCCTGTGAGTTAAGATAATGAGTAATCAGAGTATTATAGCAATGCCCTTACAATGCCATTTCTAAGGGAAATTTAAAATGACATAGTACAAATAGTCTAAATTACAAATATCTGCATTAAATATTGACCAGGGCGGTTATACAGATGTGTGATGGTATGCATGAACCCATCCTGTCACTTACAAATAGATGGGTTGGACCCAAGGACAAAAGAGAATCCCTTTTCCATACTAGTCTCTGTCATCAGTCTGCTCTTTGTTGCCAGTCCAATACAGCACTTGGAGCAGCGTTAACGGTGGTAGCAGGGGTTGGATGAGACAACAACATAGGGCCTTATAAGCGGAAAAAATGCAAACATTTGAGCATAATATTGATAAGAAAATAACCATCAAAGTTTCATTTAAATACAGTTACAAGCCCAAATAAGTCTGAAACACATTTTTAGCGAACAACAAACAAAATTATAGAAAAGCCAAATTGTATGCTAGCTACATTGGTAACATGAGCACATGTATGTAGCTTGTTTGCATTAAGGACCTGCTCTGTGTGTTGCCCTCTTGCCCTAGGAACCCCTGTTAGCATAGCTGAGGCAGCCAATTGAATTGAAATAGTGACTGTAATAGAGCTAAGATGAATTATATGAAATTACTTTAAACAACAATATATATATAAAGATTGGGTGATGCTAAAAGCCTAGGTATGGGGGATGGACAGAGTTGGATGATAGTATGTTAGTTTTTTAGTGACATAAAGAAAGTTTAAATGTTACATGACACCACATCAGGGTTGTTAGAAGCAAGTAGTCCATAAATTAACTGAGGGTGCTTTGTAGAGAGGACAGTTTTCCCAAATGGGTGAGACAGAGATGAGATTCAGGAGCATCCCTAGGAATGGATTTTGCAAGCTGAAACTTGAAGAGCTTTGGTTCTCTTCCTGGCACTTCTTTTTATTGTACCACAAAGTGCACAGCTGCTCCATAAATTCGTTGACAGAGTCTGTCACCTTCTGCCTTCATTGCTCCACTGAGAATGAAAGGAGGCTTCCCAACAACTGTTTTGCACTATTGGAACACATATGTACTACATGGGCTGTCTCCTCCTCAGTGAAATTTTTCTTCCACTTCATGATTGATGTGTACATCCTAAAGGCAGAACGAGTGTGGTGGTTGGCAAAGGACTTCTAACAGGAAGAGGACAAAGGCAGATCATATGTGTCAGAAGTATTTATGTTGTTGGAAATTTATGGTCATCAAAGATGTCTTCTTTGATTCATGTGTATTTAAATCTCATTTTCCCTTCCATGTGGAGGTCTCTCTTCTGCAATCAGAGGCCTCTGTTCTGCATGCAGAGATTTCTGTCCTGGTGACGGAGATCACCACTAAGAGTGTAGAACATAAAATATAGTTGTGAGAAATTGCCTCTTTTTGCATGGTCACCCCCAATTTTTGTGGAATGATGCTGCTGGTTGTTTACTCTGTGCACTGGGACACTGCTCACCAGGCCTCAGTGCATGTGCTCTTACCCCAAAAACATGTTGACATTGGCATACTCCTAATTGGTGTATTTAAAATTCCTGTAAAGTCAAAGTGTATGGTGACCCAAAATACACTGATGGCATGAAAAGTTAAATGTCTCCTATAGACTACAGCACTACTGTGCATTAGCTAGTGACAAGACAAAAATTATTCCACGTCTACCACAGTAGCCTTGCAGATATAATCCTAAAACTGCACTCGGACCTGTAAAAATGACTCTTTTTGACAGGACAAACTTCCCTTTTAAATATTAATAACTCAGCCCTATGTAGTCCTTGTAGCCTACAAGGTAAGATGCATGGTATTTAAAGTTAGGACATGTAGAAATTTAATGTTTGTTGCTTGAATTCAAGATACCTTGAAAAAACAAGAGACAAGAGGATTTTGGCAAAACTGGAACGTTTGTTTAATTAAACACAGTGTCTGGGAGAACAGTTACAGGCGAAGGGTCTGAGGACTGTCTCAATTTACATTCAGTTGACATCCTTCTTAAATACAGTTCCATAAGGTTGTTAAGTTCTCTGGTTAGCCATATACGGCAAAGAATGTTGGTTACTGCCTTAGATCATAAATTAATGGTCAAATAGTTACTACAGGTGGGCTTCAACCTTGTGTAGACACAATGCGGCCAGTGGGTAACATGTCCAGATGTCCGGCATGGGGAGCGGGTGATCACTGCGTGTGCTGTGGTCTCATTGGCTATGTGTTCCTAACTCATGTGGCATCTGACGTTTATGGTGTTTTAGGAGCACGCATACCCCCTCTGGCCTGTGGGTTTTCATTCTCCGTTGACCATTGTAATATGCACATCCTCATCGCTTCTTCCCTCATGTGAACGCAGAGCCGCCATCTTGTTTTTCCTATTTCTCGAGTGGTGGAGTACCAAGATGCCTTGGTTTTTTATTTCACGGTCAGCCCCTCTCATTTGTTGACTGAGCGGTGACACTCTGATCCCTTCTAGAATCCTCTCATTTATTTCTGCCTCTGATTCTTCTCAGCTTTGCCCCTGTACTTACTCCCGCTGCCCTGTATTCGTGCTGTAAGTTCTGGTTGTGTGCTCTCTCTTTCTCTCTAGCCTCAGCTCATGCCTCTCTTCCTTGCCCTGTCTAGTTTGCTTCCTTTGCTCTGAGATGTGCGTTGCTCTTTTTGAACCTGGCTTCACCTTCAAACTTGCTTTCTGTTGTCTCCTCGGCTACCTGTTACAGATAATGGGGTAGACCCTGTGTCCCTCAGAACCTGGGTATTGGTAATACAACTACAATGGGTTCTGTAGGAATTGCTTAGTAAACAATGTTGAATAAATGATACAGTATACATTTTTCATACATGTTGGAACAAGGTCTAATAAGTATATTTAGACACCAAACGAAACACACAGATGAGGCCGATTCATTTCATCATATTTACTACTTTTGTTTATGACTTTCACATATATGAATCAAACAATACACAACATAGATAATGTGACTTTCGTGAGTCAAGTGACATAAGGTGAAAAGGTGGTGCTACAAATAAATATACAAGTTGCACAAATTACAAACATGTGTGCATAATATGAATTAATGTAGGTCTGTCCTAATAGATAATCTCAGATATTCTAACCACACCCTTAGGAATTCCTTTTTTCTTGATTTTGGGGTGAGGAGACTATGGACATGAGCTAAGCCAGAAGCTTTGAAGTTTCAACCCAAGAGTATGCGCAAATCAACAAGCGTTACAACGGTCCTTCCTCAGGACTGAAAACAGGAGTGTAGACCGCCAAATCCATATTCAGTCAACCTTCCCACAGGGTAAGTATGAGTAGGAGCTGGTACTGCGTCAAACAGCTACAGATGCTTTAGACAATTGCAGGAAAAGTGAAATGTATGGAAGCCTTAAGCGGTCAGTCCATTGATTCACAGATCCATTATTTATCTGGAGTCACAAGTATGTATGAATTAAAAAAATATTTATTGAAGTTTCTTCCATTTGGTAGGAATCTTTACTTTTGCACTGCAATGAATGCCATTATTCATCGGCTACCTTGGAAAATCCTATAGCCTGACCCTCGTCATCGGTTCACAAGGGACTGGAGCTCCCTTCTTACCCACCACTCACTGTATTGCTATTGAGAAATGCCACAAACATCCCTGTTACTCAAGATGTGTGCCTGACCCAGTGGGAGTATGTGTTTTTCTTGCTGCTTTAGGTCTATATGTTGGACGTGGTAGACGAGTGGTTAAGCTACTGGGGCCCTTATAAGGAACTTGGCTTTGCCCTGGAAGCATCTGGCCTCACTGTGCTTTTTGTTCTCTCGTGCTTGGGCCCAACTGTCCTTCTTTCGGTGGGGGTCTCGTCAATTTCTAATGTCTGATTTGAATATCCTAAAGCGGGTGGTGCTGGCGTAAGCACTTCCATTCCTGCATATTGTGGGGGAGGCGGTGATGCCTTGCTCGCTACTGGCATTGTAGGGCTATCACTCTTGGCCTCTTCGAAGATGGTCCATAATTCTAATAATGCCTCTCTCTTATCTCTTTTTGACCTGTATATTTAATTTTTATATATGTTTTAGTATGCTAAAATATGTTGATGTCAAATGTTTCCTGCTTAGGCCAGGGAAATGTGTGTACCTTTGTGTGTGCGTGAATTATTTAGTTACTTTTCTTGAGTGGGGAATCTGGTTTCCAAGTCCTTTAATGGAGAATGCAACATTTTTTAGTAGTTTTGTGGGCAAATACAATTGAATTCTTCTGGGAGTTTTGTTTGTTCTAATCGTGGGGGGAAACGTATGTGGTGCACTCCTACAATTGTACATACTATGAGCTCAGTGCTCGCAATTTTTTCACATAAAACAGTTTTAAAAAAAACATTTGCAAAAAAACAAGATACCACGGCATACATAGTATTGTAACACAGGGATATTAAACAGTTCAAATAAACATTTACATGAAAACAAGATAAGCCTGCATATGTAGTATTGTAATACAATAGTATAGCACAAAATGTGCATAAGTTCTATTGCAATACAATTTTCAATGACAATAAATGCAATGACATCATAATACATGTCATCAATGGTCAACAGAGAAAAAAATACTTTGTTAAAAATAATGGATATGTTTCAACAAATTTTCTTCTCTACCAAGAGAAGAATAGCGTGGAACACATTCCTAAGTGAACTGGATAGTCTGCCACTATCCGCTCCTAGACAAAGTTTAAATAATAAGCCCTACATCGATACAATACTTCTGAAGCAGGGGGAAAGGAGAGGAGCTAACCTGGAGAGGGGAGGTGCAGTCGTGACATCAGGCACTGGGTGGGAGATTGTTGAAAACTGTAAAATACAAAGCAGATATGCCCTTAGAAGCATAGTGATAGGGGGAGCCTCATGGGTCCTTTGTAGACCTCAGCATAAACTATCACAGGACAGTACTGCAGAGTCAGTAAAGGGGTCTTTAGTAGACCAGACAGACCGGGTAGACCAGGCAGTAAATGACCAGGCTGTAAGAGAGGAATGGGCAAGCCCCAAGAACAGAAAATTTAGAAAGAAAAGGGTAGATCCTCAATTGCATAAACCGAAATCTACCAGTAATCTGGTGTCTTTAGGGCTAGAGGCCATCGAAAGCCCCAATAGATTCCAGGCTCTGGCTGACGATTTACAGAGGATGGAACAGGAAGGTTTAGACCCCTGGACAACCATAGAGGACCCACTCTCTCAGGGGAAGGTGCAGGGGTACGTGCATACAGTACAGGGCGATATAAATATCAGTCCGAGCAGGCATAGAGAGTTTCAAGTCCACTGCCACCCCAATCAGTCACAGACCTGATCCAGCTGCTAGCAATGGAAATTAGGAGCAGATTCGAGACTTCGGAAACAAATCAAAAGGAGATAAGATCTGCTTGTAACAAGCTGGAAAAAAAAATTGACAAGTTAACAGCTAGGACAATGCTGCTGGAAACAACAGTGAAGGAAATAACTCTCCAAACTAGGGCAAATAAGGAAGATATCATACTTCTGAAGGAAAGTGGGGCAGGCATGCAAGAAAAACTAAAATCCATAGAAAATAACCAAAGAAGAAACCACTTGCGCCTGTTAAAAGTACCGGAAGGGGCAGAGGGAGACAATATAAAAAACTTTGTAGTAAGGCTACTCAAAGTTAAGACCCAAGTCGACTGCTCAGAACAGGATCTTATCAAAGACATTCAGATGGTACATAGAGACCCGTTTAAATTAACCCCTGATAGAACGAAGCCCAGGAAAATCCTAGTTAATTTTCAAACATATAGAACAAAAGAAGAAATCCTCACTAAGGTGCTAAAACTGAAGATGCTCAAGGTGGATGGAGTAAGTTTTGAAATAAGGTCAGGTGTATCACAGATTACGGCACACAAACAATGGGAGCTAGGAAAGCTGCTTGAACCATTGACGAAATTAGGCGCCACGGTGCAGTTGAAATTCCCTGCTGCACTGCAAGTGATGCATAATAATAAAATGCAGAATTTCCGGCGAGTATAAAAACCATCTCCAAAGCAGGGATTAGTTAGAAAGGGATGAGGGCTGGGGAGAAACTAGGTATGAGGGAGTGGTGAGTCAACCTTAGGCTTTAAAAACGGCTTCCCCCACCCCGCCTCTCTTCCTGCTGTATTTCTCCTCTTTTTTATCTCATCCATCATGTCTTTTCATTATATTTTATTTTTTTTGTTTTTCACTTTTTTCCTTATTTAGTGTATTCTGTATTCTTGTCCCAGTGCATTCTGGGTGTATAGAAGGTATAAAAGAGTAAAATATTACTAGTGGCAGAGTTTAACCTTAGTGTTATCTTTTAACTTTTCTCCCGACTTCGGGCCCCCACAGGCTTAGGCCATGAAGAAAGAAGAAGCAGAGTTCTCCGGGCTGGGCGAGATCAGGGGTAGTGGGAGAGATAGAGGTCATGGGGTGGGGAGCTTTGAGAGAAAACACAAAAAATGTCCTTTTCGACTAATTGTTATCATTGGTACCCCCAGTGCAGTTAGACTAGGAAATAATGGATGAGAGATGGTCAGAGTGTTCAGATTGAGATTCTATCATGGAATGTTAATGGGCCAAGAGTAAAAGCTAGGAGAGAAAAGATTTTGCAATATCTGAAAGATGATCCCGCCCAGATTATTATCCTACAGGAAACACACCTGACTGAGAGTGAAATGGGGGAACTCTTTAAGTCTAGAGGCTGGGTTCAAAAGGCCATCTATACCAGTCAACAGTTGATTATAAAGGGCTGGCCATCCTGATAAAAACGTATATAAACATAGAGGAAAGTAGAGTAGATAGGGCGGGTAGATGGGTCACTGTTAAAATAATATGCTATTACCAAAAATGTACTATGGTTGAGTATTACGGCCCAAACACAGATGACCCTAGTCCATTTAGAAGACTGCTGACAGAGTTGCTGAACTTCCCAGACCCTGTCATTTTGGCCGAAGATTTTAATGTGATTTTAGACAGCAGATTGGACCACTCGATAAATAGTAGAGCAGGGACAAAGAGTAAGATGCTGCCTTTAATCGAAACCTCTATTAAACAGCTAGGGTGGTGCAAAACATGGAGGGAAAAGATGGGCGCTAGGAAGGAGTTTACATACAACAACAAAAAATATGGGCATCAATCGAGAATTGGTTTCTTTTTAATTGATCAAGAGATTAAGGAATGAGTGCAGGATATCAAGCATGTTGGAGCCCATTTGTCAGATCATTCTGCTGTGGCTTTAGTTCTATCCCTAGCCACCAATTTAATACAGAGGAGATGGTTGATGGACCGTGCCCTGTTATTAGATGAGGTAGCCAATCATATCCTTAGACTGGAGACTGAGGAGTTCTTCTCCATAAATGTGGACAGCACCCCATTAGGGGTTGTATGTGATGCACATAAGGCCTTTCTGAGGGGGAGAATAACTTCCATCCAAGCATTTAAAAGGAAAACTTTTAGAGCAGAGGTAGGTAAGTTGGAAAGTAATATCCAGTTGCTGGAAAAGCAGCTATTAGCTGTGGTTGGGGAGTGTGTGATAGAAGATTTGCAAACCTCTGTCCAAAACCTTTAAGTTTTACATGTCCTGTTAGTTAAATACTCTTAAATTTGTTTTTCATTACTGCAAGGCCTATCTCTCCCATAGGTTAACATTGGGATTACCTTGTTCCAGCTTTCCAAGATAGAAATTTTGAGTTTGGTGTCTCTGGACGAACAATTTAAAATCATGATTTATGGTGAAGTCGGATTTTAAATTGTAAGTCCGAAAATGCTTTCATTTTTAAAAACGATGTAGCAAAAAGTTACTTTCTTATCCCCAGATCCAGTTCAGTAACTAGTTGAAGATCCTTCACAACTGAAACAGCTCAAATAAAGGAAGAACATGACATAAAAGTACAGGTACAATGACCTCCAATAAACAATAGTAATAAACTAAATAGAGAAGGGCAATAAAAATATTGATTTCCATTTTTTAAATAGTTTTTTCAGATTACACCAGTCACTGCCCTGAAGAGAATCCCGCAAAAAAATATAGGGATTTGAAACGCATCAGCACTTTCTCACCAAATCATGAGGGAGAACAATTAATTGTGACCTATAGTCAGTGAAGAGACATTGGATATCAATTTTATACCCCCTGACTCGGAGCCTAGTCCTCATGGTCATTAACTCTCAGAAAGAAAAAAGGAAACTGTTGTTAAGAGGGTTAATTTGTAATTTCTAGTTACTGTCGTTCGAGACAAATTTGATATTGGTGTAACACTTTTTGTTTGTTCATGATCGTTTTGATTACTGCACTGAAATGTTTTGTTAAAGATGTAATTATTGCAATGCAAATATTTTGTTTATGACGTAGTCAATCATTTATGATTAGTTGTGACTGAAAAGTGCATCGTTTTATGTTCAGACTTGTTTGAATAAGAAAAAAAGAATACAAAATGTTAAATTAAAGGCTAAGTAACAGCCAGGACCAAGTAAATAAAAAATTGGCCCTTAGTCTGCTTCAATAAACAGCAGCAACCGAAGAAAAGTGGTCAGATACCTTTTTATTTTTCTAATTTTGCCCACGCCCTATCTGGCCACAATCGGGCGTAACCCCTACAATGATTAACTGTTAGAGCGGGTTTAACCCGCGAGGGTTTAAGCAAATAATTCAGCTTTCTCTCAAAAGATACAGACTAGTGTCCTACATGGGGAGGCCCACCACCATCCCTGAGAAACAGCATGTCTGACAAAGATACACTTTCATTTACCGAATCACATATCCAGAATGTAATCCCTACACCTTCTCCCTTTTCGCCCATAACATTAAGTACTACAGCCAAGCAGCATAATGAATCAGACAAACTTATTCGATTAAATAAAAAGCACATTCGAACAGAGCTACATGGACACTTTCTATTAGAGCACCTTAAAGCTGGCACCATTCCCTGGGGCCTGCAAATTAAAAATGTTCCCGTAATGTTCACTGATGATCCCGAGTATAAAAAAGGTTTCAGCTTTATAAGTACCAAATGTAGTCGTGACCTCATGGTACACACAATTGAAACAGCACAAAGATTATGCCAGAAAGAAGCTGAAGAGCTTGAGAATTTGATTCAAACAATCAGAAGCAACCATACTGTACCAGAAGCAAAGGCATTATTGGAAAAAATAGACAAGGAGATCCAAACGTTTAAGGATAACACTATTACTTTCAAAACTACAAAGTTTGAAAAAGATTGAAAAATCTTTTAACATTGAGACTGTTTACCCCTACCTAAAAAACGACTTTTAGACTAAAGCGGATTCGCATAGAGCCCTTTCGGACTACCAGGGCCGGTCAAGGAGCAGATTTCTTACTTTTTCTGAATCATCATCCTCAGACTCAGCCGGAGACTCTGACCCCAGAGAGGGTCGAAAAAATTCCAAAGCGAGCTTTTTCAAATTACGATATCGAGTGAAACTAAGGAAGCACTTCCTGTTTCTCAATACCTAACTACCACTTTAAAAGAAGAAAACGGCAAACCAGAATTAATTATCCGTAATGAAACGTCGAAGAAGCCAGGAACTGGATGAGAAACCAGCCCGCAATACCGTGCCCATCGTCAAGTAAGTTCTGTGATACAATGTAGCAGCGAAGCGCGTTCAAGAATAAAAGGCCACTTTCAGAACAAAACGCAGGACTGAACTATTTACTTTGCTCCACAGACGCTAACACATGCTAGGCAATTGACAAGCTCGACAAAAGAAAAAGAGAGGAAATTAATGGCAACACGAATGCCTCACAAAACACCGAATTGAACTCGGTACGAGAGAAACAAAAGTAAGACTTTTTTAAGCTCAACATCGTCATGAAGTGCTCTCCGATTAATGAAAGATTACAGCGTAACTGCTCTGTTTTTCAGATTTACAGCCTAAACTAGCGCACAACAAGTACAGCGATTCAAGTTTTTACTGAGAGAAATAGACCACGTGGTACAAATCGGCCACAAGTAAGCCTCGTTTTGCACATATACCATTATAAATTTTAATGTGCTTTAATTTTTTAAAACGATGTAGCAAAAAGTTACTTTCTTATCCCCAGATCCAGTTCTGTAACTAGTTGAAGATCCTTCACAACTGAAACGGCTCAAATAAAGGAAGAACATTACATAAAAGTACAGGTACAATGACCTCCAATAAACAATAGTAATAAACTAAATAGAGAAGGGCAATAAAAATATTGATTTCCATTTTTTTAAATTGTTTTTTCAGATTACACCAGTCACTGCCCTGAGGAGAATCCCGTAAAAAAATATAGGGATTTGAAACGCGTCAGCACTTTCTCACCAAACCATGAGGGAGAACAATTAATTGTGGCCTATACCCCCTGACTCAGAGCCTAGTTCTCATGGTCATTAACTCTCAGAAAGAAAAAAGGAAACTGTTGTTAAGAGGGTTAATTTGTAATTTCTAGTTACTGTCGTTCGAGACAAATTTGATATTGGTGTAACACTTTTTGTTTGTTCATGATCATTTTGATTACTGCACTGAAATGTTTTGTTAAAGATGTGATTATTGCAATGCAAATATTTTGTTTATGACGTAGTCAATCATTTATGATTAGTTGTGACTGAAAAGTGCATCGTTTTATGTTCAGACTTGTTTGAATAAGAAAAAAAGAAGACAAAATGTTAAACTGACAGCCAGGACCAAGTAAATACAAAATTGGCCCTTAGTCTGCTTCAATAAAATGCAGCAACCGAAGAAAAGTGGTCAGATACCTTTTTATTTTTCTAACTTTTAGAAAATTGGCATTTTCTTAATTTAACCATTCTGTGCATCTGTCTATCTTTGAATAAATGTCTGGGGTGGGTGACAGCTGGGTGTTGTGCATTCCCTCTAGACAGTCACACACTAAAGAAGCTTGGGTATGACATTCACATTCTGAAGGCACATCACCAGGCTGATGGGCCTACCTGAGCTAGATTGTGAGGAAGGAGCTGACCCTTTTACCTGAATAGGGCTGTTCTTATCCCCTCACAAAGAGCTGCATACCCCCCTGTAGTGAGTCTGGAGCCTGGGCAGGAAAGGCAGGGACCTTGGGTACTTCAAAGTCCAAACTCTGTAAAAGTACTGGACCTCTAAAAACCACCTATCCAGTACACCTCAGGATCTGAGGACATTCTGCCAGGAAGGACTGCAGTGCAGCCAGTGAGGGCCTGCCACTCTGCTGAACTGCTTTGCTATGTTGGCCTGCTGCCTCCTGTCTGGGAGTGAGAAGGACTGGACCTGCATCTCTACATCTTCCAAAAATGTAAGTGACTCCAAGAGCTTGCTGGCTTGCCTCCTGTTTTAGGGTCTCAGGGCCATCAAAAACATCCTCTAACTCAGTTTCAGCTGCTGGACTCTGCCAACTGTGAGTCTTGCCCTGCCAAGAGGGGCCAATCCAGTCCTGGGCCTCGAAAGTTGGTTCTGCAGCTGTTTCCCTACAAAAATCGATGCAGTGGTAACTTTGGGCCTGATTATGATGGCGGTGGGACCGTCACAGTCAGTGGTCTGACCGCTGTATTAGGATGCAGGCGGTCGGAGCTCAGCTGTCGGGGAAGAGACCACCGCATACGACAGGAACAAGGATCCCATCAGTGCGGTGGTGGGACCGGCATCGTAATCAGGCCCTTTGTGCTGATTGGAACCGACGCAGTGCCCTTTGACATCGACACAGCGCCGCTTGAAGGACATCCCTGCACGGCTAGACGACACAGGACCTGACTGCAAGGCCCAGACGATGAAAGAGCACCTGCATTGTAAGGGGTTACATAACAATACAGGACCTGGCCATGAGGCTCGATGGCGAAGCAGGACCTGAAGATTAAGTGGTTGGACGTGGACATAGAACCCAACTGCGTGGATCAGAACTGACCCATTGAGGCTTGGATGCCGACGTTTGCTCCATCCTAGGTATGTGTTGGGATCTCCTTCACATTCCTCTTGGAATGTTCCCTTGGTCATGTTCCCTGCGTGGAACATAGAATGTGGGGAGTCTGGCAGTTGCTGCCTGGGAGCTGTGAAGATAGTTCACTAATAAATGAAGTACTCACCCACTCTGCAGAGGTGCTTCTTTTCATTGGCGACGAGTTGTCCCGCCTTGGCCTCCCGTTCCTGTGTGGATCTCCGCGTCCTGCTTTGTTCCTGCGGACTTCCGGAGCTTCGTTTTCCTCGTGTGGCGCTTTCTTCTCCACGAATCCCCTGAATCCTGCCATCCTTGGATGTTCCTGCGGACTCCTGCTGCTGCCCTGGTGTATCCGCATCTATTTTGGGGTCGATTCTGATAGTTTCAGGTACTTTGTGTTGCCCCTGTGCGCGCGGTGTTGAAGCAGCCGTTGCTTCTCGCGCTCTGTCCCCGCGACGATGTGACGTTGTGCTGCGATGTGCTGAACCTGCCTGACCTGCCTGTCGCCCTTGCACGCAACTTGAGGACGTTGCGTGCAGCCATTTTGAATTTGGCTTTCCCTGATTTGTGTTGTCATGACGACACCACGCGTTTTCACGCTGATGCGCACAGCTTAACCACTTCAATTGCGTGTCAATTTCAATCTTCCTCAACGTTGTCTTCTACGCTGACGCGCACAGCTGTTTTGGTTATAACTCATGTGCACGTCTTTCCAAGCACTCGCTGATGCGCACAGCATATTATCACATTGTTGAATGTGCACTTTTGCCCAACACGCACAGTTCATGCGTACATCTGGCAAAGTTCTCATGGGTATGCACTGCTTATTTCTGTAATGCTTTCCATTGGTTGTTTACCATTTCTGTGATGCACTCACAGTGTGCATCATAAAATCTTACTGTACTTACGTGGATTTTCATATTCCTGCATTCATTACTATTGTGTGGGCAGCAACTCACCCACGCCCTGTTTCAGTATGGATCACGTAATAGCTCCGCCACCCTTTCTACAATCTCCTGGTTCTCTTCCCATGATATGGCAACAATGGAAGGATACATTTGAAAGTTATTTGGAAGCCATCGATGGTGACACGTTCACTACTAAAAAGAAGAAGGCACTTCTTATGTATAATCTGGGTGCAGAGGGTAGAAGCATTGTAAAAACTCTAACCCTTGAGGTCGTCAGCACTCATGTGAGTGGTGGTGATGATGGTGATTCATTACTCATTGATGACTATGCATCTTTGATTAAAACTTTGGACAAAAGGTTCAACCCTAAGAAGAATGTAGTACTTGAGCGCCACAAGTTTCTGCAACGTGCCCAGATTTCTGGTGAATCTATCGATGATTTTGTTTCTGCTCTCAGAACCCTATCTGTCACATGCAATTACAGAGAATTTAGGGATGAAATCATACGTGATCAACTAATCGAACGCACTTGCAACAAGAAAATTCAAGAGAAACTTTTGTCTTCGGACGACCCCGATCTTGAGACAGCCATCACGCTTGCGAAAAGCATTGAACATTCTCAATTTTGCATGAAGGAAATGAGCAATCCTTCTCAACCCAGTAAAGTAAAACTACTGTCATCAAAGCATAATGTTAAGTCCACCAAAGTTCCCATTGAAAACACAACGCGGAATTCATCTTCTTTACCCTCGACCAAGATCAAATCTGAGAAACTCTTTTGTTTTCATTGTGGGAGCAAAAATCATTTAGGTAATGCCAAGTACTGTTATGCTTTGAACCAGACTTGTTTTAAATGCGGTAAAAAAAGTCATCTGGCTCGTTTTTGCAAAGCCATGGAGTCCAACAAGGGAAACACCCAAATAGTCAAGTCTATTGAAGAAGACTTTGTTGACTCTGGTGAAGAGAATGACAATATGTTATTAATGCTGTCTTCGTCATCTGCCCACTCTGAGGGTGTTGTTGAAATTGCATCCATGGGTGGTTTACGTAAAAGAAAATCTCCCGCATGTACTATCCGTGTGAATGGGAAGAATGGGAATTTCTTGGCTGATTCCGGTTCTCCTTTTACTCTTATTAATATCAAGGATTTTGGGGCGTTAGAAGACATTCAGTTGCACCAGTCAGATATTAACATTTTTGCCTATGGGGGTAAAAGAGTGGAAGTTCTGGGCAAATTTGAGGCAAATTTGGAATTCTGTGGGGACCTAGCCACTGGACCTGAAATTCATTGTCAAGGATGGTGCAAATTTGTTAGGATGGGAAGAGCAGGGGGAACTCAGGATCATCCTTGATCCCAATCATCCTGACATGGTTTTGTCTAGACGTGAAGCTTGCAAATTTTACACTCCCCTTTCATCCTTCAATTCTTCTGATAGTGTGGTATTGAAACACTTGTCTGGTGATGAGTGGATCCAAAGGTATCCTGAAGTTTTTAGTGACAAGCTTGGGAAGCTTGTAGGCTTCCAACACCGCATTATTCTGAAAAGTGGCTCTAAGGCTATTGCACACAAGGTGCGCAAGGTACCCTTGAGTTTGCGTGTGGAACTGAAGGAAGAGCTTGAACGTTTATGCCGTATGGATGTGATCAAGGCCATTGAAGGATCTGAATGGTTGGCCCCCATAGTTCTTGCACGCAAGGCCGATAAGTCCCTTAGGATGTGTGTTGACTTGCGCGATCTGAATACTAACATTTGGATCGACCGCCAACCTTTGCCCAACATTAATGAAATGCTGGCGACGCTTGACGGAGCTAAGTATTTTTCGTCATTTGACATTTCTTCAGCTTATCACCAAGTTGAGTTAAGCAAGGAGTCCAGACATCTTACCTCTTTCGTAACACCGGAAGGAGCTTTCCGTTACAAACGTATGCCTTTTGGTCTGGCATCAGCTTCCGCTGTGTTTCAACGCCTCATGGGGAATTTGTTCAAAAATACAGCGGGAGTCGTGTTTTTCCAAGATGATATTCTGGTGTATGCACGAACTGAGGCTGAGCATGACAGCAGAGTTAAACATGTACTTGATACTGTAAAACTTCACGGGCTAACCTTAAGGAAGGACAAGTGTACATTTTTTCGGGAGGGTGTCCATTATTTGGGTCACCACATTTCCTCCAAAGGGATTGTACCCAAAATTAAAATTTTAGATGCCATTCAAAATGCACCTTCACCTACCAATAAGGATCAATTGCGTTCCTTTTAGGACTTGTGGAGTACTATGCCAAATTTGTAGGGAATTTTGCAGATAAAACCTCCTGTTTGCGTGAGTTACTAAAGAAGATTGTTAAATTCGTGTGGTGCGAAAAATGTGTCAATCAATTTAATATCCTAAAAAAGGAAATTGTGCAAGCTCGCCCTCTGAAATTGTTCAACATCAATGACAAGTGTATTGTTTCCTCTGATGCCAGCAATATTGGTTTGGGCGCTGTTCTAATGCAAAGAAGGAGTGACGGTCATGAGGAGATAATTGCGTTTGCTTCCAGGACACTTCGTGGTGCTGAGAGTTCTTACTCCACCATTGAGAAAGAGGCATTAGCTCTATGGTGGGGTGTCCAGTACTTTCGGAATTTCCTGTGGGGAAACAAATTCATCCTCAGAACCGATCACAAACCTTTGGTTGATCTTTTCACCACCAAAGGTGGGGGCGCGCCACTCCACGAATTGCCAAATGGCAATATAGATTACAGGAATTCAATTATCGTTTAGAATATGTACCTGGTATCAAAAACAACATTGCTGATTGCCTTTCCCGTTTACCTCTTGCCAAAGACATCAGCGTATCTGCCGAGGATGATCTTGATATTGTATGTGCTGTTGGTGCTGTTGTTGACGTGGTGAAGGGTGCACTTTCTGAGCAGGAATGGTTGCAAGCTCTATCTGAGGACAAAGATATCAAAATGGTAGTGGACTTTTTGGCTCAGGGGTGGCCTGTGAATAAGGACTTATCTTCTGAGTTAGTTCCCTTCAAAAGAGTGTGTGATGAGTTATCGTTGGTGGATGGAATTTTGCGCAGAGGTGGTCTTTTGGTTGTTCCCACATGTATGCAGAAAAAAGTTTTAGATCTTGCCCATGAAGGTCACCAGGGTATTCGTGCCATGAAACGCAGAATCCGTGAGGACTTTTGGTGGCCTGGGGTGGATAGGTCCATTGAGCATTTTGTCAGGGACTGTTGTGCGTGTGTCCTCAGCGATAAGACTCAGGTGACTCATCCATCCCCCATTGATCCTATGATTGTCAAAAATGTACCTTGGTGCAAGCTAGCCTTCGATGTTACTGGTCCATTTGGGATTTCTGGTGGTTCTCCTCTGTTTGCTCTGGTCTTGGTAGACTATATGTCTAAGTGGCCGGAAATTAAATTCGTAGAGTGTGTTAATTCTTTGTCTGTTACCAGTTTCCTCAAAGAAATGTTTTCCCCGGGAGGGATTTCCTGAGGAACTAGTGACAGATAACGGAACTCAATTGGTGTCTCTGGAGATGCAAACATTTCTCAAGGAACATGGCATCAAACATGTTTTGACATCACTTTATCATCCCCGCAGCAATGGATTAGTTGAGCGCTTTAATCGTGTTATTAAGGACCAACTGCATTTGGCTTTGGTGAATGGTTTATCCTGGCGTGTGGCTGTGGCAGACATGTTGTGGGCAATCAGAACCACTCCTCATATAAGTACTGGGATGTCTCCTTTTACTTTGCTTAGAGGAAGAATTGCCGGTTCCAAGTTGAACAAAGATTGGATGTCTAGGAAGGAGGTTGACCAAACTAAACTTGGCAAGGTAGCGGATGTGAGAACCGCTGTCCAGTCTAAATACACCACTCTTTCCGAGAGAGTTTCCCCTGTGTGCATTGGAGATTGGGCAAGAAGCCTGGATTCATTCGCTAGGGGGCTTCTCGGTTTTCAGCTCCTGCTATGGTGATGGAAGTAAGAGACCGGGTGGTGGTGTTGGAGAACAGCAAGATTTGGATTAAATGTGCCATCTCTATTGTTCCTCAATCCAAAATGGTGTACGTTGGTGGGAAGATGGGTGTTCATTTGGACTCCTCTCTTGTAACTCCTGTTCTTCCTAGTTGTTCTTCTCCTAACGCTATTCCTCCCAATAGGAATGATCATCTGAGTTATTCTTCTTACAAAAGATTTTCTTCCAGGATGAGATCTATGCCCGCTAAGTTTCAAGACTATGCTATGTATTGACGTTACACCATGTTTCCTCTAGGTCCTGATTTTTACATGTTTGAAATGTTGGTATCTGCTTTTACATTGTATGTTTTGTTTTTATTCATCTCATTGCTTTGTTGCATATTTTTCCTTTATTCTTTTTCTTTCTTTTCTTTCATTTGTGGGAAGGGAGGTGTGTTGGGATCTCCATCACATTCCTCTTGGAATGTTCCCTTGGTCATGTTCCCTGTGTGGAACATAGAATGTGGGGAGTCTGGCAGTTGCTGCCTGGGAGCTGTCAAGACAGGTCACTAATAAATGAAGTACTCACCCACTCTGCAGAGGTGCTTCTTTTCAGTATGTTTATAGCAGGACCTGCGTGGATCCTGTAGCAGGCCTGCCCTCCATCATGGCTGGCCTGAACTTTGGATTTACCCCAGTCCAGCGTGATCCCTAAGCACTATTTGCTTTTAAGCACTATATTTCAGTTTAATCTATAAAAACGAATATCTCAAGTTCTACTTATTGGATCTTTGTTGTTTTGGTGTTGTTTTATTCAAAACTAGTGTGGTGTCTTTGTGTGGCATTTTCACTATGTTACTGTAAATAAAGTGTTGAACAAATACTTTACGCATTGCCTCTTAATTAAACCTGACTGCTGTGTGCCAAGCTACCAGAGGCGGAGCACAGGTTAGTTTAGGGTGTGTATCTGACTTACCCTGACTAGGATTGTAGTTCCTGCTTGGACAGGGTACATACCTATGCCAAACAGAATCCCAATTTCTAACACCAACATTGCCCAGCAAATGCTAAAATGGGCATAAGGGTGGGCGGAATTTGCGGAGTTGCGTTCCGCGAAATTACGCGAAACGGCAAGAAATCTCTGCGAGCACGCGGAATTTCTCGTGCTCGCGGAGATTTTGCTGCGCCAGTTGAATCCTGCCCTGCATATTTATCCACGAAGATGCCACCGTTTTGTGCAATACCTCTACTCAACTGGAGTACTTTCTACTGGCTAATCAGTAAGTGCTACCTCGTTGGGTAAATGTATAGTGCCTTCCCTACACTACAGCTGCGTAAAGGACCAGAAGAATTGTCCCCAGTGACCTGGGTGTCTGTAACTTTGCCACCGCGCCGAAAGCGCCGGGATCCTTTGATTAAGCTGTCCATCATAGTGGGGAAAGGGCGGGAAGACGTTGCATACCGCTAGTGTATGTGGGGCGGGGCCAAACGGGCGGGGCTTCTAGGCCAGTTCACATGCCTCTTGTTTAAAAAGGGTCAGAGCAGGATCTCAGCGGCAGACGAGGAGAAGGAACCTCCTGGTCACAGGAACTACACGAGGATTGCGCTCGAGAAAATCAAGGATGCAAAGACATCCATCAAGGATTGGAGCTAACTTTTCAGGCTGGACATGGGAAGAAGGCACATCTGCTTAACCATGCTCACGAATTCTACACGAGGATTGAGCTCGGAAAATCAAGGATGCAAAGACCTCTATCAAGGATTACAGCTAACTTTTCACGTTGGAAATGGAGAGAAGGCACATCTGCTTAACCACGCGCACGAATTCTGCACACCTGCCCTGCATATTTATCCACGAAGATGCCACCGTTTTGTGCAATACCTCTACTCAACTGGAGTACTTTCTACTGGGTAATCAGTAAGTGCTACCTCGTTGGGTAAATGTATAGTGCCTTTCCTACACTACAGCTGCGTAAAGGTCCAGAAGAATTGACCCCAGTGACCTGTGTGTCTGTAACTTTGCCACCGCGCCGAAAGCGCCGGGGTCCTTTGATTAAGCTGTCCATCATTCTACACGGGGATTGCGCTCGAGAAAATCAAGGATGCAAAGACATCCATCAAGGATTGGAGCTAACTTTTGTTTTCAGGCTGGACATGCGAAGAAGGCACATCTGCTTAACCACGCTCACGAATTCTACACGAGGATTGAGCTCGGA
This sequence comes from Calotriton arnoldi, assembly GCA_963921515.1. NCBI lineage: Eukaryota > Metazoa > Chordata > Amphibia > Caudata > Salamandridae > Calotriton > Calotriton arnoldi. The sequence continues at coordinate 337,236 of CAWUFW010002467.1, read as the reverse complement.
AATCAAGGATGCAAAGACCTCTATCAAGGATTACAGCTAACTTTTCACGTTGGAAATGGAGAGAAGGCACATCTGCTTAACCACGCTCACGAATTCTGCACACCTGCCCTGCATATTTATCCACGAAGATGCCACCGTTTTGTGCAATACCTCTACTCAACTGGAGTACTTTCTACTGGCTAATCAGTAAGTGCTACCTCGTTGGGTAAATGTATAGTGCCTTTCCTACACTACAGCTGCGTAAAGGTCCAGAAGAATTGACCCCAGTGACCTGTGTGTCTGTAACTTTGCCACCGTGCCGAAAGTGCCGGGGTCCTTTGATTAAGCTGTCCATTATTCTACACAGGGATTGCGCTCGAGAAAATCAAGGATGCAAAGACCTCCATCGGGGATTACAGCTAACTTTTCAGGGTGGAAATAGGAAGAAGGCACATCTGTTTAACAACGCTCACAAATTCTACACGAGGATTGCGCTCGAGAAAAGCAAGGATGCAAAGACCTCCATCGGGGATTACAGCTAACTTTTCACGTTGGAAATGGAGAGAAGGCACATCTGCTTAACCACGCTCACGAATTCTGCACACCTGCCCTGCAAATTTATCAACTCGGGCACCTGCTTCAGTGCTTTCTTGCACCCGAATTCCGTTCCGCCGCGGATCGCGGAAGTTTCGACATTTCCTCGTTCCGCGCGGAACGCGGAAATGCCGAAATTTCGCAAGTTCCGCGAGCGGAACGGAATTTGCCGCCCACCCTTAGCATAAATGCCACAACTGATAACATGGTTTTGGGTATCCAGGACGCACACCAATTGAAATTTAAGTTATGATTGAGTCAATGTTTACGTTCCAGATCAGATTTAAAACCAACTTTGTTCCATTAAATAATGGGATTCAGGAGGCCCTATTAATGGCTGCAGGGTGAGATCCTTGGAATAAAAACAACATAGTTCCTTTGAAAGACTTTTGATAACATAAGACCATTCATTGATACATTTGACATTAAGCCAGTCCACATTTTTCAAGAAGTCAAACAAACATAGATACCTACCAGGTTTGAGCCTGAAATTTGCAAATTACACTCAGATTAACTGCAGTGGGTGATTAAAGCAACATTAATAGATGTATTATCTTTTGTATGCTGATATTAAACTGCTAATTTATTACACCAAATCAGGGTCATTTTTAAAAAATGTTGGTTGCTTACTAAAGCTCTCAGATAGGCTCCACAGTTCACCCAAACTCAGAAAATAAGGAATTTCAGAAACTAAAAAGACTGAAGAGTGACAGAACCACTTTTGTAGGCATACATTATGTTTTGAAACATCAAGTATTGCTGTTCATGGAAGAATTCATTAATATAATACAAATATTACATTAATTATTTTAGGTTCCACCCAGTAGATTGTTGTATGTTCCTCAGACAAAAGGAAACTAATACAAAACCAAGGTTCCATCCTTTTTATCCTACTATAGCAGATATCAAAAAATAAAAATATTTTGGTTGTACTCGCGAATAATAGTGATGACATTTTAGGGAAACATACTTTTCATTTTCACTCTAACAATGTCTCCAAAGACAATAAATACCTCTACATATATTGTCTTTGCCCACTCAGAAAGACTGTTTTGATAACGAATGCTCCATCTGTAATTTGCTTTTCTTTTAAGCTTCTGTTTAGATAACAATGTTTGCTCAATTAAAGCAAAATTTGCCTTTAAATTTCATACCTTCAAACTGTAATCCTTTCTTTTCCATAATTTCCATCCATTTTCAGCACTTTATAATGTTTAGTTCTTATTCTATTACATTAGCCTGAAAATTACTATGGGGCCTATTCACTGACTGATTATAGAGCCATCCCAATCTCGGAGAGACACTGTATCAAGGTTTCATGAGAAACCATACCAAAAGCTGCAGACAAATTCAAAAGAATAAACATAGTGCTGTCTCCTTTGTCCAGCGATTAACTCTCTACCATCATTTCTAACCTGGTTCTGTCTGGCATACAACAATCAATTACCCGTTTCTTTGATTTCTAGTCTTTATAGCAACTAAATAGGCAGGAAGGAGTTACTCAAAACAAAAAAAAGGCCTGACCAAAGTAGCCTATCCCAGTCTATCTTCCCGGTGTGTAGGCACGCTGACGTACTAGTGACAGGACGCCGGGCTCTGAGAAAGGGGCTCGCCCTTCCTAACCAAACAGCGGCTCCACCGGTGTGGCTACGTGCGTGCACTGTGATGGAGACAGCTTTCTGAATCCCTTCATAAGACGCTCTCAAACGCGGCATCGGCATCGCCGAGATCCCGAGAGCGGATCGAATAGGTTGCCAAGCAGGCGGTCGACCTTGATGTAGTAAGTAAGATTGCTCAGGGACATTTTGTGCTCCTTTTTCCTCCTTTATACTATTTTGATAATCCTCTTGTTTCACTCTATTACTTATAGAGTTTGACAATAGGCGCTGCCTCCTTCCAGGATCTATGACACGAAAAATTCTCGTGTGCGAAATAGGTGCCATTTTTACTTTTTTACTTTTCTACTTTGTTAATCTTTGATCTTTGTAATTACTATACATCCAGGCATCACTTGGATTACTTTTTTCCCGAGTCAGACCTTGATTTTCCATAGAGAACTCCTCTCTTCAAAAACAGACGCCATACTTCTTAATAATCAAAATCACCAGCTCCTAAGCCTCCATCATTATGCACTGTATTTGGTGCTCACCTTATCCTGCATGGCTGAAAGTTCGCCCACTTCACGCACGGACGATTTTTTCCAATAGCCCATGTTTACACCGGTGTTGTAAATATTTGCTAGAAAAACAGGGTCCAAGTACCACTGGATCCTTTGCTGTTTACTAACTTTGTTTGTCTCCTTTTCTCTTTTCTCTTTCCACAGGTATTTAACAGTGACGGTTAATCCATAAGTTACGTCCGTCACTCACCTATGCTCACCTTAGCGTGTGAGCATAGTTTCACATGAGCCCAGGGTTCACTCTGAGCCGCGGGTCCTGACGAAAGCCACTTCAATTACCATACGTGGCTGAAACATGTAGACCCCATCAATTATCTTCACTTTTTCACATAATTTTCAGAGATGTGCAAGACCACTGCCTCATTCACGTCCGCAAAATTTCGAAACCTTTTTTAATCCTGCCCAAGGGACCATCTAATAAAAAATCTTAAGGTACCCTTCAGGTAGTTTTAACTCTCTCTATCACAATCTCCACCTCTCACAAAACACAAAAAAAAAACAGCTCCGCTGTAAACAGGTGTCGAAGCACACCTAGAAGGCATTCGGCCTTCTAGGTCTGAACCCGATGATGAAGCATGCCACCAACTAGGTTGGTGGGTGAGGGTTCTTCTTACAAACCAAATGGTTTTCCTATCAAGGAGACTTACAGTTAATTGCACATGGTTCTGTTTTGGTCAAAAATTACAACTTTGATCTATCTTTTTCATTCGAACCCTAAAGCGTCAATTTTTTGCTAATGGCCTTACCTCTTCATATTTTTCTTTAGGTAGAGGTGTCAGACAAGGATGCCCCTTATCCCCTTTTCTTTTTAATCTAGCACTGGAACCTTTTCTTTATAAAATATGTAAAAAATCCGGAAGTTGATGGTTTTCAATCTTATAATTTACTAATTAAATTAGCAGCAAATGCTGATGACAATTTAGTATTTCTTTAGCAAACGCCAATCCTCCCTCCCTGCTTTTCTACAAGAAGTAAGTTCATATTTCTTTGTTTCTGGTTATAAACTAAATAATGATAAATGCGAGATATTACCCTTAACCAAATTTACATTTAAAGATGATTTTAGTATGTCCTATTATTTATGGAATCCTCAACATATAAAACAGTTGGGAATATATTTTGCCTCATCAATTGTGGAAGAGGTGCGGCGCAGCGGCCAGGGTGCCTGACTCCGGACCATGGGGTTCACGGTTCGATCCCAGGTGCCGGCGGCAGGTTAGCCCAGCACCATTTGACTCTGGGCAATAGCTCGCTTAATCTTCCCAAGGGCCCCCAGCGCCAGGACACCTCTTCGGAGGTAGCTGTGTGCTTTACAAATGCTGGTGTTTCATTTCAATTAAGACATCAATAAACATAGAAAAATGTTTACTGAAGTTGTCCACTTTAACTGATAAATGGCACCCTCTCTATCTCTCCTGTGAGTTCGTTTAGATACTATCAAGATTATGTTATCCCCCATCATACTCTATATCAACTCTAATATACCAATTGCTATACCTTTTAAGTATTTTAAGAAAATGAATTCTATACTAGCCTCTTTTTTCTGGAACAATAAAAGAGCCTGCATGTCACTGCCAAAACTTATGCGCCCGAAACTAGAATGAGTGGTAAATTTCCGCTATTTCTCTAATTACCACAAAGCGTTTCTGTTACACCAATCATTTAAGTGGATTAGATGATTGGATTCTCCACTTTGTGTCTCACATGAACAATCGTACCTCCTTCCTTTCTCTTTTCAAGAACATTTGTCATTCACTCGTAAACCTCAACATTTATCCAGTCCCATTTTTAAGTATTCGAGTAAGCAATTAGAATTGGTTTTGCCATGTCTGCCTATGGATTCTGAAACATTTCTTTATTCCACTATATGGCACAACAAATTCATACTGATTAAGGGTAAACCTTTTTATTGGAAAGCTTGGAGACAAAAAGGGTGAATCGATTATTCGCTAATAATACTGTTATGTAATTTTCCCATGCTCGTTTTTTTATTTGGCCTCCCCTCCTCCTCTCAGAACAAATATCAATTATTACAAAATGCTTTATGTCTTGCTTTTGCCCAATTCAAATAATCTCCTATCCCTATTCCTACGACCGTTAGTCAAATACGTAATCTCCTTAACATGAGTCCTAAGGCTTACACCATATACTCTTATTTGTAAACGGCCAGTATCACTAGAGACAAAAACCAATGTAGAGTTAACCTGGGAACAAGATATGGGAAGGGAATGGTCCATTCACACATGGAATAAAATCTGAACAAAAATTAGGAAAACTTCTAGATCAGCAAACACAACAAATAAATCTTTTTTTTATATATAAAAGGCTTCTTCTCCCTCCCACAACTTTACATAGGATGAACTCTGATGTATCGGATGAATGCTGGCCTTGCTCCTTAATACATGTCCTTTTGTTCCTGTCTTTTGGAAATGTGTTTGGGATCAGATCAACTTAACGTTTGATTTTACAGCTCCTTTTTCCAGTACTAATATTTTTCTAGGCACTTTATCAGAGGATTGGGACAACTGCTGTTCAAATGTATGAATTTTGGATTTGCTTATAGCAGTAGCATTTCAACAAATTACTAAACAATGGAAAGATTTATCTAAGCTATCCTTCAAGCTGGGTGGTATGCAGTTTGTCATAACGGTAGACTAGATACTGCTTATGTATATCCTATTTCTATTGTTATGAAAACACTTATTGTTATGGTCCCCTGTCACAAAGTTTATTGATATTAATGCAAAACGTTCTTTTATGCGTACTCCCATGGAAGAAGAAATTTTAAAGCCTCCTTGACATTCTGTACTTTATAACTATAAATATTTAAGTGTGTTTAAATGGTATATAATGTTACAATTTTGTATATGCCACCAGAATTTATTTATCCTTCTATATTTTCTTTTTCCTCTTCCGTGATATTATAACCACATTTCTTTGTGTGATGTTATGTTGCATTATTCACTTTAATAAACGTCTTTTTGAAACTTAAAAGACATGTATATGGTAATTAGGTGTGATTACAATTTGCGCTGACAACCTACCTGTAAGTCCCTAGTATATGGTAAGGCCTGTAGATTTAGAGGCCCAGCAGCTTTGAGGCACTTAAGTGTGCACTGCTGTGCTTCCTGTTGTAATTTTAAAAGACAGCCCTGCTTTGCAAGCTGCTTTTAAATTGAAATTACATGCACATTCGACTTTGGATTTAGTGGTATTTTCAAAGTATTAAACTACCTTATTTTTAAATATGTCACCTCTAAGGTGTACCCTAGGTGCCCCCAGGGTAAAGTGTCATGTAAAAATAAGCAGGGGAATTTTAAAAGACGTTTTATAAGCCCTGGTGAGGGAAAAACTAACAATTTCATTTTTTCCCAATAGTAGCACTTTTAGCTTCATAGGCTAACATGGGAATACTGTTACACAGTATATCGACAGGAGTGAGCTAAAATATTATTTCAAGGACTTAAAAGATTGGTAATGATAAGTCCAACAATGTGCCACTGTTGAATTTATCATAACAAGTACAGAAAATAAGTTATAGAATTTTCTTTTCTGAGAGCCCAAATTCAGCCTTTTAGCAGCCTCTCCTTAACAGACTTAGCTTAGCTGCTTTGATGGCGTGATAAGTGGCCTCCACAGAGACAGAAGTGATCTGATGGGGGAGCTCTGCAGCTGCAGAGATCAGGCCAAGAAAGGGTTGGTAAATCAAACTAGGCTTCAAAGAGAGCAGGACAGTAAGGAATGTGACTTCCGACTTCCGCTTTCAGACAGCCGGAAGCAGACCGCTGCTCGCAGCTCGCAGGGGGCCCTCTGCCGCTGAAGGAAGTGGCCCTCTAGGGCCACTCGGGTTTTCTCACAACCACCTACTATGCCTTCCCTAGAATGAAGAGTCGGTCAGACAGTAGAGAATACAAACTTACATGTTTATTAGAAATGCTCTGCAGAGGAGTCCATCATGACCTGCACCCTAAGATGTCTGCCGAGGGACTGACTCCCCAACAGTCTACAGTGAGTAATCATTCTTCCCCAGGAACCTCCATCCCCGCCCACCATGGAAAATTACCGGCCTGGGCCGAACATGAACAAAGGAGGCACAGGGAGATGAGCTTCCACCTGCCAGATGGGTACATGTTATCAGAGAACCAAGGCCACTGTGCTGGGTCTCAGCATCTCCTAACGTGGGAGCAGAACTACACACTTAGATATGTATGTGAGAGCAGAATGGTCTCCTCATTAGCAAGTCGGGAAACAGCCTTGGACAGAAGGAAAAAATAATAACGAAATACAGTGTTCTGCTGAGGCAAGCATTACGAGCCATGAGGCCTTTCTCAGGCACAGTCTAAGCAGCCTAATAAGGATTGCGAAAAACAAAATGGAGTCACACTCGCTAACTGAAGCCTGCACATTACGGGGATAACTCAGTGGGTTGCATAACGTGAATACAACTGGCATCTATTTAGCCACACATTGCTAACCTAATATAACGTGAAAGGAGTGCGTTGTAGGGATAGGAATTTGAAACCTAACACCGCCTTCCACCATTTGACCCTACTGCTGGGGTCCCAGCCTTGCACAGGCCTTCTGCAGTGGTCTCTTGCAGTGGCTGTCCTCATGCCGGGATCAGCACTGGTGTGCTCGTTCCCCTGTAAGGTAGCTCGGGGAACGAGCAGGGACGGCATCAGTACCGGCAGTCACACAGCTGCCCCACTAGCCTCCCCACTAGCGGCCCTATGACAGGTGACTTATTAAAGAAATGCAGAATAGCAAAATAGTATCAAGGAACCTCCAGAGCCCCCAACCCAGTTATTGCCAGTGCCGCTCTCCAGATTTGTCAACTGTCTGATGATTAGCTGGGAGGTATTTGGATCCAGGAGTTGGGGCTCTGCATCTCCTTCTGGCGTTTTGCCGTGATCTTTGAAGGTAAAGATGATCAAGCATGGTGGCCGTAGCAGGCTTCCACAGAGAGTGGCCCCATGGGCTCACAGAAGCAGCTCAGCTAGGCTCAGGTGCGGCTTGAAGCCTGATTGGGTGCACCCTGCTTGTGACCACTGCTTCCCAATAACATCGCTATTCCAGTGCCATACCGCCACCATAGCCCCTAGTTAGCCATTGTCAGTTTAGCCTGCGTTTTGCTCAGACTCCCACACCTGGACCCCTGGGCTTGTCTCTGTAAGTGGTTGGCCAACCATAGGACTCCCAGCATCCAGAGTGTGCAATCATAACACAACTACAATGGACAACTTTGCAGATTGAGCTTCATTCAGAGGAGGAATTAAGATGACACTCGTTAGCGGCATCTGCAGCTCTGAAGCTCACATCTGCCTTACTCTTCTTTGAAGCGTCTGTTCAAGGTGAGCTGGGCCAGCGCGCCAGGAAGGAAGCGCCACTACACAAGCTGCTTGAGAGGTGACTTAACGCACAGTACAGCATTTGCCCTTGCATCTGTGATAATCTGTGATAGCCGCTGGCAATCTACCTGGCAACTTACTTTCTCCTCCTGCATGAAAGGTTGCTTGTAAGGCTGCAAGCTTGATTGTTACAGTCTTACAGAAGTTTTGAAATAAATAAATGAATTAAATAAATAAAATAAAATAATAATAAGCCTCGGCCAAGCCTGGAGGAGGAGCCAGCCTCCATTCACGGCAGTCCAACAATTGCTGGAACAGAAACCAAAGCAACCACAAATACCATTTAAACACCATTCAAAATGACAAATAGGAAAAACCTATCATGGAAGAAAGGCATTATTTTCCCAGCCGACTCCTCAATCTCTTCATTAGTCACGATCATGATGAATAATCAAGGGGCACAAACACAGTTGCAGGGGCTGATTAGTGATTTTTTTCACAATGATCCGCTCCAGGACATTCAACTCCTCCCTCCACATGAGTCATAGGTTACAGGAAGGCTTTCAATAACTGCCTCTGGAGACTGTGACTCTTTTCAAACCAGGAAAATACCCTGCAGGTATTTCTCCTGCTCAAGTTTAAACCAGGAACGAGACATAAGCACAAAAGTTTCCTCATCTCTGTCCACAAGATCAACAAGAGGTACTGATACCCACCTGCTGTCTTGCAAGCATGGGGTCATAGGAGTGGAAAGAGCAACCAGGCACCCAATGCCTGTGTGTGGTAACAGCTTCTGTGCAAGTGCACCTGAGTGCAATTACCCCCTGGTCCCAGGGGTCCCCACTGAGACATCAACTGGGAAGCAACACAATAGCGCCTATGCCAACTCAATCTCCTTCTGTGAAGCCTAGAAGGGAAAGCATTCCCGACCTGGAGCTTGGCAATGTATAAAATCCCTCCCTAGCTAAATTGGAAGCCCAGATGGAAGCCTCACTTGCCCTAATGTCAGGGGTGGGCAGAGAGCACCGAACCAGCTCCAATAGCCTGATCTTGATCGGAGCAGACGACTCCCCTTCCATCAACCTTTCTAACCTTGCTTCGGTTTCCTTGTCCTCCCTAAGCATCAGACAGGACACAATAGCCAGAACATTGAATTCCAGATAGACCTCATCCAATCTATTACCACTAGCATGGTGGACTTGGGGCTGAGACTGTCCTCACTGAAAAACTTGATAGGACTTGGGGGAACAAGAAAATTATGGCCATACTTTCCACTGATTAACAAATTAAGTACATTGCTAGAAATACTACACTTACTTGTGTAAAGCATTAAGTGTAAGGTCTGCCACAATGATTCAATTATTAACCGATCACTGCAAGACAATAAGTCACAACCCAAGCCACCCATTACTTGTGGCATTTCCTCCGTCACAACTAAGGAAATAGCGTCTTCCCAGGAAAAGGTGCATGCCTTTCCAGTAATCGGCTATGGTCTTGCCAGCCCCGAGTCCACAAGAAGCAGGAGACCCAATTCAATAAAACCCACCTCATCTTACTACATCTCCCCCCAGACAAAATCTGTACTATCTCCACAAGGGCAAAAAACAAGTTACAAAAAACAAACAAAAAAAGTCTCTCAAAACGGAGATCCTTTTTTCTAGGATCAGCCAACACTCACCAGGGCCCTCGAGCAGAAGTCCATAAAGCTTTTTCCCAAATTTAATCTTTCTCCCAAATCAGAGGTGGACCAGGGTGCAACCATCAGCATCACATACAGCAGCCAAAAAAACTTTAAACAGGTGCCACAAGGGTCAACTGATATCCTCCCAGTTAATGCCAAAGAACAGCTTGTTCAGATTGTCATCATTTTGACTTTGCCTACTGTGCCTCCAAAAGCATCAGAGGAAAATCTGGGAAGCCCATACACAGTGGGTGGTGAGAAGACAACAAAGGGATTCTCCCCCCTACCTATGACAACATAGGAGGGACATCATAATGAGAGTGTACCCTTGAGCCCTTCAGCCAACCTCTTATCTAACAACACATTGGAGCACAAAAAGAGAACTGAAGGATCCCTGCTATCTATCGATAGAGCCTCACACTTACCACCTGTATCAATTAAACAAACCGGCGTGGACACAAGCACCAACACACTTTTTTCTTACATTGCCTCAACCATCGGTTCATTTGTTAACACAGACTCTTGTATTAAACTCATTAATGGATGAAGCACTCTTCATCAATACCCCTCAATGATCAACTACTTAACTGAGGGAGTTCTCCATGCTGGTCAGAGCCACAATCGACGACAAGAGCAATTTACCACTCACAGTGACCAACAAGACCTGATACCCCATGGTCTGAGGCAAATTGGCGCTGAAAGGAAATCTTCAGCGGACTATAGCAGCATCCTCCGGGGTAACCAATGCCCCCATGTGTTCATACCTCACAAGCTTCACAACCTTGACCACCCAGCCAAGGGGACGTCATTCATCCAAGCACCATGGAGTAGCATGACTTGGCGTTAATCCCTCATCACACTCCAAAGGGCTCACATGACATACTCAATAGATGTAACCTTTTACGCCTATTCATTCACATTCCTTTGTGAAGGAGGTGACCTCCTCGGACTAAACATTTGTAAAGTTTACTCAATTCCCAGGAAAGGGAACTTGGGAAGGCACCATAACCACATAGGGGCCGATTCCGATCTCGGCCGGTAGTGCTCCGAATCGGATTTACCAGATCCGATTCGGAGCCCTGTTTCCCGACCGAATCGTACGCGGGTCCGGCCGAGCGAGTACGATGCAGGCACCCGCGAAATCTCCGACCAACTCGAACGCGGCTTCAACACGCTCCGACCGACTCGCATGGACACGACTCGCACCGCGCTATGGAGACGTTTCCCTGCCGGGTAAGTACGATGCGCGCCGCGAGCAGTCCGACTGACTCGCGCCGTCCGGCTCGAAAAAGCTGTCGGAGCCGGACTTTGGGGGTCTGCGTCGGACCCCCCTGTACGCGTAGGCGCGCGAGTCGCACACAGGGGGGACCCATGGGTCCTCCCTAACAGTGCGTGTACGCCGCGATGCGCATGGACGCGTACACGCTGTAGGGGGCGCCCTTGTCCGCCTCGCACCCATTGAGTCAATGGGAGCCCGCGTATGCGTTGTACGACAGGCTCCCATTGACTTCAATGGGAGTCCGACCGACTCGAGTCCGATGGCATGCGTGCGCATCGTACTCGTTCGGTCGGACTGCTAGGGTCCGATTCGGTCGGAATTCTCTCCGGGTCCGGCTCGGTCGGAGAGATTTCCGGCCGGAATCGGAATCGGCCCCATAGTCGAGAGAGACCTTGCAGAAGCCTGGACTTTTGAGGAATGGGGCATTGAGGTCCTAACACCATGCCCATTGAAATACCCCCACATGTTGCTGCAGCATGAGGCTCTAAGGCCACCTAGGAGCATGCTTAGGGGCACATGGGGTGCCACCCATGACTGGCTTCCAGGTGCATCCAAGGCCTCAAACATAATAGAAGTGTTATGTACTCATAACCAAAGATCAGTAAGATGGACTTCAAAAAATATTATGGGTGGACTCAACTGGTTGCTCCCCAACGCATTAACCTGAGAAGCCGTTCCTAGCACTGACTCCTTAGGAGTCCACCAACCACCGACATACCAGACTAGGCCCAAACTCACAATCACTACCTGGGATGTAGCTGATCTTAAGTCCATTTTAACAAGCAGGTCTGGTGCTACTTTCTTGGAGCATAGCAATAGCTCTGCCTGCAGGAGGCATGGGCATTGATCAAAAGAAACAGAAAAACCTCTAAACACTCCCTTCAAATAAATATTAGGTGTACCTCCAATTCTTTCATAAAAACACTCCAATAAAAAATAGAGCCAGCGACCATATACATGATACAAGAAAATGTATTTTCACTTGTTTTTATTCTCACAACTGTACAAAATTGTTTTCTTTTTGTCAAGTAAATTATACATAGAAGTTTGGTCATTTGTAGAAAAATATACCCTCACATAGCCCTCTAAATCAAATTTTTTCACATTAAAACCTCAAGCATACATACCACAATATTTCGCATCCAACCATACAATTAAAAACAAACTTAAGAAGCAATAATTTTTGGTACAGATCATTTTATTTAACCTATATAACAGAAACGTAATCTCTAGGGGCCGATTCACAGAACTAATCTGAGACAAAATCCTAAATTTACTACTTCTGGTATTCACAGAAGGCACTTACGATTTTTGGTATTCACAGAAATCACTTACGACTCCTAACTTTACGTCTGCAGTTGGGCCGGAATCTCCGCACCCGGACCGTACTCTCCAGCTAGGGCCGTACTCTCCGGCTAGGGCCGTACTCTCCGGCTCGGGCCGGATAAAGTGTAATCAATGGCCTGGAATGCAATTTTTACAAAAAGGAACATTAGGAATGTGTGATAAAAGGTAGAGGAGGTCATGTCTGGGCAGGGAAAAGGGTTTGGCCAGACACTACATCATAACCCAGAAAGGATTGGTCCTTTGTATCATGGTACATGCAGTGCACAATTTGCACTCTTCTCAGTGTTGACTGCGGTGTCAACACTACAGTCAACACTAAGGGGAGAGCAAATTGTACCATGATACAAAGGAGCAAACTTTTCTAAGTTATGATGTAGTGTCTGGCCATACCCTTTTCCCTGCCCAGACTATTTTTCATGACCTCCTCTACCATTTATCACACATTCCTAATGTTCCTTTTTGTAAAAATTGCATTTCAGCCCATTGATTACACTTTATCCGGCCCGAGCTGGAGATTACGGCTTGAGCCGGAGAGTACGGCCCTAGACGGAGAGTACAGCCCTAGACGGAGAGTATGGTCCGGGTGCAGAGAGTACGCTCCGGGTGCAGAGAGTATGGTCCGGGTGCGGAGATTCCGGCCTGACTGCAGACATAAAGTTAGGAGTCCTAAGTAATTTCTGTGAATACCAAAAATCGTAAGTGCCTTCTGTGAATACCAGAAGTAGTAAGTTTAGGATTTTGTCTCAGATTAGTTCTGTGAATCGGCCCTGAGTACTTTTGTAACATTATACATATAGAAAGCAGTAAACATTTGATGATTTAGATATCCTGTGGAGAAACAATAGTGATTTAACTTGATAAGCCAACCATATTATAGATAATGGTTATAATTTCCTCTTATGCAAAAAAAACAACACATCAATAATTTGATATGCTTCGAAGACAATACGCTATGAATAATAATATAGGAGGTCTAGCAAAATTTTAAAACACATTCAGAGAATAGTCTTTGTCCCCGAAATTTACAGTTTATAATGCTATGGTGTCAAACCAATGCCTATATGGAGAAGAACTCCTGACCCTTAATACTGAGACAAGCTGGGAGAAGTGTGATGGTAAGTGCCTGAAAAAGCTATTAGGGCTGCCCAAATGGACACTGTACCTGGCAATATGGCTGGAAGGGAATCTGCAGGCGTGGATTTATTTAGCCTATAAGGCAACCTTACAGTTCTGGGATAAGCTTTGGTCCTTGGAAGTTCAAAAGTTGTCAAGTCTTTGTGCTATGGAAATATTAGGAAGTGAACTAAAGTGGGCTGCACAAATTAGAACTAGACTAGTGAAAATTGTGGCGACACTGAAGGTAGTAAAATGTTGAGTAATGGAGGCATTCCCATTTGTCAAAGGATGAGCTGAAAGAGACTTGTAAAACAGAATCTAGGGCAGAGGATTTCTATTACATCTCAAGTAAACTCTCAGCAAGCACATGTTGAAGTCCTGGGGTAACCAAAGGAGGTATACCTATATCCGCATTCCCGAACCCCCAGATGCGTATGTTGCTGTTAAAATTTTGGGTCGCATTGAATTTATGGTTTTATAAAGCTAGAGAAATTTGTCACACTTGACAATTCTGATAATAACTGCACATGTGGGTTACTGTCTGCAAATTTTTATTTTTATATTTTATTAGATTATTTGCAGTTTTATAGAGTAGCAGGTCAGATTTTAAACCATTTAAAAAAAATATAATATTTGTCATTGCAACAAGGCACTGGCACGTCTCATGAACAGGGAGTTCTCAGACGTAGCTTGTGCATTAGCAAAGTTCTTAAAAGCAAGCTTGGCCTAGAATTATTATTAGAGTTTAATATTGGTTAATGCTGACCGAACTACACGTTGAGTCTGCTGGAGGAGTGTTGAGCATCAAACTTGATAGATAATTTGTGTTATTATGTTGTATTGTTTATATTGCGGTTAGATGTGGGAGAATAAGTAGGTTGTTTCAATGATTGTGTATAGGACTAGGGGTGTGGGGTAGTTTTATTTATAGCAAATGTATGTTCATTGTTTTATAGACTTTTGTCTAAACAATAATAGATTTTTATCTACCAACCTTTACTGGCAATTTTACAAATTAGTAACTCCAGTTCTACTGATGGGATTTTTCTCATTTTGACTTCAAATAATTTATTAACATTTACTCTATGTTTCTAAATTGGTGTTGGATTTTTCTTGTGTTGTGTTTTCACTTTATTACTCTGTGTGTGCTGCATAAATAATTCACACATGTTTGTTAATTTAAACCTGACTGCTTTTCGTGCCAATCTACCCAGGGTAAAGCACAGGTTCATTTAGTGACTTTTTGTTCATAACCATTCAACCAACAACCCAACTTCTCACAACTCACTCACACAAGAGTAAGCCCATTACAATTCACAAACTGCATTCCTGAGATTACTACAGCCATAAAGGTTCCAGAAAGTTTTAAATGTGTTTTTAAACAGTTAAAATAGCAACCCATAGGGGTGTGGCTCAGATGTCACCTAAGAAGGCCGCCTGATCACAAGGCTCCTCACTGCGCCGGAACCTTTGTCTCAAATTATGTGACCACCAACTTATTGAACTTGAAAAACCCAGTTCCCTAACTTGGTAATCGCCAGGGGATTGAGCATGGCCAAAATATGCCTAGGTGAAGCTTTTTTTCATGAAGTGTTACTGCAAATTTACCGTTCTCTCTTCAGAAATATTATGTGTCATATTTTCAGGTGATTTATTATTGCACACCTTCATAACAACTATCCTTATTTGAAGATCAACTTTACAACATTAAAAACTTTTTAAGTTCCCATTATAACTGGCCCATCATTTTGCTGTGAGTTATTGTTCCTTCCATCCTTCATATAATAAGTTTGGGGCTATTGTTCAACATATTTTAGATTTGGTGTTCCTGTTAGGTATCAGTGCTTTAGAGGACCGTTTGTGTAGCAGGTGAATAGGCAGACTAAAAAAAATGCATTTCATTCCAAGACACAGTCTATTCCATCATCAGATTCTGACTCCTCTTTCAGGGGCCCTTTGATGGATACTTTTGTTTCTTCCATTGAAATGGACCATTCAGTTACTTTGCATTCTACATCTGCATCTACCACCTCAGTTAAAACTCATTCACTCTCTTCCATGAATGAGAGACTTAAACAGGATAGTCCATCACCGGAAAAATCACAATCTCTGATTTCATTAGAGATCTTATTGAGGAAATTTGAGCTCTCCATCCTTTTGTTGAGGAGACCAGCAAACGCATCTAATATCTCGATGATAAATGGCCAATCATGGAGACACATGTGTGTCTTTGGTGGAACAACAAGTTAGTGACTTACATGATGAAACAAATACAATGCAGCTTTGTAAAAAAAAATCTTTCACTCATAGAAACATTCAGAAGACATGGAAAACAGGAAGAGATGCAATAAACTACATATTTATGGTCTCCCTGAGGTCACAGATGGTGATAATCTTGTCTCTTTTTTTATGTGGTTGGGAAGAAAAATCTTTATTTTGCAAGATGTAGGAAATGCCATGGTTAACAGAGGACAAGAGTTTCTCAGCCTTCGCCCTGCTTTTCGCAATATAGGCGCTCATTATTATCTTTTCCATCCATGTCTCTTAAAGGTCACTTATCAAAACAAAACCACCTCCTACGATAATCTGGCTAAACTAAAGAAATGTATAAACTTTCATCTGGTAGACAAGATGGACATAGCTGGCCCTTCTCCATGTTAATATTCCTGTTTGTTCATCTTATAATTTTGAATAAAATGTTTCTCCTGCTGATATCTGTTTAATGTTGGTTTGCTTGGTGTTATTTGCATGTTAACTTTTATTTCCCTTTTCCATGACAGGTGCACATAATTTCTCTGATTTGTTATTTCCCTTCTTCTTATGTTCCCTTCCACTCTGGTGCATAGTTCCTGTCAGATGTGCCATCTTCATCTGTGTTTTCCCCACCAAAATCTACTATTTATCCAGCATTCAGGTATGTGCTTTCAGTCATCAGTTCTTGACATATACTGCCCCTCTTTGGAATCTTTTCTCCTTCTTCTCTCACATTTTCTCCCTTCTTTTTTTTTTTTCTTTGTCCTCATCTCACCGAAACGTCTGCAGAGTAAAGCAAAAGAGACCACCATCCGACCTGGGCACCCCGGTCTTCTGCTACTGCATAGGCTTCAGGCCTAGCCAGGCCAGCTTCTTTGTATGAAGCTTGGTGTAATCATTGGACCAAGGGGCATTAGACTAATCGCATTTCGCTACCCCATGATAATAGCAATGCCCAAATGTTAGAATTACTATCTTGGTCCAGGCGGGCCATGCCAAATACGGCATTCAACCAGTTCTCATAGAGAGGAGGCCTAGAATCTTTCCAGAGTTTACAAATCTCCCTCCGAGCAATAAGAATCAGAAGGAGTAACAGGCCTTTTTGCGTTCCCGGCAACATATTGGTAAGGTCATTATCCAAGCCAAATATAACTAATGGAAGATTCAAATTCAGCTTAACTTTAAAAATTGCTTGTAAGGCACGTTCAACATTCTTCCAAAAACCATTTAAAATAGCACATTCAAAAAATATGTGAATATCATCCGCCGCGATGAGATCACACCTTGGGCACATCGGGGAGGAAGAAGGAGCAAATTTTGCTATTTTCATGGGGGTATAATAAAGCCTGTTTATAACATAAAAAAGGTTCTTTTTAAGAGATGCTGGCTTAACGTAATTATATAGTATCTGTAATGAAAGACCAAACAGATCAACAGCAATATCGTCCAGGGCTGACTTATTCCAGACATGATAATGTGGAGGAAGATCTGCAACATCTGTGTCTACTAGGTTTCTATACCAATACCCGACCTCCTTCTTGATGGGTTTTGGATTTTGAAGACGAAGCTCAATTTCCCAGTTTCCCACTATATTTACTTTTTCAGCTATATACCAGGAGGACAATTGTAGGTATTTAAATTTTGAAAAAGAACTTCCTATTTTGGATCTTAAAACCTCCCAAGGGTGTACTCCATCTGATGAGATAAGATCGGACCAGATCGCTATACCAGATTTTTTAATAGGCAGCGCAAGACTGTCTTCCAACCATGTGGGTAACCCTGGGGAGTCCCAGATGGGAGCAAAGTCCGAATAATAACCAATCCCCAGTTTCTTTCTAATCTCATACCAGACCTTAAGAGCTGTTTTTATGACTTTTAGGCGAACCTTTTTAAAAAACCTTGGAGCCCCGAACTTATATAGAAAGCCCAGTCCACCCCCTTCCAACGTAGCCATCTCACCCAAGATCTTCCCCCAGTTAGTGTCAGAAGTAATAATGAGCAATGAACGTATATTTTTAAACTGGAAAGCATAAGAATACCAAAGCAAATCCGGGAGGGCTAAACCTCCCTTCAAAAGCTTGCGTCTTAGCTTCTTCCAGGATATCCTGGCATTTTTATTAGACCATATAAAACTTCCTATCTTGCCTTGTATTTTACTTATAGTCTTACTAGGAAAATCAAGGGGAATAGTACTAAACAAGTATGTTAGTTTTGGCAAGATGACCATCTTTATAAGGTTGACCCGGCCATAAATGGTCAGAGGCAAATTCTGCCATCTCGCTAAAAGGTGGTCAATTTCTTTAGAGACCTTCTTCAAATTAATCTGAGGGATAGCTTCAAGATCCCTAACTATAGTGATACCGAGGTATCTAAATTCCTTACTCATTCTCCCAACCCAATTGTTGACGCCCCAGCACATTACCTCCGTCTTGGAAGGATTAACCAGATACCCTGATTACTGACCAAATTCCTTCAAGAGAGATTCAACCCTTGGAAGTACCTCTATTGGATTGTTAGTATATATCAACAAGTCGTCCGCATATAGAGCTAACTTACTACTATAGTTATGGGCTTGAAATGGAGTGATTGAGTCTTCCAATCTAATAGCTTGAGCGAGGGGTTCGATGTAGATATCAAATAGTAAGGGCGAAATAGGACAGCCCTGCCTAGTTCCCCTCGTTATATTAAAGCTTGATGTTAAGAAACCATTCAGCAAGATAGCTGCAGAGGCACCCTCATAGCATCTAATCAGAGTCTGTATAAAAGTTGAACCAAATCCCATTATCTTGAGGGTTTCCCAAAGAAAAGCCCAACAGACCCGGTCAAATGCCTTAGCTGCATCATATGCTGCCACCGCTAAAGGCTCTGATCGCACTACTGCAAGGTCAATGCTACCGATCAACTGCAGCGTGTGATCTTGTATAAACCTCCCAGGAATAAAACCCTTTTGGTCCACATTAACCAGCTGCGGAGCTAACTTGACCAATCTCCCCGCCAAGATACTCATAAAGAGCTTATAATCAGCATTTAGCAGGGAGATTGGTCTGTACGAATCTGATTTAAGGGGATCCTTCCCTGGCTTCAAGATAAGCACGATCGTAGCACCCTTACAAGAACTAGGGACTTTACCTTCTGAGCTGTAAACATAATTAAATAACTCACAAAGTCTAGATAACAACTCATCCTGAAAGACTTTATAAATCTCCCCTGGAAGGGCGTCGGTCCCCGCAGCCTTATTGTTCTTAATCTTACCTATATAGAGTTTTATCTCAATCTCAGTGATGGGAGCATCCAATGCAGTTCGGCCATCCTCTGACAGCACCGATAAGGCCTTACTTGAAAGCCAATTTTGAATGCTCCCAGGACTAGGAGTTATCTCTTCTCTATATAAATCAGAGAACATAGCAAGGAGGCATTTTTGCATATCCTCTTGTTTACAAGAAGTTACCCCACTCTCATCTATGACCAGTTCACTTATATTGTTCTTAACGCGATCCCTCCTCACCTTCCAAGCCAGAAGGGCGCCCGCCTTTTCCCCATACTCATAATTTTGCATGTTACAGACTGACCATTGAGCCTTGATCTTTTGGTCCAACCTCCCCCTATATTCCTGACGCAAAGATTCAAGATCTTTAAGGACTTGCGTCAACTTTATCTGAGGACAATTCAATCTTTCTCCTTCCAACCTGGAGATTTCCATTGCCAGATTCTGAAATTCTAAAACCTCTTCCCTATTCTTAGAGCAAATCAGACTATGCGACTGTCCACGAAAATGCGCTTTAAATGCGTCCCAGACATAGTCTAATGATGTCGAACCCATATTTATTGCAAAATAGTCTATTATAGAAGCTTTAAGGGCCCTAATTATTTCGGTGTTAGACAACATTGCCCTTTTGAATGTCCATCTTGGGTTTAGACTTTGCTGTTTTCCTGCATATAGGAAAGAAATGGGAGCATGGTCCGAAAGAATACTTGGTAAAATAGAGATATCGATCAGATTCTCTAAACCAAGCCTATCAGTAAGAATGTAGTCAATTCTAGAGGCATGACCACATTTCTTACTATAGAAGGTGAAGCCAGAAGCTGCACCCTTTTTGCCCTCCATACATCAACGAGCCCAAGATCGTGAATCATATCTATCATTGCCCGACGAATACGAGGGTCACCTACATAGTTACTGTGGTTAGATCTATCCTGTAAGGGATTAAGAAGGACATTGAAGTCACCTCCGATTATGATTGGAGTTGTGATTCCTATCAATTTAGCCTGTATTTTATAAATAAATGCTGGGTCGTCAACATTAGGGCCATAGAATGAAACTACAGTCAACTCGATCCCCCAACATCCAACTGGGCTAGTAGCCATCTCCCAGAACGATCTGACAAAACTGATTTAATGATGCCTCTAGCACCTGACCTGATTAGTATCGCTACCCCCTTATTATGGACTGTTTGATCAGATGTACAAAATTTCTCTACCCACGGATATTTTCTAAACAAAACCCTACTTTCCAAGTAGCTCAGGTGTGTCTCTTGTAGGAGACAGACCTGTGCAGACGATTGTTCCAGAAACTTCATAACTAATCTCTGCCTACGTGGACATCTGAGCCCATTGATGTTCCACAAGATAAATGTAATATTTGAACCCATTAGGGCTTACAGTATCTATCTACTGACATGGCTCTATTCAACCATTCTAGAAATGGCATGAATCTTAAGACATAGATGAGATTGAGGATATTTTTAATATTTTTTCCCACTGCAGCCCCACCCGTGCTCCCCCACCCCCACCCTCCCCCAAGTGGCCCCTTTAACCCCTCAATACCCTGGGGAACCCACCCTACTCCTCTGGGCATAAGCCCTATGATGAAGATCCCTAGGCGTGATTATTTCAAGAAAGGAAACCCTTCAATTTAATAGAAGACCGATCTCTCCAAGAGAGCACAGTGGGGGAAGCATATATTTCCACCCCTTTCTAATTATACCCCACTCCCATTCCTTATTCTATCTATTAAGGCGTCTACCTCCTCAATTTGGCGAAGATTATGCATGTGGTTATTCCACATGATCCGGAGGGATGCAGGGAACCTCAGTTGTGTCTTGGCCCCCAGGGAGTTTAAAATAGTCATTCTTTTGCCTAACTCCCACTGTTTTGTCGCTGTAATATGGGAGACGTCCGATCTAATAGAAAAGGAAAATGGGCTAGAAAAGGACTCGCTCTTTATCTGGCCTGCTTTCAAAGCCAGCGATAGAATTTTCTCCTTTACAGAGTATGTGAGGAAATTAACTAAAATTTTCCTAGGCTTTTGTTTTTCCATGTTCCTCCTGTGAGGATCTCGGTGCACTCGCTGAATGTCTGAGTCCAAATCCAATTCCGGTAAATCTTTAAGGATTGTCGCCTTTAAAAGTGAGATCAAAATTTTTTTGATGTCCCCCCCCTCCAGATCTTCCGGGACAGTTAATATTTTCAGATTGTTTCTTCTCAGATTATTTTCAAGACGCTCTATATCATCTTTCAGATCCCTATTTTGATGGGCTAGTTTATCCAACTCGACTGAGGAAGAAAGTAAAGTTTTCTTGATTTTAGGAATTTCAGACTCCAAAACATCCGTTCTCTGGGAGACCTCTTCAATTTTTTGTGCCAACACCTCACATGAGGCTTGGATTGCAGCTTGATTAGACTCTGAGATGGAAAACCTTTTCCCTATATCCTCCTTTAAGCTTAGTAAAATGTCAGCCAACGATCCAGACGAAGATGTATTAGGTGATAGATCTGTTGCTGAGTCAGACGGTCTAACTGACAAAGCTACCGAAGATGGTTCAGGCATAACCCTTCTCTCCACCATTAGTAAGGGGCCTAGGACGGGATCCTGGTTGTCCAGGGCTGAGAATCTATTCGAGATCTCAACAGACGAATGGATAACCACTTGCTGGCCCATCGATTCATCTACTCCACTCGTCTCCCCTAAAGTAGACATAACAGGGGGCTGAGAATCCATCTTAGAAGGTGGAGGAGGGGGACCCGCATGAATACCATTGAAAGCCATAGTAATTTTTTTATTCTGTCCCTTTTCCGGTATAGTAGATAATACCTTGTAGTATGTTTTCAAAGACGGAGTTATTCTGAGCTTAGAGGACAAGACTTTCTTAGCTTTTCCTCTCCCTATACCACACTGGGGGGAGGTACTCTCCGCGATGACTCTCACTTTTCCCTGTTTCACAGTGGCCCTAATATCTGTTACCGGGGAGAAACTGAGATAGATTCAACCAGATTAGGAGCCCTGTTTCACAAAGTATAGCGACAAATATCTGTCTTGGCTGTTTGGTTAGTAGTGGGTAAAGTGCTGAAGGCGCTACAGGGGCCCTACTCCCACCGTTCGCCATACAGTACCAGGAACCCCCTCGTAAAGCAGCAGTCCGAACCACCTGGTTTAGCGCACCTCTGTGCTACAGGTACCTTACTATAAGGGTTTAAGGGCAACCTAACCAACAGAAAAGCCTTCGTGGGGGGATTTAAGAATGGAGCTTCTTCCTTGGATTCGGAAACATTAACTGTCTTTTTTTTTAAAGGTTCCTGGATCACGTTAACCTCGTTACCCCCAAGACTAGACTTGACGCCCAAGAAATCTGTTAAATCCTGAATAGAATATCTCAGAGTCTTACCTCCACCTTCACCTTTCCCTTCACCTTCTCCCGAGCTGGCACGGGACTGGAAAGGAAAGAGCAAACACACTCTCACCGCGCACTCATTCCGCGAGACGCCTCCTCGCATCTGCACTCCGAGGCTCCCGGATAGATGCCCGAATGTGCTGACTCTGCCGTAGGAAACCCGGAGCTGCAAGCCCGGAGTCTGCTGCCTCGAATCACACACTGCACCAATGAGCCGCAACGACGAGGGCTCCAGGATCGCCTCGCCCCGACCCCCAGGCACCATCCAGCGTAGAGAGCAGGTCGCCCAAAAAGAAAGAAAAGGGCGTGAGTACGTGCCACTCGGAGAGACCGGTCAGTGCACGCCGAGGAACTCCGCCGCGACCGTTTAGCTTCCGGCCGCCATGTTCCCCCCTCACTCCCTTCTTTTTTGTACCTCTTTTGTAATACTCTGTTTGTCAGTTAGCCCTTGTGGTTTATATCTTCTAATGTTATAACATTCAGAGCATTCACATGGAATTTAATAGGATTTATTAGTCCTGTCAAATGACAGAGTGTTAGCTCATGTGACCAAATCAGCTCCAGATTTAGTTTTACTCATAAAAACTCACCTTACTGAATCTGAAGCCTTAAAACTCAAAGCATGACTGGGTGGGCTTGGTGTTTGTATCTCCAACTTCTAATCAAAAGAATGGGGTTGTCATTTTATGTAGGAAAGCTTTAAATCTTATCATAGTATCACAAGAAATGATGACAATCAAATAAGGATTTATAAAGCTCGACAAATCACCTGTGAGAGTCTCAAGGTGCTGGAGTTGCTAACTGCTTCATGGTAATCTTGAGTCCTGAATTGTTGGAGCAGTATGGCAGTCCTGAGGTGCAGGGGGAAGGTTATCCCAAGCTTTGGCCTCCAGGTGTGAGAAGGAGCATTCTCTGCTGTTGCTTGGGCGGATCCGGTAGAGTGTCTATGAGGTAGAGGGAAGCAGAACATAGGTGTCTGGTCGGTTGGTGAAAGGACATGCGGTTGTTCATGTATGCTGGTCCTTTGTTATGCAGGGCTTTGTATGCAAGCGTCAACATCTTGAACTGGCATCTCTTCTGGATTGGGAGCCAGTATAGCTTTTTGAGGAGGGTTGTGATGTGGCTCTGTGGGGGAGATCGAGGATGAGACTTTCAGGTGAGTTTTGTGTTACCTGTAGTCTCTTCAGGAAGTGTGCGGCGATTCCTACATAGTGTGTCTTCAGTAGTTCAGCCTGCAGATGACAAGGGCCTGTGTGGCTGTCCTTCTGGTGTTGACTGGGAGCCACAGATTATTATCAAATATTCAATTAACAAAATAAGTTTAACCATTTTTTATCTTTATGCCCCAACACAACCATATTGTACTTTTTGACCCACAATGGAAATAAAAATGCATTCAATATAAGTATACTTACTTTATTCTAGGTGGTGATTGTAACCAGATTATGGACTGATTTTTAGACAGGCAATCTTCAATACAATGTTATCCTAATAAAATGCATAAACAATTCCTTTCAAGTATTTCCTATTTCTCAGAATACTTTGGTTGACTTTTGGAAACTCTCTAATCCCAACTCCCAGGATACAAATTTTATTCTGCTACTCATGGTTCCCTTACACAATTAGATTTTATTTTTGTTTCTACACCTTTATCACAACACATAATTCAATCCTCAATTAGTCCAATAATGCTGTCAGATCATGCCATGGTTGTTACAGATTTGAATTTGGTTTCCCCTCAACCTAATTCTCATAGATGGAGATTTAATAATTCATTATTGAAAGATACATTTTTGGTATCCTTTGCCTCATTTTCTCCTGAGTTTTTCTCGATAAATGACTCTACCACCTCTTTCCCTCCTTAGGTGTGGGACACATTTAAGGCAGCTCCTCGAGGTTTTATCATAGATTATGTGTCCAAGAAAAACGGAATTCGCAATTAAGGATACAAATCTTTAGGGGGGCTTTGCCGAGCCAGCCAAGATGGTGGACGTGAGCAACTGAAGCTCCATCGCCTAGCCTACTTATCCATCTGCATCAAGCCCAGGAGACCCGCAACATTGCCCCCGAACTTGTACCCGATGCTCCACTCCCGTCACTGTGAAATAATGCCCTCATTGTGAGCTTCTGAGGCGCCCAAAGGAATGGAATGGGACAAGTGTGGCTGCCCCCGGATCGACAGACCTACAGAATGTTGGAGGTGCCATGGGCGGTGGTGCTTCCTATTTCCACAGGCACCTGCGCTGACCGACACCAGCCCCGTGACCAGTGCAGCTGCCCCCAATTGACAGGACTGTGGGGTGCTGAGGGCACCGTGGGAGGTGGTGCCTCCTATTGTTGTGGGCATCTGTCCTGACTGATGCCTGGCCCCGCCTGCCATACATCGGTGCCTCGTGAAATGACAGTCTGAGGTGAAGACAACCCTGCATCTTGGTGGTGATTTGGCGATGGAGAGGTGAGCGGTGGGATGGGGGTCCCCCTCCTAACTGTGTGCTCCACGAGGATTTCACTTGAGCCTGGGGCTCTCCCTGCCTCTCCATCATGTCTGGGTCCCTGTGCCAGCAGTCGATGTTGGACCGCAGGGGGATGATGGGGTGTGATCTGCCCTGTGAGAGAGGACCGGCGGCCTGCCCTGGGGACACCTATATAAAGCAGGCAGCCTGCACATCCTTCACAGCCCAGCGTTTCGCTTATCTCCTCTACTCTTCCTGGGTGTCACCCGCTGGCTGCTGTTAACCCCATTGCCTGGGCTCCATAATCAAAGCCCGTGGTGGGGAAATTCTCCTTGCTCTGTTATCACCTGGGCCTCGGCTCCAGCTCCTGGAATTCATCGGTGTAGCATCCTCCCCATTGGCCTTACCAAGCTTGACTCCCATAGATTGCTGCCCACCGCTCAATGTCATTAGACCCATATAAGGATGACTTAGAAATCTCCTACTTGGCAGTTGTTTATCTTGAAGAAAATATTGCACTGAGTACCACCTGCATTTTTGTGACTATTTAACCTTTGTATCCTGATTTAGACTTGCAGCGGAGAAAACGTGACCAGTTGCATATCTTCTTTGTACTCCTTCGTTGTAGGTGCTTTTCTTCCTCCTCTTTGCCCACTTCCATGCCCCTGAGACAGACCTCCTTAACGTCCCACGGCATGGGCAGAATGTGATTGTCTACCGGGCCATGGAAACATGGGCACAAGCATAGCCATTGGGGACCACACCAAGCGTCGTCCCTGATACTCTGCCTGATGCCCCTTCAGAATTGCCACCCACAGTAGATAAACTGGATTTGGTGCTTGCTGCCTTTGAGCGTTCACTTCTTGCTATGGAAACATGCTTCAATGCTTTGGCTTCAGACTTCAGCTTTTTGCGTGATGACCATCATAAACTCACTGACAAAGTGGTGGGTGTAGAGAAGCAGTTGGCCACTCTTCAACCAGTGGTTGTGGAAACTCAGCGCACAATCCAGGGGCTGCAGACCCGTATCAGTATTTAGAGGACAGGGCTGATGACCTTAAAGATCCCGAAGGTGTAGTATGCTTCATAAGTCTTATAGAGGGCATTAAGGGCCGTGATCCCATTCAATGTCTTGAGACCTGGTTTATATCATTCACCCCAGAATCAGAACGTACTCCTTTTTACACTCTTAAGAGAGCACACCGAGTACCTACAAGGCACCCCCCCCCGGCTCTCCTCTACGACCGATTCTGGCAAAGCTCTCATATTTTAGAGATTGGGACGCAATCCTAAGTGCAGCACACCATGCAGGACCTCTAAAAGTTGAGGACAAAGTAGTCATGTTGTTTTCTGATTATACCAGGGCTGTCCAACAACAAAGGTCCTCTTTCTTAGGGGTTAAACACCAACATGGGATTTAATACTTGCTTCTCCTTCCAGCTCGCCTAAAGGTCATAGTGAAGGATGCAACCCCTTTTTTCAATGATCCAAAATAGGCTTGGTACTGGATAGAGATACAATATGGCTCTGTAAAGACTGATGGTACAATCTCTTCTCACTCCCCACCTATATTGAAGAGTCAAAAACGTCAAAGATCATGTATCCAGAATGCTGAATGCTTCTCCACAGCAATGCCGCCAAACCTCGAACAGATCATTGAAGATATATGGCGTGACATTCAAGCTGCTGCAGACATTGCACCAGAGCTGATTGTCACAGAGACAAAGACCCTCATCTTTTCACCCCAGAAAATCACACTCCTCTATCTGATGGTCGCAAGACCCTTCGAGTCGTCCAGAGATGCCACCGGTGCTGACAGCTGATCCCACCTGAATGAGATGAGCTACTGCTTCATTTATCATTGATGATATTAATGCACAATGTTTTTATTGTATTTTTATGCTACTTCATATCTTTCTTTTTCTGCTCATATTCACATTTTAGTATACATTTCAATCTGTACTTTATGTTCTCTCCACACACGACGCAGTTTTTTTTTTTAGATGCATCTTGGAGTTTCTCCAGATGTCACTGTGTTATCACACACTGTGGCTTATAATTCTGTTACTCCAGTCTTTAATGGATCATCGCAGGTCCATAAAGCACAGACATCATTTTTCTCTCTGGGGGTTTGTGGGCTTCCGTTGACACACATATCTTACTTCACCTGGCAAACCTCACATGGCATAATACCACCATAAGCTGCTCCATCCCCCCATTTTCATTGTGTTGTCATAGAGATAATATTTGGGCATGCTGAATCCTCAGTAGGCTCCCCCTCTTTTACTTACCTAGTTATATATTGGCCCTTATTCCTTCCTACCCATCATTAGATGCTTGGCGCGGTGGGCTCATAATATCAGTCTGCCTTCTGGACTTGGGAATGTGTTGAACACATATGGAGAGGGATGTCTTTACACGTTTAATCCCTCCTCAACACTTCTGTTATGCAGTCATCATCAGGCAAAATTTGTCTCCTCATTCTCAATGTGAGAGGAATGTATACTGCCCGTCAGAGATATGAAATATACTTCTACATCAAACGACAACATGCACATACAGTCTTCCTACAGAAGACCCATACCACACTAGCCGAAGTGATCCGCTTGCTTAAAAGTTGGAGAGGTCTAGTGTATGCCACTACCTATTCATCTTATGCACATGACGTCCTGATCTGGATCAGGACTGGAATTCCATACCAAGTACTTTATGCTACCATTGACCCCAAAGGCCGATATGTACTCAGGGTTGACTAGATGGATGTCGCTTACTTGTAGGCAGCATCTAAACCCCTAATACTGGACAATCACAAGTGATTCTGAGTATTTGGGGTTCATGGTTTTTAAATCCCAATGCTCATTATATAGACCGTCGATGGACATCTCCCAGGCCGCCAGTTCCCAACTGGCGTCTTTAAACAGAGCGTCTTGATGACTCAGTCTTTAAAAAAGAACAGAGAGATCATATCCAAGACAATTTTATGGAGAACCATTACACCGCCTCCTCGGAAATAGTGGAATGGGTTGCATATAAAACAGTGATGAGAGGCCATTGTATACAACAGGTAGTGGGGGTTCGTAGAATACTAGATCACAAATTACAGACTACAGAGAGATGTATTGCTCAGTTAAGCAGAGAAGCAGACCAGGATCCGGGTAAAATAACTCAGTTATCTGTTACTAAAATTGTCTATGCCCATCCAGCTAAAGTCCATCAAGAAGGCAACAGATCGGGCCAACTTTTGGCTTGGCTTGCATGTCAGGAAACTGACCTGGTCTCTATTACCGAACTCATGTCACCCAAGGGGATCCCACTCCGCTCTCATGATAATATTCTACGTCAATTCTATAGTTATTACTCTACCTTATACCAAGCCCCATGTATAGCTTCATATGTTGTCTGGAGTGCCTTTGTCGAGGATGTTGTATTTCCGCAAGTCCCCCTTACATGCAGGCTCAACTTAGATTCTAAACTCGATACAGAAGATGTATTACAAGCCCTAAGAGATCTGTCCTGCAACAAGATACCAGACCCACATGCCATGCTTCTAGAAATTTACACCACTTTCCCCTTACAACTCGCTTCTAAGCTGGTTGACATGTATGAAGTGTTACTTACCCAGGGGGAACTTCCTCTATCTCTTAGAGAGTCGCTCTTACTCTCAATTTTGAGACCCGACACAGTCAACGTCATATCGCCCAATCGCCATACTAGGTGCTGATTATAAGATCCTAGGCAAGATACTGGCTGACCGCTATTCCCCGGTATTGACAGACCTTATACATATGGACCAAAATGGTTTTGTCCCAAGTCACAGTACCTTGCAAAATATACTACAGATGTTTCACGTGCAAGACAGAGTAAGAGGACATTAGCCGAGAGTGGCTTGTTTAATTTTGGACCTAGAGAAGGCGTTTGATTTGCTGGCATGAAACTATTTCTTCCAGACTCTAATTAAGTTTGGTGTTGGCCCCCGGCTCTTGGCATACAGATGCCTTCTCTGCACCAACCTGACTTCCCGAGTTCGGCTGGGTTGCCTCATTTCCACAATCTTCCCTGTACGAAGGGGCACTCGATAGGGCTGCCCCCTTTCCCTGTTACTTTTTGCTCTTGCAGTGGAGCCATTGGCTATCACCATCTTGGGGGATCCCATTAGAGGATAGGATGCATATAGTGTCCATGTATGTGGATGATCTTCTCCTTTATGTGAAAGACATTACAATGGACTTAACCCCTTTACATAACTACTTGGGGAGTTCACGAGAGCCACAGGACTATATGTCAACTGGGATAATTCGTTAATTTACCCCCTCCGTCCCGATCAGCCGTCATTACCCATTTCGCTGTGTTCTACACACCAGCGATGGCAGAGCACTGCTCTGCGCTACTTAGGCATTCACCTCTATCACACTCCTAACGATATCTTTGAGGGAAATCTCCATAAGGCACTAAAGGGTATAAGAACATAAATGCAGTTCTGGTCCTCCCTGCCTCTCGCCCTAATGGGAAGGATTGCCCTGGCAAAAATATTTATATTAACTCAGCTGCTTTATAATTTTGCCAACCTCCTGGTCATTCCTCCCCCCTCTTTTTTCCAGGAACTCAACTCCATGTTAAGTATCTTTATGTAGGGTATCTACACTGTCATGTAGCGTTTTGTAAACTCCAACTTCAACTAGACTGAGGGGGCCTGGGAGGCCCCTTCTTTTGAGGCATATTACCTTGCCACATAGCTGCAGTGGTTATCACACTGGAACGATGGGGGACACATGGAGGAGACCTGTTCTATCAACGGGGTGATGACACCCCTAACTATTCTACATCTCGTAACTCTCGATTTAAGAATCTACAATTCTACATGCTGCATTGTGCATATATTACACTGGCACAAATTAACAGAATCTTCCCCCAAGCAGATGCTTGATACCCTAGATTTCATTCCCCTGGTGCAAACCTGCAACACATGATCTAGTCCTGTCTGAGTTTACATCGTTACTGGGGAGAAATTAATGCGCTTCTCATTAGGATCACTGATCTTCCCGATATCTACTCTGGAAGTCTTGTTCATTGGGTATTTGTAAGCGATGCAATCCTCACAAAGTCTGTTTAGGTTTTGTATCTCTAGCTCTACTCCTTGCCAAATGCACCATTACCTCAAACTTTCGCTCCTCAATATCTCCTTCATTTACAATATGGTGTGGTACGGTCCGATGTTGGGGAATATGACTGGAAGATGTTCTTTCTTATGAACAAATACTCTGACTACACAAACTCCCCTCAATGGGCCACTTTGATCTTGTGTGGCACATAATAATGACCTACCCCCATGATGCCTTACATTGTGCTAGTTAATACACTGTCACTCATTTTTTTTCCCACTCCATATACAGACTTCACTAGATATGTGGTTTGTTTCAACCAGGGTAGATCTTGCTAATGCTGCTCCCATCTCCTTCTTCCTTTCTTATGCTTTCAGACATAAATGTTCACACTGTTGTAGATTCTGATGCACCCCCCTTGATTGTATTTTCTTTGTCCCCTTTTTACCCCTTTCTTATTCTCTTATATATTCTGATGCCTGATTTTGAAATGTATTGATTGTGTATGCAATGCCATACATTATCTTTTTTTTTTTTACTTTATGGTACTTGCATGTTCATGTATCCTATATTTACACATCACAGTCTTATGGCTAGTGATTCTTTGTGCAGCAATTTACACTGACTATGCATGGTAAAATGTATATGCAAATGTTTCATTGTTGACTTCACCTAACTTTATAAAATCAATAAAACAGATTCAACCACCCAAAAAAATACTAACTTTATTATCCTCCATGAAAACTCTGGAATAAAAATACTGTTCTTCTAAATTAAACACTGATCTTCAAAATTTACTAAATGCTACATTCCATTTTAACACTCTATCAACTAACAATACCTCTTCTATTTTAATATGAAGCAGTGATCGTTATTATGGTGGGAAAAATAAAGCTGGTAAATTGCTGGCCAATTAACGTAAAGTGAAAAAACGATGATTTAACATGGATTCATTAATCAATTCACATGGCTCTTCAATCACTAAACATGAGGACATTATAAATGAATTTGTTAATTTCTACAAAATGTTATATACTCCAGTACAACATTCTCTTACTGATGATTATTTACATCGCACTCATAACTCTATGTCTACTTCGAAGAGAAATCTTACATCCAATGAGGTTTCCCAAGCACTAAGCTCATTGAAAAAATGGAAAACACACAGAAGAATTTTTTCTACATTTCTCAAATATTCTAATCCCACAACTATTACACTTGTTTAAACATTTAATTGATTCCAGGTGATCTGGTGAGCTGACAGTTGATGGCTTTCTCCAGGACCTTGGCCGGGAAGGGGAGCAGCGAGGTGTGGTGGTAGTTTCTGAGCTTGTTGGAGTCAGCTGAGGGTCTCTTCGGGAGGTGATTGGATCAGTGCATGGGTAGTGCCTGAGTGAATGGATGAGTGCATGGATAGTTCCTTGGTGATTGCATGAGTGCATGGGTAGTGCCTGGGTGACTAGACAAGTGCAAGAGTAGCACCTGGGTGATTGGATGACTGCATGGGTACTGTCTTATTGAATGAATGAGTCCAAAGGTAGTGCCTGAGTGATTGGACGAGTTCATAGGTAGTGCTGAATGAATACATGAATGCATGGATAGTGCATGAGTGAATGGATGAGTGCATGGGTAGTGCATGAGTGAACAGATAAGTGCAAGGTTAATGTCTGAGTGAATGGATGAGTGTATAAGCAGTACCTGGGTGGATGGATTAGTGCAACAGCAGTGGCTGAGTGAATGCATGAGTACATGGGTAGTGGATGAGTGAATACATGAGTGCAAAATTACTGTTAGAGTAAATGGATGAGTGAAGAGCTAGTAGCAGGGTGAATGGATGACTGCATGGGTAGTGGCTGAGTGAATCGATGAGTGCAAGGTTAGTATCAGAGTGAATAGATGTGAGCATGGGTAGTGCCTACGTGAATGGATGAGTACATTGGTAGTGGCTGAGTGAACAGATGAGAGTATGGGTAGCACCTCATTAAAAGAATAAGTGCAAGGGTACCGCATAGGTGATTGGATCAGTGCATAGGTAGTGCCTGAGTGAATGGATTAGTGCATGGATAGTGCCTGGGTGATTGGATGACTGCATGGGTACTGCCTGAGTGAATGCATGACTGCATGGATAGTACCTGGGTGATTGGATGACTGCATGGGTATTGCCTGCGTGACTAGACAAGTGCAAGAGTACCACCTGGGTGATTGGATGACTGCATGGTTAGTGTCTTATTGAATGAATGAGTCCAAGGGTAGTGCTGGAGTGATTGCATGAGTCCATGGTAGTGCTGAGTGAATGCTTGAATGCATGGATAGTGCCTGAGTGATTGGGTGAGTGCATGGGTAGTATGCAAGTGAATGGATAAATGCATGGGTAGTGCATGAGCGAATAGATAAGTGCAAGGATTAGTGTATGATTGTTTGGATGAGTGCAGAGGTAGTCCTTGGGTGAATGCATGGGTAGTGCCTGAGTCAATGGATGAGTGAAAAGCTAGTCGCTGTGTGATTCATGAGTTTACAAGTAGTGTGTGGATGAATGGATGAGTGCATGGGTTGTGCCATATACAGTAAATTCTATAGTTTGCAATGTAGGCCTATTGGCTCTATGATATATGTTAAAATACTTGTTCAAATGAGAAGATAGATCAGACTTCAAAACTGTCAAATTTTCAAATATAACAAAATGCACTTTTAGTTTCAAGCATATAAATCTGTATCTATGTACTACTTCAAGTATAACTTGTGGAGAATAATATAAGCCAGCATAGTGGAAAATACAGTTTTCAACATGTTTTAAAGGTCACATAACAATACTAGTTTTTAAAGCAGAAGCAGTCTGCAATTGAAGCTGTAACTCAAGATAAAAGGCCAAGTACTATCATACCACTTTTATTGGTGTGTGCATTTTTGCAGAAAGTGAGTGTGATACTGCTCCTCAGGAATAGGATGATACTTTTCAAATAGTCTAAAAGTAGTAGAATATTTATGTTAGATACAAATAACATATAAATACATCTTAATCGTTTCTCCAGTTTATTGTATTGTGTATTATGTAGTCTTACCTTTGAAGTAATTTAGATAACTCATTCAGTAAATATATTTTAGAGTAGTATTATCCTAAACACTATTAAAACTGTTTTCAATGTTAAACAGCACCTACTATAAAGAAGAAAAACTATTTAATGATGATATATCAGAGAAATTATAATATTACATTTTTGAGAACATAACATTAATTTATAATTAGATAACGTTTTCAGTTTCCCTTTCTTCCTGTTCTCAGATTGCACGTAACTTCACCATACACAGTGATTTGAATGTAGCATCATCATTGAACAGCGGGGGAAAAGCAATCGAATTGATTGTACAAAAAACCCCAAATCAGCATAGTACATCATTATCAATATGTGTAACTATGCATTTTACTATCTACACTTTGGTAATTACTTCTTTCATCTACATTAACTCTATTATTTATCACAAATACATTTGAATACATGTACAATCTCATTTACATCTGGTACAATATTGACGACAAATATATAAACGATTTGCTTTTAAACACAATTTAGAAAATATAATATCTATTAGGCAAAATCATAATCAAAACACTAATTATAAACACTAGTAGATTGCGTTGCTTTCTATTTACTGTTGACATCTTCCCCAATAGGCCGAATGATGTTCTCAAAACATTGGCTCGAGAAATAACATAAAAGAATTCCAAGTGGGCATCATTTCAATGCGTCCATACTTTGTTACACTTTAAATAAACAGCATAATGTCCAGATGTTGGAGTAGGTCCATCATGGAAAATAATCACCACTGTTGTATAAGTTGTTCCTGAAATAGATATTTGACTTCCTTTAAAATGTGTAATTTTTGGTTCCAATTTTCTTCCATTTGCTCTGCAGCTTTGTAATATTAAAATGGCATATTTTCCAAATGTTTCTTTATATAATGTAGATGACATCTCTGATCTAAAATGTGAACATGTCATATCCTTATTTGCTGTTTTAATCAATTTGTTAAAAGGTACTGATTTTCAGTCTGTTATTGTTAAGTATAGGAATCGTTCTCTACATATTTCATGGTAGAAGTAAATAAGCATTCTTCACACTTATGGTCCCATTTGTAACTTAGCCCAAATAAGTTATCAATGTGTATTCCTTCATCTTCTAATACTCCAAGCATGAGAAATTCTTGTGCATCTTATTCTATGTTTAGAATAAATGTCAATGAAGCAGTACATATATCTAAAAGATGTTGAATGTCAGAAGTAGTATGTATTTTACTTCTGTCACTTACCAACTGTTGAAATAAATAATGTAGTGCAGAACATAATCTGTTTTCACAATTTTCCATGATTTCATGATGAAGATGTGGCAAATGAAACATGACATTCAGACTCATATTAGCATAAAAGTTGATACCTGAACTGTTTTCCAACTGGTATCCTACAATGTCATCACTTCCCACTTTTTTTTTTTCTTTACGCCTTCAACTTTCTCTTCAATTGTTGTCTTATTTTCAACCTGAGTTGAATGTTTGATATATTTCCTATTCGGACACACTATATGTTTCTCATATATTGGATATTCACCTAAATGAGGAGCAAGTTTTTTCTCATCAAAATCTATCAAATACAAACCAGACAATGTTCTTACTCGAGACAATGCAACATATGCCATTCCCTCTTTGAACACTGTATTTCGAATATTTGCAAAAGCTCTGTCTGTACATAAACCTTGAGATTTATGAACAGTTACTGCATATGCTAGAGACAGAGGAAGCTGTTGTCTATGAACATACAAGTCTTTTACAAGCAAAAAACATACAACACAACGCTCAATCTGTCTTACCTCATTAACCTGGTCAAATTTTATAATCAAGAATTCTATTCCATCTCTATTTTGAAAATTAACAAAATCAACAACTTTTCTCATTGCTCCATTTACTAATCCTTCTTCTACATTGAAAGTACGCACCAAAATTACTCGACAGTTTTTACATACATGCAAACTCTTTTCTAATCCTGCAGTTTTAGAGACAGACTTTTCCAATTAATCCAATTTAGCCAGTAGTTTCTCAGTAAGAAGAATTGTTACTCCCTGGTGTTCAATTTTGTCAATAGCTTTAATTTCCAGAATTTGTTGTTTTTCCAGTTTTAAAAGTTGTTCATTAAATGTAGAACACTCTTGTAGTGTAGGCATTAGGCAAACTAAAGATTTGTTTTCTACAAGCATATTGTACATTGCTTCTGCAGCTATTTTTTCAGATGTAAACAAGTTCCTTAGTAGCCGACTTTCTAAAGCTTGTTTACCATGTTCCGTCAACATACCAGTTCTTATGTCTTTAAGAATATTTCCATAATCTTCATCACCTGCTTGTCGCATATTCTTATCAAGTTCTTTATATTCAAAGTTTAACCAAATATTTAAATTTCCAATACTTCCCAAAGATTTCCTTGTGTCATCATGGAGAGGTGTTTTAAAAACAGGTTGTCCTTTAACGGGAGGAAGTTGTAGTAGGTCTCCAATTACAATTAAATGTTTTCCTCCAAACAGAACATCATAATCTGTTTTTAAAATCTGAGACCATGCTCACCTCATCAATGATTATACGTTTTAGTTTCTTCAGTACTCTTTAGGCTTCATAACAGGCTTCCCCTGATAGCTTTTTTTGATATTCCAATTTATTATCATGTTCAACAGGTAGCATAAGTAATCGATGTAAAGTAATACCTTTAATGTTGTGTGCTACTAATCCAGTTGGAGCTGTTATGACACAAGATAAATGTGATTCTGTAGTAGATAACTGTTACAGCTTGACACTAATGTACAATAGAAGAGATTGAAATAATGAACATTGCCATTCTTTTTTTTCATTGAGGAAATCATGTTGTACCTGTTGTTTGACTTGTAGATATATTTCTTTTTGTTTAATATTAAGTTGTTCCTCTAAGTTTTCAAACTGAATAATATCCTGTTGTGCTTGCTGCATTGCAGTTTCTACCTCATTCATGGCTATTGCTGCTTCATTTTCAATAATTGGTTGTCCCAGGGGTCTTCAGTCATTGGAACTGAACTTTGACTACTTTGTGAACTTACTCTAGCTATTTCAGCTGCAATAGTACCTATTTATTCAATCTCATCATTTAATATTTGTAAGTAAGTTGGAAAAATCGTACACTGAATGTTGTCTTTAGTTGCATTAAAAGAATCTTCATAGCAGTCAAAATCTCCAAGTAATTCTATTTCACTGCGCCAAGGCTTGAACAGTTGCAGAAGTGCTAAATAGAAACATTCTCTCTTATCTGCAGTTTCACAACTTAGGGGTCCATTACGATGGCGGGTGGACAAAGTCCGCCCGCCACCGCAATGGAGCCAGGGACCGACCGCCGAAGTTGCGGCGGTCCCGCCATGAGCATTAGGATGCGCCGCCACACTCGCGGGCGCATCCTGGCCCTTTTCCATTGCGGGTGGATCTGCTGGCTGCAGACCCGCTCGCAATGGAAAAGGACTGTGCACGGCATTGACATGTACTACATGGCAATGAAGGGGGGTACCATAGGTACCCCCCATGTGCACCCGCCAACCCCCTTCCACCCTGGGGGCCCGCAACGGGCCCCCAACAACAAAGACCGGATGCCTTTTCATGGCGGCAACGCCGCCATGGAAAGGCTGCTCTCCGCCACCATCCTAATATGGATGGCGGTGTCTTGCAGACACCGCCACCATATTAGTGCCCTTTTCAGCCCGGTCCCCTGTCAGACCGGTGGAAAACCGGCGGATGGTCTTTCTGTCCGCCGGGGTCCCCCTCGCCATCGTAATATGGCGGGGGGAAATTGGCATGCGGGTGGTGGAATATGGCGGGGGGATCGCCACCGCCATACTGGCGGTGGCTATCCGCCCGCTATTGTAATGACCCCCTTAGTTTTCTGTGGTTAATAAGATTCCCTTTGACATGTTTCACTAAACATCCATCACATCCAATTACTGCATATTTTTCTCCTTTTATGTTTTCCCTAACATTCTTTTTAAACCTATAATGCTGAAGTATTTCATACAGACATAGGGTTTCAAGATGTGGACTCCGTTTGAGATAGTATGTATTCAGCATATTAGTTTTGACAATATCAGTACGTTCTGGCTCATACTGTGCAACGTATTCAATTTCTTGTAAATATTTCAATACTCTCTTCCATGTGGAGGCTAGACCTAGACTTATCCAAATGATTCCTCTTGACTTTGAATACAAACTTGCTGCGCTCAAGCGATCCAAACATTTGTAGGATCCGATCTC
Organism: Calotriton arnoldi; assembly: GCA_963921515.1. Lineage (NCBI taxonomy): Eukaryota > Metazoa > Chordata > Amphibia > Caudata > Salamandridae > Calotriton > Calotriton arnoldi. Next base: position 299,938 of record CAWUFW010002467.1, on the reverse strand, counting down.
TCCATGGGAAAGCATTTTCAAGCTTAAGCTGTACAATTTCTTGCTAAAACTTCCCACATTTCTTTCATCTCTGACTTTTCAGATTTTGTAATATATGATGTAACAGAACGAGCATTAATAATTAAATTATCTGCAACATACTGAATATCCATGTTTGCATTCCACTGTTTTAAAATACCTGGACCGTAGTCATTAATGTACTTGAAGCGTCTTTTCTTCTTAAGTTGTATGTATTCTTGGGAGAATTTCAAGTTATTGTATGTCTTACTTCTTAAAAAAAACGATTTACTCTTCCATTAGAAATTATAGGCCGTAGGAATCCAAGACGACATTTTGTATAAAATCTTCCTTTACATTTATATTTCAAATAGCGTAAAACTTGTTGTCTCAAGCTCTTTTCTCCTCCTTCTCTTGGAATGGCACATGTAACATACTGTTCGATGAAAGACAAAAAAAGTTTCATCACTATCTGTTCCAAATTGTGGTGCATTCTTTATTCATAAAAGCATGTGTATATGAGGAGCACCTCTGGCTTGGTACTCTTTTCACCAAATGAAATCAGTTACCTCTCCAAGCCGTGGAACACTTTTATTAGAGATAAATGGCATCATAGCTTGAAACATGGTTAAAATATCTGCAGACATTTACAGGATCCAAACAATAGAGTAATCCCGGGTGGGTAACTTCGCTCCGCCAGCTGAGTTTGTGGATTTTTGCCTACTCCGCGCTCTGTTGCGAACGCGGAGTTTAGGCAAAACTCCCCTCCATGACGGAGCAGAGTTAGCCAGCTCCTCCTCCCTCCCAAATTAATGAAAAATTAAAAAAGAAGGAACTCCTACATTGTACGTCTTTAGTGTTTTTTCATAGAAGAAGGACGGCGAAGAGCAGGAAGGAGAGCGGCCAGGCAGAGGAGGAGGCAGCCAAGCAGGTAAGTGCCTTCTTTTTTAATTTTTAATTAATTTGGGAGGGGGAGGGAGCGGAGCGTAGTTCCACTGAGTTTTTTTCAAACTCTGTGGAACTATGCGTAGAGGCACTACGCCAGCTCCGCCCGCCCTTACAATAGAGTTCTCCAGCAGTCTTCAGTTCAATTTTTTTACTTTTGAATTTGCTTCTCGAAGTAATTCAAGTAAATTATCCCACACAAATTCAGCACAGCTAAGTGTTAAAAACCATGTAGGTGTACCTAGGTTTCTTAAAATGCATTTAAGTTCACCATGACATCAATACCAATATTCATTGATGCCACGTTGGCACACCATTGAATTAATTAACTGAGATACTAAATTTTCATTTCTTTCTTCAACCTTGTCCATGAACTCTTTTGCAGAAACATATTGAAGATGAACTCCTGTTTTTAATATATGGTTTACTGCATATGAAAGTGCAGACAAATCACTTTCAAACAGAAAAAATGTAAATGTAAGTCCGTTTTTACATAGCGCAGCTACTCACCCTTACGGGTCTCAAGGTGCTGGGGGCCGTAGTGGAAATTAAGTGAGCTATTGCCCAGAGTCACATGGTGCTGAGCTGAGCTGCCGCCAGAGCCGGGGATCGAACCGTGAACCCTGTGCTCCGAAGTCAGCTGCCCTGGCCGCTGCACCGCACCACACCCTCCGAAGATGAAATATATATGGAATGCACTGCCAAAATGTTTGATCTTCACAATACATTCTGGTTGATTGGTATTCTGGAGCTGGAATCCGTACAGATCGCTCATCAAATCGTCCACCTTCTCCAGTGGGGAATAGCTGTGGAGTACAACAAGCTTCTAAACTTTTTCCTATATACTCTTGGAAGTTCCCTTTGCTTCTTTCATTTGAAATAATCCAATACCGTTAACTATGATTTCTTTTGAATGCAGAAGATGTATAGTATAATGTTCATAAATCTCTTCACTCCTGGACTTGTCCACATTTTCAATTTGGCCACTTGAGATTAGTGTTTCATCTTGTTAGCATATTACTTGTTCATCAACATTTACATTCTTATAATAAATATTATTCTTTACCAAATATAATGCAGCCTTTTGAAGTTTATTAACATCTACAAACTCTTGCCAAATTTTTCTACTCTTTGTTGGTACACCATTTACTAGAATAACTACTGGCTCATTTTTCTCTCTCTCTACACCAACAGTTTCAATGTTTTTTTAAATGTAAAGGTGAGTACACAACTCTTTCTTTGAGACCTTTTTGTAAATCTGTTGGCTGGCAGCTTGCTTGTTTTACGCTCCATATGTACTGTGGTCTGAAATGGGTGTACAGATTGAATAAGAATAGACTCATATACATTTAAATCTGCCAGTTCCTGAGGAATAGTATCATCTCTAAGTTGTTATGTACTGCTCTAGCTGGAATTTTGTTTTCTTCTAATTTGTTTTAACAGTACTTATAAATAACTTCATCACCAGCCAAGTCAAACTAACACTCTACAAACAAATAAAGACCAAATTGCTGCAATTTATCATTGTTTTCTTTTTCACTTTCTAAATATAAATCAACATTCCTAGTTTGACGTCTATAGTGAGTATGTCGACAACAAATACAAAGATAGTTTGGTTTTTCAAAAGAAACTGTGTTACACTTTGTAATTTAATCTACAAAATCATCAATACTAATCTCTTTCTCCTCTTCTTCAAAACCTATACTTATCAAACTCTCAGTTTCTCTACACTCCTCTTCAGAACCGAAAAAACAAAACTGTATATCATCACAAACATTCTGTACATCTGATACAGAAATGTGCTAAGGGCTGTGTTCCTTTCACTTAAATATAATGCAGGAGTTTTTACATAGTAAAGTCTCCTTAATAACTTCCACATTTAAGAGTGGTGTACAGCTAACATTCTTAAATGATAAAAAGTACTTTGGCACACTTTCCTTGAAAGACAAGCCAGAGAATGACCTTGCAACTTAGTATATTTTCTAATTTTACATGGCTATAATCCTTGTAACATCTTAGGGCCATATGTATCAAGCATTTTTCCATTCGCAAACGGGCCGATTCTCAGAATCTGCCCTTTTGCGAATGGGAAAAATCCTTTTGGGATGTATCATCCCAAAAGGCCATCGCAAAATAGAGAATCGCAAAATTTGCGATTCTCTATTTTGCGAATGCAATTAAGGAATTGCAAATTGTGATTCCTTAAATGCAATTCTGGAAGCACCAGAAATTTGCTATTTGGCCTTAAGGAATCGCAAATTATCACCAACTTCAAGTTGGTGGTAATTTGCGATTTTCTAGAAAAAACACTTTTTTGCTTTTTGGTGCACATTCATGCCCTTAGGGCATGTATGTGCGCAAAATGTGCACACATGCTTATTTCAGGGGTGCAACAGGGTGTCCGTTTGGCACCCGTGCAACCTTGAAATTGCATTCTCAATTTGCGATTCTCTAATTGGTAATCGCAAATTGAGAATTCTTCCCATTCATTCCTATGGGCCTCCTACCCCATAGGAATGAATGGGAAGGTATTCTTTATTTGCGAATCTCAATTTGCGATTCACAAATAAGGAATATGTAGGATTCGCAGAATTTTTAGCAAATCCTACATACATTGCATTTTGCGATTCTCTAATTGCGATTCGCTAAAAATCGCAATTTGAGAATCGCAAAACTCTTTTGATACATATGGCCCTTAATCTTCTGTTCAACACTTTTTTGGCATATTCTCGTAAAAACATTAGTAATATGTCAATAGATTCCTTTTGAATACTGCACATACTTCTACAATCCCAGTTAAATACAGGAGCTTGTGTACGCCTCCTTTTAACTTCTTCCGCTGTTACTTCTTCCACATCCCTAGGAACCATTTTTTCCTTTGGGATAGGAGAACCATCTTTCATCTCATCGACTACCACTATCAACTGCATGTACTAATGTGTTCCCTTGAAAATAGCTTTCTTCAATAAAGAAAGGCTCAGTACTGGAAGTGTGCTTCTATTCACCAGTACAAGTTTTACAAAAGTTACTTCTATTAACAAGTCTTTTGCTTTTCTTCTTCATAAACACTATTGTTTTATCCAATGTTCTCATTCTCTTCAATATTAATATAAATCATTTTTGCATTATTTCAAAAGCTTTATCTACTACACTTTCAATCTGTTGCTTTTTTTTATAAGCTGCTGATCTTTTTTTATATTTTTTATAATGTTTTAATAAAGTTTGAACTACTCTACTTCTAAACATTGTTCTTCTTATATCTCTGATACTCTTTATGCCATCTTACGAGATGTTGTAATTCTATAATTTGAACTTCTTTCAGCATGGCAATTTTTGTTTTATTTCTGATTCATTGTAAAACTTTTCTTTTTCTTTTCAACATTTTCCACATTTTTCAATCTATATAAAAGTGTTTTAAGAAACTGTTTAGTTCTCTTACCAGAAGAGTTGATTTTATTGTATAACCTACTGTGCATCATCTAATTTCCTCTTTTCACTTTTCTTTAAGTAGTACTGTTTTTTGTTCTCTTCTCTTTTCATGTATTATTGCCATCTTCTATTTTTTTCCTAACCAAGTAAATATCTAAAAAACAAAGAACAGTTTCAATAGTTTGTTACATCAATTATTAATTTAAATATAATTATATATTAATATTCCTAATAATCAATAAGCAGTTGCTTACAGTTATATTGGCATTCTCTCCATAACAATTAAATATGTACAATACATAACTATGCACATTAGCAAAGCTGTAAATGGTTGAAACTCAGGAAGAAAACAATGATAAATTACTGTACATTTGTATTTTCTAAATCTGTGTACAAGAATATATATGCATTACTTTTTCGTCCTTCTATAAGGCACTCAGATTTTTAACTCAATATTACAGTGCTTCTGTGATCCCTACCTAGGTAAATGATCTGGACTTCAGCGACTAAATGCTGTAGTAAGATTGAGAACATTTGTCCAGCTGTATGTTAACCTACATAGTTTTTAGGTTAGAATCACATGTCAGAATACATGAAGAAGAAGACAGATACCTCAGTCATGATAGCGTGCAGATATTCAAACTTGACAGAGTGCACTTTAAAATTTATCATTGTTTTCTTTTTCACTTTCTAAATATAAATCAACATTCCTAGTTTGACGTCTATAGTGAGTATGTCGACAACAAATACAAAGATAGTTTGGTTTTTCAAAAGAAACTGTGTTACACTTTGTAATTTAATCTACAAAATCATCAATACTAATCTCTTTCTCCTCTTCTTCAAAACCTATACTTACCAAACTCTCAGTTTCTCTACAATCCTCTTCAGAACCGAAAAAACAAAACTGTATATCATCACAAACATTCTGTACATCTGATACAGAAATGTCCTAAGGGCTGTGTTCATTTCACTTAAATATAATGCAGGAGTTTTTACATAGTAAAGTCTCCTTAATAACTTCCACATTTAAGAGTGGTGTACAGCTAACATTCTTAAATGATAAAAAGTACTTTGGCACACTTTCCTTGAAAGACAAGCCAGAGAATGACCTTGCAACTTAGTATATTTTCTAATTTTACATGGCTATAATCCTTGTAACATCTTAGGGCCATATGTATCAAGCATTTTCCATTCGCAAACGGGCCGATTCTCAGAATCTGCCCTTTTGCGAATGGGAAAAAGCCTTTTGGGATGTATCATCCCAAAAGGCCATCGCAAAATAGAGAATCGCAAAATTTGCGATTCTCTATTTTGCGAATGCAATTAAGGAATTGCAAATTGTGATTCCTTAAATGCAATTCTGGAAGCACCAGAAATTTGCTATTTGGCCTTAAGGAATCGCAAATTATCACCAACTTCAAGTTGGTGGTAATTTGCGATTTTCTAGAAAAAAACACTTTGTTGCTTTTTGGTGCACATTCATGCCCTTAGGGCATGTATGTGCGCAAAATGTGCACACATGCATATTTCAGGGGTGCAACAGGGTATCCGTTTGGCACCCGTGCAACCTTGAAATTGCATTCTCAATTTGCGATTCTCTAATTGGTAATCGCAAATTGAGAATTCTTCCCATTCATTCCTATGGGCCTCCTAGCCCATAGGAATGAATGGGAAGGTATTCTTTATTTGCGAATCTCAATTTGCGATTCACAAATAAGGAATATGTAGGATTCGCAGAATTTTTAGCAAATCCTACATACATTGCATTTTGCGATTCTCTAATTGCGATTCGCTAAAAATCGCAATTTGAGAATCGCAAAACTCTTTTTTGATACATATGGCCCTTAATCTTCTGTTCAACACTTTTTTTGGCATATTCTCGTAAAAACATTAGTAATATGTCAATAGATTCCTTTTGAATACTGCACATACTTCTACAATCCCAGTTAAATACAGGAGCTTGTGTACGCCTCCTTTTAACTTCTTCCGCTGTTACTTCTTCCACATCCCTAGGAACCATTTTTTCCTTTGGGATAGGAGAACCATCTTTCATCTCATCGACTACCACTATCAACTGCATGTACTAATGTGTTCCCTTGAAAATAGCTTTCTTCAATAAAGAAAGGCTCAGTACTGGAAGTGTGCTTCCATTCACCAGTACAAGTTTTACAAAAGTTACTTCTATTAACAAGTCTTTTGCTTTTCTTCTTCATAAACACTATTGTTTTATCAAATGTTCTCATTCTCTTCAATATTAATATAAATCATTTTTGCATTATTTCAAAAGCTTTATCTACTACACTTTCAATCTGTTGCTTTTTTTTATAAGCTGCTGATCTTTTTTTATATTTTTTATAATGTTTTAATAAAGTTTGAACTACTCTACTTCTAAACATTGTTCTTCTTATATCTCTGATACTCTTTATGCCATCTTACGAGATGTTGTTTTTCTATAATTTGAACTTCTTTCAGCATGGCAATTTTTGTTTTATTTCTGATTCATTGTAAAACTTTTCTTTTTCTTTTCAACATTTTCCACATTTTTCAATCTATATAAAAGTGTTTTAAGAAACTGTTTAGTTCTCTTACCAGAAGAGTTGATTTTCTTGTATAACCTACTGTGCATCATCTAATTTCCTCTTTTCACTTTTCTTTAAGTAGTACTGTTTTTTGTTCTCTTCTCTTTTCATGTATTATTGCCATCTTCTATTTTTTTCCTAACCAAGTAAATATCTAAAAAACAAAGAACAGTTTCAATAGTTTGTTACATCAATTATTAATTTAAATATAATTATATATTAATATTCCTAATAATCAATAAGCAGTTGCTTACAGTTATATTGGCATTCTCTCCATAACAATTAAATATGTACAATACATAACTATGCACATTAGCAAAGCTGTAAATGGTTGAAACTCAGGAAGAAAACAATTATAAATTACTGTACATTTGTATTTTCTAAATCTGTGTACAAGAATATATATGCATTACTTTTTCGTCCTTCTATAAGGCACTCAGATTTTTAACTCAATATTACAGTGCTTCTGTGATCCCTACCTAGGTAAATGATCTGGACTTCAGCGACTAAATGCTGTAGTAAGATTGAGAACATTTGTCCAGCTGTATGTTAACCTACATAGTTTTTAGGTTAGAATCACATGTCAGAATACATGAAGAAGAAGACAGATACCTCAGTCATGATAGCGTGCAGATATTCAAACTTGACAGAGTGCACTTTAAAATCAGACAACTAAATTTATACGGCCTACTTCATGTGTACGTTTATAGACACTCATATGAACTACCATAAACAATCATCCATCTGCCAACATATTTTAACCCTAGCTTTTCTCTTGCAGCTTCATTATTCCCAGAGAACTCACAATGTTAGGCCTATACAAATATGAAAGGCCAACTCTTCTGATGTCACTGTTGTATGTCTCACCATGTTTCTCAAGGCATCAATACGTGTGTCTGTGCCTTTTTGTAGTGACATGATACATCAAAAGAAGCCTACTAGAATACCTCATGCTCTCTAAATTTGTGTCGAAGAAGGTGTACGTATTCCTTTCTCCTCATTATACAGGGCAGGTAGGTATTGAACTCTGTATTTGAGGGGTTCTGTGACTCCTACATAGGTAACAGATCTCAGCTTGTGCAATTGAATGCTGTAGTTGGACTGACAAGATATGTACACCTGTATGATAAGCTATATGGTTTTTAAGTTAGGGTCATCAGATACACAATATGTGTCAGAATACATGTAGAAGTACAGACATAACTCCGTCATGATAGCACGCAGATATTCAAACTTGACAGAGTGCACTTTCCATTTAAAGCACAGCACACACCTACATTTATACAGCCTACTTCAAGTGTACCTTTCCAAAGACTCATATGAAGTAGCATAAACAATAATCCATCCGCCATCATCTTTTAAACCTCACTTTTCTCTTGCAGATTCTTTATTCACTGACTGCTCACAATGTTACGCCTAGCCAAATATGAGACTCAAACTCTTCTAATGTCTCTGTTGTAAGTCTCATCATGTTACTCAAGGCATGATTGTGTGTGTCTGTGCCTTTTTGTAGTGACATCATACATCAAAAGAAGCCTACAAATACTAGAATACCTCTGTTTCACACCGCATTCTCTCTAAATTTGTGTAGAAGAAGGTGTATGTGTTCCTTTTTCCTCATTATACAGGGCAGGTGGGTTTTGAACTCTGTTTTTGAGGTGTTCTTTAACACCTACATCGGAAACTGATCTCTGCTTGTGCGAATTAATGCAGTAGTTGGACTGACAAGATTTGTACACCTGTATGATAAGCTACACAGTTTTTTTATGTTAGGGTCATCAGATGCACAACATGTGTAAGAATACATGTAGAAGCACAAACATACATCAGTCATGACAGCACACAAATATTCAAACTTGAAAGAGTGCACTTTCCATTCAAAGCACACAGCTAACTTTATACAGCCTACGTCAAGTGTACCTTTCCAAAGACTCATATGAAGTAGTATAAACAATACTCCATCTTCCAACATGTTTTAACCTCAATTTTCTCTTGCAACTTTATTATTCACTTACTGCTCACAATGTTACGCCTAGCCAAATATGAAACACCAACTCTTCTAATCTCTCTGTTGTAATCTCACCAAGTTTCTCAAGGCATCAATCTGTGCTTCGGTGCCTTTTTGTGGTGACATGATACATCAAAAGACTCGTACATGATACATCAAAAGAAGCCTACAAATACTAGAATACCTCTGTTTCAGACCACATGCTCTCTAAATTTGTGTCGAAGAAGGTGTATATATTCTTTTCTCCACATTTTACAGGGCATGTGGGTATTGAACTCTGTATTTGAGGGGTTCTGTGACACCTACATAGGTAACAGATGTCTGCTTCTGTGACTCAATGCTATAGTAGGACTGACAAGAATTGTGCACATGTATGAAAAGCTACATAGTTTTTAAGTAAGGGTCAGCAGATGCACAACCCATGTCAGAATACATGTAAAAGTACACACATACCTCAGTCATGATAGAATGCAGATATTCAAACTTGACTGAATGCACTTTCCATTTAAAGCACAAATAAATGTATACAGCCTACTTCAAGTGGACCTTTCTAGAGACTCATATGAAGTAGCATACTCAATAATCCTTCTGCCAACATGTTTATACCCTCACTTTTCTCTTCCAGCTTCATTATTCACTGACTGCTCACAATGTTACGCATAGCATAATATGAAACACCAACTCTTCAAATGTCTCTGTTGTAAGTCTCATCCTGTTTCTCAAGGCATCAATGTGTGTGTCTGTGCCCTTTTGCAGTAATATGATACATCAAAAGAAGCCTACACATACTAGAATACCTCTGTTTCAGACCGCATGCTCCTTAAATTAGTGTAGAAGAAGGTATATGTATTCCTTTCTCGTCATTATACAGGGCAGGTGAGTATTGAACTCTGTATTTGAGGGGTTCACCGGTAACAGATCTCTGCTTGTGTCATGTAGTTCCTACAAATCTATATAGGAACCGCATGTTTAGACAACATAAACTGCGTGATCGGTGCCAGACTCATTCCAGACACCCCCACCGGATATGTTCGCCTGTATACTAGCTAGCTCACAGTGCCACTATGATCCCCTCTTACCAAGGAGCAAATAGTTTCTGGAAACTATCGAACATGACAACCCTGACCCTTCAGGGATCGTGGAAACAGTACAGTACTTTTTGCTCAGTAAATCCTGCTCACTTTGTCTCAGAGAAATACACAGAATAAACGATTGGGAAGTTTTCAATAAGCTTTTATTGAACCAGCATCATTCTAGTGTAAAATACATGTGCTGCAACAACCATATGAAAGAAACATATGTATACTGGTAAAGCACCAACTGAGTAAACAGATGGTTAAATTCTACCATAATGCTCAAACAATGGATATATGCTGGCAAATTAATACAATGCAGCAATGCTAACCCTAACTAGATGTGCCTAAGTGTACCTAGCATGTGTGTAGGTGTATAGTCAAGAATCCCCCTAGGGTAGAACCAACCCCATTACCTGATGTGGGAGAGCGAAGTCTCGAGATGGACACCCCGCAAGGGATGTCAGACCACTGCGTGCTGGAAGTGTCTGCGTGCAGGAACCTGAGGGTCTCGTGTCAGCATGTCACCATGGAAGTCTTTCTCCTCTGCCTGCCCCAGCAAAGATATAGCATTTATATACCCAAAAGGTACCCTCAGGGGTTCATGTTGCTGTGTCATGTTGGTCGAGTATGACGATAGTGATTAACCTTATGCATAGTTATTATGCAGAAGATGGTAATCCTGCTGTGATTCTGACAATCCTCCTGCATAATAAATTAGGCTAGTTTTCGGGAAAACCACACATTTATGCAGCACCATAACTCAGTAAAAGGTCAGTACCAAAACTGTTATGTAGTAAAAATGGCATGGTGAATGCCATTTGAGATGTCATCAGTGATGTCACTGACCATGTCATGAGTGATGTAATATGTGACGTCATCAGCAGTGCATTGTGGGGGCGCGAATTATAGTTAGCTCAGCTAACTATAAAGGCTGAATTTCTCTGGTTTTGTTTGAGTGAAATGTCAGCCTAACTATAACGTACACTGAAAAAAGTAAAGGTTACAGGGACGTTATAGTTAGGACATAGAATTTTTTTAAACTTAGAAATTCACTGAAAAACCAAAGGTTATAGTGACATTATAGTTAGGCTGACATTTCTCTCATAAAAAGCCAGAAAAAATCTGCAGTTATAGTCATGTCATGAGTGATAAAATATGTGAGGTCATAATCCAAGCATTGCGGGGCATGAGTTATAGTTAGCTCAGCTAAGTATAATTGCTGAATTTCTCTGGTTTTGTACCAGTGAAATGTCAGCCTACCTATAAAGTCCCTGTAACCTTTGATTTTTTCCAGTGATTTTCTAAGGTTTTTTAAATGCTAATTGTTAACTATAACATTCCTGTATACTTTGTTTTTTTAAATTTCTACGTCTTTTAAAAATTCTGTTTCTTAATTGTAATGTCCATTTTTTTAAGTGCACCTGTACAATTTCCATACTTTCTTTCTTTAAATAGATATTGTGTATTATATTTATATAATACTTCACAGATTTTTTGATTTCATATGTCTTTATCAGAAAATACAATAATAACTGATTTTAGTTTGAAAAATTTTGTAAGTCGGTACAACATTGTTGGAGATTCTGTCATCAGTAAATGTATTTGACCTACTGAAAAGTACACTTAAAGACGTTTTTTAATTAAAGTTTAACTCTAAATATGTAATAAATATTCCTTTAGCTTTTTACTCTAAGATCAATTTGAAAGAAAGCCACCAACGCACATAAAAAATTTATTTGCGACTAAGAATGTCAGAATAATGACGTCGGAAGTCGTGAAGACCCTGTGGTTTATACAAAGTGTAAAACATGTATATAGACATATTCTACAGTATATTTAACAGTAGAGGTTTATTAGTGTAGTTTTCAAACTCATATTTTTCTAGTGAGTTTCCACATTAATCGCCTCCAAACACTTTCTCCCGTTTCCGTGAAGACAGAGGAAGTCGCGACGACGTCGGTAGTCGCATACAGCACGCGTTTTTCAACAACTCTGAAACTTATATGTAGATACTGTGAACAAGCTTAATATAGCTGTTCACTATTATAATATTGCAAGTTCTGCTTTTCTTTCCATTTTTAAAGAAAACTACTTTAAACTTATATTTTGCATTTCCACTTCACCGCGGTAACCACAACTTTTTCCGTCACCACGAATATCACATGGCCGAGAAAGCAATGAAAATGATTGGATAATATACTTTTAAGAAAAATCAATAGGAAGTACACACTCACTGCTCCATCTTGAATCTTCTTTCATAGAACTTTATTATGAGCAGGTGGATTCATTTTGCAGTGGAAACTTTTTGCTGTTTTTTTTTCTTTCGGAGATGGCAAAACATTAAGGAGACGGAGGTCGGCAGGAGCAACAGCTGGACCAGGATGTGGAGGAGGTGGTTAGTGAAGATCTGGAAGAACAGGAACCTCCACAGAAGAGATCCAGTGTGGCTTGGGATTTTTTAGAATCCCATCAGGTGAATCAAAAACAACTGCCAAAATTGTGCAATGCACAATTTGCGAGAAGACCCTCTCTAGTGCCACCAACAAGAAATATTCCTGTGGGACAAAGTCCATGTTATACCATCTAAAAACCTATCATATAAAACCTCTCCAATGGGCAATCAAGTAGAGGGAAGCTGGAGGACCATCGACTTCAGTGGCAGCAACAACAATTCCTGGTCAAAAACTCCCTCTGAGGTGCAGACTACTGCAACAGATATGGCTCAAGAGATGGCAAGAATGGCCACGTACTGCATGAATTGTAGTGTTGTCATAACTGCTGGTGCGCAATCTCTTACACAACTCTGCAAAACAACATACATGCTAATTTGTTTCCTCTTTTATATGTTTTGCACATTTTTCAGTGCATGTTTTTTCAATTCCTGCTGTCCCAGTTGCCATTTTTGTTATTATAAAAATCAACAAAAAATTACAACTTTACAAAAGCCTTAAAAAAAAAGGTTCCAGTGGGAACCACCTTTTACAGTTAAAAAAAGATAAAGTATGTATAAATGTTGGAATAAGTGTACGACTGGTGTATGGATAATTGAATGAGTGCACAGCTAGTGCATGGATGTTACGAGTATAGCAATGGTGCCTGAGTAAATTTATGAGTGCATAAGTAGTGCATGAATGATTGGATGAGTGCAAACTTAGTTATTGGGTGATTGCATGTGTGCATGGGTAATGTGTGGCTGAATGGATAAGTGCATATGTAGTGCCTGAATGAATGTAAGAGTGGAACGATAGTGCCTGAGTAAATGGATGAGTGCATGATAATGGCTGGGTGAATGAATGAGTGCATGGATAGTGCCTGGGTGATTGGATGAGTGCATGTGTAGTGCCTAAGTGAATGGATGAGCGCATGCATACTGTCTGAGTGAATGGATGAGTGCTTGGGTAGTGCCTGGATCATTCGATGAGTGTATGGGTAGTGCCTGAGTGAATGGATAAGCGCATGGATACTGCCTGAGTGAACAGATGAGTGCAACTGTAATGCCAGGGTAATTGAAAGAATGTATGAGTAGTGCCTGGTTAATTGGATGAGTGCATAAGTACTGCCTGGGTGATTGCATGAGTAATGGCTGGGTGACTGGATGAGTGCATGGGTAATGCCTCAGTGAATGGGATGACAAAGCGACCCCCTAAAAATGTTTTACTTTAAAAGTCAGGGAGAAGGGGAGAAAACAACCAAAAAAGCAAGAGACACTCCTCAAGACCTATATTTCTTTGTTGTTGGCTCTCATGAGCTTAAATTCGGGGCATAAAAAATATTCTTCTCCACACAAAATTATTGGCTATTATTTCATATTCTATTTTAATTTTTTCTTTTTTTAAACTTATATTTCACATTTTAAAATTCATCATTTCAGTTTTTTTTACAACATTCTACATGTACATTGCTGTATCTGTCATCATTGTTTGGATAGTAGTACAATCTATGTATTACATCTGATCTCAGCACCTGTATGACAACAGCTGGGGTAATGTGGTGATGCCACAATGTACATGTAGAATGTTGTAAAAAGAAATGAAATGATGAATTTTAAAATGTGAAATATAAGTTAAAAAAAGAAAAATTAAAATAAAATATGAAATAATAGCCAATAATTTTGTGTGGAGAAGAATATTTTTATGCCCCGAATTTGAGCTCATGAGAGACAACAACAAAGAAATATAGGTCTTGAGGGAGTGTGTCTTTGCTTTTTTAATGCCTCAGTGAATGAATGAGTGCAAGGAAGTGCCTGGGTGATTGGATATGTGCATGGGTAGTGTCTGGGTGAGTGCATAGATAGTGCATGGGACATTAGGTGAATGAATGCATAGTGCCTGCATGATTGGGTGAGTACATGTATACTGCCTGAGTGATTGAATGACTGCAAGGATAGTGCCTGAGTTAATGGATGAGTGCATGCATAATGGCTGGGTGAATGAATCAGTGCATGGGTAGTGCCTGCGTGAATGGATGAGTGCATGGGTCATGCCTGAGTGAGTGGATGAGTGCATGCATAGTATCTGAGTGAACAGATGACTGCACGGCTAGTTCCTGAGTGATTGGATGTGTCCATGGGTAGTGGCTGGGTGATTAAATGGGTGTGTGGGTAGTGCCTGAGTGAGTAGATGACTGCATGGGTACTGGCTAAGTGATTCAATAGGTGCATAGTTAGTGCCTGGGTGAATGCATGAGTGAATGGATGAGGGCAAGTGTAATGCAGGGGTCATTAGCCGAGTGTTTCGATAGTGCCTGAGTGAATGAATGAATGCATGCATAGTGCCTGAGTGAATGGATGAGTGGAAGGGTACTGCCTGGATAATTGGATGAGTGCCTGCATAGTGCCTGGGTGAATGGATGAGTGCACGCGTAATGCCTCAGTGAATGCATGAGTGCAAGGGTAGGACCTAGGTGAATAGATGAGTAAAAGGGTAGTGCCTGGGTGAATGAAGAAGTGCATGGGTAGTGCCTGAGTGAATGGATAAGTAAAAGGGTAGTGCCTGAGTGAATGGATAAGTGCATGGATAATGGCTGGGTGAAATAATTAGTGCATGGGTAGTGCCTGGGTGAATGGATGAGTGAGTGGCAGATTCTGTGAGTGCATAGATAGTTCCTGAGTGAATGGATGAGTGCATGGGTATTGCTTGGGTAACTGGATAAGTGCATGGCTAGTGCCTGGTTGATTTTACGAGTGCGTGAGTAGCGCATAGGTATTTTGAACATTAGGCAACCACATAACATCCAATATTTTTGTACCAAAACATTAATTCAATGTAGACAATTCTTTTATTGTTTTTTCCTGTTTTCAGCTTTCGTACTTGTTCACTTTCAACAGTGCTTTGTATGAAGGCTCATCATGAAACAGTGGGAAAAACAATCAATGGATTGTAAACAAAAACAAATGTGCACAGTAGATCATTATAAATATGTCATGCTGTTCAGTACACTCACTACAAATTTTTTAATACTGGCTTGCTGATAGCTTACTACCTTAATGAAAACAAATTTATGGTAAAATTGTTTCTGATATTATTATATCTGGTACAAGATGTCCGACAATTATGAAGCAGTCTTCATTTTTTTTATATCCTTTTGTAAACATTATCCCTGTTAGGCCAAATTATGTTCTTAGTCCATGTGTGAAAAACATAACTGTAGTAAGTAAGTCCAGTAGCCGAGATGTAGTTCCAGTTGATTTATTTGGTCTTCGTTGCAAGTTGTTAAGTTCATGTGAAACAGCCCCACCAGGAGCAGCCTGCCTGATGCTCAGCCCATACTCCATCTGTCACACTTCACAGGCACCCAAACATTCCATTCAGCATCATCATACCAACACCCCATGCAGCACATTCACACTGCCTGAGCAGCTAGGGAGAATGTAACAGGATAATTTCATAAACAGGATACTACATATCCCCCACATAAAACAAAGGAGGGAGGTTAAACTTTTTTCTGGAATAATGGAAAGAAATAACAGGAGATTGCTGGGTTTTGGAAACTGTAAAAGGATTTGTAATAGATTTTGTTTCAGAACCAAAGCAAAAGAGAGAACGGAAAGAAATATTTTTTCAAAACGAGGTTCAGAGTATCGTGGAGCAGGAGATAAAAGAAATGTTAGGGAAAAAGAAAATAGTAGAAGTTTCAGAAACACAAAATGGGTTGTCAAGTTCTTTGTAGTGGAGAAGAAGGAAACAGGTTGGAGACCGGTCATAAATTTAAGGGAATTAAATCAGTTTGTGGTTTACAGACATTTCAAGATGGATGGTATCATCTGTTAAGGGATATCTTGATAGGCAGCGTTTGGTTGGTGAAAATTGATTTGAAGGATGGGTATTTCTTGATCCCAATTGCTCAGGAGAGTCAGCAGTACCTTCAGTTCAGGTGGAAGGGTCATCTGCTTCAGTTTATTTGCTCCCCTTTGGACTATCTTCAGCCAAGTGGTGTTTTTCAAAGGTAATGAGACCAGTCGTGGGTTATTTACGAGAAAGAGGGTTCGATTGTTGATTTATTTGGATGACATTCTGATCATGAATGAGAATGTACAGACATTACAAGAGCACAGTATTATGGTGCAAGAGTTGCTCAGAAACTTAGCGTTTGTGATAAATTTAGAGAAATCAATTTTGAATCCGGCACAAAGGATGGGGTTTTTAAGTTTTGTGGTAGATACGGTAAAGAAACAGTTGGAGTTACCAGAAAGGAATATTGTTCTAATAAGACGAGAGATAAATTCTTGTTAAGGAAACAGGAGCTAAGTTTAAGACAGTTAGCAAGGGTGATAGGTCTATTGGCATCATCCATACAGGCTATTTTTCTGGGACCATTACATTATAGGGCATTGCAAAGGATCAAAAGTTTGGGGTTGAACAAAGGGCTCTGGTAGGGAGACAAGATGAGATTGGATGTCGAAGCCAAAGAAGAGTTGAATTGGTGGCTAGAGGATTTGCAGGCGTGGAATGGCTGTGCACTTTTTGGTGCAAGTCCGGATCATGTGTTGGAGACCAATGCGAGCAGCTTAATTTGGGGAGCGAGATTAGGAACTCAGGAGACAGGTGGACGATGGAATATAATAGAGAGGAGATCATATACATTTTTGGGAAATGAAAGCAGGGGTTTTGGTGGTACGCAGTTTCAAGGAGAGATTTCGGAAAAGGACAGTTTTGTTGGGGATGGACAATATTTCGGCAAAAGATTTCTGGACTTTTTTCATGGAACACAAGATAAGTATAAAAGCTAGGTATCTGCCAGGGAAAGAGCATCTAGTTGCAGACTTGAATTCCCATTTTTTAAAGGATTTCAGTAACTGGAAACTGAATCCGATGTTTTTTCAGAGGATTCAGGAAGTGTTGGGTCCTTTGGAGATAGATTTATTTGAGTCAAGGTTAACCAATCAGTTGGAGAATTATGTGAGTTGGAGACTGGATCCAGGGGTAATGAGAGTGGATGCTTTCAGTCTGAATTGGCAAGGTTTGAATGGTAATGCTTTTCCCCTGTTTTCAATGATACTGAGGGTTCTGATGCAGGTGAGAAGACCAGCTTGCAGGCTGGTTTTAGTAACTCCTTTTTGGGTAACACAGGCATGGTACCAGTCTGTGATGGAGTTAGCTAGAGAAGACCCTTTTTTGATAGAAGCAGAGTGGGGTCTTTTGTCAGATGTGGAACGGAGGGAGCATCCATTAATGGAGTCAGGAGTGCTCAACATTCTAGTTTGGAACATTTCAGGAAATCTAATAAATTCGCAGAATTATCAGGAGAGGCTTCAGAGTTATTATGAGTCTTGGGCACCAGGAACATAGAAAAGTTATGCATTCGCGTGGAAAGTTTGGTTATGCTGGTGCTTGGAAAGGGGTTTGGATCCCGTTGAGGCTGATGAAGTTATGATTGTAAATTTTATAGCAAGTATATTCAGAAGAGGTTAAAGTTACAGAACTCGTAATTGTTATAGATCAGCTATAACCGCTGGTCATTGTCTTGTTGAAGGGCTTTCTGTTGGGAAAGGACAGTTGGTTTGTAGAATTTTGAAGGGGATTGGTTTAAGGAAGCCCCAAGTTCTAGGTATAGTACTCTATGGGATGTATGTTTGATTTGGAGGTTATTTGAAGGAAGGCAGAGTAACAAGTTTTTGACTATAAAACATTTAACATGGAAGTTGGCTACATTATTGTGCATGATTTCTTTTAGAAGGGTATCTGATGTGAAAGCTTTAGATATTTGGGGGAGATTTTTCCATCCAGAGGGAGTGTTTTTTTTAAATTAAACGTAGAAGAAAAACCATGACGGAGAGGATTTTTTATCCCAGATTTAATAATCATCCTAAGTTGTGCGCGGAGAGATGTATCAGAGAATATGAGTCAAGAGTGAGTGAGTTTAGGAGTGCAGGAGTAGATCAATTGTTGCTATCATATGTGGAACCGCATATGTCGGTTTCTATGGCAACTATTGCAAGATGGGTAAAGGACACTATGCGCAAATCAGGTGTGAATTTGGAGAAGTACAAAGTGCATTAGATTCGTGGAGCTATGGCATCTAAGGTTTACGAATCAGGTGGTAGTTTGAGTAAAATTCTGAAAGCAACTGATTGGTCAAATTACAAAAATTTTAGAGATTTCTATTTTAGACCAGTTGAGCATGTGTCGAAACAATTTATAGTGAGAAGAGCACTATAGAAAGAGAAGGACAAGAAAGATTTAGGAGCAAGAAGAGAAACAAAAGAGGATGAGCCTGGAATGTTGATGACTTATGCTATGTTTGATGTTCTATTGTTTTGTGACTACATATTGTTCTACCACTTGAAGCTTTTAAAGTGCTGCTCAGAAGTTGGTGAATAAAAGGTTATGCATAATGCTAGCCTCCTTGTCTTTAATAAAATCACGATTCTCTATGCAGTTAACCTTTGAGTAGTAACATTAAAATATCTACAAACATTTGCAGGGTCTAGTGAACACAATTCTCCTGGCGTCTTCTGATGATTATCTTTTATATTTGAATTTGCTTCCTGCACAAATTCTACCAGGTCATCCAAAGCATATTCAGCACAACTCAGTGTCAGGAACCAAGTAGATGCTCCAAGGTTACTGGACCAATATTCATTAGTCCCACGCTGACATGCCATTAGGTTTATTAAATTGTATTCGAAGTGCTTATCTTTTCCTTGAACTTTTTCTAAAAGTTCTCTTTGTGATCTATTATCCAAATTAACTCCTGTTTTTAGAATATGATTCACAGCATATGAGAGGCCAGACAAGTCACTGTCAAATAGGTGAAATATATACGAAATACACTGAAGAAATCTAGGGTCTTCTGAATAAAGTCTACTACATCTATAATCAGTTGCAGGTCTTTGCACAGGCCGTTCGTCATACCTGCCACCTACTCCAGGAAGAAAAAGATGTGGGAAACACAGAGCTTCTAATTTGTTTTCACACACACTTAATAGAGCTCCTTTTGCTTCCTTCGTTTGAAACAGCTCAGTGGCATCACCAATACCCTCTTTAGAAGGCAACGGGTGGATGCTATAATGTTCATAAATTTCTTCTGTCCTGGACTGATCTAACTTCTCAATCTGACCTGTTGATGGAAATGTCTGATCCTCCATATATGTGATATCTTGTAGGATTTCCACATTGCTATAGTAAACATTGTTTTGTACCAGATATAAAGTTGTTTTTTTAACTTTGGTAACATCTACTAACTCCTGCCATATCTTCTTATTCTTGGTAGGCACACCATTTAGAAGAATCACTAGTCCTTCCTCTAAATCTCTATCTACCCCTACCGTTTCAATGTTTTTCTTGACATTTATTGGCAAATACACTACTCTACCTTTTCAACCTTTTTGGGGCACTGTTGGGTGTAACTTGCTTGTCTTTGGCTCAATACATACTATAGCCTGAAATAGATGTAAAGTTTGGATAAGAATGGACTCATAAATATCTAAACCTTGAAGTGCTTCTGGAATGGGGACCAGTTCTAACTTGTTATGCACAGCTCTAGCAGGCATTTTATTATCCTCTAATTTATTGTAGCAGTACTTACTTATAACTGGTTGTGTGGACAAGTGAGATCTTTCTTCTACAAATAAATATAGTGCAAATTTGTGCCATTTACCATTATTCTCCATTTCACTTTTTAAATATAAGTCAACAGTCCGCATTTGATTCTTGTAATGAGAGTATCAACAGAATATACAAACATACTATGGTCTTTCAGCACATACTCCTCCTGTTATCAATGCTTCAATTTCCCTACAGTCCTGTTCTGGACCAAAGAAACAGAACTGCACATCATCACAAACCTTTTCTACCTCTGCCACAGTACCATGCAAAAGTGCCCTATTCATTTATCCTAACATAAAGCAGGAGTTTTCACATAATACAGCCTCCTAACTGCATTGTTATGTTGTGTACAGCTAACATCCTAAAATGATGAAAGGTGCTTTGGCACACTTTCTTTGATAAACAAGCTAGTGAGTGGCCCTGTTAATTTGTATGCTTTCTCAGCTTGCAAGGATCCAAACCTTGTAAAGTACTTATTTTGTGTTTTAAACTTCGCCTTGGAAACATATGTAGGAATTTCCTTAATATATCAATGGATTGCTGTTTAATACTACTTCAATTCCATTTGTATATAGGGGCCTGACTACACCTCACTTGTACCTCTTCTGCAATAACTTCTTCTTCATTTCTAGGTACAATAACCTCTTTCTAGGTACAATAACCTCTTTTCCTATAGGACTGACATTCTTCCTTTCAAAACATTGTTCCATTCATCAATAGCATGAACTAATCTGTTAACCTGGAGATAGCTTTCTTCATTAAAGAAAGGCTCTGTACTAGAAGTATGCATCCATTCTCCACTAAAAACTGTACAAAAGTTACTTCTATTCTAAAATCTTTTCTTCTTGTTTTGTCTCTTCATGCACAACACTATTTTGTCGAGAGTCTTCATTCTATTTAGAATCAAAATGAAAAGTTTCCTCTTCAAAGCAAAGGCCTTATCAATTACTTTCTCAACTCATTGTCTCTTTTTCAGTGCCTTTCTCCTTCTTCTATACTTCTTCATAGTTCTCTGTAGATTTATAACCACTCTACTATGAAAAATTCTGGCTCTGATTTACTTTAACTGCTTCTATCTCCTGGTTAAGGTGCGTCCATGTCTTTAACAATCTTTTCTGTTCTTGCAATGTAGAGTTTGTCTACTCTTATTGTTTCCCATAGTCATAATTTCATTTTCTTTATTTTGTATTTTTTGTAAGTAAGTGCATATACTTTTAAGAAATGGCTTTGTCCTCTTACCAGTAGCTCTTTTCTCTTTCACCACTTTTTCAACATTTTGCCCCTTTTGTAACTCATTTCTGCTAACATACTGTAGTTGCTTCTGTTGCTTTTTCCTCTGAGCTTTTGTAGGCATTGTAACTGTGTGTCGTTATATAGATATTGTTCTGTAAAAAAAAAAGTACATTTTAATTTTTACCCTACCAATCTATCAACTACTTTGCTACTAACTTACACAAAATACAAAAACTGTTTTCATGTTATATTGCAGTTATAAATCTACAGATGGACCTAGAAATATTACTACATGCACTTACTTCAATATAACAAACACAGGGCAAAACACAACACTTTATTTATTAGTTACCTTTGAACATTTTAGCACCCTTTTGTACAACTCAGCTACAGCATATCTCACTTCTCACTTATACATGGTGTAAGAACAGTTTATCCCTTCTATAGTAAATTTTAAAATGAACATCAATGCAAGGCATATTTACAAACCCCATGCACTTTCCGAAGCGTCACTTTTTTTGACACACCAGCACCGAAATGTGGTGCTCTATATTTGCATGCCACATAAAGCCACTCTGTGTAACTTTTCATAGCCTTGTAAATACAAGTGATTTTAAGGTAGAACTATGTGTGAATAAAGCATGTCATGGGTCTTGATGTGGGTGGTGCTCCCCAGAGGAGATGTATGGAGATGCAACGAGGAGAAATACTTTTCTTTCTCCTCATTATTTCCTGTGTCTATGTGTCCTGCATTCTATAGCATGCGTACAAAGAGGAAAATACCTCTTGTGATTGTTTTTGTAGAGGAAGGTGTCCCTTCCTGCACAAAAACAATCATCCCCACTACACAGGCCCCCTTGCACCATTGTACAAGGGTGCCTCCATTGGTGCATGGCAGCCAGTTGTACGCCAGCACAGAGGAGAGCATAGGGATCCATCATATTGTTGTAATTATGATGCATCCCAATGCTTTGAAAGTAATGCCCATGTGTTTTTGGTTCAGTGGACAGGTAGTGCCTAGATAACTACATGGGTAGTGCCTGGATAATTCAATGAGTGCATTAGTAGTGCCTGGCTGATTAGATGAGTGCATGACTAGTGTCTGAGTGATTGCATGTCTCCATTGTTAAAGCTTGGGAGATTGGATGAAAGTAAGTATACTGCTGGGGTGAATGTATTAGTGCAAGAGTAGTGCCTCAGCAATTAAATGAGTGCATTGGTACTGGATGGATGATAGGTTTACTACAATGGTACTCTCTACTTAATTAGATGAGTGCATGAGTAGGACTTGAGTATTTGCATGAGTGCCTCAGTATTTCAATGACTGCATGTGTTGTACGTGTATCCTTAGATGACTGCATAGCTTCTGAGCAAGTGTCACAATGACTGCATAGTTACAGCCTTGTTAATTGTATAAGTAAATGGTTAGTGTCTTTGTGATTAGATGAATGTATAAGTAGTGCCTCATAGTTGAATGAATACATAATTGCTGCCTGCATGATTGCAAGAGTACATGTGTTGTGTCTAGGTAATAGAATAACTCCATGGATCTGAATCACTGATTTGATGACTTCCTCACTAGTGGTTGGGTGATTCCATGAGTACCTGACTACTCCCTGACTGACTATGAAAGTGTCTTCATTACAGTTAGATAGATAACAGTTGTGACTATATATCTGACTCATTCTGTGCTTTGAATCCTTCTCAATTTTAAACAAAGCATGTTTAAATAAAAACACTACCCTCACCATATACATGACATTTTAATCAGCCTCACTGAACATAAATCACCATGTAAACATATATGTGAATTTTTAATAGATGTACACCTTCAAGCCATCTTTCCAAAAATATATACCTCTCTGCATCTTTAAGTAGACTCAAAAGTCCCACTATATATATAGATATGTGCATCCACAAGATCCATATCTCACCATCTAAGCATATGCAAAGCGGTCATATAAGTTGAAAACCACATTGACAAACACTTCCCAATACAAACCTAGCAAGTATTACTTCTTTCTAAATTACATACAGGCGAACAACATGTTCTCATGTTGCCATTTACCCGTATCCTTATCTTCCTGCAGTGAGGCGAGACACCCTTTCACTGATCGAGAGCTTGCCTTTGCAGGCACATACCCATACCTCATCAACAGGTAAGGAAATCTGCTTTCCTTCCTGAAGGACATGTCACCCTAATTTGATTTTTATGGGCTGATACCATCTCCCTATGTTCCTACTTTACCCATGCAGGGATCAGCACGCAAGGCTTATAGTCTGTCCTACACATGCTCTCCACCAGGAGTTCACATAGTGTGGCCCCCTTCAACCTCACAATACTAGGTAAGTGGATTCCAGAGCATTTTGGAACCTAGTCAATGAAGTTTATAATACCTCCTCTAAAATGTGCCATTCCCCTTTAATTCAACAGGGTCTAGCACAACAGGGCCATGTTCCTATTCAGCATTGGTCATCCAGTGATTCTCAGGAAAAGGGAAACAAACCTCAACTTCACCACCAGTAGGTACCCCTGAATTGAAGTTTTTCCTTTCAAATATTCTGAGTGCAGATTAGTAATACCCATATGTTTCCTCTGTTCCCCAGGTTCACCTTGTCCTGATGAGACCCTAATATCTGAGACAGGGTTGAAACTCCGTAGACAACAAAATAAAACAGACCTATTCTTGTGTGAATTAATACTGGAAATTAATTGCTTTGTTTGAAATATATGGAAATGTAACTTGGCTGCCTTAAAAAGCTATAACCAATTTACAGTGTATGTTTACTCACATTGTCACCTTCCTTCATTCTTTGATGGTTTTGGTTCTTAACTCTTAGGGTTCATGCCTAATATCTTCTCACCAATCACCTGACTGTTGAATTTGTGACTCATGATCGATTGATCTGTGAAAGAATACATTTTGATTCTTTATTCTATAATCTATATTTATTTTGAATACTGGATGGTGTTTCTTGGTCAAACCTGAACAGAAATTCCTTTCTGTAAAAAATATTATTGTTGTTCATAAGATTAAATCTAGCAAGGATTTCCTGCACTATCATATTTTCCCTTTCAAAAAGAGTTCCATGTGAATGCCTGTTCCAAGTTATACAGTTGATACCCAGGTTTACATGGACATTTGGGTTTTGCTCTTGTTGATTTGAATTTAGCTTTCTAAAAGTGTTATTTTCCGACTTTACCATTAAAGAGGATTTTTTATTACAATTTCATAGATACCAATCATGAACTGGATACCTATTACCAACCAAAATGTTGTGCTTTCTAAATGTAATAAGGTAACCCAAGTATATCCAATTGGAAAGGTAGGCCTCAAAGTAGTGAAAAAAGAATTTAGGAGGACATAGAAAACCTAAAAGTACATGCCCAACCTTTTAATCACAATGCACCCTGCCCTATGGGTTGCCTAGGACCTGCTTTAGAGGTGACCTATATGTAAACAAAAGGGGAGTTTAAGGCTTGGCAAGGGGGTTATGTTGTTAAGCACGAATAGGCAGTTTAAAACTGCAATCATACTGCATTGGCAGACCTGGGCCCAC
Organism: Calotriton arnoldi; assembly: GCA_963921515.1. NCBI lineage: Eukaryota > Metazoa > Chordata > Amphibia > Caudata > Salamandridae > Calotriton > Calotriton arnoldi. The sequence continues at coordinate 275,064 of CAWUFW010002467.1, read as the reverse complement.
TGACAGCATCTAATTTACAAGCCCAGTGTGTATGGTATACCACCCTATTAGGGATTTATAAGTACATTAAATATGCTAATCAGGTGTAAGCCAATAAAAACTGTTTAGAGAAGGGAGCACAAGCACTTTACCACTGGTTAGCAGTGGTAAAGTACACAGAGTCCTAAGGCAAACAAAAACCAATTAAAGCGCAAAAACTGAGGGAATTAGGAAATAAGATTTGGGAAGACTACCTTAAGGCTGACAGGTGTAACACAAATGCACCTGGGAAACTTGGTAGGAAAGAGTATAAAATGTAACATGTGGACTTGCAGACAAATTTATTGTCTATATACTTTGGGGTTGGTGACATCAGTGGTGATCATGAAAAGTGTGTGTGTGTTGTGTAAAAACAATTTGGAATTCACACTGTGTGAATACCAAAAGCAGAGCTACATCATACATGCATTGCATAAATTTCAATTAGGTGACGGTGAATTATACCAGACATTTCGACAGGCCAAATAAGTCTATGTATATTCTTTAGGAATTTAGGGTGCCTCATCAGCCAGGCTAGTTTGAATCCAGTGGCAAAGTGAGCAAGGGACCCACATCTGGGCATACCCTGCCAATTTAGGGTGGGTCATCTGCCAGGCTAGCTTGAATCGAGTGGCAAAATTCTGAACTGCGGTGGCGAAGAGAGATAAAAAACGATGATGGATTCAGTACAATGGGTCCCTTGGTCACTTTGCCACTCGATTCAAGCTAGCCTGGCTGATGATGGGTGTTACCCCGAAATCGGTCCAAGGATACTTGTTTCTGGTCTAGGAAAGACCTGGCTTGGAAGTTCGGGCTGTACTGTTCCCCTAAGGAACAGGGTCAAGACTGATTTGCATATGGCTGGGTCTGAACTGGGGTGGCAATGTGAGCTAAAAAATGATGATGGATTCAACCTAGATCTGTGATTTGGGCTGAGTGTCTGAAAAGTTTTAGCGCTCCGTCCATCATCTCCTAGTGTTTGCTTTGTTCGCCTTAAATTGGAGGGTATGCTCAGATGTGGATCCCTTGCTGACTTTGCCTCTGGATTTAAGCTAGCCTGGCTGATGAGCAGTGTTACCCCGAAACCAGTCCCAGGATGTTTTTTTCCGGTCCAGAGAAGACCTGGCTTGGAAGTTCGGGCTGGACTGTTCCCATGATGAACAGGGTCAAGACTGATTTGCTTATGGCTGTCTGAACTGAGGTGGCTTAGTGAGCTAAAAAACAATGATGGATTCAACCCAGATCTGTGACTGGGGGTGAGTGTCTGAAAAGTTTCAGCCTTCCGTCCATCATCTCCTTGTGTTTGCTTTATTCTTTATTAACACCATATGCTTGAAAAGGAAGTACAGTACTAAAAGCAGGGGCGGCTCCTCCGTTAAGGCAGAGGAACGTCACCCCACTGCTGGAACCAACAGGCGCACGTAAAATAAAATGATAATAAAGCAGTTAATAAAACTGCTTTATTATCATTTTATTTTACTACCGAGCCGCTGGCAAGTCTTGAGGGCGAGGCTTCCAGCAGCAGGAGGAGTGGAGTGGTGAGCTCAGGCACTGCCATTGAGCATGTAGGTCTGGCCAGCTGTCCACGGCTGGCCAAACTGATTTGCGCAATTGAATATCTCCAAGCTGTTGCTTGGAGATATCTGCAGGGCTCAGGAGCACATGCCCCAGTCACTGCTGGAGCATGGAACCAGCCCGCTCTGCTGCAGCCCGATGCTTTTCTCATGCTGGGTAATACCAGCATGAGAGTAGCATCTGGATTGACTCGGGGCACTCTGGGAGCCTGTGTGAGAATCGGCGCGTTGGAGCTGAAGAGGCAGTGGAAGTCGGGCTTTCAGGTAAGTTTTTATTTTTTTTACTTCCCCCCACAATACCGATTTCCCCAGCTAGCAGCCGCCACTGACTAAAAGTACTTTTCTCACTTTCTAAACAGAATATTTACTATTGTGAATTGGGCCCCGTATTGTCTACCTTCACTCTCTATGAACAAACCTCTAAATGGTTGTTTTGTTCATAGCTCGATTTTTAACATCTATTTAAGTTCTGAGTGAAATGATTAATAGGTACTCCCTACAACACTTAAATAATTTCAATGTAATTTTCTGACAGTGCTACACTTCACTAAACAAAGGCAGGGTCGCTGTTTGTTTTCAATTCTGTCTCTGACCTAAGAATCTGCATTCATCTTACTTAAATCTCCAGTTCATTCCATAACAAACATAATACTTTTCAATTTCAGATTCTACTTTGAGTCGTCCTCGTAGCTGAGCCAACTTGCATCAAGAAAAGGCAAAACGACTGACTGCATTTTGTAAACATACATTTTTTTAACTTTCAAATATCAGCAATGAATGAATGTAAACTGTGTGCCTGCTAATATTACCAAAATTGCAACTTGCAAAAAGAAAGATGGATATCCACCGTGATTCTGACGAAGTAACCCATATACCACTAGTCACATATGGACACTTTGGGCCTAACTTAGAGTTTGTCGGAGCGATATTCACGTTATTAGAAATGCCTTTGGACATTTGTGACTGAGTAACCAGACAAAGGCTAGTCTAGTTCTTTGTTCACTCATTGTCACACATAGAAACAGAGCACTGAGAGCAAAAGTGACAAAGAACCTCTTGAACAGAAAAATCTGAAGAAAGCGTATGAAAACAAAGTTTTGCGGCCAGTTTTATAATGTTTCTTATTGAAATTACTACCTTTGCATCCATGTTTGTTGACAAGACAGCCAACCTACATTTGTTTGGGTATGTCTGGCAGGTCCATAGGAAATAAGCCCACCTTTCTTTTGATGTATGTATGAATGTCATGTACGTATCGTAATAGTTGTGTCACTCCCACCATCCAATTCCCAAGACATGGCAACGCATGTCAACCAACTCATACATTAAATATTGTTGGTAATAGTTCATGTTTACACATTTGAACAGTGTATGTTTAATGTACTGTTAGAAGTATGTAGTATATGTCAACAAGCACTGTATGCTTAATACGCAGACCCAAATAAAGGCCAACTTTCAAAGACTGAGATGTAAATTATAAATGTACTAAAATCAATTATCACTTTACACTCTGCTACATATATTTACAGAGAAGGAAAATGATTTTAGTTTCAATGACAATTCCGTAGCATTTCTGGGAACGAAAGATGATAGCATAGCAAAATAATAGAGTGTGCATGTTTTAGATGGCTTTGAAATAGATACAATGCAAATCACTATGTTTGTCAGTAGTAAACATTTTCTTTCATATTAGCATGCCATAATGTATTTCTTTGGCATCACAACATTAAACCAACCCAGTGGAAATAATTTCAAAATAATATGTTTTGCTCCACTAAGTCACTGGAGAGCATCAAAGTGCTCTAGTGTGCTGTGGGAATAAAATCAAGAACGCAATGGTTATAGCAGGAGATTGTAATTCATGCATGAATCTTGTTTAGGATGCACCATTTAAATGCTAATAAAATGGATCTGAGACATATACTAGCTTTAACAATTGTAATGATATATAGACATTAAGAGCAACTATCCCAGAATATTTTTACTTGAAAAGCAGTTTGAAATACTTTGTTAAAAAAATTAAGTATTCCACTGTATGATATTTTTTTCTTTTTTACTTCTACATAGCAAATGAGGATTTGAAATGGGGATTACCCCCATGTAAGTATGAAAGTCTCCAAACGTTTGTGCGCCTGAACTATACCAAATGGGTTCTGCCCATTTAGTTCACCCTGATTTTTCGCCTATTACTATCTGGTATTTGTACTTTTTACTCTGAGTGAGTCTCAATACCTGAGACTTATTCATTGTAAATTCACATTAACTGGACCAATTGTGTTTACTACTAGAGTCAACCTTTGGAGATAAGGTCACTGCTGTGCAACTACGGTAAGAATCACTGGAATGGTGTTAGACCTGACTGCCTTGGCGTGGTCCTTGGCCCAAACATTTTGTCTTCACTCCTCCTGTGTTGCTGAATTTGTTTTGTTTGCTTTAGGACTCTGCACACTTTACCACTGCTAACCAGTGCTTAAGTGCTTGTGCCTACTCCTGTAAACAGAGTAAAATTGGCTTATACCCATTTGGCACAATTAATGTACTGAAAAGTCCTTAGTAAAGTTGTATATCATACATCCTGGGCTGGGGGGCATGGTCAGCCGCGGAAGGTGGCGGACTCCTGAATCGGGAGCTCCCGGGCTGGGGCTAGCAAAACCCCGTAAATTTTCTATAGGGCCTGGGCATCCGTGCCACTATAGAAGCGGGTGTGGCCCGAGCCGTGAGCAGAGACTGCGCAGGTGCAGATTCGTACGCCAGAAGCGCAGATAAGTGGGAGCGGGTCCGGCGGTTGGCAAGTAATCTGCGGAGTCCACGGCTTGGGGCTGGCACGCACGCGCAGGTGGAGCTACGGCATGCCAGGCAAAGCCGCGCTCGGCGGCACGGATGTGTGGCTGGCTGTTCCTCCTGTAATAATGCACCAAGCAACACCGGCCTGAGGCGAGGACAGCAGTGACACTCCCTTCACTGGGCTCTGCATACGCGCCCGAGAAATGCGCAACAGAGGGCTGGTCTGGTGTTGTTAGGGGTGGGAGCATGGCACCGCGAGCGGAGACCAGAAGAGGCAGCAAGTACTGGTCCCAAAGAAGATCGAGGGCAAACATACTGGGTTGCGGCCCGTCCCCCCTCCTCTAACGGCGGTGGGCCAGCGGCGCTGGGGCAGGGCGGGCATATCCTGCTCCTGTGGCCGACCTAGAGAAATTATGTGTCTGGTTAGTCGTGGGCCCCAGGCATAGCCAGGCACTTAATTGGGCTGTGGATGATCAGGAGCTGGAGCGAAGGTGGCGCAACAGAGAGCCAGGCACTGTGGACTGAGTAGCACTTACAAGTGAAGGCTCCAGTGTGGGGGTCACAAAGATTCAAGGAGACCGACCCGCGAGCCCCAGGTAACAGAGCAGCATCTAGATAATTCACGCGGGGCTAAAACAAAATGGCGGCCTAGGCTGTAAGTGGATGTGGCAATCTTTAGCTGAAGTGGCCCCGGTGTGGAGACTGAAGCGGCGGGCCGGGCGCGGTATGACTGCCAGCAGAGCCAGGTGGGGCCAGCTCTAGAGGCTTACTAAGCAAAGACGAGCGCAGGACGTGCTGGGGACCCTAGTTGTAGCGATTAAACACTGCAGAGACTTCGTGGATGGTAAGACAGCCGGCATGGGAAGACCAAAAGGAAAGCAGGTGGACCAGGGCCTCCCGGGGGAAATGAGCTCCAACCCACTGCGCGACTCTCCAAGTATGCAGGAGGTAATCCCAGACACCCTGATGCAGGCGGAGCATCTTGCAGACAAATTAGACATTATACTGCTGGAAATACGCGAATCCAGAACAGTGCTGGAACAAAAATCCAACAGATGTGAGTTTACTTCATGCCGACCACAAAAAACTGGCGGAAAGGGTACAGACCCACGCAATAGCCCTATCAGATATTACACCCTGGCGTTAGATGCAGTCGGAAAAGGTCACACAGCTACAGAGGCAGATAAAGAAGCTGCAAGATAAGGTGGACGATGCAGAAGGGCTGGCACGCAGAAGTAACATCCGAATAGTTGAATTGCCTGAAAAAAGTGAAGGTTGGGACCCCACATGATTCATTGAAAACTGACTGCGCACGGAAGTGGCTCCTGAGGGACTAACAGGAATGTTTAGCGTGGAGAGGGCCCCCGGGGATGCCACCACGGCCGATAGTAGGAAAAATCCTGAACTACAGACATAGGGATGCACTACTCCGCCAAGCAAGAGAAAAAGCACCACTATTTTATGAAAATTCCAGGCTCTCCTTGTTCCCGGACCATACAATGCAGGTGCAAAGACAGCAGGAAGCTTTCTTCGGAGTTAAGCAACACCTTCAACAGCTCAACCTGCGCTACGCGCTAATATTTCTGGCCACATTGAAAAGAATGCATGACAATGCAAGTCATTTTTTTGAAAATGTGGAGGCAGCATGGCAATGGATTGAGATCAACTTTCCAAATCTGACAATACTAGACGAACATCGACAGCCTCAGAGGCTGAGCCAATGGCGCAGGTGCACAGGTCCACGGAATATGGGACAGCAGAAGACGCGGGACGAGAGGGCGCCTACTCTTGAACAGAAGATTGAGAGCAAGAGTGCGGCACTGAGAGCGGCAGCAGCATGGAGAACGACTGGAGAAGCCAGCAGGCAGGAATCGTCTTCAGAGGGAGCACCAGCAATGGATTCGGAAACTAGCCAACCACTGTTTCCCTCCTTGACGCCGCAGACTGCCAGGGACTTGGAGGACTGACCACATTGGCAGGATAGACACTGGGAATGGTGGCCGAATAAAGGCGAAAATGTAGAAGTGTCCACTCAGTCGAAGACCAGAAACATTATGGACTGCAACAGGAAGAAGGAGTGATGAGGATGATGGCAGCAGTTGGTAACCGTATTGGCATGGATGCTCAGAAATGTATAATATATGTAATGCTGGGGTGGGGGCCTTGGGCCCGGGAGGTGAACCGGCCTTTTCCTCTTTTTCTATATTCTCTCTCTATCTTTTGAAGTATGTATGTTTCTCAGAGTTATGCATTAAGATATTAATGTGCAATCCTTGCAATGTGGCTGCTTAGCGCGGTGCAGAGCGCACAGCACGGGGCGAGATGGTACACGACTGGCGCATCTTCCCCCCTAGTGAAAGCGGAATGTAAGTTAAAGCTGCTGTTGTTTTTAGCAGCAGTATGGTCGAGCATAGTTCTAGGGTTGGACCGTCGAGTTGGGGTAGTTCTAGTTTTAGTAAATGCAGTTACAGGGGAACTAATTGGATACAAGACAGATCATACCAGAAACGCAGAGACAGGGCACGTATAAAAGCTACACAAAGCACAAGTAGGGTTAATGGTGTCAAGAGCATCATATAAATGTCTTACGTGGAATGTACGTGGCATGGGCTCTCTGTTGCAGTTGCCGTACTGGGGGTCTGGGGAACTACTAAAATGGCCGCCGCACGGGGGCGTGCCTGCGCAATAACAGGTCAGAGAGTTCAATGCGCAGCCACCCCTGAGCAGTGACGCTTCGCGTTCCTGTTGCTGGACTACGTGGCTTACCTTCCGGGTCTTCTGAGCACTTCCGGGGCATCGGGACTCTCAACCGCGTCCTGCTTCGTCGGGGTGTTGTTCTTCTATGTGGATCTCCTCTCTCGGTGTTCCGGTACGGTGCGCCATCCCCGCCTGCTGATTCCCATCCTCACCGATACCCGCTGCCCTGAAAGAGAAGAATAATCAAACAAAAGCTGCTTTTCTGGCATATGACGGTAACAGCGCATCACGCTGCCATTTATTTAAATATTCCTTGCCCCATGCATATACTTATCTGATCCCGTGTTCCTGTCGCTGTGGGCATCTGTTCCTTCTCTCTGGAATGTAATTACCTGTACAAAGAAGAAAAAGGACATTAGACATAGTACCTGAATATTAAGGTTATTTTTTATTTGGTCATTAGGAAACTTTAATTTCGTGAATCATATTACACATGCAGAAGTCTCATATCAAAGGTGGGTTCTAGACTAGGACCTTTTATTTTATTCCATTCCTTAAAATTAAATTCCCTCTAACTCATAGTGCCTTACTTTCCCCTTCAGAACCAGACACATGCCTGACAACCGTGGCTATTTGAATAACTAGAAGAAGGGAAATCTTAAGGTATGGAAATACACATTAGAGAGAACAAGAGATATACATAAACCCCACTACTTACTTACCAGTTTTCTGTTCTTCTCTTTTATCTACAGTTCTTTGTGCCTTGTCTGGTCCTGTTGCAGCCTGGGGTTCGACGTGAGACCTTTATCTCTCCTTGTTTTGTTTCCCTTCTTCCCTGGGCTACCATTGTCACTTTGACCTTGTTGGGTGCAATAGGTGATTTGGCGAAGTTGTGGATCTTTCTTCATGTCCATGACGTTCCTGCGGAAACATAATTGAGTCTTGACACTCTCTACACAAGAGATATTGCATACACGCACAGCTGAGCAGGAGCAAGGCACACATAGTACTCCTCCAGGAGACACATTTGAATATTACTGAGGTGAACAAACTACAGAGAAAGTGAAGAGGCCAGCTATATAGAACAACATACTCGGCATTTGAAAGAGGTGCCGCAGTATGGATATGAGCCGGGGTTCCGTTCACAATGCTAAAGCAGAGAGTAGATTCTGAGTGCAGGTATGTGCTATTAAAAGGGGGGATGAATGGTCAGACACTAGTCATAGGGAGCATATACGCACCAAATACGGAGCAAGAAGGGTTCCTACAATGACTAAGCACCGCACTGGCAGACTGGGCGCACTACCCCTGGATATTGGGTGAGGACTACAATGCGGTACTAGACACGCGCCTAGACAGGTCGCATCTGCTGCTTCATGGAGCATTGGCAACGAGACAAGCTAGGACACCTGTGGAGTGGGTAGATGGATGGGAACTCCTGGAAGTGTGGTGTAGTAAGAACGTGACGCCGCAAGAATACTCTTTCTATTCTCCGGTTCACGCACTGCACACCAGAATAGACCATATTCTCCGTTCCCATGACATTCTCCTGCAAGATTTAGACACGGCATACCTGGTTAAAATGCTCTCTGACCACAGTCCAATGGAGATGGTACTGGAAGGGGGCCGGATCCCCACCCCTGTGCCGACATGGAGATTGAATCCTCAAATGCTAGAGGACGGGGTCTTTAAAGCGCAATTGTCTGACACTATTACTGACTATTTTTCCCGGAATGCTGGCACCGCTTCATCTGTGTTAATTGAATGGGAAGCGTTCAAGGTGGTGGTAAGAGGCACTACTATTGGGACAACGGTGGGAGCTAGACAAGAAATAGTGCACAGTCTGACTGATGTGGAAGGGCAGTTAGGACCGTGAGAGAAAGCAGCGGCCGAGACCCCAAATAAGGTAGACAAACTGCAACAGGCAAGGATAGAGCACGCTGATCTGCTGAAGAGGCTAAGAGTGGTAGACTATAGGACGTATGCACAGCGAACGCATGTAGAGGCAGATAAACCTGGCTCCCTGTTGGCTCATATCATACGGAACCAGCTCCAAGCTACTCCCATAACTAAGATTCACTCCCCCCTTGGAGATGTGGCAGATACCCAACTAAAGATAAACGCGGTGTTTCAAAAATATTACAGGCACCTGTATAGTGCGCCTGAGCGATCAAGTAGGCAGGAAATTGGGGTATTCCTTCATGGTGTGACCCTACCACAGCTGTATGTAGCAGACCAAGACGTCTTAATGTCGCCGATCACTACGGAGGAAATTCAGGCAGCTATCCGTGACCTTCCTCGGAATAAGACCCCTGGATTAGATGGTCTGCCCACAGAATTTTACACGACATATGCCAAGGAATTAGCACCTCAGTTAAGTAACTGTATAACATAACATGTGTATTTGTAAAGTGCACGTTAACCCCAGCAACGGGGCATCTTGGCGCTGAATAACAGATGTTTATTGTTACCCAACTCAATGGTACTCATTTTATCGACCTCAAATGGATGAAAGGCTGAGTGGACCCGCCAGGATTCGAACCTGTGACCATGCGGTCGAACACAGGCCCCTGCAGTGGATGCATTAGTCCACTGAGCCACCAGACCCAGCCGGTATGAAGCGGTATTGGAGGAAGGTTCACTACCCCGACTACAAAACAAGCACTGGTGGTATAGTTGCTAAAGCCAGGGCGAGATGCCACCGATATTACAGCATATCGACCCCTGTCACTTTTAAACACCGAATATAAAATATTGAGCAAGATTTTAGCGGCACGTTTAATGCCATGCCTCAATAAGTTGATACATGTAGACCAATGTGGGTTTGTGCCGCGTAGAAGCACAGTGCATAATGTAAGGAGGCTATATCAAGTAATGTGGGCCCCCCTGGACCAATACCCAGCGGCGGGTTGTCTGTCCCTGGACATGAGACAGGCGTTTGACACATTGAGTTGGGAGTATATGCTGGTGGCATTAGGACTATATAGTATACCTGTTGAATTTCTAACTGGATCCGGCTGCTATATGCGGCGCAGACGGCCCAGGTACGTTCGGGCAAGCATATTTCAAGTGAGTACAAGATTTACAGAGGCACGAGATAGGGATGCCTGCTATCCCCTATACTTTTTATACTAGCGTTGGAACCACTAGCTCATAAATTGCGAGGGTCAGCCCAGGACTGGGGAATACCTGTTGGCTCGGTGATGCACGCAGCATCATTATATGCCGATGACATAATATTGTACACTAGAGATTTATACAGCGGGGTTCCTGAGGCTGCAACACTTTTTGCAGAGTTTGGTAGAGTGGCGTGGCTCCACATCAATTTTGATAAATCAGTAGCCTTCCTCTTCAAGCAGCCCGATGCACCGCACGCACTCTAATTCGGGGACAGAAGGATACAAATGGCTCAGACCACATTTAAATACCTTGGAAGTGCACGTATACAGGACGCAGCAACACACGCTGGATGGAAATGTGCAGCGGGCAATAGCCTCATTACGATCGCAAATAGCATTCTGGATAACACGACCACTATCTGCCACTGGCCGCTTGGCTATTGCAAAGATGGTTATGCTGCCAAGGGTATTGTATTATTTTACAACGATCCCGATACTAACCCCCATGAAAGTGTTCAAGGTACTAGATTCATTGCTGATACAGCTAGTGTGGTGTGCAGGAAGGCATAGGGTGGCGCTCAAGAAGCTGCAACTGTCGGCAATGGAGGGAGGACTGGGAGCTCCAGACTTTAGGACCTACTGTATAGCGAGCCAGTTACAATGGCTCTCATACTGACTAGGAGGCCAAAATCTGCAGGAAATTGAATACACACCTAGAATGCTGGTGCAGGGTAAATTGCATGCGAAATTGTATAGCTTGCACCCAATCAATTCCACAGACTCCCCGCTATTGCAGATAGCATTGAAATGTTGGCGATATGCTGTAAAGTATACAAAGCCATGCCTAACTAACGCACCGAATACCCCTCTTTTGGGATTGCCAATACCAATGGGAACAGTCGCACAGGGGCAACTGGCCGGTTGGGAGGATAGAGGGATAACAACAGTGGGGGTGATGTTCCAGGAGGGCACAGTGATGTCGCACGCAGACTTTGTAAGTGCTAATGGGTTGCCGGATACTATATTTCAATTGCACGCAGGATTATCGCATTATGTGTAAGGGTGGGCGTAGTTCGTGGAGTTGTGCTACGCGAAGTGGTAAAACAACTCTGCCGCGCTACGCGAGCAGCGTAGTGCGATAGGAAAATGCTGTTCGCGGTGATTGCACAGTGCCGGATGCTTGTCCGCACTGTGCAATCATTGCAAACGGCATCATGCACGGTGCAAGTGGTCGTTTTCTGCCGCTCAAGTAGATTTTTACTTGAGCGGCAGCTTTCTCAACACGAACAGGCAGTTTCTCATCGCGAGCGGTCGCAAGCATACGTGACCACTCGCAATGAGAAACCTTACCCCCCCCGTGTTGAGAAATCTCGCCGGAAGGTTTATTTTCCACGCTCGCGCTCGCCAAGTTGATGTTGCCGATCGCGAAAAAGGAAAAATCTCGCCGGGATGTTGATTTTGCTCGCTCGCGGTCGCCAACTTGACATTGAGGAACGCGAGCGAGCAAAAATGTCCGCTACGCGTTCTCTGCACTCCGCGAGATCAGCGTAACGCGGAGTGCAGCAAACTCTGCAAACTCCGCGAGCGAAGCGTAGTTCACCGCCCAGGGTTAATTATGTGAGAAGGGAATGAGCCCACGACGGTCAAGAACCGCCAACAAATAGACTAGTCTATATGCTGCATTTAATAGGGAACGGTAGGCATTTGACGAAATGGCTGTACACGGGCTTTAGAGAAACACAGGATTCTCCATTGGGGACCTTGCGAGAGAAATGGGAGCCAGACATAGACATAGAACTGACGGATAGAGAATGGATGGCACTCTTAGCCTACCCAAAAACAGTGTCACGTAATGCGCGATTTAAATTTATCCAATACTTAATCACGCAAAGGGCATATCTAACTCCACACAGAATCCACAAAATGTTCCCTACAGCATCATCAAACTGCCCGAGATGTATAGAGGAAGATGCAGGGTTTGTACCTTTGCTATGGGCATGCCCAGCACTCTCACACTACTGGACGCAGATAGCGCAAGTATTAGCGGATGTGGTTGGCGGGCAGACCTGGAATACGGCAAAGAGCTGTATTTTAGGGGTATATCCAAAGTCAAAGGGGTATAAAGCGCAGGCACGTTTTGCTAACCTTGTGCTAATACTAGCAAAGAGGCTCATTACTAGAAGGTGGTAGGAAGCAAGACCACCAAAAATAGAGTCAAGGAAGGAGGAAGTAGTGCCTAACCGAAAGTGCTGCAATACGCAGGGAGGAACAGCAAGGACAGAGGAAAATACCCATAGCAATGGCTTGGGATATGATATGTGAGGCATTTAAAGCGTGGGATGAGTCCACTCAGGTGGTGGAAGAGAAAATAGTTGAAATAACATAGATATCGCCACTAGTCATTCACGTTGTTGTAGTGCATCACTGGGGTAATCCCACAAGTTGAAAAGTAAACGGGGTGGTGAAGAGAAATATTACACATGTTTACTTAGAATGTGCTGTAGAAATGTGCACTGTGCAGTCTGCTCTGGTGTTAAGTACCACGAATATAAAAGTGTACTGGTTGATATGCATGAGTGAATACCAGTTGTGTTCCCAGTTAGTTAACTGCGTGGTGGGTGAGGGGAGGGATACAGGGAGGTTATATTGGGTTTAATGGATATAAGCGTTGCTCATTTGAAACCACGGAATCTGGCACATGCAGGAAAGGTGCAAAAGTAATGCGGAAGGCTTGGGATGTAAAACTGTGAGCACTATTGTGTAGGACGTGAATATGCATGTCAAGACAAAAACCGTAATGCTTGCAATATGGAAGGCAATCGCAAAAATATATATTGGCAATGTTACGAAATATGTGAATGTAGACTTGGGAAAAACTCAATAAAGTTTGTGTTAAAAAAATAAATAAATACCATACACCCTGGGCTGGTAAATTAAATGATACTGATGGGCCTGCAGCACTTATTGTGGCCTTCACTTAAGTAGCCCTTGAAAACATGTCTAAGGCCTGCCATTGCAGCCTGTGTGTGCAGTTTTAAACTGCTATTTAAACCTGGCAAAATAAACATTTAGCCTAATCTCATCCTTCCTTTTTGATGCTTATAATTCACGCCAAGAGTAGGCCCTAAACAGTCCTCAGGGTAGCATGCAATGTGTTTAAGCAGTTGAATATGTACTTTTAAGTTTTCCATGTCTTGGTATTGAAAAGCTCTCACATACGTTTTTCTCTATTGCAAAGACTACCTCTCAAATAGGACAACATTGGGTTACCTTATTTACATTTAATAAGTGACAACATTTTGGTTGGGAGCAGGTAGGAATGTTGTGTTTGATGTCTGAAGAAGTGTAATTTAAAAACCTCTTTAATGATAAATTCAAGTCACAATTCTGAAAATGGAATGTTTAGAAAGTTGGAATTTTCTTGCCCTAACCATTTGGTGCCTGCATCCTGTTCCTGGGTCACATGACTAGCATAGCTAGCAATTGCCCTTTGTGCCTTCCTCCCAGACAGCACCAAAATTGATTGTCTCAGTGTTGGCGAGATGGGCCATCCTGACTTAATGAGGGGGTGGAGCTGTCACCTGTCATACTTGCACTTTAGAGACACTGCCTCAGCTCACACACAAAGGACTTCACACTAGCCTACTGTGCCTGTAAAGAGATAGGGACCAGGACAGAGGGCCAGGAACATCTAGATACTTCTGAAGGTGGAAGACTCCAGAAGCTTTTTCCACTTCAAAGTGGGCACCAGGTATAAAAATGGGACCCTCAGACTCACTCTTCAGTACACTCCTCAACATGTGGACACTACAGAAGAAAGATTGCTATGCTGCCAGAGGACTACACTGTTGCTTGAGGACCTGCTCTGCTGTCTGAGAAGGAAGACTGGACCTGCACCCTTCATCCCATGTTGAAGTGACTGCAAGGGTCAGCTGGCTGATCTCTTGTTCTGACTGATATGGACACAACAAGCTCCGGAGGTCTCCCTGCAACTGCCCAGTTGACCTGCTGCACTGGACCTGCAAATTGAAATGCCTGAGTCCTGCTGGCCTCAGCTAGAGTGAGTTCCTGATCCCCAAGAGGTACCCTTCAGGTCCTGGCCCCATGGTATGGCATCAGATTATCTCCTCTTTGAAGAAAAGGAGAAATCCTAATGTTTTGGGCTCTTTGTGGCCAAAGACAGATCAGTTCATGCCAAGATCTTGCCGCCCGTGCTGAGTGCCGATACAAAGATCTGCTGAACTTGAGTCTTCGCGCTACAATGACTGCCAGCGATGACCAGCCACACAAAATCTGAGCTATTTAATCGACAGCCCACTGTAACCACCAACGTGAATATCCAGCAATGTGACAGTCTGCAATGCCCAACAGTATCTTTGCGCTACAGCGAAGACCATCCATGGCTCCCGACCTGCTCTTCATGCTTCATCAACGACCATCCGCGATGCTCTCTCTGCTCCTCATGGCCTCCTCTACCATGAATGGAACTCTTTGTGCTGGACTTTAGAAGGTAACTTTTTCAACAGGACTAACCTTGTCCCTGTATCAGCCCACGCTACATCGTGGTCAGCCTGCACTTGTGATTCCCTGCTAACCAGATGTGTCCCTTTGTGCTTTTAGAGTCTATACTTACCTTAAATGTTTGAAATTGCATACCTTCGGTTCTACTGATAAGATTTTTGTTGAAAAATTAATTAAAATCTACTTTACTTTTCTTAATTGGTGTGGGATTTTTCTTAGTTTGTGTTTTCACTTTATTACTGTTTAAGTGCTGCATAAATACATTGCACATTGTGACTAAGTTAAGCTTGAGTGCGTTTGAGTCAAGCCACCAGAGGATTAAGCACTGGGTAATTTAGTGACTGTTTGTGGTTCACTCTGACGAGGATTGCAGCTGTTGCTTGTGTAGGGATTTGTCCCCCTCAACAAATAACTTAATTTCTTATATTCGGTTAATACGTGAACACTTGTGAACAGGCATGTGCACACATGTGAGGGCTGTGTGTGAGACTACCATTGTAAGCAGCCCTGTATCTGTGCATAGACAGCCCATCGCAGAAGGGACTCTGCAAGCATTGGTGCGGATGTGGAGTAGGCCTATTATGAGTAGGTATTCTTAGGAAAGATTTGTAGTGCTCTCTGTTAAATCAGTAGTGCTATCACTGTATTAAATATATAGGCAAGAATGCCCTAAAGTACATTTTTACTCCAGTTAGTCCTACATGCTCAGCAAGGAATTAAACTGGGATAAACATGCATGCTGAATTTGAACTTAAAGTTCTAAACACACTACCTACACATCTTATGGCACTCCAGAACTTGTCATTTTTCTCTGGCTCAGCTCACAATCAGATTCCAGGCCTTTTTCCCCTGTACTAGGCCAAACTAGTTACTCTGCTCCCCAGCAGATGGAACAGGCCCTCCACCTCAAAAAAGGAGCAATTATCAGTGATTGACCCTGGGAAAGGAAAGGGGTGTGGGGGAAATCTGCATCTGATAATTAGCTTGTCACACTGCACATGGACCAGGACAGCCAAGGCCCATAAGAAGTGAGAGTGATAGTGAGAATATTTTATAAAGCATGTAATTGCTGAGGCGTCTTAGCACTTAACATTCTATCTAAAGACCAAAGTGAGAAAGGTAGCAGATCATGAAGTGGAGATAAAAAAACATGTTTTCAATAGTTTTGTAAAAGAGGCCAAATACGAGAAGTTTCTACCTCCCAATTTGGCTCTTCTTATTTTAGGAACAACTGCAAAATTGGCAGTTCTTGATCTTAAGTTTTGAGGTGGGGACATACCTGGAGAATTTTTCTGCATAGACTTAGGACCATCGTTGTGCGAGGCCTTGTGCATTATACAGAGGGCCATAAATGTAATTCTATTAGACACTGGCAAGCAGTGTAAGTCATGGATGCCTTTGGAAATTGAATCGTACTTTGGGATCTTCAAAAGGAGACGAGTTGCTGGATTCTGAAGTGATTGAAGCTTTAACAAAGATTTTTTCCATAAGCTCAGGTGCAGGGCAGTACAGTAATCAATACATGATAACACAAGTGCAACAACAACAAATCTCTGTATGTCCACTGGAATAAAAGGAAAAATCTTCCTCAAAGTCTTCAAAAGATGAAAGCAAGGTGATGTTACTTTGTTTATTTGGTCTGAGAAATTAAGCTGTTCATCAAACCAAACTCCTAAGTTTTTTTGCTTTTTGGACTGGAAGTGGAGGAGCGCCTAAAGAAGAGGGCCACCAAGACTCGCTCCAGAAAAAGTTCTTTGAGCCAAAGAACATAATTTCAGTTTTTTGCAGTTTAGTTTTAGGCAATTGTCTTGCATTCAGATCACAATGTCAGAGAGACAAAAATTTGGATGCCATGTCATCAACCTCAGAAGAGAGAGAAATCACAATCTGTGTGTTGTCAGCATATGACACAACGGCAAAGCCATATGATCTAATAAGATTTTCTAAGGGGATGACATATATATTGAAAAGAGAAGAGCCTTGATGCACACCACAGGGAAGGGTGAAGGAATCTGTGGTAAATTGTCCAATTGACACACTGTGTCTGTAAGAAAAGAGCGTAGGATGTCTAGGGCTGTGCCTCTAACTCCGATCCCCTCAAGCCGGTTGATTAATAGTGAATGATGCACTGTATTAAACGCTGCCAAGATGTCAAGTAAAATCAAGGCAGCTCGCCCACCCAGATCCAACTGTTTCTGAATTTCTTCAGTGGCTACCAGCAGCCCAGATTCGGTACAGTGAGAAGACCTAAATCCATGCTGGGAGAGGTCCAAGATGTTCTGAGAGTCAACTAAAGCATTAAGTTCAGGGCTTTCGCCAGAATATTTGCTGGTGAGTTTAATCTAGAAATGGGTCTATAGTTTTTTGTCTCAGCAGTGTCCAAGTAGGTGTTTTTAATTGTTGATAGATTGAGGCTCTTTTCCATTCCAGAGGAAAGTAGCCAGATGTTAGCACTCTGTTCAGCGATATGGTAAGCCCCCGTATTGGATAATGAATGCAGCACTGCAGGTGGAGAGGGATCCTATGGAGATCCAGATTTGGTTGATTCTAAAATGGCCTCTCCTCTGAAAAGCGGAGTAAAATGGTCCAAAAAAGCTTTGTCTCCTGAAACAGCAACTAGAGACTCTTGAGAAGTAGAGAAGAATCCTAATACTTCTTTATAGATCACAGACACCTTGGCCTGAAAGTATTCTGCTAACCAATTGCAAAGCTCCTGTGTCGGGGGGGAGGATTGAGTGTTTCTGTAATTTGTTAGAGAAGTGACTGTCCTAAAAAGTTCTTTAGTGGAATCCTTGGCTGCACAAATTATATTGATAACAAATTTACCTTTCTCTGCCATCATCGTTTTTTTTATACTCGCCAATTAATTCTTCATAATGAATTGTTTTCTTGTCACTGTAATCTGATGTCCATTTTCTTTCCGAGGCCCTACATTTTAGCTTGAGATCTAACAGCTCAGATGTGAACCATGGAGCGAAGGGGGATTTCCTGAAACATTTAAATGATTTGAGAGGAACTTGTTTTATGACAGCTGATTTCAGCCAGCTGAAAAAGTTACTGGTGGCTAGATCCCTGTCACCATTTAAATCGGGAAGCTGGAGGTTCAATGACATATCCAATTTTATTCCATCAACTTTCCGCCAAAGCTGTTTTTAATTGATTTAGGAGAAATGTATTGGTCCTTACCCATATTAGGGACCAAAATTGAAAAGCACACTGCCTTGTGATCAGTCCAGGACAGAGGAATCACACGGTTGAAGCTAATCTTGGGATTGTTGGTGTATATGCCAATCAACGTATGGCTGGCAGAATGAGTTTTGCAGACAGCCCAGTAAATACGATGTACCAAGATGATTATTCTTTTTAAGGTGAAAATTGAAATCTACCAAAAGGGTATAATTAGTGAACTCGAACAGAGACTCCATTAAAGTGCAATTGACTCAAATAAATTGTGTTCTTGGGCTGGGGGGCTCGATAAATCAACGTGCCATGAAAACAAGAGGCCTCATTAAAATTAAATGTAAATACATGCCCCCCCCCAAGTGAGAAATCACTTCGAAGGAGGCTTTAAAATGATCGCGGTAGACCACCGCAAACCCCCCTCCTCATTTATCTTCTCTGTTGGCTCGGGATATCGAGTGAGTCTAGCTTAGACCAAAAGTCTAACTTTAGTATTAATAACGTTAGACTTTTGTTCTAAGTTAGAAATTTGGTCTAAACTTAGACAAAACGTCTAACTTTAGTAGTAGTAAAGTTAGACTTTTGGTCTAAGTTAGACTTTTGATCTAAACTTAGACCAAAAGTCTAACTTTACTAGCAGTAAAGTTAGACTTTAGGTCTAAATTTAGACTTCAGGTCTAAACTTAGACATTTGATCTAAGTTTACCTTTGTGAATCAGGCCCTATGAGCCCGATTGGAACTTTTGGGGCAGTGGTAGTGGGTGTTAGGCCAAATAGGAAGGAAGAAAATTCAACCTACCTGATATGACAAACTACAGGACATCGAATGTTAACTATCTTATTAAATGTCCATTCCCTCTTGGATATGTAGGAGAAGTCAGCCATGAAATGAGAACAAAACACAAGTCCGTGATTCAGAAAAAGAGACATGGAGCACCATTGGTAGAACATTCTAATAGCCTGAATCATTTAGAGAAAGACCTTTCCTGGACCATGCTAGAGAAAATTAGAACTTTGAGTGGCAGAAACACCAACCTATATCATAACTATAGAGAAGTGTTCTAAATGTTTTCCTCAGGCACTTGTACTAATGGTTTGAATCAAATGATTCCCTGAGAAAATGCCAACTGGTTTGCCCTTGTATTTCTCTCAGTTATTCCCTATAAAATGACTCTTGGATAGTATTAATCCCCTCACTGCCCTTAGTCCTTGTTTTGCCAGCTTTATAGCACTTCCCCCTGTTTTTACAGGGTTTTTGTCTGATTTTTGATTGATTAATTACGGTTGGGTCATCATGAAGGCACTTTCTTTCTTTATTTCTTTCTTTCTTTCTTAAGGAATTCATTCTGTCTTTTTCAATTAATCATTTTGGGTTTTCAAGTTATTTTTGATTCGTATAGGTGATTCATGTTTTGGACGATATGCTTTACTTGCCCTTCTGATTTCTTTTTCTCTTTGTTTGTTGTAAAATAGGCTAATCTGGTTTACCTCTTAGAAATGCTTATATATTTTCTTTACTTTTTCATCAGGTGTCTATATTGTTTATATCCTGCTCCAAAATGGTGGACGCTTTCCACTTTCCTTCTATGCTCGGAGACTGTACCTTGTACCTCCTCACTCTTGTTTGTTTCCCGTGATTTCGTGGTATTTAAAACTCTCGATGTACATTTTTTCCTCTGTAGCTTGATGGAATTGGGAGATTCCGAGTGATGCGTGAGATTCTCCGGTTCGATTTATGATGAAGTTTTCACCATCCGCCTGACTAGAGGTAAGAGGGTGTTATGCTGCTGTGTACCTAGCTTTAAGCTCATATGATAAAATTCCACGCCTTGTGTGTATACTCGGACCCTATAGTAGATTCCGAACGCCTTGGGGGTATTTTAGTTTATCCATGCCCTAGACCCTCAGCGTCTAATAAAGTGTTTCCATCCTTATATTTATGGATATAGGATTCTTTACGGTAAAGAAAAAATGTAGATATTGCTGTATTGGAGCTCTGAATACCCTATGCGACACCTTGCTAGCCCGTATTGGCTGTGTCACTTCTGCCTTTTTGGAGGCACCCACATCCTTCCCAGTGGTCTTGAGTACCACATACATTTTATACATTTAATTGGTTGGTATAATCTTCATTCCACTTCCTTGCTGCTGACAATTTTGAACCTCTACTGTAGGGATCTTTGTTCTTTCCACAATAATCGCCCATCTCAGTACCCTGTATCCATTGCAGCTTCATTTCAAACCTGGGGACCTATGCCCGTATTATTTCATTAAAACCTGGAAGTGATTCATCTAAGGAATACGCTCATCCATCTTTTGGACAAAGCATGTAATACGTTTTTCCACTCAGTATAATCTACCTTAAGCTAAGTCCCGGGCCTTATACATCTATGTATATGGATATAATGGGAGGCTTTTCTCTGTATTTATTTTTATATTTCTATTTTATGCTGCCCAATGTTTAGATGTCTATATGGGACACAGACGTTGAACCTGCTGATATCTGCAGTGTCAGTCTTAGTGACGGATGTCCCTTCTTTAGTAAATATATTTGGTATGATAATCCACCTGCTCAGTCCCTATATCATATTATGGCATGTTATGTGCCTGAGGGAATCTATCCTTTTGTCTCCTTCTCGCATGATTACTACGGTTGGAAGCCTTAGGTCTAGACTTTCTACCTACAATAATGGGACTTATTGATAAAGTTTGCATTATCTTTCTATCCTTTCATCTATTCTTTTTGTTATATCTCACACTAGGTCTCACTTATAAAGGGTATGCACATGGTCAAATTTGGTGGTTGGCTATATTCCTTATATACAGACAAGTGTACTTTGTTGTTCTAATTGGACCCTTCTTTGATCCTTAGTTTTTTACAAGATTGTCACCCTGCGCATCCTTGTTTTAACTTTGGAGGTTTGTCCCATGTTGCCCTGAGGAAAGTGTCACCTCATCCATGATGTTTCACCGAAAAGAGCATCAGCGGTACTCTTGTGTTATAAATGGAGCCAAAAAAGCATGCTTTAATATGTTTATGACTATGGTGTAAATCATATGATTTTCCTTACTTTTGTGAAGCTGTCGATCAAAATGCATCAGAACTATAATATTACTTTCAAATTAAGTACGACCGACCGACCTTGGCAGACCTCTTCTTTGATTTTATCTATGTTGTGTTGTGAATGAGAGAGAATGGGGGATGATTGGTTTGCATGTATTTTCTATTTTAGTATGAATGATGGTTGAGTGGCTGCATTGAAATATACTATGTTATGTAATCAATGTTTGAAGTATAAAATTACATTGTCGGCTACATTACCTGTATCTTAAGTCATTGTTGTTCTCTGTATGTTCTATTGGTGATTAAATAACAAACAAAAAATAACAAACAAATCTTCTGTCATTCTAAGAATCTTGGCTCCTCTAAATGTATTTTTATAAACTATCGGAGTTATACTCTACTATATATCCGAGGGAGATTTGAGTTTCTTTCTTTTCCTCTGCCTGCACTAGCATATAATCTGTAACCTAGCGCCAATTTAGTCACCCTTGTGCCATGGAGCAAGGGTGTCTGCATTACACGCAGGATTGTTTTATGTGCAGGAAGAGTTTTCCAAGAAGGTACAATCTGACCATAAATGATCATAGAATTAGAGAATGAAGAGAATCTCAACAACTTTTTATTAGTACTGAGAAATTAAGGCCCTCATTTATGGGATTTCAGCATATGGAAGCACCACAAGATACCCTGCTGCGCTGCCCTGCGCCAAAGTGAAAAGGCACGAATGCACCGTATTTATGCAATTTGGTGCATTACTGTCCTTTCTCCCTATGCTGATGCCGTTTTGGCAGCCTAGCGCCAATGCTAGGCACCCTTGCAGAATGGTGCAATGGTGCCTCATTTAAATAATAATAAACAAATTTATAAAGCGCATGGCTACACTCACTAGTGTGTCCCCGCGCTGCGGCATCAGAAAGACTCGTCCGGAGCAGTACTGTGAAGCAGCTAGAAGGGAAGGCCTAAGGACGGAAAAAGCCAAGTCTTGAGTTTTTTCCGAAAGATTGTCTCCGAAGGCTCCATCCGGAGACCAAGGGGGAGGTTATTCCAATACTTTGCTGCCAGGAAACGGAAAGATCGGCCACCCATTCTCGCTCTTTTGATGGTCGGAGTTCTGACCTTTCCCGTCCCACATGATCTCAGAAGGCGGGTCGGGATAAAGGGGGTAAGTAGATCATGTAGATAGGTTGGCCCTTTCCTCTGTAGGATGCGGTCACTAACACACAGGGCTTTGAAGAGAATTCTCTCCCTCACCGGAAGCCAGTGAAGGGATGTCAAGGCCTGGTTAGAGGAAGCTCTCCTGGGCAGCATCAGAACGAGGCGGGCTGCCGCGTTCTGAATGCATTGAAGTCTATTCATACATTTGCGACTTGCCCCCAAATAAAGGGCGTTTCCGTAATCCAAGCGGGAGGTTACCAGAGCATGCACCATGGTTTTTCTAGCCATCATGGGAAGTACATCCAGGGTCTTCCGAAGTCCTCTCATTACCCCAAAACATTTCCCTGCCACCCATCTGGTGTGGCTCTCAAAGGAGAGCTTGGTGTCCAGCCACATCCCTAGGTTCTTAACCTGTTCGCTGGGAGATGGAGTAGGGCCCAAAGTCTGAGGCCACCATGATGAGGACCAAATCGAGGGGGCTTTGCCTACCACAAGAACCTCTGTCTTATTGCCATTAAGTTTTAAACAGTTGTTCGACATCCAAGACGCCAGTTCTTGTAGGCAGGTAGAAAAGTTAGTGGCTGCCTCAACATGGGCTTGTGCCAATGACACCACCAGTTGTGTGTCATCCGCATATGACACAACACTGATGCCATACTTCCCAATAATCTCTGCCAATGGGGCGATATAGAGATTAAAAAGAGTGGGGCTAAGTATGGAGCCCTGAGGGACCCCTTGGGCCAGCGGAATGCTCTTAGAATAATAAGGTTGCTGAGACACCTGAAAGCTGCGGTCATATAAGAAGGACCTCAGCCAGTCTAGGGCTCGTTCCGCCAGTCCTCTTCTCCTGAGGCGCTGTAGAAGTATTGGGTGGGCTATAGTGTCGAATGCGGCACTGAGGTCTAAGAGGACTAAGGCGACCGTCTGGCCCTCATCCACAAGTTTGCGGATGGTCACTGTGGATAGGAGCAGTGCTGATTCCGTAGAGTAGGTCGCTCGAAAACCCGATTGTGTAGGGTGAAGTAGGTTGTGTTGATTAATATGGGCTATTAGTTGAGTGTTGACCACTTTTTCTGCTATTTTGGCAAAATATGGCAGAAGTGAGATCGGACGCAGGTTCTCCAATTGACTCATGCTTACATTCGGCTTCTTTTTTATGGGGAGGACAATCGCCTCTTTCCACCTTTTTGGGACTGTTCCCGAAGTGAAAGAGAGTCCAAGGAGGTGGCTGATGTAGGGCTCTAGGACCTCTAGGCTCTCTCTTAACACTTTAGGTGTAGTGGGGTCCCTAGGTGAGCCGGATTTGATGCTTGCGGCTATGTCTTTGAGGTTGTCACAGGAGGGGAGAACAAAATCACAAAGGCAGTCTGCCTCCGCTATGTTGGACGTCCCATCGCTATCAAAGCACCCCTTACGTGCTTCATCTGGGAAGGTAGAATAGATCTTTTCTACCTTCTCCGCAAAGAAGTCTGCCACCAAGTTGCAGGAGTCCACGGAGCTAATATTAGAAGCTGTAGTTCTTGCTAGTGACGAGATCTCTTTGAAAATAGTGAAGAGTTCCTTAGAGGAATTCTCAGCTATCTCAATCCTATCACTATAGTAGGCGGCCCGGGTTTTTCTTATGAGGGAGTGATAGTGTTTAAGGCTGATTTTGTATTCAGTCTTCTTGAGATCTGAGAAGTCTTTCCTCCATGTCCTTTCTAAACGCTTACAGGCGGACTTGGCTATCCTGAGTTCGTCATTAAACCAAGGTGCCGTTTTTAATTGTCTCCCAGGCGCACTCGAGGACCATGGAGCAATTCTATCTAATGCCTCCGTGATCCGCTTATCTAATGCGCTGTAGGCTGAGTCAATATCATTGCCACCAGGTGGTCCGTCCTGCTGGAGGGCTAGATTAAAGCTAGCTGCTGAGAACCTAGCCCACTTCCTATGCGGTTTCCCAGCGCCTGGCGTCTTAAGAGTAGAAGTATAGGGTACCAGGGCGCTAAAGGGAACCACAAAGTGATCTGTCCAGGGAACTTCAATCGGGCATTCAATTCCTAAGGGCCCCCAATTGGCAAAAATTGGGTCTAATAGGTGGCCTAATTGGTGGGTAGGGAGCGCAGATTGTAGTGTCAGTTGCAGAGCAGCCAGTTCCTGACAGAGCTCTTGTACTCCGGTATTAGTCAGCTCATCAAGGTGAAGGTGAAGGTTCAGGTCCCCCAGCAAAAGCATTTTGTCATAACGCAGAGCAGGTTGAATCACCTGCTCTATTAGGCTCAGTACAAACCGGGTGGAGGGCCCTGGTGGTCTGTTAATTAGAAACCCCTTTATAATATAGTTAGCTGCTGCCACTATAGAAAAAAAGCCTGCTTCGCTATCATCAATGTTTGCTGGCTCTAAAGTACATTGAATCGTTAATTTATGAATAATGGCAATCCCTCCCCCCCTGTTAGTCGGCCGATCCACTCTTGTAATTCCATAGTTATGTGGAAGAGCCTCGAGGAACTCTGATGTAGAGTCCTCGTTTAGCCAGGTTTCAGTAAGAAACATCACATCTGGCTGCATGTCTAATAGATAATCGTGGATTTCGTGTTTGTGCTTCTTCAGGGATCTGCAGTTAATCAGGGTGAGATTAAACTTCTGGCATGTCCCTATCTGTTTCTTGTACATCTCCCTAGTGAATGGGCAGTGTCTACATTTCTGGTGCATGATTCCTGTCGCTATGCTGTGCTTACATATCTGCAAAATGGGGGGGCATAGTGCATATAGCTGTTCAGCAGTATACCTACGGGCTGATCCTGATTGACCAGGTGTTCTGGCCCCGGGCCCCGACCGGCCACGGACGGGCGCAGACGGGCTTGCCTTAGGCGCGCCTTTGGCGCGCCAGCGGCACGTCCGCTCGGGCATGCGCATGAAGTAGTGTCTTCTTTCCCCAAGCTAGACCGCTAACCGCAATTCAACCCCAAAAGCGGAAGTACTTGGCCCCTCCTTCCTCGCCCTCCGCACAATCGGCACTAACTGCTGTGTCGGACCGGGGCGGGAAGAATGTTTGACGGGCACAATACCAGCAAGTTCAGGGTAAGTTTAAAAGAATGCTAAAATGCAGTGGGCTAAAAGT
This sequence comes from Calotriton arnoldi, assembly GCA_963921515.1. Lineage (NCBI taxonomy): Eukaryota > Metazoa > Chordata > Amphibia > Caudata > Salamandridae > Calotriton > Calotriton arnoldi. Next base: position 249,852 of record CAWUFW010002467.1, on the reverse strand, counting down.
ATAAAATATTTAAAAGCGTGCACTAAAAACAATTTTGCTAATCCATATAAAACAGTGGTATTGAGGCAGAGTAATGTTAGAAGGCTAGAAAGCACTGTCGCATTACCGCCACAAAACGGGTCTTAGCAGATTCTGCCACAATCTGCTCTCGCCGCTGCGCGTCCGCTCGGGCATGCGCATTAAGTAGGGTCTTCTTTCCCCAAGCTAGACCACTAACCGCAATTCAACCCCAAAAGTGGAAGTGCTTGGCCCCTCCTTCCTCGCCCTCCGCACAATCGGCACGAACTGCCGCGTCGGACCGGGGCGGGAAGAATGTTTGACGGGCACAAGTACCAGCAAGTTCAGGGTAAGTTTAAAAGAATGCTAAAATGCAGTGGGCTAAACGTATAAAATATTTAAAAGTGTGCGCTAAAAACAATTTTGCTAATCCATATAAAACAGTGGTATTGAGGCAGAGTAATGTTAGAAGGCTAGAAAGCACTGTCGCATTACCGCCACAAAACGGGTCTTAGCAGATTCTGCCACAATCTGCTCTCGCCTGCAGGATTGTTTTTGTGCAGGAATGGATGCCTTCCTGCACAAAAACAATCCTTAGAGGCATTTGTTTCTTTATAACCATGCTGTAGAATGCAGCACACTTAGAAAGAGGAAACAATGAAGAGAAATAAAGATATTTCTCCTTGATGAGCCTCTGGTGGGAAGGTGTACAAATCAGATGCATTCCCAGGTCTACCAGTGTTGGTAAATCTCAGAATGCTTCAGAATACATGGGTGGATGCGTGGAAACATCCACATTATACCCACGCAGAGTAAAATAAGGCAGTGACTTGCGCTGTCTTGCGTTACTCCAGATTTACCAAGCCACGCAGGGCTACGCAAGCTGGCCTTACATGGCTTGATAAATCTCATTCTGGGTTTTGCATGGCCCTGCGCACCCTTGCATGGCATAAGGGTGATGCAAAGCATAATAAATCAGGACATAAATGTATCTCAATTAACAATAAAGAAACAAGAAATCAGAATCAGAGACGATTTCCAATCTTTGAGGATATTGAACAAAGCAAAGAGTAGCAAATTTTAAATGAAGGAAAAGTTCATATGGAAACAGCCATTATAAATACTGAAATGGCAAATTTTGTACTAATAGATCGTAATAAACAATAAACTAAAAAGCTAACTCTAATGCCAACTCAAGGAAATCAAGTTTAAATCTAATACCTCCAAACCCACCCAACATGACTCCTGTCCATAATACCATGCTGAAGATAAATACATTTTAAAATAGGCAACATATTCTAAAAATAATGTTTTTGTTTGCAGCACTGAAGCAAGTAACTTTTTAAGACCAACTAAGCATTAAGTTTATATCAGACCAACTAATAAAAAAGATTACCCATACAACATGGTGCACAAAAGACATTTTAAACAAAATTTGGTCCAAGAAAAATATTTTTCTGAATTGGCTTTTATCATTAAATTGGTGAAACAAGAGAAGGATCCATTTATACTTAGGAATTGCTTGTAACTTTAGAACAGTACCCAAAACTTACAAAAGCTCAAGCTTTCCAAACAGCCCAGAGAAGTTACATCTAATGAGGTGCATGACCTGATAAATTTATTTAACAATAACATTATGATACTCTAGGGATTCACAATAGCTGGCAATGTTCCTACCCCCAATGTAGTTTCAACTGTACACCCCCAGGACATTTTAAATTTCTGCACCTGGAATATAGCAGGTATAGATAAGCAGATCAAACAGAGAGAAGTCTCATTGATTATTATTTTTTAATCAGCAACAAATAATGTATCTTTAAGAACCTTGGAAGTAAAAAACCAAAATATTTCTAAATTTGCTCTATTTGAAAGCTTAGCAACAAAGACCAGTAGGGGCAAGTGAGGCCTTGTAGCTGTAACCAAGAGCGTTCTCTGCCTAGCTAAAACTAAAGTCCCAAAAAGCTGAAATATATCTTGACAGTCTCTATCAAATTTAAGGAAAAACAGAATCTTATGTGGATGAATACTTATATTTTACCCTTGATAATAAAGGTCAAAAAAACTGTTAACAGATTTAAAATCTATACTTGACTCCACCTCAGAAGGTTATGTTTTGATAATAGCAGACTTTAATTCAGACTTACTATGCAGGAAAAAGCAACAACCTTTGACATCTTAGATGAACAGTTCCCTTCGCTGATAAGCAAGAAATTCAAATCCACTTGAAGTGGAAATTCTATTTATGCATCACTCTAGATCAGGGGTCTCAAACCTTTTCTGTAGTGAGAGCTACTTCTGATCAGTGAAAACCATTGTGAGCTGCTGAAGGCTAAACAACTTGTGCATTGTTATCAGACACCCCCACACCCGCTTCGTTGACTTTAAGCCTAAAGTCCATAGTGTCAGATACTATGGCTTGAACAAAATGCTTTGACTAGGGGCACTATGACAGAAATGAAACAAAATGAAAAATGGATTTATAAAGTGCAAACAAATACCCGAGGGTGTCTAGGCACTAGCTCACAGAACATCTGAACACTGAGACCTGACCTACAAGATCAGAGACTGAAAAGCCAAGTTTTTTTATGCTTTTCTGAAGACCATCAGTTGAATTTCCCTTTTTAACTGTAGGGGAAGAGAATTCCATAGTCTGGTGGTGCCAACCAGAAAACTTCTGCCGCCCCAGGCGGTTTTCCTAACCCTAGGGATCACAAGATTATGGGCAAAGGAAGATCAAAGCGACTGAGTTGGGACGTACCATTGAAGGTTTTGTTTAAAAAAGATTGGTCCTGCACCATGTATCGCTTTGAAGGCGATGCATAGAGCCTTAACCTCAGTGTGTCCCTTCACTGGGAGCCAGTGTAGTTGTCGAAGCGTGGAGGCAGTGGATTTATGCTTGGGAATATCCAACAGTATGTGAGCAGTGGAGTTTTGCACAATCAGAATTTTGGTGAGGCATTTTTTTCTCAGTTTGACGAAAAGACCATTACAGTAATTGGCTCTAGACAAAACCAGAGCTGAGATGACAAGTTTATGAAGATTATGGGGTATAAAAGGAAATACTTTTCTAAGGAGATTTAGTGTTTAAAAGTATGCTGAGGTAACGGTATTCACATGGCCTTCAAATGTAAGCTTAGAGTAGAAGGTGACTCCCAAGTTCTTCACTTTGTTTGTTGGAACTGGAAGAGAGCCTAGTTCATGAGGCCAGTAAGAAGGTGACCAAAAAGATGCATTGCCTCCGAAAAAGAGAACCTCAGTTTTATTAGAGTTAAGTTTTAAACAGTTCGCAGCCATCCACTGTCCAACATGGAGAAGACAGTCATGAAACCGTGAGGCTGTGTCCGAGGGGTTGCTTGTCATGGATACAATAATTTGGGTATCATCAGCATAGGAGTTTGCTGAGAAGCCCAATGATTGTATCAGTTGTGACAGAGGGGCCACATAGATATTTGAAAGAGTAGGGCTCAGAGAAGAGCCCTGGGGAACCCCACAAGGAAGTGTGAAGTTGGATGATTTGAACTCAGATAGTGCAACAAATTGTTCTCGATCTGATAAAAACACCTTGAGTAAAGCCAAAGTGCTCCCCTTTATACCTATTGCCTCCAGGCACTCCAGCAGTTTTTTATGATTGACGGTATCGAACATGGCAGAGAGGTCTAGCAGCACCAGTGCTGCATTGCCCCCAGTGTCCACTGCCTGCGTAACCTGTTCTGTTGCAGAGATCAGAGCCAGTTCTGTGCTATGGTGCTTCCTGAAGCCATACTGGGTGTCCATAAATCCATACTACTCAATGTAAACTGAAATTACCGTATTCATGGCCTTTTCAACCATTATTGCAGGCAGTGGAAGCCTGGACATAGGACTATAGTTGTTCGGATCGGAATATAAATTAGGGTTTTTTTAAAGTGGAAGGATTGATGCTAACTTACACTATTGGGAAAAATGCCCGAAATAAACATTTGGTTAAAAGTTGGTAGGAGGTGTGTGGCAAACATTTCGGGCAAGAGGTGGAAGATCTTGGGAGGACTCAAATCGAGAGGGGAACCTGATTTGGTGGACAGCAGTAATTTTGTTACTTGATCAAGAGTCGGTGATGAAAAAGAAGGTAACGTAGGGGAGTTGGCAGCTTCTTTAATCAAGACTTGAGCCTCTTTTGAAATGTCACCATTGGCCAGAGGCCACAGGGATGAGATTGGGCCCTGAGACGGGGCCACAGCAAAATTGCTGTAGACTGCCTTAACCTTGTCCTGAAAGAAGGTGGCTAAAGAGTTACAGAAGTCTTGACTAGCATTTGTGTTTACAGCCTCTGGGGGTTTAGCTAACTTCTTTATTGTGGCAAACCGTTATTTGGATGAGTTTTTTGATTCTACAATGGCCTCAGTGTAGTAGCGAGTTTCTTCACTAGAAATTAACTCTTTATAAGATAGCAAAAACTGTTTGTATACTTCTTTGTCACTAGTGTTATAGTGAAGTCTCCAACTCCTCTCTAGGCATCGGCACTCTTGTTTTAGTTGCTTGAGTTGTTCTGCGAACCAAGGTTCAGAGGGTTTAGATCTACGATTAGACAGTATTTTTTCAGGTGCTAAAATATCTATTGAGCGGTTGAGCCATTGCTCAAAGGTGGCTGCCGCTACGTTGGGATTGCTACTGAACTCTGGGGATTTCTGGGTCAGGGATCTTTCCAAGGCTTCAGCAGTGATTAGGCTCCAAGGGCGAAACCGTTTAAGATTTATTATCGGACCACTTTCTGTACAAGGCCGCGGAGGGTAAGCATGACTGCTTTGTGATCGGACCAGATCAGAGGGAGAGGGGGTAGACACTGGAGTAAGTCATTATTAGAAAACACCCTATCTAGCAAATGAGCTGCAGAGTGGGGGTCACCAGTGACCCGCTGTGAGAGCTAGGCTTTCCATAACATCTATAAGGTGGGCAGCATCCCTATCTCGAGGGTCCTCTAGGTGTAAATTGAAGTCGCCCAAGAGTGTAAAATCATGCGACTGCGAGATGACATCCAATGACTGACTCATGGAGTCTAGAAATGTTGCCCTGGGACCCGGGGGCCAGTAGGTTAGTGAGCCATTAAATGAATATTGATTGTTGATTAAAATCTTGAAGAACAGGGATTCTAAGATTGCAGTATTGTTTTGACTTAGGAAAACCCCTTTCCATTTGCTCCAATATATTACAGCAATACCGCCACCCCTTTTACCTACCCGGTCTTGCCTAAAGATGGCATACCCTATCGGGACGGCTATAGATAGATCTGGGCCCGATGAGTCATCTGTCCAGGTCTCTGTTACAAATGCTATGTCGATAGCTTGTACGTCCAAGAAGTCAGCAAACTCAGGTGCATGCTTACTTAAAGAGCGGGCATTAATTAGAGTACAGGGGACAGACTCTGTTGTGGGTCGTGCCATCATTTCAGAAGCTGAGCTAGCTGACAGCTTTTTCGACTTTAAGTTCCAGAGGCAAAGTTTACAGTTGGGGCATTGAGTCAAGACAGGAGAAACATCTAGGCAGAACAGGGGTCCTGAGCAATGCTTACTCACAGTATTCCACTCCAGCAACTGATTCCTAGAGTAAGTCCTCCCCTACTGGTCTGGGGATGGAAACCAGCAGCCTGGCTGGTGCGGAGCATGGTCTGAGTGCGGACAAGCGCAGGTGGGCTTGCCTTTGGCCATGAATAAGTACCCTCTAAAGGAGGGGGGTGTGTCCAGCCTCGGCGCCAGAGCGGGAAAGATTAAAGTAAGTGGAGAAAGTAAAAGGGGCTTTTTAACTGGGGCCCAGCAGCCCCTGCAGCATCCACAGGCTCCCCTGTGGGATGTTGCTACTGGTAACTGAAAATTAATAACAAATAAAAAATGAGATAGAATGCATAAAATCAGTTAAAACAGGTTGGTGGTACCATACAGCAATGGCACCCACCCTATCGGGAGCTAGGCACCTCCCAAACAGGAAATACAAGGAAACAAAAGTCGTGTCCGCACTCTAGCATGCTCAGGAGGAGCTGAGTTGCTATGTGTGTCACTGAATGTGTGTGGTCCTTGGGGATGTATGAACATGTGTGGATATGAATGAGGTATATTTGTATGGGTGACTGGGTGCCTGTGTTATATGTACTTGCAGCACAGGGCAAGCCTTTTGCCATATGTGGCACTGTTACTTGTATAATTGTTTTTTTAATGGGAGAAATTTACATTACAGAAAAAAGCTCTGCAAAAATGTTGATTACCTGGAACATTATTCTGCACTTTAAATTTCTCTCATTTAAAATTTGGTTGTGTTTTCAGGTTATACTTATGGCACAGTGTCTACTGGCCACTGGGAGCAAAAGGCCTGCTGTTTGTAAATGCAACACTTCAAAATGGAAGAAAAATAAAATGAAGCGTTAACTTAATCATTAAGGTAACCCTTCATTTTAATTTTCTCTCAATTAAAAGCATTCAGAAACATCATTTTATTCACAGCTCCAATACTGAGTTGAAAAGGAATTTTATTTAAGAATTAAATACCTCAGTGCATTAGTTCATCTCTATGCCCCAGCCTGGATCATAACTCTGTCTGCGCCCTGCTCATTATCAGGTCCTCCTATTTGCAGCCTGATGATAATAATGTAAAATATACACAGCCTTCCCTTAACTTTAAAAGGAAAATATGAGCTTGTGCTTATTTGAAAATTAACTCAAGAATGTGAGCTACTCTTAAGGTGTCTGGGAGCTACTGGTAGCTTACGATCGACTAACTAGAGATACCTGCTGTAGATCTAGAGATTTAAACAACTTAACGGAAGACTATAGAATGATCAACCACCTCACTATATAGCAAATAAAACAGTAATTGACTATTCCTTCCTTCATGTGATTTTTATAAATGTTCCAAATTTTAAGATAGAATTAGGTCAGAGAGTGATGAGGGTCTATAATATACATTTCCTAAAGATGGGCATCTTACTTACATAACTCTACCTATCATGTTGACCCAGGCACTGTGACAGTAGCTATAATAGTTGTTGGGAACTGTGACATTGACACCCGTTTAAATATGATTTGGGAACAATTCCCCGTACAGAATGTACTAAGATTGATCGCACCTACCCCAACTTTTCCCAAGAAATGGATTGTCATCTGGGAAACCCTATGAAGAAATATCTTTATATTCATTTCCTCCTCTGCAGTTTCGACAACGAAAGGGGTACTAAAGACAAATACTGCTGTTTCCCTGATACTTAATTAGAAAATACTGTAGAGGAAAAACATGTTAATTGCACAGAAATACATTTGACTGTTACAGAAAGAAGGGCTGTTAGACCTGGCATCTTTGGCGTGGTTTTACCTGACTTTTTGCCTCTACCTCCTGTGTTTTTGATGCTGTGCTGGATTTTGTTTTTGCCGGCTTAGATGCTTTGGGCACTTTGCCACTGCTGATCAGTGTCAAAGTGCAAGTGCTCACTGTGTAAATTGATATTGTGATTGGTTCTCCCTGATTGGCATATTTGATTTACTGGTCAGTCCCTAGTAAAGTGCACTGATTGTGCCAGGGCTGGTAAATCCATGCTACTAGTGGGCTTGCAGCGCTGATTGTGCCGCCCACGTGAGTAGCCCTGAAAAGAGGTCTCAGACCTGCCTGCCTGTGCGCAGTTTGTTATCTGCCATGTCGACTTGGCAAGTGCACCCACTTGCCAGGCCCTAACCTTCCCTTTTCTTACATATAGGCCACCCCTGTGGTAGGCCCAAGGTACCCCCCTGGGCAGAGTGCAGTGTATGTGAAAGGTAGGACATGTACTGGTGTGTGTAATATGTCCTGATAGTGAAATACTGCAAATTTCGTTTTTCACTATTGAAAGGCTATCTTGCCCCATAGGACAGAATGCGGAATGCTTTGTAACAGTTTACAAGCATATCTTCCCATAGGGATAAGATGGAAAAATGGAGTTTGGTATCCCTGAACTCAGGATTTAATAACACATCTTTTAGTAAAGATGGTTTTTAAATTGTGTGTTTGAAAATACCACTTTTAGAAAGTGGCTATTTTCTTGTTCAACCATCCTGTGCGCCTCTGCCTGTTTGTGGATTGACTGTCTGGCTTTGGAGTGACAGGGGCTGGGGAGGTGCAGTGGCTCCAGGAGTCTGGATGAGTCAGCACTAGGCTGAATAGGCCTGAACTGCATTTGGAGTGGTGGGAGGAGTAGCACCTGTACCTGAAAAGGTCTGTGCCTGCCTTCCACAATGCTGGCTCCACCCCCCTGTGGTGTGTCTGGGGCCAAGGTGTGGTGCAGCGGCCAGGGCAGCTGACTTCGGAGCACAGGGTTCACGGTTCGATCCCCGGCTCCGGTGGCAGCTCAGCTCAGCACCATGTGACTCTGGGCAATAGCTCACTTAATTTCCACTACGGCCCCCAGCGCCTTGAGACCCGTAAGGGTGAGTAGCTGCGCTATATAAAAACGGACTTACATTTTTACTTACAAGGCTCACACTGACAATGGATGTTGTTGTGCACTTGCAGAGTGCCCCCCAGAACTGGTTTGAACTGGGCTCAGAGCCCCTTGCACAAAGAGAACAAAGACATTTTGGGGTATAAGTATCAGACCCAAAACCCCAGACTTTAGATCATTCCTGGAATTCAAGAGGAACCTTTGCCAAGGAGAAGAGCTGGAGAGACTGAGGAGAAGTACTGCCCTTGCTGTGTGTCTGGGGTTGACCTGCAGTTGCTGTTTCTGCCAAGGAAACGAGAAGGACTTTGTTGTGTGCTGTGTCCCCTGCTTGAAGGAGATCTCCAAGGGCCTGAAGTGAGCTGGCCTCCTGTTCTGAAGTCTCAGGGACACAAAGACTTCACCCCCAGCTCCCCTGAACTCTGCTGCTGTGAGTTCTGACCTGCCAAGAGGTGCCTGTGCCTGTTTTGGGCCTCTGGAGGTTGTTGCTGCTGTTTGGGATCTGGAAGCAAGAAGAAACTCAAAGACCTACAGAAATCGACACACCGCTCTTCTTGGGGCTGTTTTCATGACGCATCTCCACAGCGCGAGAAGAATTTCAATGCATCGCCGCGCCGCTGCAGAAACCGCCGCAGTGCCTGTCGCCGCGGCAAGAATCGACGCATCGAGGGATCGCGGCTGAAGAAGACCGACGCAGCGCCGCTCGACGCTGCCGCATCGATCGCCGGTGCATCCCGGATTTCCACGCATTGTACCTGTGCGGCAAGTTCTTCCAATACATCACCCGCGGACCGGAACCATCACGAAGAATCGATGCATCACTCCCTGTACAGACCGGATTCGATGTAAACCCTTCCTCTGCGTGCACCGGGACTGTCACATCGCCTCCCCAAGGTCTCAGGAGTGTCGCATCTCTTTGTTTTCCGACGCTGCGGCTGTTTGGCTTGTGAACTTTGACGCATCTACAGGAACTTTGGTGAAAAGTCACGCATCCATAGTTTTCTATCGTACAAGTTATTGAAACCTTTTGAAAGTCATATTTGTAACTGTGTATGTTGGATTTTTGTTGTTTTGGTCTTGTTTAGTTTAGATAAAGATATTGTATTTTTCAAACTGGTGTGGTGTCCTTTTGTGTGTTATCACTGTGTTACTGTGAGTGTTGGCACAAATACTTTACACATTGCCTTTGGGATAAGCATGTCTGCTCGTGCCAAGCTACCAAGGGGGTGAGCAGGGCTTATCTAAAGTGTGTATCTCCGTTACCCTGACTAGAAGCAAAGGTCCCTATTTGGCAAGGTACCTACCTCTGCCAACTAGAGACCCCCATTTCTAACATTGGTGGTCAGCGGTGAGGATTTGAACCTGTATTTGTACTTGACCCACAGTGATTGGTGAACATCACCAGTTTAGTGCAGACCACTACGCAACCACATACTGTGTTTTGTTTTTGATTCTATTTTTGAGTAACCCTTAAATTATCCACGCATCATGTCTCAGAAGGGTAAACCAGCAAGTGAGATGGCAGAATTGGAGTTTTATATTGAGGCTTTGCATACCTACAGAGTAGATCAGCTCAAGCAATTTTGCAAAGATTTTGGATGTCCCATGAAGAGCAGCTCCAGGACGGAGGAGCTACAGAAGGCCTTAAGGGCCTGGTGGGAGGCCAAAAAAGCTAGGGAGACAGGGGATGCAGAGGTGGATTAGGATGCACAATGGAATGGTTTCAGTTCACAGGATCTGCCTGTGTCAGGAGCAGCCTCCAGGGCTGGCAGCCACCATTCCTCTAGAAGTCTTTCCCCAGAGGAGCTGGAGGAAAACCAAAGGGTTAGAGATCATGAATTAGAGATCTTAAGGTTCAAAATGAAGCAATTGGAAATGGAGAACCAAAAGGCTTCCATGGAGAGGGAAAAGATGGCAGAGGAGAGCAAAAACGCTTGTGCTTTGGAGGAAAATAAATTGTTTTTGGCTCATGACCATGAGTTGAGCATGAGGGAACTGGACATTAAAGCCAAACAAGTGGAGTCCAGTTCAAATGCTGGCAGCGTACAGCCAGTACAAGGGGATGAGGTTTACATACCCAAGGACCTAGTGCAGAACTACCAGAGGGGTAAAGATATTTATGCATGGTTTACAGCGTATGAGTTAGCCTTGAGAATGAATGAAATGCCTGAGAAGCATTGGGGGGCGGGCTGTGGAAACACTTTGAGGCCACTGGGAGGGACACCCTGACACCGTTGGAGGAAGCGGGTAACCTGACCTATCCCCACATGAAGGATGCTTTATGCCTCGGGTATGGGCTCACACCTGAGCAGTACAGGGAGAAGTTCAGGAACTTCAAGATACTTGATTCTCATACTTGAGTTGAATGTGTGAACATGTATAACCGTGCACTGGATGGTTGGATAAAGGGCAGCAAGGTAACTGATTACCAGGGGTTATACAACTTGATTGGTTGGAAGCACTTGAGTAGTCTGTGTGTTCCAGAGCTGTGCCAGTATCTATTGGATAGTAAGCTAACTGATCCCAGGGAGCTTGCTAAGGAGGCAGACTACTGGATTAGTACCAGGGTCCACAAGGGGATTGTGGGTAACCCAGCCAAGGGTGGGCAGGGTCCCCTAAAGAAGAGAGAGGGATTCAAGGGTAACCAAAAGGAGTTCTCTAAAGGGCCCCAAAACAGATCCCAGGGTAAGGAATCCCAGCCCCCCAATTCTAAAGTGTCCTGGCCCCATAATGGCAGGCATGACAACCGGGGTCCCCGCCGGTGCTACAACTGTGGTCAGGAGGGCCACATAGCGTGGGACCCCAAGTGCCCTAAGCCAACCCCAGCACCTACTGGTGCACCGTCACCGGGGTTAGTGAGTGTAGCGCTGGGGGAGGAGTTGGTTCCTAGTGAAGGTGGGGAGCCAGCAGTTATGACCCTTGTCTCATTAGGAGACAGAGATATGGTCCAGGGATCCTATCTGCCTGAGAACACTAAGAAGTACAGGCAGTGGGTGACCATCAATGGGAGGAGGGTGGAGGCTCTGAGAGACACAGGAGCCAGTGTGACATCTGTTAGGTGTCAATGGGTGTCTGAAGAGCAGGTTTTTCCCAATGTACTTCACCCTGTAGTTGCAGCAGACAAGTCTGAGCGCCTGTGTAAGGTGGTGCTAGTTCCCTCTGAGTGGGGGGGGGCTCAGGTTCCTTGAAGGTCATTGGCAGCCCATCCATGCCTGTAGACTGTCTGCTTGGCAATGACCTGGAGAGTTCCCCATGGAAAGAGGTGGAACGGCAGGCTCATTTGGAGATGTTGGGTCTGCCTGAGTGGTTCTGTGTGACCACTCGGTCAATGGCAGCCAGTAGGGGTAATCAAGAGGACCTGGAGCCTGAAACAGTGGCCCAGGTGCCTGCCAGGAAGAGGAAGGGCAGGGGGCATGGGAGACCAGCCCCTGAAGTTCCCACGGTTCAGGAGGAGGCAGAACCAGAGGGGGATGCCCTGGAACCTACAGCGGAACAAGTGGCCAAACTGGTAGACCTGCCTGAGCTGACCCATTGGCAGCAGGAAGGGGGTCCCTCCAGGGAGGACTTCTGCAGAGCGCAGATGGAGTGCCCTACACTTGTTGGTTTGCGGCAACAGGCTGCAAACCAGGCAGCAGGTGATCAGTCTGGATCACATCTGATTTACTGGGAAGATTGATTGTTGTGTAGTGAGCCTAAGGTCGCTGAGCCCGGTGCAGCCCGTGTGGTGGTGATACCCAAGCGCTTCAGGACCTTCCTACTGGGTCTGGCTCATGACGTGCCTCTACCAGGACATTTGGGATGCGACAAGACCTTTCAGAGGCTTGCCACCCACTTTTACTGGCCCCAAATGAGAAGGCACGTTGGTACGCATTGTAGGTCTTGTCAGACTTGTCAGGCAAGTGGCAAGAGTGGAGGGAAGTGTAAGGCTCCCCTCCAACCCTTTCCTGTGGTGAGCACCCCTTTTGAGTGGGTGGGCATTGATATTGTGGGACCACTGGATCCCAAGACAGCCTTAGGCAACAAGTTTATCTTGGTCTTGGTGGACCATGCCTCCCGGTACCTGGAAGCTGTCCCTCTCCGGACAATCACAGCCCCCCTGGTGGGCCATGCATTGATGGGGATCTTTTCACATGTGGGGTTCCCCAGAGAGGTGGTCTCTGACCGTGGTACAAACTTCATTTCGAAGTACATGACATCTTTCTGGAAGGAGTGCGGTGTGGCATATAAGTTCACCACTCCTTCCCATCCTCAAGGGAATGAGTTGTTTGAGAGATTCAACCAAACCCTGAAGGGCATGATAAAGGGTCTTGCAGAACCCATGAGATGGAAGTATGACGTCTTTTTGCCATGCCTATTGTTTGCATACAGGGAGGTACCGCAGAAGTCTTAGGGTTCAGTCCCTTTGAACTGCTGTATGGTCACCCTGTGAGAGGACCTCTGAGTCTGGTGAAGGAGGGTTGGGAGAGAACTCCTGGTAAGACCCCACAAGATGTGTTCAGCTATGTGCTGGCCTTCAGAAACCAGACTCAATGCTTCAGGAAACTCACTCAGGCGAACCTGGAAGCTAGCCAGGAAGAAATGAAAAGATGGTCTAACCAGAATGCCACTCTGGTCGAATTTCAGCCTGGCTAGAAAGTGTGGGTGATGGCACCAGTGGAGCCTTGTGCGCTCCAAGATAAGTGGACTGGTCCATATGAGGTGGTGGAGCGCAAGAGTGAGGTGACCTATTTGGTTGACTTGCAGACTCCTAGGAACCCTTTGAGGGTCCTGCATGTATACCGCCTCAAGCCGCACTATAAGAGGTCAAAGTAACTATGCTCCTTGCAACAGATGATGGAATGAAGGAGGAGAGTGAGCCTCTTCCTGACCACCTGTAAGCGAAGGAACATGATGGGTCAGTGGATGGGGTAAACCTCTGTCCTACCCTGACCCCAGAGCAGCAGAGGGACTGGGACAGTTTGCCTCCTTGTTCTCGCTGACACCAGGAGTCACCAATTGGTGCGTCCATGATGTGGCCACTGGAGACAGTCTACCTGTGAATAGGCCTGGGCGGAAAACTACGCTACGCTCGCGTAGTTTGCGTAGTTTGCGCAACTACGCGCTACGCGAATTGCACGTAGCACAGTTCAAAAACGCGTAGCGTAGCGGGCATTTTTTGCTTGCTCGCGGTCCTCAACGTCAAGTTGGCGACCGCGAGCGAGCAAAATGACATCCCGGCGAGACTTTTTCCTCGTTCGCGATCAGCAACATCAAGTTGCCGATCGCGAGCGTGGAAAATAAACCTCCCGGCGAGATTCTCAACGCAGGGAGGTCAGGTTTCTCATTGCGAGTGGTCGCGCATGCTCGCGACCGCTCGCGATGAGAAACTACCAGTCTGCGCTGAGAAAACTGCTGCTCGAGTACAAATCTACTCGAGCGGCAGAAAACGACCGCTTGCACTGTGCAAGATGCCGTTTGCAATGATTGCACAGTGCGGACAAGCATCCGGCACTGTGCAATCATTGCGAACAGCATTTCCTATCGCACTACGCAGTTCGTGTAGTGCTACGCGTAGCTCGCGTAGTGCGAAGTGCACTTTGCGTAGCTACGCGTAGCGCTAATACGCGAACTATGACCAGGGTTACCTGTGAAGCAGAACATTTACAGGGTAGCTGACAAAGTCAGGGCCACCATCAAGGAAGAAGTTTCTAAGATGTTGGCTTTAGGGGTGATAGAGCCCTCAAGCAGCCCCTGGCTAGGCCAGTGGTCTTAGTGCCAAAAGCTGCTGCACCCAGTGCCACTCCAGAACTCCAGCTATGTGTGGACTACCGTGGGCTCAATGTGGTCACCAAGACTGACGCACACCCCATCCCCAGAGCTGACAAGCTCATTGATCGGCTGGGAGCTGCCCGGTACCTCAGCAAATTTGATTTGACGTCTGGGTACTGGAAGATTGCCTTAACCAATGGGGCCAAGGAGAGGTCTGCGTTCTCAACACCAGAGCGGCACTACCAGTTCCGGGTTATGCCCTTTTGGTTGAAAAACGCCCCTGCCACCTTCCAGAGACTGGTCAACCGGGTACTGTCCGGGCTGGATGACATTACTGTGTTCAGCTCAAGCTGGGAGGAACATTTGCAACACCTCTGTGAAGTGTTGAAGGCTCAGCAAAGGGCAGGCCTTACTATCAAGGCTAGTAAGTGCCAGATAGGGCAGGGGTCTGTGGTGTACTCGGGACACCAGGTAGGGAGCGGTCAGGAAGCGCCCCTACAAGCGAAGATTGACACCATTCTGGCTTGGGAGCCCCCTGACCCAGACAGAGGTGAGAGCCTTCTTAGGTCTCAACGGGTACTACAGACGGTTTGTCAAGGGGTATGGCACCATTGTTGCACCCTTGACAGAGTTGACTTCAAGGAAACAACCCAGGATGGTGATCTGGACTGATGCCTGCCAGACCGCTTTTGATGCCCTGAAATCTGCCATGTGCACGGCGCCAGTGCTTAAGGCACCTGACTTCTCCAAAGAATTTGTTGTGCAGACAGATGCTTCAGAGCATGGTGTGGGAGCAGTACTCTCACAATTGAATGACAAGGGCTTGGACCAACCCGTAGCTTTCATCAGTAGGAGGCTACTTCCCAGGGAACAGAGGTGGAGTCCAATTGAAAGGGAAGCTTTTGCTGTAGTCTGGGTGCTGAAGAAGCTAAGGCCCTACTTGTTTGGGACTCACTTCCGGGTTCAGACAGACCACAGGCCCCTCAGATGGTTGATGCAGATGAGGGGTGAGAATCCAAAATTGTTGAGGTGGTCCATCTCCCTACAAGGAATGGACTTTATGGTGGAACACCACCCTGGTACAGGACACGCCAATGCTGATGGTCTGTCCAGATTCTTCCGCCTTAGTGATGAGAACTCCCAGGAGGGTGGGTAGTTTCCCCCACTTTTCAGCTGGAGGGGACACGTGTTAGACCTGGCATCTTTGGCGTGGTTTTCCTTGACTTTTTGCCTCTACCGCCTTTGTTTTTGATGCTGTGCTGGATTTCGTTTTTGCTGGCTTAGATGCTTTGGGCACTTTGCCACTGTTGATCAGTATCAAAGTGCAAGTGCTCCCTGTGTAAATTGATATTGTGATTGGTTGTCCTTGATTGGCATATTTGATTTACTGGTCAGCCCTTAGTAAAGTGCACTGAGTGTGCCAGGGCTGGTAAATCAAATGCTACTAGTGGGCTTGCAGCGCTGACTGTGCCCCCCACATGAGTAGCCCTGAAAAGAGGTCTCAGGCCTGCCACAGCGGTGCCTGTGTGCAGTTTGTCAACTGCCATGTTGACTTGGCAAGTGCACCCACTTGCCAGGCCCTAACCTTCCCTTTTCTTACATATAGGGTACCCCTATGGTAGGCCCAAGGTAACCCTCTGGGCAGGGTGCAGTGTATGTGAAAGGTAGGACATGTACTGGTGTGTGTAATATGTCCTGATAGTGAAATACTTCCAATTTCGTTTTTCACTATTGAAAGGCTATATTGCCTCATAGGACAGAATAGGGAATGCTTTGTAACATTTTACAAGCATATCTGCCCATAGGGATAAGATAGAAAAATGGAGTTTGGTATCCCTGAACTCAGGATTTAATAACACATCGTTTAGTAAAGATGGTTTTTAAATTGTGTGTTTGAAAATACCACTTTTAGAAAGTGGCTATTTTCTTGTTCAACCATCTTGTGCGCTTCTGCCTGTTTGTGGATTAACTGTCTGGCTTTGGAGTGACAGGGGCCCGGGGAGGTGCAGTGGCTCCAGGAGTCTGGATGAGGCAGCACTAGGCTGAATAGGCCTGATCTGCATTTGGAGTGGTGGGAGGAGTAGCACCTGTACCTGAATAGGGCTGTGCCTGCCTTCCACAATGCTGGCTCCGCCCCCCTGTGGTGTGTCTGGGGCCAAGGCTCACACTGACAATGGGTGTTGCTGTGCACTTGCAGAGTGCCCCCCAGAACTGGTTCGAACTGGACTCAGAGCCCCTTGCACAAAGAGAACAAAGACATTTTGGGGTATAAGATTCAGACCCAAAACCCCAGACTTTAGATCATTCCTGGAATTCAAGAGGAACCTTTGCCAAGGAGAAGAGCTGGAGAGACTGAGTAAAAGTACTGTCCTTGCTGTGTGTCTGGGGTTGGCCTGCTGTTGCTGTTTCTGCCAAGGAAAGGAGAGGCAATTTGCTGTGTGCTGTGTCCCCTGCTTGAAGGAGATCTCCAAGTGCCTGAAGTGAGCTGGCCTCCTGTTCTGAAGTCCCAGTGACACAAATACTTCACCCCCAGCTCCCCTGAATTCTGCTGCTGTGGTTTCTGACCTGCCAAGAGGTGCCTGTGCCAGTTTTGGGCCTCTGGAGGTAGTTGCTGCTGTTTGGGAGCTGGAAGCAAGAAGAAACTCAAAGAACTACAGAAATCGAGGCACCGCTCTTCTTGCGGCTGTTTTCCTGATGCATCTCCACGGCACAAGAAGGATTTCCATGCACCGCCGCGCCGCTGCGGAAACCACCGCAGCCCCTGTCGCCGCTGCAAGAATCGACGCATCGAGGGCTCGCGGCTGAATAGGACCGACACAGTGCCGCTCTACGCTGCCGCATCGATCACCGACGTATCCCAGATTTCCACGCATCGTACCTTTGCGGCAAGGTCTTCCGACGCATCACCGGCGGACCGGAACCATCATGAAGAACCGACGCATCACTCCCCGTACAGACCGGATTCGGTGCAACCCTTCCTCTGCGTGCAGCGGGACTGTCGCATCTCCTCCCCAAGGTCTCAGGAGTGTTGCATCTCTTTGTTTTCCGATGCTGTGGCTGTTTGGCTTGTGAATTTTGACGCATCTACAGGGACTTTGGTGAAAAGTCACGCATCCATAGTTTTCTATGGTACAAGTTCTTGAAACCTTGTGAAAGTCATATTTTTAACTGTGTATGTTGGATTTTTGTCGTTTTGGTCTTGTTTAGTTTAGAAAAAGATATTTTATTTTTCTAAACTGGTATGGTGTCCTTTTGTGCTGTTATCACTGTGTTACTGTGAGTGTTGGTACAAATACTTTACACATTGCCTTTGGGATAAGCCTGCCTGCTCGTGCCAAGCTACCAAGGGGTGAGCAGGGGTTATCTAAAGTGTGTATCCCCCTTACCCTGACTAGAATCAAGGGTCCCTATTTGGACAATGGTACCTACCTCTGCCAACTAGAGACCCCCATTTCTAACAAGGGCCATTTAATATGAAATTAAAAGAAAGTGGTTATTATAAGATTAAAGAGATGGGCAGCTACCTGGATTGAATTGCAGTTAGCAGTTGATTTCAACAACACTTGCAAATTCAGGTCCATTGCATGACATGGCCTGTAGCAACATACATACAATACAAATCACTATGTTTCATACACAAGTTTGGAAAGTCTTTATCACCAACTTATATGGAGGATCTCCAAACACTCTTAAGATAGCATCTTATGAAATGGATCAGTAAAATAAATTAGGTGCTTATTTATGAGAACGCGGCATCACCTTTGCACCACGTAAAGTGATACATGCAGGGCTCTCAATACGATTTATGGAACCACACAAAGCCACCCTACTGGCTTTGAGAGGCCTCATAATTCTTGAGTAAGGCAACATAGAGCAAACCGCTGCATCGCCTCACTCTGTGCCTGGGAGGCATTCCATGGGCATTGCGGTAGGTTTTCCTACGCAACACCCATGGATTTTGACGCTGCCTCAGATTTACAAAATCATGTAGACCTGGGGAAGCACCAAACCAATCCGCCTCCCGAGGTGAGCCGTAACGAGGAGAAATATGTTTATTTGTCCTCATTATTTCCTCTTTCTATGATAGAAAGAAGAAAACACCTCTTAGGAATGTTTTGTGCAGGAAGGTGTCCCTGCATGCAACTGAGGCACCCTTGCACCATGGTGCAAGGGGGCCTACATTGGCGCTAGGCTGCGGAAACTTCATCTGCGAAGGGAGAAAGGACAGGAATGCACCATATTGCATAAATACACTGCATTTGTGCCCTTTCACTTTGGCATATGGCAGCGCAGCAAGGTGCAGCCAAATGCCAAAATCCCATAAATGAGGTCTTTAATTTCTCAAATAGAAGTACTAATAAAAAGTTGTTAAGATTCTCATGCACCAGATCAAAATGCTCTCTTCCCCCCCTCAATTCTATAATCATTATGGTCAGATTGTACCTTCTTGCAAAGACTCTTTTATACAACTCAAATATAAAAAGGGACTAAAAATTAATCCAAACAACTACCGACCTATTGCACTAATAGATGTGCATGACAAGAGATTTTCAAAACACCACCTCTCGTTCTATATGGTATAAAGGAAATATTTTGATTTAACCAGGCAGGTTTTAAAATGAACTGCTCAACTGTGGACAATTTATTTACATTAGTTGCCTTGGCCAGACATTCAATGAAAAATAAAATTCACACATTCTTTTTAAATTTCATTGACTACTCAACTTCATTTGATAAGGTAGTCAGAAATACTCTTTGGTCAAAAATGAGGGCATGGGGACTAGATTGTTCACTACTACATCTTTCAATTAAGCTCCATACAAACTCTTGGGGGCATGTTCACTAGTAAAGTGGCGAAGCGTGTCGTTAAGCCAAAAAAGCTAACGACACCCTTCGTCACTTTAGAAATGCAGGGCTGCACCATATAGTGGAAGGGTGTCTGCGTTGCAGGGGAAAATTGTTATTGTGCAGGAAGGTGTCCCTTCCTGCACATAAACAATCTTTAAATGACGTTTTGTAACTTCTATGTGTGCTGCTCAATGCAGCACACATAGAAGTTGCAAAACGTCAGTTTTTTTAAATGATTGTTTATGTACAGGAAGGGACACCTTCCTGCACATAAACAATCATTGTTGTTTTGCTGTTTCCATGTGTGCAACACACAATGAAACAGCACAAATCTAACATTTTGCCTCGTTGTGCCAGGATAAGACCAGGTTTTCCCAGGTCTTAATTTTGGCGCTGTCCCATATTTACGCCACCCTTGTAAATATGGGTCAGCATCAAAATCAGTGGGTGTTACAGTGGAATACCCACAGCAACACCCATTGCCCTCCCCTTTCATGCTAAGTATAGCGTGACATGGTAGCTTTAAGCCACGTTATGTGGCTTAATGCTGCCTTGTAATTAAGGCAAAGCCCCAATCGCCACCACAACGTCCTGAAAAGTGTTGTTGTAGCGGCGTTAGGGGGTTGAAAATATGCCCCTTGGTTCCAAATTATATTAACAAGCGAAAAGGAACCCGCTCCAACAGGGATGCATTTCGACCCCTCTTCTATTTTCACTTTATATTGACAACCCTATCCAAATAATTAATCAAATTGATGACAATCCAACGAAGTTAGGAGATTGGAGAATTTCTCACCTAGCCTATGCAGAAAACCTCGTTCTAATCAGAATGGGTTACAAAGACAACTAAATCTCCCACAAGAACACAATAAAATGAATGGTCTATTATTAAATTTAAATAAAACAAAATAATGTTATTTGGAAGCTCCAAACTGATTTTGCTTGGTTGTCCGTTAACAAAAAAATGGAACAAGTGTCACAATACACCTATTGTAGACTAGACTAATAATTGACTCAAAACTAAACTGGTCTTTCCACAAACAGCAAATAAAAGATACATTTCAACATCTTAAGCCATATGTAAAAAAGGGGGGCAATTGGTCCTATAATTACTATCATAACAACAAAATTACTTCCGATACTTCTATATGAGCAATAATCTTTGGAAAAATATTTGATTCTCTAGAATTGCTATTTCTCAAAATTGTATGACAAGCTTTCAACTTAAAGTCATCTACTCCTGACTATAAGATATTATTAGAATTGAGGTCTCCTCACCTACAAGTCTTAAACTTAATCCAATTATTAAACACTGCAACTGACATTTTACTGTTGCAATTAGCCTGAAATGAATTATAAAATATCTAAACTTCACAGCAAGTGAAGAAGAGAAAAATGTGCTAAAAATAGTAAACTTCCATTAATTCCAGCCCATGAAATACTAACTAAGCAGGCTAGGGCATCCTTAATTGAGACAGGGGGTAGCAGCCACTAGCCTGTAGTGTTGGGGGAATGTGGGCAACACCATTTTGTGTCCTGAGAAAGGCAGGGAAGCATGTAAACCCCAGTGCGCATGAGTAAGCTGCTAATGTCTGGCGTATGTGCCAGACAAGAGAATAAATAGCCAGGGGATCCAGGCGTGGCCAGAGTTGAGACCACCACCCTAACACTCGTGTGCATGGTCTGACTTCTGGCTCTGGGGCCTGGCTGCCACCACACTACACTGGCAAGGAGGGGGCCCGTGTTTCATGGGTGTGCTCCCCTTTCAACATCCTACCATCAGCAGTATGCCTCGCTGTCTCGGCCAGCGCTGGCTCCCCAACCTGCAGGGTGGCCAGTGCTGCCAACCACGACTGGCAAGGTTCTTCTGGCTCGAGCAGTCGACGGCCTCGTGCTGCAGCACTCACCGCATCCACAGCAGCAGCACAGCTTCAATTGTGCTCGGTGGACAGCGCCTCCTCCTCCCTGCAGATGCAACCACCCTGCCTCTCCCAGCTTGATGTCATCTCCACGCAGCAGGCCGTCACCACACTTCCAGTCCAGGTGAACTTGTACCCTGCCCGTTGGGCCCCGGCAAGGTCAGTTGCCCCGCCCCTCCTGCTCTTGCTTTGGTTCTACGGGCCAATCTTCCTTCCCAACTCCACATGCTCTCATCTGTCTGGGCCCTGTACTTTAGACTGCATGTTGGCACAAGCCACCATGCTGTTCTCCTCGCTATGAGGCCCGCTTCCCTGTCTTGCACAGGCACATGGGCTTCTCTATCCAGCTGCCAGCCCTGCTGTCCCTCTGTACTCAAGTGATGAAACCTGCTGGGTCGTAGTACACCAGACAAATGGTCACAGTAGCAGCAAATTTAACAAAAATTAATAATCAATGACATTCACAACGTGACTTATGCATACTCTGCATTTAATGCAATTACATTTCAAAGCATTGATCACATTTTAATTAGGCAACACAGATGCTCTACTTTCTAGCATCAAAAATGCATTCGTAATAAAGGTGCTCTAGTGTGGGGCAAGGAAGGGTGGGAGTGTTGGGTTCAAAGTGATAGGGTAAAGGTAAGTGACACAGGAGAGGTGTAGTGACATATGTACAACAGATTCACGTAACAAAACCTTTCCTGCCTATTACAGATCAATTGTTCCAGTAATACATAGCACTAGGGAACATTGATAGTAAATCTCAATTGTCAGGGCTTGTATGATAATGTTGGTAGTCAACGTTTCGACCCCTCGAATGTACAAGGTGAGTGGATCCTTAGGGTGGGGTCTTCATCAGGACATAGTGAAAGGAGCACCTGAAACCAAGGGGATATTCTGTGTTAGAGGTGAATGTCAACCTGACCCGTTGTGAATGCTAGTAAAAGTAAGGTGATGATTACCTAATGAGAACAACAGCACGTTGACTTTGGCTGTGTAGTTAGAGTGGGTTAACACGAGCTCCTATGGACAGAGAGGACACAATCAAAATGAAACCAAAATAAAACCTGCTTAGGTTAGACAATAAGAGTATGTGAATGAAGTCATCACTTACAAAGCCATCACTGGGTGTTCACCACCCAGTGGCTCCACGTCCTCCATCCCCACTTTGGAGCCCTTCATGGTCAAGGGGCCACCACCCTCTCAGGCTGCCCATTGGAAGGCATGGGTGGAGCATTTGGAAAACCACTTTGAGGCTTTTGAGATGCCTGCAGACTGCAGACGTCCCATTCTCCTGCATCAAGGTGGTGATGACATCCATAAAATCAGTTGTTGAGGTCAGTCCACCACAGAACTAAGCCACCCAGAGGGATGCCATTACATGCGTACTTCGAGCCATATGCAAATCCCTACTATGAAAGGTTCCATCTGCGCCAGGCTCGACAGTGCCCCGACGAATCAGTTGATGTCTTCTATAGTCAGCTGAGGGAGCTTGCCAGTAAATGCACTCTTTCAGATGAGGACAATGAAGTTCTCTCCCAGTTCATTCAAGGGTGTGCTTTTTCCAAACTTCGATAAAGGATCCTCCAAGAGCCCAGCATGTCCATGAGGGATATCCTGTCTTTGGGTCGATTCAAGGAACTTTCCAAGGCTCATGCAGCCCACATGGACCCCAAAGCGTCGACCCCCATCAAAGAGGAGCCCGCCAATGCTGTCCAAAAAGGGGCACGGACATTGAGGCCAGAATTTAACAAGGTGCCAACAGCCCCTACTAAACAGGTAGCACAAGCCTGCACGTATGGCTGGTGTGGAGGCCCATATCCTCGTGCTGGTGCCTGTCCTACCAGCGGCAAGACCTGTAGTGCATGTGGAAAACCAAACCACTTCTCCAAAGTATGCTGCTCATCTCAGGGATGATGGCCCAAGGCTCCAAGGAAAGTGGTCCGCACAGTAGAGCCACACCCAGACGATCTGTCTGACAGTGACATGGACGATGACGACTCGACGGTTGTCTACGTAGTAAGAATGATTGACACTTTGAAGGCCACTCACCAGACAGCCCCCATGTGTCGTGTAGAGGTATAAGACCACACCGTCTCAGCTCTCATAGACACCGGACCTCGATCAATCTAATGGCTGCAGATGTCTACCATAGTCTGCCCAACCTGCAATCGCTTCGCCACACCAATGTACAGGTATAAGCCTCTGGCAACCGCTCACCACTGAGGCTCCATGGCATGTCTTCCATGAGTCAACTCACCAGAGATCGTAGGTGTATGGGTCACAGGAAGGATCGGGTTCCTCCTCAGCTGCCGAACAGCCCAAGACCTCAACTTGATACAGTTCGCCTTCAGTGTGCATGCCCATGACCTAGACTGCCTCCTGCAAGACTTTGCACCGCTATTTGATGGAATCAATTGCCTGGTAGGTCCAGCCATTCAACTGCACATCAACAAATCGATTGCTCCAGTGGCACTTCTACATCGCAGAAATGCCTTCCACCTCAGCTCCAAGGTGGAGGCAGAACTAAAACTACTAGAGAGAGCTGGCATCATTGAACATGTGAGGGGCCCCACACCATGGGTCTCCCCCATTGTGGTGGCAAAGAAACCCAAACAACCAAACACAGTCCACATCTGTGTGAACAAGAGGTCCCAAACCTGGCGATCAAGCGAGAATGTCATCTTAAAACAACCATAGATTACATTATCGGGGAGCTATCGGGCTCCAAATGGTTCTCCAAAATGGACCTTCGATCTGGATACCACCAAATCCCGCTGCACACAGACTCCTAGCCCATCACCACATTCTCTACTCATGCTGGCCTTTGGAGGTACACCCGACTAAACTTTGGTATTTCCAGCACAGCCAAAGTTTTCCAAAACATCATGAAGAATGGTGAACATGGCCCGCCCGGTGTGCTGAATGTGAGTGACGATATTTTCGTCCACACTCCCACGTTAGGAGAACACTTAACCCACATCAATGAGGTCTTCACACGACTCAAAGAATGAGGCCTAACATTCCATCGCAAGAAGTGTGACTTCTTACAGAGGGACATCAGCTTCGCGGGGTACTGGTTCTCGGATAAATGCATTGGTCCCGATACTGACAAGGTGAAGGACATACTGGATGCCCCCACTCTATCTTTGGTGTCAGGAGTCCGCAGCGTCCTGGGGATGGTGATGTACTGTGGGGGCTTTATGCAGAACCTGTCAGACATCACTGGCCCACTAAGAGAACTCACCAAGCCGTCCAGTCCTTGGGTTTGGGGACCAGAGCAAGAAGAAGCCTTTAGACAAGCCAAGGTTGCGCTGTCAGCCGACACTACTCTGGCCTACTTCGACCCACAGAAAGACTCTCAGCTAGTGGTGGATGCCAGCCCCACAGGACTGGAAGCTGTGCTGGCTCAACTACAAGGGTGTGGAGAGTGGGCCCCAGTGGCTTACGCCAGCTGCACGCTTACGCCCACTGAATAACACTATTCCCAAATGGAGCGTGAAGCGATTGCCATATTATGGGGTTGCCGGCATTTCTACATCTATCTTTATGAGCATCCCTTTACAATACACTGACTTTGTGTGTGATTGACCTGGGACTGATGCAGTTGCAGTATTGGTGAGCAACTCTGAACTTCCACCTGTTGAAAGTAGCTTGGGGAGTTTTTGTTGTGTTTTGAGGAGGGATAACGTTATGGTGCATTTTGGCATTTGTTTGTTTTATCTTATGGTAAAGGAGGAATGTAGTGTTGCGGGAATGTTGGTAACCCCATGTTGTGTGCTGTGCAAGGGGGGAAAGCATGCAAACCCAGTGAACGTGAGAAAGGTTGTAGTGTCTGTCGTACACACCAGGCGTGATCAGAGTTGAGCCCACCAAACTAACAGTCATGTGCGTGGTCTGCGTTGCTGCTGCCACCACACTACAGAGCGCTTGTACAAGCAAGGAAAATGGCCCTTTGACTGCAATTGGGGACGAAAAATACATCAATTATCAGGGTTCAATGGGCCCTCTCAGGGCTCTGACTCCTGGTGCCACTGCACCTGCTACACCAATGGTTACTACGCCTTTGAATTAAGGAAAATATAATATCAGCTTTCTATCTTTCCGACATGGATTCTATAGTCAAGTATAAAAAGCAAGCTATACCGAAATCACATAAAAGGTGAAGGCAAGTCTTTTTGGATTACAACCTGGACTCACAGGTTAAAAAAGCATTTCTCAGATTTACATTACTGTATATTACATAACTAGAAATTGAAGGATCTTGAGCACGTTCTACAAATATCCATAGGAGATGTCGCTGTGCCATGCCTTTATGGAAAAAAATCGAGCACGTTATGTTTTTTCCCACTTTTGTCGAATATAAGGCACAGGTATTTAAAACAATTGAGAGTTGAGAGAGCTGAGAGAGGACCGTTAAAGATGCTATGCTCCTGTATTGGTTGGGCAATAACATTTCTGATTACAACAGACTCTCGCCTACAGAACAAGACCCAATGAGACCAGCTGAACATGGATGACCTAAATATAACCTTGAAGACTATAATCCTTTACTGAATTGACAATTGTGTAAATGTTTCTACGACGCTCTTAATAATAATTTTGATATATTTGTGATTTTATGTGATTGATTTCACTACTATTGTAATGGGTCTTAATTGACTTACTTGAGGGCATATTATCAAGAACTGGGTTAAAATTATCGCCGGTTTAGCGGCAGAAAACTGCCGCTAAAGCGGCGATAATGAGCTTGATAATATGCCCTGGAGAATTCCAATAGAAGCCCATGTTGACACCAGAACATGGGCTTCTATTGGAATTCTCCAGGGCATATTATCAAGCCCATTATCGCCGCTTTAGCGGCAGTTTTCTGCCGCTAAACCGGCGATAATTTTAACCCCGTTTCTTGATAATATGCCCCTACATTTTTTACATACATACCTATGACAAAGCTACTTAGCACCACAAACAAACACACGCACATCAAACACACATACACAGACATGTGCGCGCCCTCCCCCACACACACCCAACTATTTTCAAAATTATAACAGAAATCTAGTGAAACATCAATAGATGCCATGTTTTAATCCTTTACATCAGAGGACAAAACGTTCACATCTCCTGCAGTACATCTCCAGTGCGGAGGACGTGATTATCTTGTCCTCCATGCAGGGAGCAGAAATCTCTATAGGGCTTGCCTCAGTAGGATTTTTTTTAAAAATTAAATAATTCCGGGATGTGGGGAAAAGCTTCCTTAGCGTGCTGAAATAAAAAAAATCACACTTTGTGACAAGCAGGGCACACAGCGAGCTGACGTCAAGTGAAAGTAAAAGCAGGTAGGACCATTAGGCATAACTCAGCCCTGGTGTACCAAAAAGAAGCTTTAAAGGTACTGTTAAAAGGTGATAATGTCCCATTTAAACAGTGCCTCTCCCTATTGGAACTGTGCTTCGGTATCACTGTAGGAGGGAGATTGCCAAAAAGAAATCCACTAGGTCAAGGCAAAATTTTAAATATGCTTGTATAATTTGAGTCATTTTAGGACTCTCGATTCAAGCTTGTTCAGTAAAATTCTTTGTATTTCGCCATTACACCACTTTATGTAAATTATGTGTCATTTGCAGTAAAAGTGGGAACGGCCATGTCATGTTTAAAATTTACCATGAATGCAAAGGAACAGCATAGAGCTAGCAGCTGTTGTTTGTGGTGTTTATGTGTTATTGTGCACTTTTTTTGCTCAAACTGTTTCCTTGGGTAAAACACATCATTTAGTGCTAAATGACCGATTTGTATTTGGCGTAATTTAGCTTAATTTTACCAAAGTTATTTACACATAATTACACAAAAGCAAATTGCAAATATTTAGTTGACACCTCCAGTCATGGAAGAGTGCCCACCAATTAAAACTCAGTCTCTCAGTCCCTCGGGGAGGGTGATTGGAGAAATACCCTCTATCTCTTCCCATAGGGTATCAGAAAGCACACTAGGCACCAAAGAACATTTATTTATGGAGTTGGGCGGTCTGACCTGACATTGCACCCCTCAGCCCTGTAGGGCCCACTAGTCTTTCTGTCGGCCAGGAGACAAAAGGACATTCACCCTATCTCTCCTCTGGTCTGCCTGCCCTATTTTGTGTCAAGTGGGCTGTCAACAATCTGTCACAGGATACCCAGTCAGCTGTTTCGATGGAATACTTCCTACTCCATTAGGCCATCAGAAGAAGGAATTTTCACTCTCCGCTCTATTTAGGATGGACAATGTAAAGGCTTTTTTTCCCTGTCCATCACTGCCAATAAAAACCTGGTGTTAAGGGACAGGCAAAAAATAATAATGACACCTATACTCTGAGAGAAAAGTCTGAGAGTGTAGATTACATTAGCTTTTCTGGGCTTATTTTAGAAAAAAAAAAATCCTTTGCAAAGATTGATGGCCAGCTGTCCTGACTGATGGAACTGTTCATCCAAAACGTTTCATACATTTACAGGCCCTGCTGTGACTGGTGTTCTTGTCAATGT
This sequence comes from Calotriton arnoldi, assembly GCA_963921515.1. Classification (NCBI taxonomy): domain Eukaryota; kingdom Metazoa; phylum Chordata; class Amphibia; order Caudata; family Salamandridae; genus Calotriton; species Calotriton arnoldi. The sequence goes on along the minus strand of CAWUFW010002467.1, from coordinate 222,391 downwards.
ACAGAGTTGTTCCACTGTGCTGGTGAACAACTCTAAATCTGGTGGACAGTGGACCTTTTGTATTGCAAAGGTAAAGTCCTTGGTCATCCCAACAAAGTACTAGTAATAGGTAGCTTTTGTAATTTGATTTCATGGAATTATGCAAAATGTCTGTAAAATTACATGAGATTATGCCTTTTTAGGCAAAATGTAAATCTGTAGTTTTGCACTATATTTTAGCGTTAAATGCGTCCCCTTTTAAATTTTTGGGTGCAAAGATCATTTGACAAAAGCACTGTAAACCACAGCCACTGGTGTTCTGTAGTTGGCATGCATTTGAGGTCAATTTTTACAGCGAATGATGCGTAATTTTGGGAACTTCACATAACAACTGTAAAGTGAAATTTCCAAAATTACTTAGACGACGGCAGATTAATTTACATTTCACCCAGGCCTACAGAGTACCCTCGATTTGCCAAAGTCTAAACCAGGCCCTATGTTTTTAAATTAAAATGGGTGTGCAGCTTACACTGGTATTGATCCAGCGGGTTACTAGCAACAAGCATCCATACACCGAATACTCACCTGGGCCCATTGATTCATACTACGCTAGCAATTTCCGCTGGTGGGTCAGTTGTACTCTTATCAATATCCCTGCTACCAATTACTTTTCTGATTGAAGAGTAATGACTTACCAATGGACCCTTTGATAATTGGGAAGTTTAAAATGAATGACATTCATTACAATTCATAAATTCCTAAAATAATCACTGAGTCAGGAAGTTTTAAAATGTTTATCTACAGTTTTTAGCAGAGTAAATTTACAAAACCACATAATACTTAATCGTATATCAAGGATGAAGCATACTAATAATCAATTATCGATCAATGACGGTCCCTCAGAAAGGAGAAGATAGAGACAGCAGCACAGCTAAAGGTTGCATTTATTTTTACCTAAAGGTGCGAGAACCAAACCCCTTGGCCAAGGAGTAGGAAAGCTAGGTCCCAAGAAGGATGAAGACCAAAGACCTCCGGACCAGGTTCAGGACAGGACAGGTGACCTCTCTATCAATGACGCCTGCGTCGTTCTCCTCTCTGATACTTCGCTTCTCCTTGCTTCTCTCGAGTCGTCTTCGAAGAATCCGCCGCCCCCACCTCAGGACCTCTCAGGGCAGCGAATCAGCCTAGTTCTGCTCTGCATCAGCGTCTGGATCAATGAATGTAGCATTGCTTTCTTGCTTGACTGCCTCTCTAATTAACTAATCTATACCTATTATACCCTTCTACACCCAGGTACCTCCCATTAATTTTTCAAAATTATGGGCCCACTACTTCTGATTGGACCGGGACAGGGGTTGATCCTCACACCATTTCAATTTAGTTCCATTTCTTTAAACCTATTGTTTGAAAAGACCGCCCCTCACAATTAATACATTTGCTTTATTTCCCACCCGTCTCACGACAAAGTTTAATACAATGTTTATATAACTTGTTGCATTCTGCAGGAACATCACGGATGCAGTGGAGTTGGCCACCAGGTCACAGCCTTGGATGACGTCCAAGTTGCCTTCATCGCTGTGCCTTGTTTACCGGGCGCATGCGTACTTCACATTGGTTCCAAGCTGCCTGTCCGTTAACCCATGCCCCATTTTACGAACTAATAAAAGTCAAAGAAGAAAACATTAAACTCACAAATAAATGTTTTCACTGTATACCCCCTATTTCTACTCTATTCCCATTTAATTGTAAATCTATCCCGCATTAGTAGCATTAAAATATCGCAGTTTTAATTGCAGCATATGCGCAAGCTTTAGCACGTGAAAACAATAAGCAGCCGTTTTAATACACACTGTGCAGAAGCAAAGTTTTCCCTCCAAGCAAAGAAAGACGTCATACCACGTGATATGGTTGGCACATGCGCACTGAAATTCCTGCGCTTTAGCGGCCATTTTGGATTAGACAAGCGTTACTTATTAGTTTAAACACATAGGCAAGCTTCACTGGGATAGTGTTTATGTGTGCATTTATTAGTAGAGACATTACAAAGTTTAATAAATTAATACTGTGAGAGGATTGCTTCCGAGCAAGTCTCATTTCGAGTTCTTGCTCCATCAATCCCCTCTCTGATGGCGTTTCTGAGCCATCAAATACTACCCACATCCAGATGCCAACTTTTAACATAAAATTGTCTCAGCTTCATTTTTACACTCTCTATTTTTATCGTCTCCTTTCAGTTTCTTGTATAATTCACTTTTCAGATCTTCTAATTCTATGTCATCAAATTTTCGTTTCTTTCCTTTTCCTGTCACTCTATAGTTCTCATTCTTTCTACAACATTTGCACCATACTATTATTGACAGTACTATTATTGCTATCCCTGCTAAGGGTACTAATATTTGACCTATAAGTCCTTTCCCTACATTAGCGAACCAGGTACCAATTGACACAATACTATTCGTCAATCTTTCCCATACATTATCAACTTCCAGTGGTTTTAGTTCATTCTCAAGTTTTGTTATATTCTGTATATACGTTCCAATTTCTGCACTTTTATCAGGCATGTACGTGCAACAATGTTTCGTTTTTAATAATTTACAGACTCTGCCCTCTTTTGCCAGTATTATATCAAGAGCAAGTCGATTTTGCATAACCATTGATCTAATCGCAACCATCTCCGCATTAATCATTAGAAATCCTCCAGCAGTGTCCGTTGATAAACGATCAACCACTGTAGATAATTTACATATTTTCCTTGAGTTCAGAATTATTCCCACTGACGGTATCAATGCACCAAATATGTCACCTACATTTTCAGAAAAACTAGCTCTTTTACTACATGTTAATTCACTATTATTTTCATTGCTCCCAGTGTTCCTCTTTACATGGTATATTTTTGGAAAGACTATTCCAAAATAACAACTTCCATAACACTGTGCAGGAAGCCTAAAGTAAGCCTTATTCCCACAAACATAATAGATTCCAGGAAAAACTGAATCTGTTCCTCCTTTTAGTCCCCAACCTCCAAGAATTAAGAAATTATGTTCACATTCACTGGTACCGATGAAAATATTGTTATAATCAGTCTTTAACCTATGTAGACAAATTTTCCCTGTCTTTACAAAATCCAGAGCCATAGCAGCTTGAGCCTTGCCAGGTGTGTAACTACCCTCTTCCTCAGCCCAAGGTGGCAGATGAGCCTTATGCTCAGTTGCTTTCTTTTGGAAATCTTGTCTTCTATTTTCTACTAAATTCAAAAATATCTTTTCTTCTTCATGTAACGAACATGTTAGATTGCTTCTATGTGCATGTGTTATATCTATTGACTTCATTGTTAGGAAAAATTCTCCCATAAACTGTGCATCTTGACTACTAAGCACTGGGTTCATATTCTTTCGAATTGGAATCTCAGAAAATATCACATCTATATCTGAATAAATATACTGAAGTCTCCCTGTTTTATAAAATAAACTAGTCAATACACTACATGATATGCCATAAGTTAATGGCAAATGATGATATGTTAACCCTTCTGCTACTGATTCGGGTAACTTCATACAGACATAACAATTACTAACTTCCATGGTATCTACATATTGAAACAATAATTTTGTGAAAACATTTAAACTAGTGTCGTTATCTGATACCACATGATGAAACTCTGGTTCATCTTCTGCTTCTAATTTTACTCTATTACCTTTCAAGTTATCTAACCTTCCCTTCGTTTCGTTGTTAATCTTTTTATCCATTATCATAAGGTAAGGAATTGCTACAATCACAACTAACCATACTACAAGCACCACTACCAGACTACATATGCATATAGCACAGCATCTTTTACAACATTTCCGTTTCGGTCTCCCAGAAACTCTGTCGTCAGGCATTTTGACAAGGAAGATTTCTCTTCTTATCTTTTTTCTTTTTTTTCAAGAGTTAACGTTATCAAGGTGGTTTCACTTCTTTTTCATAAGTCAGTTCCTCACTTGTTCTTTCGTCACCACTTTCACTTGACTCTGAACTCTCGTAGTCTTCAAGGATTATATAAGTCCAATCAGGACCTTTACATTTATTGTTCACAAGTTTCAGTCTTTTCCTTTTTCGTTTTTCAGTTCCACTTGTTTGTCCAGTTAGGCCTGTTACTTCATTTACTTGTTCCGGATCTTCACTTCTGGTTTCTATATGGTATTTCACTCTTTTAATGACACTAGGCCAATGATCACCTTTTCTGGCTTTCTTTGTTTGCACTGTCTCTTCACTTCTTATTTCTTCTTCAGAAGTTCTTTTATTTTCAAGTTTTGGCACAGTTTGTTTTTCCTCGTTCTCAGTTTGTACTTCTATTTGTTCTTTTTCAGGTCTTATTTGTTTTTCTTCAGTTGCTCCAATGTGAGTTTCTAGCAACTGACCTTGTTCAGGATTTACGTCTTCGTGCTTGAGGTTCTCGTGATCTTCTTCTTCTTGAACATATTTTCCTAATTCTAACTGGTTCTGATCAGGCCTTAAGGTAATTTGTACTTCTGCAGCCTGACCGCGTTCTTCTAAACCTATCTGTCCCTGCTCAAATTTTGTTGCTTCGTTGTCGATTTGAGCCCAATTTCCTCTCCTTATCTGGTCTTGCTCAGGTTCTCTTATTGTTTCATTTTCCTCTTCCTGAGCTGCTTCTTCTTCACCTATCTGGTCTTCCCTAATTTCTTCTAATTTTGCTCGGCTTCTTGTTCTGTTGTAAACTTCTGGTATTTCAACCACTGGTATCCAGTCCTGACTTGTGCTCGGTTGTTCTTCTTCAGCTTCTCTCGAATCTCTCACCTGGGATTCTTCAGCTGGCCAACCTTCAGCTTCCTCAGTTATTGATGCTGTCTGAGGATTTTGTCCTTCAGGCTCTGGTACCATTTTGGTGTGGCTTACATGAATCCAATTAGGCAATCCTGCACATTTCACTGCTGTGTTTGTAACTAGTATAACCTGACAAGTTTCGCCTCACCTGGGTGATAAACACGTTTCTCTGGTGTGATGCTTCACAACCACCCAGTCTCCGGGTTTCAGATCATGCTCTTGCTCAGGCTGCCTGGAAACTGCGTCTTCTCCAACCTGGTGAGAGACAGAACGCACTAGGTCAGCCAATCCTTTGCAATAATCCAGAACCATATCATCAGTTATGTTCAGCAGTTTATTTGTAGGTACATGTGCTTGTCTCATTGCTCTTCCCATGATTATTTCATGGGGACTCAATCCGGTATTTCTATCAGGAATGCTTCTGAGTCCCATTAAAACAAGAGGCAATGCATCTGGGCAATCTAGCGATGTTGATGCACACATCTTTGACAGTCTTGATTTTATTGTGCCATTCATTTGTTCAACCACTCCAGAAGCCTCTGGGCGGTACGCACAGTGCAATTTCTGTTCAATTTGGATTGCTTCACAGATTATTCTGATTACATCGTTGTTGAAGTGACTTCCTCTATCTGATTCCAAAGTTACTGGGAAACCGAACCTAGGAATGAGTTCTCGTAGCAATAGCTTTGCGACTGTAATACTGTCATTCCTTCTGGTTGGGTAAGCCTCCACCCACCTTGAAAACAGACACACTATGACAAGTACATATTTCAGTCCTTTACATGGTGGTAACTGTATGAAATCTAGCTGTAATCTCACAAAGGGACCCTCAGCCTTTCCAATTTTTCCCAAACCAATTACTGTTTTTCTTCCTGGATTATTCGTTTGGCAAGTTAAGCACCATTGGCAAAGACTCTCTGCTGCAGCCCTAAACTTTGGATTATACCAACTTTGTCTGAAGAGTCTAATCATGGCATCTCTCCCTACATGTGTGTCTCCATGATACATTCTGGCCATTTGTGAAATCAGACAGTCAGGCATGACTGGTCTGCCATCTGTGTATACCCGTACATCGTCATCTGCTCTTCGGGAACATCCTATTTTTATCCAAACATCTCTTTCACTCTCGTCAGCATCGTCTTGCAATCTCTTCACATCATCCATGTTTCAGGTGGTGCACATAACATAAGTTGGCAGCTGATTCCCATCCTTTCAACCTTTTTATTTACTGACAATCTGTTTTTGGCACAGTGTTGAGCAACCAGATCTGCGTATCTGTTACCGACTACCACCCAGTCATCTCCTGACTGGTGTGCGGCACATTTCACCACTGCCAATTATTTTGGTGATTGTATTGCTACCAATAATTCTTTTACAAACTGTCCATTTTTGATTGGGGATCCTGAAGAAGTCATGAAATCCCTCTGCATCCACAGTTGGCCAAAGTCATGCACAACCCCGTACCCATATTGACTGTCCGTGAATATGGTTACTCTTACATTTTTCCCAATTTTGGAAGCTTTGATCAGAGCAATTAATTCAGCTACTTGTGCAGACTTGACTCCTGGTAAATAGGATGCTTCGACTATTCCAGTTAGTTCACATACAGCATAGGCTGCACTCAATTTACCATCCTCATGCCTTAAGCATGAGCCGTCCACAAACAGCTCCCTATCTGGATCTTTTAGGGGCGTCTCCTGTATGTCAGGTCTCGGTTTTGTACATAATTCTGTGACCTTTAGACAATCATGTTCTGGATCATCTTTAACTTCTTCAAAAATTGGATCTGGCAATAACGTAGCAGGATTCACAATAGTGCACCTAACTATGGTCACATTTTCAGCACCAAGAATAATTCGTTCATACCTTGTCATCCGACTAGGTGTGAGATGCTGTGTTCGAGTTCTTGTCAATAGGATCACAACCGCATATGGGACAAATACTGTTACAGGATATCCCATTACTATTGACTCACTTTGTTCAATGCTCATACAGGTAGCAGCGACTGCTTTCAAACAGCCTGGCAATGCTGCCGCCACTGGGACCAATGTAGCAGAAAAATATGCTATAGGACGCCTGTCTATTCCATGTCTCTGAGTTAACACTGAAAGTGCACAATTTTCTCTTTCATAGCAAAATAATGCGAATTCTCTTGTATAGTCAGGCATGCCCAAGGCAGGTGCCTAACACAATGCATTTCTTAATTTTACAAATGCACCAGCACTTTCATCATCCCATTCAACTGGATCTTTGGCCTTCTTTTTGGTTAACTGAATTAAAGGCTTTGCTAATAATGAAAACCCTATTATCCATTGTCGACAGTAACCTACTATTCCAAGAAACATTCTCACTTCTCTTTGTGTTTCTGGCATTTTCATTTTCTTGATTATCTTTATTCGATCAGATGTTATTCTTCTTGTTCCTCTTTCAATTTGGTGTCCCAAATATTTAACTGCTGTTGTACAAAACTGCAGTTTTTCAGGTGACACTTTATGTCCTTCCTCAGCCAAATGGTTGAGTAATGCAATTGAATCTTCAACACAATCATCATGAGTGTTGGATGCTACCAGTAAGTTGTCTATATACTGTACCAAGACTGAACTCATGGGTAGCACTAATTTCTCCAAACACCCTTTCAGTATTTGATTAAAAATGGAAGAACTTTCTGTGTAACCTTGAGGAACACGATTCCACACATAGACTTTATTTTCGAATTTAAATGAAAAGAGATATTGGCTATCTGGGTGCAATGGTATTGAAAAGAATGCTTGGCATAGATCAATCACGGTAAACCATTCTGCACTCCAGGGGATCTGATATAGAATTACTGCAGGATTTGGCACTATAGGACAACAAGGTACCACAATCTTATTAATTTTGCGTAAATCCTGAACAATCCTATACTTTCCACTAGGCTTCTTCAAACCCATGATTGGTGAATTGCAAGGGCTACTCATAACTTCTTTTAATATACCTTGTTTTACCATTCTGTTAATTTCCTCAACAACTCCTGCTTTTACTTCTGCACTCATTTTGTACTGTCTGGTATTTGGGAAAATTGCACCTTCCTTTACAGTGATTTTTACTGGGTCTATTTTGACCATAAGTCCTACTTCTTTCCCGGTGAAATCCCATACTTTGGAATTTACTGTAGTTTTTAGTTCTTCTGGTAATTCGTTTTTTGTTATCAAAGAGAACATCTCATATATTTCTGTACCTTGCTTGGCTATCATGAACTTATAAACATGATCTTCGTCCGGGGTCTGTATAGCAACACCATCCGGTGTGCAGAAAATAGTACAATTCATTTTGCACAGTAAGTCTCTACCCAATAGGTTTACTGGACTAGAATCACACACTACAAATTGATGCATTTCTCGGAAGTTTCCTATTTTTACTTCCATTGGTTTAGTAAGAGGTGTTCTGATTTTTTGATTTGCTACACCTACAACTTGGATAGCTTCTCCAGAGAGAGGAAGGTCTGGGATGTCTGCTGTTCTCACAGTAGAACGGGTAGCACCAGTGTCCAAAAGGAAAGTGATATCATTACCTCTTACTTTCCCTTCAACATATGGACCGACTGATCTACCAGCAAGGATGCGCCAAGTACGCACTCCTTCTCCCCCTCTCTTAGGCACCGTCATTGATGGTTATATGGATAAAAATCATCCTGTAAAATAAACTGTGAAGTTACATAGTCATTCTTACCACTTCCTCCTTGATATCCGATGTCTGTACCGTGCTTTGCTCTGCTTACATTACCCTGTATAGGGGCAGGTGGCAACTGACTCTGAGGATTTACACCCTGCTGTGAGTCATTCTGAGTCTGTGGATTTAAATTATGATTTGGGCCATTATTATTTTGAATCTTCTTACATTCGTTCTTCCAATGCCCCAACTTTCCGCATCCATGACAAGGACATTTCTTTTTAGCCTCTTCTCTACTCATTCGTCCTCTCACTTTTCCACCATTCCCTGTGTCACCATTCGTTCCAGAATCTTTTCCCTGATTATCAGTTGGATTATCCAAATTAATTCCCTGTCACTCAGCCATTTTCACCTGAGCCCACATCACTTTCTCTTGCAGTTTCTTGTGCCTATCCTCAATATCGTCTCCACAATATTTGGCATATTTCAAAATTTCATCAATGGGTATCCCTTGCCAGCACAACATGTGCTGCTTAATCATTTGACAAATTTCTGGCTTTAAACCATAAACAAATCGGTAGACAAACTGACTCATATTTTTATCTCTAATGTCCTCAAATCCACTATACTGTTTGAACACCTGTAATAGACGTTCATAATAGGCATGTACCGATTCACTTGCTTCTTGGGTTGTCCTGTCTATTTTCACCCAATCTGTTTCTTTTGGTGGTATTTTCCCTTTCAGGTAAGTTATTACCTGCTGATACTTTTTCATTACATCACTTGATGGAGCACCACCTGTCTTTGCATCTCTAGGATACTCTTCACTCGGCCAGTCAACTGTAATTTTACAATCTGTCCACAAATCGGCAGGTACCACTATGTCGAACAAACCATCCAAGTCCTTCAACAATACCTTTACACTTTCACAAACCTCTCAACCTGCTTGTACCATTCAATTGGCTTTTCTCTTAACTTTGGAAAGTCATTTGTAAATGACAAAATATCCTGTCTACTCCATGGGACATGAACATAACCTCCTCCAGGTACTTCTCGCATCGGGTACATCTGATCTGCTTTCCCTGTTTCCTTCAATAAATATTCAGAATTCGATCTACTGTACCGTGCCTCTTCCTTCTTCTTTGTCCATCTAGCTTTCCATTTATCTAGATCTCCCCATTTCTGTAGTACTGACATTAATTCTTTTACTTGTAGTTTTCGGCCAGAGGCATGCATGTTTTCTAGATCTTTGTCAGAAACGGCTGCTCTATATGGTTTCTGTAGTACTTTTGACTTTCCTATTTCAATTCCCATCTGTAAGGCCAAATCTGATAATTTCTCATGAAATATCTTTACATTTCTAGTTATGCTTCTGCATACAAACAATAGTTCTTCTTCATCGTAAGTATTTAGACGATCTACTCCTACATTTCCTGCTATCATTTCTTCTAACTCGACTTTCAATTTGTAGATGTCCTTGATCTTTGGGGGTGAACTCTGTCTGTCTGATCCTTGTGCCCACCTTTCTAAGTCTTCTGGCGTTACTACTGTGGCACTCTTAGTTCCAGATGAGGTTACTATATTTACATCTTTGGAGCAACCAGGTGTTATTCTTCTAGGAGTGCTAGTTACAGATCCTCAAATAGGTAAATCCATTAGGGATATCAATGATTCACAATCACTGATCTGGTCATCAATTATTATGGTTTCAGGTTTAGGAATCTCTACAGGTGTAGGCATGACTAGAGGTTTCGGATAATTTACCTTGTCACCATATAAGGGAACCACTGGACCAATCGTTACAGGTATGGTCAGGGAATCAGGATGCACATTCAGCTGTGTTATTTTCTGTATCAATTCTGCTCTGTTTCTGTCTATAGCCTCTTTTTCTTTATCCTGAAGTACCCTATTAACTGGTGGATTATGCAATACTTGCGGTACCAATGGTGTTCTTAAAAGTGGAGCACTTGGGGTACATCCACTTGTCCCTTCCTGATATGGTGGCGGGTTCTTTAATATTTCTTCCATAAATTCATCTTCAGAATCTCCAAACCCTGTCAAGTGTTTTGTCTTTTCTGTGCATTTGCTCCCTAACGACTCTTCTGCTATACAAACTGGAAACAAACCCTCTGTAAGCATCGCTCTTCTCCACTGTTTCATCTGACCGTCTCTTGACTCATTTTGGTATCTAGGGAAAAATCCCCGATAACCCCTACTGCTTCTTGATCGGTCACGTTCGAATGCCTCAGTTTCCCACTCTTCTAAGGCTTCGTATTGAGTTAATCTTGGTCTGGGTTCTAAATCATTCATCCTCAATCTTAAATTTCGAAGAATTCTCCCATTGAAAGTACCATTCTCTGGGAATGCTAATATTCCATCGTTTTTGGTATATTCTATCCAATTTTCTAACCATACACAAGTATGATAACCTCTCTCCACCATCATGAATGAAGCAGGCGTTTTTGCTGGTGGAATGATAATTCCTTCTCTAGTTTTGATGGGTTTATCCTTCTTAAAATAATTCTTAACCTTTTGTAGAATCAACATTTTTCTCTTTTCTCCATACATTTTGGGTAAATATCTATGTATCGAATTATATTCTGCAAAACCTAAGAATGTCCTGTCTGGACGAGTTCCTGTTAAAGTCGGATCACATTTCCACATATAATCTCCACTATCCACTAAGATTTTGACTTCTATGCTGACAACCAATTAAATTCCAGCTAACATTTGTCTCTGAACCAATCCTAGAGCGGTTTTTTCAGTGACGTCTGTCTGACGACCCCTCCTTTACAATCTGCGCTTCTCTGTCCCTCGCTGTTTCAACCAATCCCAGCGCGACACCTGTGACGTCAGTATTACTCCTGACTACTGACCCCTCCTTTACAAGAGTCGTATCACGCCCGTTGTTTTAACCAATCCCAGCGCAGCGTTTTGTGACGTCAGCTTCCTCTCCGGCAGCTGACCCTCTCTTTACAAAATCGTACGCACAGCTTTATTTTCTCTACACTTCTTATTAAAATTCAATAACAACATAAAACATTCGCTATCGTGCCAGTTTCTCTAAATTGGAAAAGATAGTTTCTCTCACACTTAGTAAAACCTTTCCGTTTACTAAACATACACTACGAGTAAAACCCTTCCGTTTACTCTTCAAGTAAGCTTCAGAAATACCTGCTACTTCTTCAATGTTACCCTTTCTAGGTGATATAACATCAAATTTTACCAGCGTATTCCTTTGCTATCACTCACACACATAGAGTCCCTAACAAGTACTGATAGCCCTGCTTAACTTTTCAGTACTATTTCTGCCTGACAGATAACCTCACTGCAGTATGGCTTCCACTTACCATCCGCTATTCAATTTTCCCTGGAGAATTCTGGACAACATAAAACAAAACTTTTGAACAAACGGATGTTAGTTTATAAAAATAAAATTCTCATTACCCAATTAACAAAGTACAACCATCCTCTGATAACCAGAAAACTGATCCAGCGGTTTACTAGCAACAAGCATTCATACACCGAATACTCACCTGGGCCCATTCATTCATACTACGCTAGCAATTTCCGCTGGTGGGTCAGTTGTACTCTTTATCAATATCCCTGCTACCAATTACTTTTCTGATTGAAGAGTAATGACTTACCAATGGACCCTTTGATAATTGGGAAGTTTAAAATGAGTGACATTCATTACAATTCATAAATTCCTAAAATAATCACTGAGTCAGGAAGTTTTAAAATGTTTATCTATAGTTTTTAGCAGAGTAAATTTACAAAACCACATAATACTTAATCGTATATCAAGGATGAAGCATACTAATAATCAATTATCGATCAATGATGGTCCCTCAGAAAGGAGAAGATAGAGACAGCAGCACAGCTAAAGGTTGCAATTATATTTACCTAAAGGTGCGAGAACCAAACCCCTTGGCCAAGGAGTTGGAAAGCTAGGTCCCAAGAAGGATGAAGACCAAAGACCTCCGGACCAGGTTCAGGACAGGACAGGTGACCTCTCTATCAACGACGCCTGCGTCATTCCCCTCTTTGATACTTCGCTTCTCCTTGCTTCTCTCGAGTCGTCTTCTAAGAATCCGCCGCCCCCACCTCAGGACCTCTCTGGACAGCAAATCAGCCTAGTTCTGCTCTGCATCAGCGTCTGGATCAATGAATGTAGCATTGCTTTCTTGCTTGACTGCCTCTCTAATTAACTAATCTATACCTATTATACCCTTCTACACCCAGGTACCTCCCATTAATGTTTCAAAATTATGGGCCCACTACTTCTGATTGGACGGGGACCAGGGGTTGATCCTCACACCATGTCAATTTAGTTCCATTTCTTTAAACCTATTGTGTGAAAAGACCGCCCCTCACAATTAATACATTTGCTTTATTTCCCACCCGTCTCACGACAACGTTTAATACAATGTTTATATAAATTGTTGCATTCTACAGGAACATCGCGGATGCAGTGGAGTTGGCCACCAGGTCACGGCCTTGGATGACGTCCAAGTTGACTTCATCGCTGTGCCTTGTTTACCGGGCCCATGCGTACTTCACATTGGCTCCAAGCTGCCTCTCCGTTAACCCATGCCCCATTTTACGAACTAATAAAAGTCAAAGAAGAAAACTGTAAAATCACAAATAAATGTTTTCACTGTATACCCCCTATTTCTACTCTATTCCCATTTAATTGTAAATCTATCCCGCATTAGTAGCATTAAAATACCACAGTATTAATTGCAGCATATGCGCAAGCTTTAGCACGTGAAAACATTAAGCAGCCATTTTAATACACACTGCGCAGAAGCAAAGTTTTTCCCTCCAAGCAAAGAAAGACGTCATACCACGTGATATGGTTGACACATGCGCACTGAAATTCCCGCGCTTTAGCGGCCATTTTGGATTAGACAAGCGTTACTTATTAGTTTAAACACATAGGCAAGCTTCACTGGTATAGTGTTTGTGTGCATTTATTAGTAGAGACATTACAAAGTTTAATAAATTAATACTGTGAGAGGATTGCTTCCGAGCAAGTCTCATTTCGAGTTCTTGCTCCATCAGTATTAGGCAAAAGCCCCAATAATTTTTCCATCACCTAGTGGGAGAGTGGAGGATTTACGGCAATCTGCTCCCCCAGCCCCAAATGGCTGGAATCCCACTGGATGTCAGAAATGGATTTTCTTTTAATAGAATGGGTTAGGTTCTGCTCTGTTCTGTCTTCAGTTTGAACCCACAACCCTAAAGCCCCAACATATTTTATGGCCTCATTATTTCTAGAGTATCTTCATTACCATTTCAAGAGAGAAGAAATGTTGATTCTTTTGGCCGTGGGTTTGATATATTGACCCTCAGAGATGGGTTAAACCTCTTGATTTTGCCTCCACAAGGTGGCAGAAAAACTATCTGGTGCCCGTGGGTGGTGGATCCTCAGACTCCATCCATTCCACACTTTTTTCCATGATGGTCCGATGTGCTTTCAGACCTCCTGGGACAGGCAAAGACCTGGTAAACATCTTTATGTGCCTACTTATGTTCCTACTCAGACGGATTGAAAGCCCACCAATCAGGAAACATTTAAGAAAATGAATGGGGTTGGGAATTTTGGCATCATTTCCCACCTCCCAGCACAACATAGTATTTATGTCCTCAAGTGGAGGCAGACTAATTGTCAAAGCTGCACCCAAGAAAATGGCAATGATGAATGGCTGCACTATTTGGTCTCTGGGTAAGCTGGTTGCCAGGGAGCCCTGGCAAAACCTGGTAATTTCTAAAACCTATAGACCCTGTAGAATTTAGGGTGTTATGGTTTACATAGCTTGCAGAAATGTATTTTTGGCAGATTTATGAGCAAATAATCAGCACTTCCAGCTAAAATGCCAAAACCTTACCACCCTGCATTTCCAAGCTTCTTTTGATTGAAAAGCTGCCTCAAATGTGTGAGTGGCCCTTAATACACATCATTGGAAGAAACCAAAACAATAACCAAGTAAAAACCACAGTGACACATGGCCCAAGTCAAGACCAGTTCCTATCAAGGCAAACCTTGATGTTCCCTTGTTGTGTTTTGTGGCTTTTTCTGTCAAAGGAGAGAGGCTCAGACATACCAATGGGGTACCATTTCTACTGAGATAAGCCTGTTAACTTAGGGGGCTAGCAATGTTTTGGATGCATACATATTCTGGTACTTTCCTTACAAACATTTGCGAAACTTATATGATTATAGCTCAAGTTGTAAGTTTGCCAGGCATTCTGCATAAGAAACATGTTGGGATCTATATGATTTCACCACCCTGAACTTCATTAGGAGTCTATTTTTTTTAAAAGTCTGGGTTTGGTAGGTTCCCCTTAGAGGCAGCCTAGCACAGACCCAAATACCAAAGCTACCTACCTCACCAGACTGGGCAAGTGTGCAAGGCCAAATCTTGATATTTCATTATTGCATTTTTAGGCCTTTCCTCTAATGAGCAATGAGCATAGCCACACAAGTTCGGTACCCTTGTTATCAGGAGAAGAGAGAAAATACAGACTAGTAGAAATTTTTTTATTATCAACTGTATTGGTCTCAATTAGCTATCAAATGTATGCAAGTTTGCAAGAAAGCAAACATTTTGCAAAATGCCCTTTGAATCTCAATGGCATGGATAAACCCAAATTCAAAGTTGTAAAATTAACCACTACACCTAAACTCCTACGCACTTTTGAAAATTGCCTAGCTTTCCTTGTACCCATGTTAACTCATTAGATTTTACCATATGAATTGATGCAAGGTAGTATACAATGAAAATTCATTATAAGGTTCAGCACTGTTGATGTCTCTGGGTGTTGTTTGTTTTTGGAAAACCAACAAACAATATATATATTCATTACCACAAGAGTCTGATTGACATAACGGTATGTTACTTTTGTACATATGTCATTGGGGGCACATAATTATATATGAAAACACAGTCACCAATGAATAAATTGACCTACTGATTTTCATTATTTTTAGATTTCTACGTGTAGTTTCTTTGAGAAAGCTATTAGCAATCTAAAATTCAAATTTTGTCTACTTTTTATTATTTTCTGGGTTTTCAGGTTCATCCTGTTTTTACCTGGCAGTTATGAATGCTCACATTAAGGCTCATGTATTGAAGTGCCACTGCTCACGAAGAACCCCGAACCATGAAGACTGACATACTGTTTGTTGTACATGTGCGTGTGTGCTAGGGTTGATTGTGTGCCCTGCACAACTAATACAGCCTGGACCAGCGGACAAGATGGAGGGGAGGTTACTTTCCCCATAAATTATTGTTGCTCTTTCTGATCTCTGTAAGAAGGAGTTTTAAACAGTGGAGTGCAGCCTTCTCACATGTCTTTGTTCTTCTGTGCTGGGCACTCCACCTGGAGACTACCTGTTGGGCAGAGCAGCATTTCAGACAAAGGCCAGGTGTGGAAGGTTGCCTGGCGAGAACACATGAAAAGGGAACTGATCTAAATTGATTAAATAGAAGAAGCAGACCTGGAATATGCATCCTCCATTTGTGAAATCAGTATAAAGACCCATTGTTGTTCTATATTGTTGTCTCCTCTACAGAGGATGGTATGGTCAACTCCCCAGAGGTGATGAAACATCTCCTGGAGTCTGATCTGAAGGAGGAATTAATGGGCAGTACTGAGTGCCAAGACAACCTGCCTGTGAGTAAGGGAAGGAAGTGCCTACCCTGCAGGATGAGCTGATTGTGGGTGGGACTGCTGTAATTGACTCTGGCATGGAGTGCATCTGACAAAGACTTCCAAAGCAAGGAAGCTAAAGAAATTGCTGTGCTGCTGGACTGGGGGGGGGTGCAATCTTCATCACTTATCTTCATCGTAGCAGCCAAGACATCTGATGTGACAAGTGCCGTTGGTGGTTCCTGTGTCCCACAATTGGACTACGTGACCAAGGCACTGCCCAAGTGTGCTGGTGGGTCAGTACCAATCTGGAAGACCAAGTTACCAGAGAAGGGCCCCTGGGGTGCCACAAGAAGAATCAAGGGTGCAAAGTCGAGTCACTTCACCTGGTGTCCATCGCTCTGAGGGCTCACCATCTGTGAACGTTTGTCCTTAGCACTAAAGAAGTAAGAAGAGCTCACTGGCATATCAGCGTTAGCCACTCTATGTGTCAGGTACTCACCAGAGTGTCAGAGTGAACCGTGACCCACATCCAGCTGCCCAGAAGAAGACCACCGACAGAAGCCTCTGCGATTGCCCTGACCCTCTGAGTGACTCACTGTGCTTCTGAGTGCTCTCTGGAAGAGTGTTGTGTGCCACTTAAAAAGTCACTGTAATTGGTGAGATCCTACTGCTGTGAGAGGGACTAATACTACCTGGTGCTGCTCCTATGAACTGGGTGAGAGACTGAGAGGGCCTAGGCCCAAGAGAGTGAGTGCTAATAACTAGCAGGGAGGAACATGAGCTGCACATATAGACATTACATCGAATGTTGAACCTGAGGGTGGGCACATAGAGAAAGGGGGGGCCTATTAAGGGGCAATCTGATTAATTGGCAGAGGTCCCTGAAGGAACACAGACTAGCAACCATAAATCGGGTATTCATGCATTACTGAATGTATAGTGGAATTCAATGTTTTTTGTGTAATAAAGTGCATGTCCTATCTACAAAGAGAAGTACTGGCCTGTACTTTGATTTTATTGTGCTGCTGGGGAAGTGGAATTGATTGTTTAGCCTGAGTAAACCCACACTAGTTTCCATGAGAAGCCTGTAACAGCTTGCCATCACATCCACTGAGAGTCAAGTGCGTAAAGTAGTACAATTGGCCCAGTTTGCAGAGCCATAGTAGGACAGGGCCTGGACAGCAATGGAAAAAGGACTCAATGGCTGCAGTTGTGGCCCTTTAGTCCCTGCTGCCCCTCAGCCTCCTGAATGTGATCTGCCGTACCTTTTGTGGGAAAAAAAAGTTATGAAGGCTTACGAGCAAAGAGTCCCAGACATATATAAAAAATGAAAAATTGTCTCAGCATGGGAGATTGCCTCCACAGTTAATGGATTAAGGAACATCAGTTGCTAACTTTGATGAGCTATCATAGAAACAGACATTGTGCAATATCTCATGATCTATAATTATTTATGGCTGTCAAAATCCACTAATGGGGAGCTTAGGCTTTACATACCTTAATATCTCACATATGTTACATATTACACTATCCTTTAACTAGTGGAATATCAGCAGTGGGAAGTAAGACCTGACAAATCCTCATAGCTTCATTATTCACAAGAATTTACATTTTTCAGAGACAGGCCTTCATGCTAAAATCAAACATTCCCATATTTGAGATTATCCTTGCTAGCCTTATTTGTTTGTAACATACAAATTATCCAATGTTTTACAGCTTTACTAGATGCAATATTGTTTGCATTGTGTATGCATTGTACAGTTTTCAAGTTCACAATGGGACTACCATTTTAAAAACACACATGCACACATGTGCACACATGTGGGCTGAGCGAATGAGTTTACAATCTAACTCAGCCCAGTTTCAGTGCATAGGTAACCTGTCGCAGATGGGACCTTTAAGAAATTACTTTAGCAGGTAAAAATAATTATTTCCATTACATTTTTACTATAGAATGTGTTGGACCTTGCCCTCTCTGCAGGGTCATCCCAAAACATTTTGACTACACCCCTATTGTTTTCTGAACCTGTTTTTGTTTGCTAAAGGACTCTGCTAACCAGTGCTAATGTGCTTTTGCTCCCTCCTGCAAACATGGTACAATTGGCTGACACCAATTGCCATATTTATTTTATGGCTAAGTCTCTAGTAAAGAGGTATACCATAGAACTAGTGCCAGTGTATTAAATGCTAGTAGTGGCCCTCCAGTCCTCTTAAGAAGCCATTTTGAAAAGGTCTCAGGCCTGCCATTGCAGACTGTGTGATGTTTTAAACTGCCATTTCGACCTTGCAAAATAAACCTTTTGCCAGGTCTAAACCTTTCCTTTTAGTACATATATCTCACCCCTAGGGTAGGCCCTAAACACCCCACAGGGCAGGATGTGTTGTGTTAAAAGAGTTGGACATGTGCTTATAAGTTTTATCCTGGTAGTGAAAAGCTATCAAATTTGTTTTCACTATTGCAAGACCTACTTCTCCGATGGGTTAACATTAGGTTATCTTATTACATGTAATAAGTGAAAACTTTTGTTAGGGATCAGGTAGGAATGTCATGTTTAGTGTCTGAAGAATTGTAATTTAGAACCATTGTTAATGGTAGAGTTGGATTTTAAGTCACACATTTTTTAGAAAGTTAGCATTTTCTTGCCCTAACCATTTGATGTTTGCAGCCTGTTACTGGGTCACATAACTAAGTGTAGTTGGCAATTGGTTTTTGTGTATTCCTCTCAGACAGCCACACAATAGAGGGTTTGGTTCTTTGCTAGGTGGGACATCCTGACTTGGTGTGGAGGATGGAACTGTCATCTATTACACTTGCACTTCAAAGACCCAGCCTGGGCTCAGACACAATGGACTTTACACTAGCCTATTATGCCTATAGACAGACTGGGACCAGGTCAGTAAGGTAGAAATTCCCGACATTGTTGTAAGGGCAAAAGTCCAGATGTTTCTTCACTAAAAAATGGGCACGAGGTCTAAAAAGAGGACCCTCAGACCCACTCTTCAGTACACTTTTGACCCTGGCTGCATCTTGCCCTGCTGTCTGAGAAGGAAGATTGGACCAGCACCCTTCTTCCCAGACTGAAGTGACTCCAAGTATCAGCTGACTGACCACCTGTTCTGAGCTACAGGAACAAAACAGGCTCCATAGGCCTCCCTGCAACTGCCTAACAGAACCTGCTGCACTGGATCTGCTAGAACCTGCAACTGGAGCTACCTGAGCCCTCCTGGCCTCCGCTGGAGTGAACTCCTGATCCCCAAGAGGGGCCCCAGGTCCTTGATCCTTGGTGTGGCATGAGTCGAGCTCCTTCTAAAAAAAAACAGAAATCCTGAGGTTTTGGGCTCTTTGTGGCCACAAACAGGCCCATTTGCTGCAAGATCTTACCACCTGTGCTGACCACCAATGCGAAGCTCCAGTGAACCTGACTCTTCCCGCTACAGCAAGATCTGCACTTTGCTCTGCAGCATCGACAGCCTGTAGTGACCGCCACTGTGAATCACCCTCCATGACACCCAATGGGATCTTCTCGATACAGCATGCCTGTTTGCAATGCTCAGCCTGCTCTTTACACTAAAGCGAAGATGATCCACAACACTCTACCTGGTCCACGCTGCCTCCTCCACCACAAATGGAACTCTTCGCGCTGGACTTTAGAAGGTAACTTTTTCAGCTGGACTAATATGGTTCCTGTATCTGACCAGTGCTCCATCGTGGTAGGCCTAAACTTGTGACTTTCACCCCATCCCGCACTACCAGATAGCCACGAGTGCTACTTTGTGCTTTTAGGTGCTATACTTACCTTAAGTCTTCAAAATTGCACATCTCCGGAGATGATTGTCATTTTTTCATTTTGATGTCAAATAATTTATTACATTGTATTCTTTTTTTCTACATTGGTATGGAAGTATTCTTTTGGATTGTTTTCATTGTATTACTTTATAAGTGCTGCGTAAGTACTTTACACCATATCTCTAAGTTATGCCTGACTGCTTTTGTATCAAGCTACCACAGGGTTAAACACAGGTTAAATTTGTGGCATTTTTTGGTTTACCCTGACAGTATTATAGCTGTTGCTTGAGTAGGGTTTCATCCCCGTCAAAAACAATGTCCCACAGTGTGAATCTGTAGTGGTTCACTGTAAGTCTTGAGTACTTTTATGTATTCATATTTTAGATGAATGCTGTACCATATTACAATGGCTCAAACTAGAGAAAGTTACCCTTTCTCTAGTTTGAGGGTCAAAGGACCCTCAGGCAAGTATAATACTGATTTAGTCATATCTGTACATTGTCATGTGCATTGAGTTTGGCCATATTTCTCTGAGTGTGCCCTTAGCTACATTTCAGCTTTGAGAAGCTCTGCTAAGCCAAGTTAATTACTCTGCTGGCCATGGGATAGTACCAGGCCTTCCTCACACAATAATCCCTTCTGGAGGGGGTTAAACCTTTTCCTCGCAGAGAAAAAGAGTAGAGGCAGAATCGGCATAGATAAGTTGCTGTCTCCAACCTCTCCCGGAATCCCCTTTGACATTTAATGGGAAGGAACCAGTTTGACAGAGAGATTAGAGCTGTCAAAGAGGTGTGACCATTGACTACTTGAAGTCTCAAGGTACTGTGCAGAAAGGATGGGACAGGGGTGGAGTGATGTGATTGGATTGTACATTGATGCCCCATTTCTGGAAATTAACACCTCTATTAAATTGGGAGGGAGTGTGTGGGAAGAGGATATATAGCATTTGCTCTGTCCCAGTGGTGAATGGAGGTCCACCATCTGCATGATCAAGAGCTGTTGTGGTTACAATGGCTCTCAACTTTCTGCTTTGGCATATAGGAATAGGTTCGGCTTGCAATAAGTTAGTAAGCTCACACATTTAAAAACTTGCATGAAGGCATAGGAATAATAGGACTGCCAGATTGCTTATGATCTTGCTCTGGGGATGAGAGAGAGATGTTATATTCAGAGCTTTTTTGATGATAGCAACAATATATTTAGTGGGTGTATATGGCAGTTTACAAGTGGGTATCACTGTGAGCTATATCAGCTTCCTGCTGCTATTCCTTCCAAATGAAATCCCAAACCACTTTTGTCTGTTTGCACATTTAAAATATGCTATTTAATGACTTGTGAGTGAGTAATTGTTCCAGTTCCAAAAACCAACATGCTGACATGGCAGGTGGTTTTCTGTGATATCTACCTTTACTTGCCAGTGGTGCCCTGTGGGGTGGGGGCATTTAGGCCTTGTGACAAGTAGGCTTACTAGTACATTTTGTTCATTGGAGCTCTCTTTCTCTCTTGGTTTTTGAGTAGGAAAGTACACATCAAAATGGTTTCTCTTCTGCTTTCTTCAGAATAATCAATTTAAGATCTTCTCCCAACACCTTACAACTATGTGGCACATTTTCCTCAGAGTAAAAAGACAACAAAAGGCCTCTTTACAAACTGCATTTTGTGGTACAATTTGTAATTGTATGAAACCTATTACAAAATGCTATTCACAAACATAAATGCTTTAGTCCCCTGCCTCTCCTATCTTTTTCTATGTGGAAATCTCCACCCCGATTGCAGAGTCTCTTCAAATGTAGACCACACATGGCCGGCCACTTGTACAGCGCCACCCTCATATAGAAATCAATTGTGTTAAGGACTTAAAATAAAACCTCATAAGCACCATAAGAAATTATGTTAAAATTAAATTAAATTAATTTACATAGTTAAAATTTAAGTAAATATAATTTAATGTTGAAAATTCTATGAAATTGCACATTTTTTGCATATAAATATTAATGTATCAATAAATTGTAACAGATATAAGTAAATTACCTTTAATGTATTCTATATATCACTTTAAATATTTATTAATGCATAATACAAAACCATACTTTTTTTCTTTTAGGGGAAATTTATTTTTTAATTTTAACTTGAAAAACATAATGGTAATTTAATTTATTATATTTTTAATCATTTCCTTTTTTAATTCCAAATTTAGTTAAAATAGCTGTAGCATTTGTTGCTTTAGCTCTACATCTAAAATAACTGTATTCAAATCATTTGCATTAATATTTAACATAGAAATATTTGAACAAACTTTTTCCATGTTGTCTAAACTTTTTAAGTTTTCCCTATACTTTATAATTGCGAGACTCCACAGTTGGGGCAGAGATCTCTGCATGTTAAAGTATAGAGAAAATGTCCCTAAACTTTACCATAGCAAGATCTCCACCTCAATGATGGTCAGTTTTAGCTTAGGCTCTACCCCCTTTTACTGGGGTGGAGACATATTTCTATACTTTTGAGTAACTTTACATTTGAATTTGGTGAATAGCCAAAAGTAGTAAAGTTACTCATAAGTGGATGAGTAAATTTACATGTGTAAATTACTAATAAGTGTAACCTGAATACCCTGAAAGTGTTGCCATGGTTAAATTCTTTAAATGTGTGTTTGACAAGGTAGTTTTCTGGTAGCAGAGCTATGGTTGTTAGTGACTAGTTTGGTGATTAGTATAGATTATTGATTTTTGGTTAATGTTTTAACAAAAGAGTTAGTGTCCTGTTTTATGTTGTCTGGAAAATTCCCGGGAAATGAATAGCGGGTGGCGATAGAAACCACACTGCAGTGAGGTTACTCGTCTGTTGGAATCACACTAAGAAGCTAGGTAGGTCTGGCAGTGTTAAATTAGGGACTATTTTCTGAACAAAAGTGAGAGTGGTTGAAACCAAAGAGTTCGCTGGTGAAACTTTAGGCGTTATATCACCTAGTAAAGGTAACCCTGAAGGAGTAGCAGGTTCTTCTAAGCTAGATTGACAGCAAAAGGAGTTCGCTGGTGTAATACCGGTCTCAAAATTCCTTAACGGAAGATACCGAAAGAGTAGCAGGTTCTCTGGAGCTTAGGTGAAGAGTAAGCAGAAGGTTTTACTCACAGTGGAAGAAAATAAACTATCCTTTTGGTTTAGTGGAACAGACAGAGTAGCGAATGTTTTTACGTTGTTAATAACAAAGGAGTACTAAGAATTTTTGAAGAAATAACATTTTCGTATTACCTTGCAAAGGGAGGGTCAGATGCCGGAGTGGTACTGACGTCACAGAGAGCCACGCTGGGATTGGTAGAAGCAGCGGGCGCGTGACAGGAGGAGCTTGGTAAAGGAGGGGTGAGAAATCGCCTGAGTAGGATCGACGTCACAGAAGAGTCGCACTGGGATTGGTAGAAACAGCGGGCGTGTGACAGGAACAGCATTGTAAAGGAGGGGTCAGTAGTGAGGAGCAGAACTGACGTCAGGAAAAGGCCGCGCTGACATTGGTCAGAGTACGAGTGTGAGCCTGATTCCATTGGACACTTAGTTAGAAGCCGCGCTAGGATTGGAAGAGAGAAGGATTGTATGCAGGATTTTGATTTGACTGTTAGTGCAAGACGTACAGGTAGAAGATTTCAAGGGTTTGCGGAATACAATTTCCTGCACCGTTCTTCAAGAATGTATGGAGAGAAAAGAAAGATGTCAATTTTTAAGAGAATAAAGAATTTCTTTGTTAAGGATAAGCCTGTGTTGACTAGAGAGGGCATTCCTATTCCGCCACCGAAGAAACCAGCATCTTTTATGATGATGGAGAGAGGATATCATACTTGCGTGTGGCTAGAAAATTGGGTAGAGTACACGAGGGATGATGGTGTGTCAGCGTTTCCTAAGGATGGTACGTTTAATGGGAGGATTCTTCAGAATTTGAGACTGAAGATGAATGATTTAGAACCGAGACCCAGGTTAACTCAATATGAGGCTTTGGAAGATTGGGAAACTGAGTCATATGAAAGAGAGAAATGCAGAGGTGGAAGGTATAGAGGATTCTTTCTGAGACACTTGCATGAGTCAAGAGAAGGACAGATGAAACAGTGGAGGAGAGCGATGATATCGGAAGGGTTATATCCAGTGTTGATGGCTGAGGAACATTCTGGAGGAAAGTGTAAAGAGAAAACAAAACATATGAATTCGACAGGATATGGAGAGTCAGATGACGAATTGTTAGAGGATATTTTAATTAAGAATCCACCAACGTATCAAGAAGCAGCTAGTAAGGTTGTCCCAAGTGCGCCAGAAATGGGAATACCATTAACTCCACAGATTTTACATGAGACATCATACAACAGAGTGTTGCAAGATAATGAGAGAGAAGCTTTGAACAAAACTAGGGAGGAACTAGTCAATTGAATTTAAATACTGAAGCTTTGACAGTACCTGTAACCATTGGTCCAGTAATTCCATTATATGGGGATAATAAGGATACCCAGAAATCACAACTTGTGACAGTTCCATTGAATAGTCCTAGAAAAGAGATAGTAATCACAGATGATCAGGTTAGTGAAAGTGAGTCAGTTATTTCACTAATGGATCTCCCTATTGTGGAACCCAATGCGGAAACCCAAAAGAGAGTTACGCCCATGAATTTGAGAGAGAGAAGACCTTTGGTTCCGGCTGGAACTTCAGGTACAACAGTAGTCACCTCTGAGGATATAGAAAGGTGGGCTCAGGAAAGGGAAAATCAGATTACAAAACCGAACATTTTAGATATTAGCAGATTGAAAGTGGAATTGGAAGAGATGATGACAGGATGTGTGGGCACAGAAAGATTCAATGTTTATAATGATGAAGAACTGTTGTTTCTATGTAAGAGTATAACCAGGAGAGCAAGACTATTTCATGAAAGATTAACTGAAGTTGTTTCAGAGATTGGAATAGATATAGGGAAATCAAAATTGTTACAGAAGCCCTATCGAGTGGATTTTACTGATAAAGACTTAGAAAGTGTGAATGCTTCAGGAAAAAGGTTACAGATAAAAGAATTAATGAACATGTTGCGGAAATGGGGAGACATTGATAAATGGAGGATTAGGTGGATAAGGAAGAAAGAAGAAGTTCAGGCAAGAGAGGCAGCAGCTGCATTTCCAGTAAGAGAAACAGGAAAGGTGGAGCGGTTGTGTCCAATGAGAGAGGTTCCTGGAGGAGTATATGTTCATGTCCCATGGAGTAGACAAGATATTTTATTGTTTACAAATGATTTTCAAAAACTGAGAGAAAAGCCAGTTCAGTGGTACAAACAGGTAGAGAGGTTTGTGAAAGTCTCAAAGGTGTTATTGAAACATCTGTTTGGTTTATTTGACATAGTGGTACCTGCTGATTTATGGACAGAATGTAAAATCACAATTGATTGGCCTAATGAGGAGTATCCTAGAGATGCAAAAACAGGAACACCGTCAGAAGAAGTGATGAAAAAGTATCACCAAGTGATTACATATTTGAAAGGGAAAATCCCTCCTAAAGAAACAGATTGGGTAAAAATAGATAGAACAACACAGGAACCGAATGAATCTGTACATGCGTATTATGGGTGATTGTTGCAGGTGTTCAAGCAGTATAGTGGTTTTGAGAACATTGGTGACAAAGATATGGGAAATTTTGTGTATTGGTTTGTATATGGCTTGAAAACGGAAATTAGTCAGATGATACAGCAGCACATGTTGTGCTGGCAAAGGAAGACAGTGGATGAAATTTTAAAGTACGCGAAATATTGTGGGGTTGACATAGAGGCCAGGCGAAGGAAGCTGAAAGAGAAAATTATGTGGGCTCAAGTTAAATTGGCAGAGCAGCAGGAAGAGAAGACAAATGAGCAAAATAATAATCCTGTAAAAGAACAGAGTCAGAATAATCAAGGAACGAATGGTAATAGATTTAAAGGGCGAATGGACAGAGAAGAAGCGAAAAAGAAGTTCCCTTGTCATGCGTGCGGAAAGCTTGGACATTGGAAGAACGAGTGTAAGAGTACTCAGAATAATAAGAATAATAATGGGCTAAATCAAAATTTAATCCCACAGATGCAGAATGAAGTACTTATGAATCAGCAGCAACAGGTAGTCACTCCACAATATCAGGTACCACCAGCTCCTATGCCAAATTTTGTGAACCATCAAAGTTTCAGTACAAACACCGGATTTCAAGGAGAAAGTGGTAAGAATAATAGAACAATTGCTCAATATTGTTTGCAGAATGATGAGGAACATTCAGATATTGCACAATGACGGTGCCTGAGGGGGGAGGAAGAGGAGTGCGTGCTTGGCGCATCCTTGCCGGTAGATCTGTCAGGTCCATTTGTTGATGGGAGAGTAGAAGGTAAAGACATTACTTTCCTATTGGATACTGGTGCTACCAGGTCTACTGTGAGAACAGCAGACATCCCAAACCTACCCCTCTCGGGAGAGACAATCCAAGTTGTAGGAGTATCTAATCAACATATTAGAACACCAATCACAAAGCCAATGGAGGTGCACATTGGAAACTTCAAAGAAATGCATCGGTTTGTAGTTTGCGATTCCAGTCCTGTAAATCTGTTGGGAAGAGATCTTTTGTGCAAAATGAATTGCACGATCTATTGTACACCGGATGGTGTCGCGTTCCAAACCCCTGATGAAGATGTAGCATACATGATGATGCTGGCCCTGCAGGGAACAGAGGTAGATGAAATGTTTTCACTGATAACTGAAACTTAATTACCAGAAGAGTTGAGAACCACAGTTAATCCAGAAGTGTGGGATTTTACAGGAAAAGATATTGGGTTAATGAAAAATATAGACCCAGTTAAAGTGACAGTGAAGGAAGGTGCAGTGTATCCAAATACCCGACAGTACAAAATGAGTTCAGAAGTAAAAGCAGGAATTATCCCAGAAATTGACCGAAGGGTTAAACAAGGTATTCTGAAAGAAGTGATGGGTAGTCCCTGTAATTCACCAATAATGGGACTGAAAAAGCCTAGCGGAAAGTACAGAATAGTGTAGGACCTGAGAAAAATAAATAAGATTGTAATTCCCTGTTGTCCAATTGTGCCAAATCCAGCAGTGATCCTTTATCAGATACCATGGAATGCAGGATGGTTCACAGTAATTGATTTATGCCAAGTGTTATTTTCTATTCCTTTGCACCCAGACAGCCAGTATCTGTTTACGTTTAAATTTGAAGATCGCATTTACGCATGGTGTCGTGTTCCTCAAGGGTACACAGAAAGTCCTTCAATCTTTAATCAGATTTTGAAAAAGTGGCTGGAATCATTGATTATGCCCAGAAATTCTGTTCTGGTTCGGTACATGGATGACCTATTGGTGGCATCAAAAACGCGAAAAGATTGTGTCACAGATACAATTGCGTTGCTGAACCATTTGGCTAAAGGAGGACACAAAGTGTCTCTAGAAAAATTACAATTCTGTCCACAAGAAGTAAGATATCTAGGGCATAAAATAGGAAGAGGAGTTAGAAAAGTGACACCGGAAAGAATAAAAATAATCAAAGAAATGCAATTGCCACAGACTCAGAGAGAAATGAGAATGTTTCTGGGAGAGGTTGGATACTGCAGGCAATGGATAAATGGATTTTCTGTGTTAGCGAAACCATTGATACAGATGATTCGGAAACGAGCAAAAGATCTGATTGATTGGAATGATGACTGCCTAGAGGCATTTGTGAGATTGCGAAATTGTCTGTGTGAGGCTCCTGCCTTGGGCATGCCAGACTATACAAAAGATTTTGCTTTGTTTTGTTGTGAAAGAGAAAATTGTGCACTTTCAGTTTTAACACAGAGACATGGATTGAGTCGGCGTCCAGTGGCATATTTTTCAGCCTCATTGGACCCGGTGGCTTCAGCATTGCCTGGCTCCTTAAAAGCAGTAGCTGCTACTTGTATGAGTCTGGAGCAAAGTGAGTCGATAGTGATGGGACATCCGGTGAAGGCATTCATTCCACACTCGGTTGAGATTCTTCTAACAAGGACAAGAACACAGCACCTCACCCCTAGTCGTTTGACAAAGTACGAAAGAGTAATTTTGGGAGCTGAAAATGTGACTGTGACAAGGTGTACGATTTTGAACCCAGCTACCCTATTGCCAGACCCCTGTGATGAAGAAGTAAAAGATGAAAGTGATCACGATTGCTTAGACGTGACTGAGTTATGCACAAAGCCCCGCCCGGATATAAGAGAGACACCACTAAAAGAAGCAGATCATGAGTTATTTGTAGACGGCTCCTGCCTTAGGACACAAGAGGGAGGTCTAAGTGCTGCATATGCTGTTTGCAAAATTTCGGGGGTAATTGAAGCATCCTGTTTACCTGGGGTCAAGTCTACACAAGTAGCTGAATTGGTTGCCTTGACAATGGCATGTAAAAAGGGGAAAAATTGGAGAGTAACCATATTTACGGATAGTCAATATGGTTTCGGGATTGTGCATGACTTCGGCCAGCTTTGGATGCAGAGGGGATTTCTGACTTCTTCAGGGTCTCCAATCAGAAACAGCAAAAATGTAAAGGATTTGTTGGAAGCATTACAATTGCCAAAAGAGATAGCAGTTGTAAAATGCGCTGCACATCAGTCAGGAAATGACTATGTGACTGCTGGTAATAATTATGCTGACCAAGTGGCGAAATACTGCGCTAAAAATGCACACGCCATAAACAGAAAAATTGAAACGGGAGAAACCAGATGCCAACTTATGTACTTCTCAGTGCCAGAGACATGGGATGAGATTAGACAATTGCAGGAAGAAGTTGAGGAAAAGGAAAAAGAAATCTGGATAAAGGCAGCCTGTACCAAAAGACCACATGATGAAGTATGGGTGTATCTAGATGGAAGACCAGTCATGCCAGATTGTCTGCTTTCAAAAATGGCGAGGGTGTATCATGGAGCAACACACATAGGGAGAGATTCAATGATCAGACTATTCAGACAGAGTTGGTACAATCCGAAGTTCAGGGTAATCGCAGAGAGCCTTTGCCAAAGATGCTTAACCTGTCAACAGCAGAACCCAGGTAGAAAGACAGTGGTAAGCTGGGGAAAAATCGGAAAGGCAGAAGGACCCTTCACCAGATTACAGTTAGATTTCATTGAGTTACCCCCTGCAACGGATTGAAATATGTACTTGTCATAGTGTGCCTTTTCTCAAGATGGGTGGAAGCCTACCCTACTAGAAGAAATGACAGTCTTACAGTTGCAAAATTATTGTTGAGGGAGTTAGTGCCACGGTTTGGTTTTCCGGTCACTTTGGAATCAGATAGAGGCCCTCATTTTAATAATGAAATAATTCGATTAATCTGTGCTGCATTTAACATTGAACAAAAACTACACTGTGCTTATCGTCCAGAGGCTTCTGGAATTGTTGAACAAATGAATGGCACAATCAAGTCAAGATTGGGAAAGGTGTGTGCATCCACAAAGCTGAAATGGCCAGATGCATTGCCTCTTGTACTAATGGGTCTCAGAAGCATTCCAGACAGAAAAACAGGAATGAGTCCACATGAGGTACTCATGGGAAGAGCCATGAGACAGGCGTTCATTCCTGGAAATAAACTAATGAGTATAACTGATGATCTGGTATTGGACTATTGCAAAGGATTGGCTGAAATGATGCGTTCTATCTCTCATCAGGTTGGAGAAGACGCAGTTGAAAGACAGCCAGATCAAGCGCATGATTTGAATCCTGGAGATTGGGTGCTAGTGAAGAAACACGCAAGAAAATCGTGTCTAGCACCAAGGTGGGACAAACCAAGGCAAGTCATACTAGTCACTACCACAGCAGTGAAGTGTGCAGGTTTGCCCAATTGGATTCACGCTAGTCATACCAGAAGAGTACCGAGCCCATTAGATCAACAAGAGCCACCACTGACTGAGCAGGCTGAAGCATCAGGAGTTGTAAACTGTGAAATTGAAGAATCTAGAGTGATAGATTCTGAAAGACAACCATATGATGAGCAGCCCGAGCTAAGTCAGGAAGAATGGATCCCAGTGATTGAAGTAATTGATGATGCCATTGAAACCAGAAGAAGAACAGAACTGAAAAGACAAGAAAGTAGTCAGGAAGAGATAGGAGAAGAAGAACACACTCAGGTGAAAACAGAAAAAGACATAAACAAACCTGAGGAGGGAAAAAGAGAAGAACACGTTCAGGCAGAAGAAGAAAAGTTTGAATTAAGACCTGAACAGGACCAGATAGAGTTAGAAGAACAAACTCAGGCAGAAGAAGAAAGATTTGAAGTAAGACCTGAGCAGGATCAGACAGAATTAGAAGAACAAGCTCAGGAAGAAGTAGAACAAAACACAGTAGAACCTGAGCAGGAAGAAGCAAAAGAAGGTACAAGCACAGAAAACAGAGAAATAGAACAGATTGTGCCCAGAATAAATGAAATAAAACGAACTTTACAAGGAGATAAGGAAGGTGAAAAAGCAGTACAAATTAAAAGAGTCAGAAAAGGAGACAATTGGCCAACTGGAGTAAAGAAACTAAAATATCACCTGAGAAAATCTGAAAAGAAACCAGAACAAGTGAATGAAATCACAAGTCAAACAAGACCTAAGCAAACATTAGCAAAAATAACTCGAAGAAGTCCAAGATTGAGAAACTTAAACAGAAAATACAAGGCTCCAGAGTGGACGTACGTCATTCTTGAAGAATTTGAGTCCCTGGATCTGACTGATGAGACAGAAGAAGTCCATATTGCACAAATTGACGAAAGCCAATTGAAACCTCCTTAAGATTAAAAAGACAAAAAGACTGTAAAGAGAAAAGATAAGAGAAGAGAAATTTTCTCAGAGACAAAATGGCCGACAATGAAGTTAGCGGAAAACCAAACTGTGGAGTTAAAAGAAAGTGTCTTAGATTTTGTTTTTGTAGTATTTTATTAGCAATATTAGGATGGTTATTCCTAACAGTAGGGGTACCTTTAATAACAAGTGACAGGAATAATACAGATACTAATGTTAAAGTAGATAGATTAAGAGAAACTAAAATAGAAATAGGAGTGGAAGATGAGGCAAATTATCATAATGAATCAGATTATAATACGTCTTCTAATGTGTTTATTAAATTATTATTTCAGTATGTTAGCACTATGCAAATTAACAACTGTTATGTATGTATGAAATTGCCCTCATCAGTATCAGAAGGGATGACGTATCACCATATACCTTTAACGTATGGTGTGTCATGTAGTATTTTGTCAAGTTTATTTTACACTACAGGGAGATTGCAGTATTTTTATTCTAACTTAGATGTAATATTTCCTGAACTTCCTATTAGAAAGAATATGAATCCAGTAGTTAGTAGTAAAAATGCACGATTTATGGGTGAATTTTTCATAACAATGAGTTCAATAGATTTAGTTCAGGCACACGAAGATAATCTAACATGTACATTAAGAAAAGAAGAAAAATAATTTTTAGATTTAGTAGAAGAAAGGAGACAGGATTTAATGAAGAAGGCAACTACACAGAAAACCCATGTACCCCCATGGGTTGGGAAGGAGGGAATCTATGCAAGTGGCAAGGCTCATGCTGCGATGTCCCTGGACTTTGTGAAAAGGGGAAAATTCTGCCTCCATAGATTAAGGACAGATTATAACAATAATTACATTGGTTCCAGTGAATGTGAACATAACTTCCTAATATTAGGAGGATGGGGACTAAAAGGGGGAACTGATCCTGTGTTTCCAGGAGTGTATTATGTTTGTGGGAGTAATGCCTATTACAGGTTACCTGCAAGATGGTACGGAAGCTGTTATTTTGGAATAGTTTTTCCAAAAATGTATCATGTAGATAAAATCAGTGGAACCACTGGAAATTCTAATGGACTAACACGAAGAAGAAGGGCTTGTTTTTCTGAAATTGTAGGAGATATTTTTAGTGCACTGATACCCTCAGTTGGAGTCATCCTAAATTCACAGAAAATGTGTAAGTTATCAACCATAGTTGATCGTCTTTCTACAGATACTGCAGGAGGATTTTTAATGATTAACACAGAAATGGTTGCAATTAGATCAATGGTTTTACAGAACCGTCTTGCTCTTGACATATTGTTAGCAAAAGAAGGTGGAGTTTGTGGCATGTTGAAAGTTCAACATTGCTGCACTTATATTCCGGACAAGAGCAGAGAAATTAAAGGATATATTGAAAATATTACGAGAATGCATAAAGATTTGACCCAACTGGAGGTTGACAGTGTGTGGGGAAGACTAACAAAAAGTATAACATCAATAGGGAAATGGTTTGTTGGGTTTGGGAAAAGTTTTCTAGGTCAAATAATGATACCATTAGTGATGATAATAACAATAGTGATGTTAATAATGATTACATATAGATGTTGTAGAAAAGGTACGAAAGGAAAAGTACACTTGAATAGAAAAGGAAAGGGACAGACACGTAAAAGAAAGTATGAAGAAATACGCTTGGAAGAAATGAAAGGCAGGTTATACAAGAAGATGCGAGATTTAGAAGGAAATGAGACAGTTGATGAAAGGTTGGGAGGCCAAATAGAGAAAACTGAGAAGTGCTAAAGTTGATATCTGGGATGGATGGGAATTTTGTGATGGCTTAATATGCCATCAGAGAGGGGATTGATGGAGCAAGGACTCGGACACGAGACTTGCTCGGAAGCAATCCTCTCGATTTAACTTACTAGCGAATTACTAACGACATGTCTCGTGATTAATAATATGCATTTTTCATTATACGCGGGAAAAGAATGAAGCTTGCCTATGTGTTTACTAACTGCAAATAACACAGACGTAGGACTAGAACGCATTTAACATGGGATCTTTACTGCGCATGCGTCTACTGCATCTACGTAGTATGACGTGCTTTCGCTTGGAGGGAAATTCTGGCGCTTGCGCAAAGAGCTATAAAATGGCCGCTTGAAAGCTCACATGCATGGCACCTGCTTGCTGAAATTAGAAATGGGTTTATAACTAACGCAAATGCAGAGAAAGAGAAATAACAAATGGTATGGGTTAGAGTAGAGGTTGGTGGTATACAGTGAAATCATTTATTTTTGAGAATAACATTTTTCCTTTTCGACTTTATTATTAGTGCGTATTTGGGCCTGTTAAAGTTGTCCGAGTCGAGCAGACCAATATGGCGCGACGCATGCGCCCTGATACGGAAGCTTGGAAGATGACTAAGGATTTGTCATGAGTCCAAGGTCGGCGGAGATGTGCCCTGGGAACATGAGGGTGAAGAGTTCATATGAAGGAACTTATTCAAGAAATCAGTTACAAATGTATTAATAAAGTTTAAAGATGTATGGGAAAGGAAGGGCGGAATAAAAATTTGAGAGGAGGAGTTTGGAAACAATGGTTAAAAGAGAATAAATGAAGTATAAGTGTGGTGTGATGATCATCCCCCCTCGCCTGTCCAATCAGAAGTTAGTATTTTGTGCAAAAGAAACATTAATGGGTGGTACATGCCTATGGAAAGGTATAATTGAGGTAGTTTAGTTAGAAGAAGTTAGTCTTCGGGGAGAGGCATTCGAGAGCATTGTCTTTGAGAGAAGTTCAGGGGTCGAGAGTTCGTGAGACAAATCAGGTTGAGCGAGCCTTTGTGCGTTGAAGAAGCCTGACATCGGGGTGTGCCGGGGTGGTGCTCTGAAATGCTGATGAAGAAACCGAATGCAGAACCATCTACTTAATTTGGGTGGGTTTAGAAAGAAGATCGCGGAAGAACCACGAGGAGGAAGAGAGTGTCAGAGAGGGGTGCGACGTAGTCGTCGGTAACTAGAGAGGTGAAGTATCCTGTCCTGATTCCTGTCCTGAAGCCTTTGTCTCCTGATCTGTCCTGGGAGGCCCTTACCAGCCCTTTGGCCAGGGGGTTGGTCTTCACACCATACTTTGGTAATTATGAAATTCATCGTTTGATAAATGCTCTTCTGTCTCTATCCTCTTCTTTCTGAGCAAAGTTATTGTGTGGATCTGAATTGATAAGTGATATTTGAGATATTTTTGAATCGGCACTCCCGCGAATGAGGGTGTTTGTACTGAAACGCTTTGAGATGGTTCAAAACCCCTAATTTTAGATAAAGATTTAAAAAACTTGTTGAGTCTGTCATTATTTTATACTTATTAAGAAATGCATAATAAGTTATGTCAATTATCGCCATCAACTAGTTCCACCTAACTGGTCCATTGACCAGAGGAAAGAACTGTTTGATCAGCAGAAGGTTTAGTTAAAGAAGTAATAACTAGATCTTGAGGTATGAGTAACATATAAAACTAATAGACTCCAGTGGTTTACTTAGAGCGCAGCGGAAGCAAGTTGTATGGGCCCAAGTGAGTATGTGGTAGTAGAGTATCTGTTGTTAGTAGACCGCTGGATCACTTGGGCTAGCGGACATGCTGATGTACTAACATCTCCTTGTTATATATGAATGACTCTAGTGCACTACATACCTCTGCATACAATCTTAATTAAGGATCATAGGAGATATAATACTTCTTCATTTCCTTTTTGGGTGGTTATAGTTAGGACCTAGTTTCCATAAACAAAACATTTTTTTGTTTTGCTAATAACTTTGGCCCCGTTTGACACATCTTAATGCAGTTTTCAAAACTAGTACGCCAATCACTTCAGCTGATGTCTTGAAAGATTCTGGGTGATTCATCAAGTGGGGGGAAGGGGGGTTTTTGTTTGGGATTTTAGGCACATCTGCAGCCTGAACCACTGAATGGAATTACACCAAATTTTGGTAGAAATCTAGATCTTGGTCCAGAAAGAGTGCTTTTTGTAATTTGGTGTAACTCTGTTCAGACGTTTTAGAGCTGATAAAGAAAAAAGATTCATAGATATCTAGGGATGGAAAGCCTCCACGGATCTGACAGTCTCATGGTGAAATATGATTGGCTGCTGCCACTTAAACCAGGAACTGCTGGCAGTCATCTTGAGACTCGGACTCAGAGCTTATTTTTTATATGCCCCCGGGTGGGCCAGGACCCGGGTGTTATGTTTCTACACATATAATTGGGGGAGAAGGGTGCATGTGGTCCCCTCCTGGGCTGATTTCAGCCCTGGGGACCCCATCCCCTGGGGTCCGACTATTAAAGTTAAGTGGGAGGGGTGCTGCGCAGCTCCCCTCCCAGGCCTATTTCAACCGTGGGGACTGCAAACCCCCAGAGCCCCACCTGAAACAAATACGGGTAGGGGAACAGTGCAGCTTTCCCTCTCCAGGCTGTTTTCATCCCCTGAGACCCCAACCCCAGGGACCATGCCAAGAAATAGGAAGGGGGCAACTTGGACTTACTCCTGGAGCCATTAATGGCCCTGGGGAACCAAGAGCCGGCTCTAACTATGTCCAGTGATGCCCATCCTGGGACATAGCAGTTTCCCTGCCTGCTCCGGTGCGAGCAGGGAAAGCTGTGTTTGCTCTCACTTGGCAAGAGCAATTTTAAAGCTCCTGCCAAGCGAGAGCAGAATCTTAGTCCGTTCCCAGTGGGTGGGAGCATTAAAAATGTTCCAGCTCGCTGGGAGCGGACATTTCATCTATTTCTCTACCTGCTGTGAAGGGAGCATGCAAAAAGATGAAAAAATTGCTCCTACCCACAGGGAGCAGTGTTTTTAGCCGCTCCCTGTGGGGGGACCAATGCCGGCTCCTGCTGGAAGCGGGTAGAGGGCTGGTGCTGTGGGGGCATTGGTGCTTCCCTGCTGCAAAGAGGCAGTGGGTGCCCTGGGTGGGCTAAAGGGGACGCACCATTTACAATAAAGCTGGGCTCTGGGAGATGGGGTTCAAGGGACCAAAATACAGGGCCACATACCTGCCTCCCCTAACAAAATGCTACAGGCCCCGTGGGATGGGGTCGCTGGAGCTGAAATCACACCGGGAGGGGAGCTGTGTGGATTGGCTGACTTTAGGGGGTTAGCCACAGGGCCTGCAACCAACCCCCCGCCGAGCTTGGCCAAAGACATTGTGTGGAGTGGGATAGACTGCATGCACGGAATTTGCTGCAGGGCTTCGTCGCAGGCCAGGCCCTGCTGCCAACCCTTCAGCTTTGTGTGGCGTGGAGTAGACTGCATGTAGAGGGTTGGCCGCTAGGCCTAGCAGCAGGCCAGGCCCTGTGGACAATCCCCACTGCTTTTAAAAAAACCTTAGAAATCCACTGAAAAAGCCAAAGGTTACAGTAACATCATAGTTAGGAAATAGAATTAAAAAACCTTAGAAATTAACTAAAAAAAACAATGGTTACAGGAACATTATACTTAGGTTCACAATTTACACACACAAAACCATAGAAATTCAGCAGTTATAGACAGAGTTATCTCAAAAAATTATAACTCAGCAGACAGCCATTAAAACGCAGTTATAACCATGTGTACTGTTACCACAAAACCTTTACCACCCATATGCCTTCATCACAGATGCACGCATGTCTTTACCATGACTATGCATTTACCAACCATGACTTTACAATGAATTTTGCTCTAAAGGCATGAATGATAAAGGCGTATGCATGGTAAATGTTTAGGCATATGCAAGGCAACTTCAAGTAATGAAACTTTGTTGAACATACATCCACATCAGATAGTTGCATCCGTGGAAATGCGGTAAGAAGAGCCCCTTGCCAAGATATCCACCGAAAGTCTGAGTTCATTCCGCATCCGGTGAAATGCAGTAATGGTTCTTTCCTAAGATGTACTGCGAAGCGCACACAAACAAACAATGCACACCCTTACCTTCTGTTTCACTCCGTTATTTCCAGGGTAAAAGTAATTGTTTTGTACCGGGGGATGGTGCAGATGAGCCCCTAGGACGAAGTGTCACTAAAGAACCAGTGCAGCGGCAGCACCTCGGGCAGAGCTCCGGGGGCATGGGGGCTCTCAGTACTCCCCGGAGAGCCAGGACTTCCTGGCCAAAATGGGCGGGCTCCACAGGAGGCTAGACTCCTGCAGTCTGCATTCCCAGAATCACTCCCTTCAGCCACCACCTTCAATCTGCTGCATCCTGTGCTTTCCGTACTTCACTCTGCAGCCTAACCAGGCCATTACCATGCATGCCAAATTTGGAGCATGTATATGTCTTTACCAACTGTGCTTTTACAACTAAAATGTTGTGGTTAAGGCATGTGTGCTAAAGGGATAGGCATTGTAAAAAAATTCACTGTAATGCCTTTATGGTAATGACGCATGTGTTATATTGACGGCGTAATAAATGTAGGTGTGGTAATTGCATGCGTGGTTCCATCATACAACCCTCTAACTCATGCCCTAAGGTAACTATAACTCACACCCTCGCTGTGCACTGCTAATTACCTCACATATTACATCACTTATGACATATTCTATGACATCATTCAATCAATCAATCAATCAATCACAGAATTTGTAAAGCGCACTACTTACCCGCGAGGGTCTCAAGGCGCTGGGGGAGAAAAAAAGGGGGGGTGCTGCTACTGGTCGAACAACCAGGTCTTGAGTAGCCTCCTGAAGGTCAGCAGGTCTTGGGTCTGTCGTAAGCTTAGTGGAAGGGTGTTCCAGGTCTTGGCGGCGAGGTGGGAGAAGGATCTGCCGCCGGT
This sequence comes from Calotriton arnoldi, assembly GCA_963921515.1. Classification (NCBI taxonomy): domain Eukaryota; kingdom Metazoa; phylum Chordata; class Amphibia; order Caudata; family Salamandridae; genus Calotriton; species Calotriton arnoldi. Next base: position 184,929 of record CAWUFW010002467.1, on the reverse strand, counting down.
GGTGGTTCTTCGAATGCGAGGGACGGTGGCGAGGGAGAGGTCGGCGGAGCGGAGTTGGCGGTTGGGGACGTAGAAGAGGAGTCGTCTGTTGAGGTAGGCTGGGCCAGTCTTGTGGAGTGCCTTGTGTGCGTGGATGAGGAGTTTGAAGGAGATTCTCATCATCATTGATAATATCAGTGCAACATTTGCTTTATAATTATTGATAAGAAAACTGTGCATGGTGGGGGCATGAGTTAAAGTTACTTAAGGGCATGAGTTATAGTTTCTTGAGATAACCCTAACTCTAACTGCTGAATTTCCATCATGTTGTGTGTGTAAATTATGATCCTATCTTTAAAGTCCCTGTAACCTTTGGTATTATATATATATATATATATATATATATATATATTCACTGAAAAAAACACAGGTTTCAGGGACGTTATAGTTAGTTGGACATTCCTCTCGTACAAAACCAGAGAAATTCGGCCATTATAGTTAGTTGAGCTAGCTATAACTCGCGCCCCCGCAATGCACTGCTGATGACGTCACATATTACATCACTCATGACATGGTCAGTGACATCACTGATGACATCACTGATGACATCTCAAATGACATTACTGATTACATCACTGATGACATCATCCAGTGACTGTGTGTTTCTGTAAAGTTTAAATATGTTTTTTATATATATATATATATATGCCAAGGTGTATTGAAGAATGAGTGGGTGTATGAGTGTCTGAATGGATGATTTAGTAGGTGCGTGACTGACTGTATAAGTGAGTAATTAAACGTGTCTTATTGAATGCATAGGTTAGTGACTAAACTGTGTGAATGTCTGTATCAGTCTGTCAGTTGGTGTGTAAGCGTCTGCATGGGTTGGTGAGTAGCTACATGAGTGTCTACATAGGTTATTTATTGGTTGTCTGAGTATCTGTATGGGTGCCTGAGTGTCTGTGTGGGTGGGTGGGGGGTGTGTGACTGTGCATAGATGTGTGAGTGGGTAATTCACTGGGTGTACAGGTTCAAGAGTGCATCTGTGAAGGGCTGTATGGGTGGGTGAGTGTGTGTATGGGTGTGTTGGTGAGTGAATGGATGTCTCAGTGGTACATGTGTGAGTAACTACATATGTGAAAGGCAGTATATGTGAGTGTTGGACTATATAAATGACTATATGTGAGAGTGAGTGATTGTGAGAGTGGCTTGATGGATGAGTGTGTGCTTGTGTCAGTGATTGTATAAGAGAGTAAGTATGTGTTAGTATCTGTATGAATAAGTGAGGTGGTGTGTGGATAACTGCATAGGTGAGTAAATCAGAGTGTGATTGATTCTTTGCATGACTGACTAGGTGTGTGAGTAACTCTATGGTTAGTGGTGTTGTGTGAGTATCTGTATAGGTGTATGAGTGCATATTTCAGTGGCTATATTGATGAGTGACTGCGTGTATCAGTGACTGTATGGGTGAGTGCATGTGTGTGTAGACCTATGAATCAGTGAGTGGGTATGTACTAACTGATATTGGTGTGTCTATGGTTTCGAGAATGGTAGTCTGTATTTTAGAGGGGGTGTATCAAAGGTTATATTAGGGTGTGAGGAGGTGCATCAGATGATCACATGGATGATGTCATCAGTGATGTCATTTGAGATCTCATCAGTGATGTCATCAGTGATGTCACTGACCATGTCATGAGTGATGTAATATGTGACGTCATCAGCAGTGCATTGCGGGGCGCGAGTTATAGTTAGCTCAACTAACTATAACGGCCGAATTTCTCTGGTTTTGTACGAGTGAAATGTCCAACTAACTATAACGTCCCTGAAACCTGTGGTTTTTTCTGTGAATTTCTGAGTTTTTTTAAATGCTAATTTCTAACTCTAACGTCCCTGAAACCTCTGTTTTTTCAGTGAATTTCAAAGGTTTTTTAACTGCTAATTCCTAACTATAACGTCCATGAAACCTCTGTTTTTTTCAGTGAATTTGTAAGGTTTTTTAAATGCTAATTTCTAAATATGCCTACATAGGTAGGACATGTGCAGAAAGATGAAGAAAGGTGCAGAAAGAAGCAAGGGAAGTGCAGAAAGAGGCAACAGAAGTCCAGAAAGAGTAAGAAAGGTGCAGAAAGAACCAAGAGATGTACAGAAAGAACCAACAGAGGTGCAGAAAGAGGCCTACTTTGACTGTACCTCACAACAGACTCATACAAAGTACCCTAATCACTAATCCTTCTCCGAAGATGTCTTAAACCTCACTTTTGTCTTGAAGGTTCACTATTAATCGACTGCTCAGAATGTTAGGCCTACCAAATTTAAAACAGCAATCCTAAGCATATCACTGTTGTAAGTCTGACCAAGTTTGTGAAGGTATGCATGCGTGTCTTAAACATTAAGATAAAATAAACATGCAAACACTTAAATACCTGTGTTTCAAACAGCATACTCTGTAAATTTGTGTAAAAGAAGGTGTATGAATTTCTTTCTGCTCACAATACAGGGCACATGGGTATTCAATAGTATATTTGAAGGGGCCAATAACACTTGTATACAAAATACATGTCTGCCTGTGCAACCGAATGACAGAGCAGAACTGAGAAGATTTGACCACCTATTGGAGAAGTTACCCGCTTTTTAAGCTACCATCTTCAGATGCATAACACATCTAAGAATACACATACAAGTAGACATATACCTCAGTCACGAGAGCATGCTGACCTTTAAACTTGACAGCTTGCACTTCCCATTTGAGTACAGAAGGAGGCAAGAGAAGTACAAGAGACAACAGGGGTGCAGAAAGAAGCAAGAGCAGTGCAGAAAGAACCAACAGAGGTGCAGAAGGAGGCAAGAGGGGTGCAGAAAGAGGCAAGAGGCGTGCCAACATTTGCAAGAGAGGTGCAGAAAGAAGCAACAGAGATGTGGAAGGAGACAAGAGAACTGCAGAAAGAGGGAAGAGAGTTGCAGAAACAGGCAAAAGGGGTACAGAAACAGGGAACAGGTGGGCAGACGGAGGCAAGAGAGGTACAGAAAGAGGGAAGAGGGGTGCAGAAAGCGGCAAGAGGGTTCCAGAAATTTGAAACAGAGATGCAGAAAGAAGCAAGAGCAGTGCAGAAAGAACCAACAGAGGTGCAAAAAGAGGAAAAAGGGGTGCAGAAAGGGGTAGGAGAGGTGCACAAAGAGGCAAGAGGGGTACAAAAAGAGGCAGGAGGGATACAGAATGAAGGAAGAGAACTGCAGAAAGAAGCAACAGAGGGGCTGAAAGAGGCACGAAGGGTGCAGAAGAGGCAAGAGAAGTGCAGAAAGAAGCAACTGAGGTACAGAAAGAGGCAAGAGTGGTGCAGAAAGAGGGAAGAGAGGTGTAGAAAGAGGCAAGAGAGTTGCACAAAGAGGGAAGAGGAGTGCATAAAAAGGCAAGAGGGGTGCAGAAAGAAGCAAGTGAGGTGCAGAAAGAGGTAGGAGAGGTACAGAAAGAGGCAAGAGAAGTGCAGAAAGAGGCAAGAGAATTGCTGAAAGAAGCAACAGAGGTGTCGAAAGAAGCAAGAGAAGTGCAGAAAGAGGCAAGTGAGGTGCAGAAAGAGGCAAGAGAGGTGCAGAAAGAGGGAAGACGAGTGCAGAAAGAGACAACAGGGGTGCAGAAAGAAGCAAGACAGGTGCAGAAATAAGCATGAGAAGTGCAGAATGAAGCAATGGGGGTGCAGAAAGAGGCAAGAGAAGTACAGAAAGAAGCAACAGAGGTGCAGAAGGAGGCAAGAGAACTGCAGAAAGAGGCAAGAGACTTGCAGAAACAGGCAAAAGAGGTACAGAAAGAGGGAACAGGTGGGCAGACTGAGGCAAGAGAGGTGCAGAAAGAGGGAAGAGGAGTGCAGAAAGAGGCAAGAGGGATGCAGAAATTTGGGACAGAAGTGCAGAAAGAAGCAAGAGCAGTGCAGAAAGAACCAACAGAGGTGCAGAAAGAGGCAAGAGGGGGACAGAAATAGGCAAGTGAAGTGCAGAACGAAAGAAAAGAGGTGCAGAAAGAGGCAAGAGAACTGCATTAAAAGGCAAGAGAGGTGCAGAATGAGGCAGGAGAGGTGCACAATGAGGCAAGAGGGGTACAGAAAGAGGCAAGAGGGGTGCAGAAAGAAGCAACAGAGGGGCTGAAAGAGGCAAGAGGTGTGCAGAAAGAGACAAAAGAAGTGCAGAAAGAAGCAACAGAGGTGCAGAAAGAGTCAAGACAAGTGCAGAAGCAGGCAAGAAAGGTGCAGAAAGAGGGAACAGGGGTGCAGGGGTGCAGAAAGAGGCAAGAGAGATACAGAAATTTGCAAGAGAGGCGCAGAAAGAAGCAACAGCAGTGCAGAAAGAAGCAAGAGAGTAGGACAAAAAGAGAAGAGGGGTGCAGAAACAGGCAAGAGGGATGCAGAAATTTGCAAAAGAGGTGAAGTGCAGAAAGAACCAACAGTGGTGCAAAAAGAGGCTTATGACATATTGATCCACGCAGTACCATTTGCTTCTCTAGAATGTTAGGGTGTTTGCTGCAGGGAGTAGAGAGGTACGCTGTGTGGGCACATATGCGCTGTGAAATGCCGGTCTGTCTTCAGGTCCCTCTCACCCATGACGTGAGCCTTGTAAACCATTGCAGAAGCTTGTCCTGCGGTACTGTCACTTGCTAAGCATCTGCATGCATTGTACCAAAGAGCTCGGGGACAAGATGGCATGACTTCACAAATGTTTAGAGTTAGGTACAAAACAAGCGGGAGAATTAGAAAAAAATATATATATAATGAGAATAAAACAGGAACATATAGAAAAGGCAAGAGGGCGTGAGGAGGCTGACAGTTGGAGTGTTCGAAAAAAGGCAAGTAAAGTAGAAAACAGAGAAGATGCACACATAGAAAATGGGAAAAGATGGGCAGAGGGGCAGGAGGGGAAAAGAGACGGAGTGGTCAACTATCACAGAAGGCAAGCAGAAAAGATTAAGATAGATAGAAAATGAGACAAGACCGACAGAAACAAAGGTAACAAGGGAAACACGCAGATAAAAAAAATTTAAATCACAACAAAGAGACAGTTACAGTGAGCTATGGCTAAAGCGGAGGCAGGCAGATAGAAAAAAAGGCAAAAGGATGAACGAATATTCAAACGGACAGGTGCCACGCAGCAAAGAGACACAGGAAGGCAGATAAAAGGCGGAGAAAAGCTAGCTATGGAAAAAGTAAAAGCAAACAGAGAATGACAACACGGCAGGCAGACAGTTAAAGAAGGGATACACACAAGTAAACCCAGAGGGGAAAATGAAGAAAGGCAGGATAAGGGACAGATACAATAATATAAAAAAAACAGGCAGTTACAAAAAAGCCAAAAAGTAGGTTTAACCAGGCAGACAGACGAATAAAAAAATGACGAAAGACAGACTGGAAAACTAGAACAACCATTAAGCAGTAGGACAGAGAATGAGCAAACGGCACACAGACACAAACGGGTAAAAAAGAAATTTGGCAAAAGACAAATGGAATGACAAGCGGATGGGAACTCAGACAGAAAATGGCAACCACACATTCGGGCAGCCATGCACAGCTTGAACATAGGAGAGTCAGGCAGACAGAGAGAAAACAAGAAAAGCAGATAGAAAATGTCGAAAAGACAAGCGCTACTGATGTGCAGCGGATGATAAAATGGGGAAAGATAGGTCGGTTGAAAGACTTAAAAAGCAGAAGACAGGTTTCTAGATAGAGGGAGGGCAAATAGAAAAATACATAAATTGAAAACGTTTGCAGGTAGTGGATGGCAGAAGGACAGATACTAGCATAAAAGGGAAATGGAGTGAAACCAGACTGAGATGATAACAGAAAGACCGGTGGGAAGCGAATAACAAAAACACTCTTAGAAATAAAGAAAAAGACAGGCAGAAAGACAAACAACTGAAAGCTAGAAGAAACACAAGTACATTTTGCAAAGAATGAACGAGTTATGTGTAAAACACCAAATGCGTACCCTACTCCCAATTCACAATGGAGGCAGGAATTTAGAATACAAAACTTTATCAAAAATAATTAAAAGCCCCTGTTGAAAATAATGTTCTACGGCAAAAAGTGTGGGTGTTTTTGTCGCCTTCTGCTTCTTTGATGCAGGCATGGTGTGCCTTCTGTTCCCCTACACATGCTGACCACAGGCTATTTTTTTGCTTCAGCCACGAAAAGAATGCAGCAGTTCTTAATGTGCGTAATATCTATATAGTTACACATATATGTAGGCCATGGTTTCTTCAAAATGATTAACAATCTTAGCATACGAAGGGGTTCTATGGAACTGTATGATATACTAGTAGATGTAATGTCCCTCCGAGCAGCTGCTAGTGTGCGGCGTGAGGCGATGCGCCGATAATGCAGGTGTATTGCCATGTGACACGTATCACACGGTGCATGCCAACGAAGGGGGCAGCTCGTGGAAAATCAGTGAGCTTAGGTGCGGTCGAAACTACCGCGAGTTTGGGGTAAAAAAAAAACAACATCCACAGAATAGTGAAAGCAGTATCCACAGAGTAGTACAAGGGGTCAGAAATACAGGGGGGAATAAAAATTGGATAGCTGCTCTGTAAGTTAAAGAGGGAGTTTGTGCCTAACATGTTAATAAATTATTGCACAAAACATGGAGTAGAGTCGACTTCATCATCGCATATAACATTTAGCTAAACCATGGGCTGTCTTCATTTAATATTTTAATTTTTAATGTATTGAGCCATAAAAGGGGCATTCTATATATAATAAATGCCCTTTAAGGCTTAGTGTGTGACATAAATTATTTTTAAACAAAAGAAGAAAAGAGGAGGCAACCCGGGCTAGTTCCCAAGTTTCCGATGAAGAGCAGTATATATATATATATATATATATATATATATATATATATATATATATATATATATATATTCGTGGAATACTTATATGAGCACATGCCTTATGGAAACAGCAAACAAAAGCATCGCCCACTGGAGGGAATTAAAGTAACACTGCCGGTTGGAATACATGTCCCAGAATGCAAGCATAAAAGTCATCCATTGGAGGATCCTGATTTAAATTAGGGCATTAGGCTGTGGACGCCAGCGATGTGTATGGTGCAGGTTTACCTTTGATAAAGGTCTTTGGAGACCGAAACGCGAAAGGACTGCCATGCTGCCTCACCAATCAAGAAATAAAGATCTTTAAACAGCAAGTTACGAGTGCGGCTCACCTTCTTTCCGTCAAGGGAGAATATGTTTATATATATATATATATATATATATGAAAAGACCACAATCCTGAAACACCAATACCTCGGCAGTAATCAGGTACGGACCACAGCGTGCAGTTCAAACAGTGATGTGCTTTATTCCTTGGTATGTGGCATCAAAATCAAAATAACACGGCAAGTGCCCAGCATTACGCGTTTCGACCGCGTTGCCACGGTCTTGATCACATGACACGCCGGACCCCATCACATCATTAAATAGTGATCTGGTGAAATTGATTGAGTCACTCCCCTCTCATAATAGAGCTAGAAAACATACTGTGCAGACATAGAGATAAAATAACAACAAAATTACGTGTTTTAAATCCATGAATCTGCAACAGATATTTAACACACAATTGATTATGGATCCAACTAGAAACATCTCTGAAATCAGTAAAAACCGGCCAATACTGTATACAAGTAAAAACATTGTATAAATAAAACCAAGTGGTTGGTGGCGATTTTGTCCAACATGACTTATAGAGTAATACATTGAGTAAAGATCCATAATACATGTTTATAAATTAATACTAATGTCATATAGACAAAAAGGAGGAAAGTGCACACTAATAAAGTACAAGTGCGAAAAATAAACAAAATTCATCAGATATTTTCGTACATAGTTGACAATACAAAAATAATTAAACAACGGATGCCAGAGGTATGCCTTGATCCTATAGAGAATAAAATGCAAGTGCACTGTAAACATCTTTCAAAGTGCAAATTTGTGGCAAGCAGCAGAAAAATTACAGAAGTATAAATACTCATACTTCTAACCAAACAATGCAGACAACGTACATTATACATAAAATCACTGCAAGTGCAATAATTGTAACAAAACGCAAGTGCATATTGGTAGATGTCAAAACGGTTCATCATAAAAAAGTGCAGAGTGCGTACAGTACATGGATATTAGAGGGCTTAAGATACAGTTTAAAACCTGTCTAAAACCACGTGAAACCAAATAAAACCGGGTAAAACCAGGTAAAACCAGGTAAAACTAGGTTAAAAGCCAGGTTGAAGACTGGGCCTAAAAACAGATATCGCAAAGCCAATCTTTACTCATACTGAACACCATAAAATCACATTAACTCCAGTCTATAGAAAGTTATGCATGTCTTCTCCTGTGTTGAGTCCATCGGCATCTTGGTGTCTAATGTAAGGATATATTGGGACTCTAATTGTCTCCTTTCTCTGTTCCCTCCTCTGAGTGACTTCGGTACTGAATCTATTACAAAGTAGCTCAAGTCATTAAGATTGTTACTATGTACAAGTTTAAAATGACAGGCGACAGGGTAACTAGAGTCTGAATTAACTACTGCTCAGAGATGTTGTAGTATGCGATTAAAGACTTGCAGCTTAGTACTGCCCACATATTTAAGATGGCATGAACATTCCAATACGTATACTGCATAATCAGTCCTACATGTAAACAATCCTTTGATTTTAGTAGGCTGGGATTCAAAATACTTTAATCCAAAAAGCTGGCAGCCATATTGGCCTGGTCACGATGTGAAAATCCAGGAATTGATACAATAAAGAAAAGAAAACAAGTGTTAATATGCACACAATGTCATTTCAGCATATCTTGCCTCGTGACCGCCGTACCTGTATGTTCGTCAAAGTGACTTGTTCATAATAAACATACTTAGAATTGCAAACATCAACATAAACAATGGACTACACATTACTTTAAAGTGAAAGGCTATTGGCCATATTGATCTGGGCACGTTGCGTATTATAATGGTTCTTACACGAAAGAAAAGAAAAAAAAGGGGTGTTAATATACACACACTATCCATAAATAAAGTGCTAACGATTATAGTTCCATCCCATTCACAGCTCATTTGAGATGTCATGAGTGATGTCATGAGTGATGTCACTGACCATGTCATGAATGATGTAATGTCTGAGGTCATAAGCAGTGCATTGTGGGGCTGTAAGTTATAGTTAGCTCAGGCAACTATAACTGCTGAATTTCACTGGTTTTGTACGAGTGAAATCTGAGTCTAACTATAATGTCCCTGTAATCTTTGTTTTTTCAGCGAATTTCTAGTTTTCTTTAATGTTAAGTAAGATGTCTATAACAATGGATGGTGGGGGGTTGGTAGCAGGGCCTGGCCTGGCATTGTGCTGCCCCACCCAAGCTTGCTGCTCCTGCCTCCCCTCCTCCTTGCCATCCATTGTCCAAGTCTATGCCCATGCTCCCTCATTACAGCCCTGTGTGGCCTTTGTTCTGCCACTGGCCTTCCCGCCTTCTCTGAACAGTTAGCTTGCTGCCCCATCCACCTCCTCCCTATCCTCTGTTGTCTGAATCCATGCACTAGCCTTCTCCCTCCTGCCATGCATGGTCTGATGTGCTGCCACTGCCCTCCATTTAGCATGATGTTCCAGTCCACTCCTCCTGCCCCCCATTGCCCAATTCTATGCCCCATCATTGACCTACTGCTTAGCCTCTGTGCTTAGCTTGCTGCCCATACTCTCCTTCCCCCTGCCCTCCGATGTCTGTGTGCATGCCCCTGCTCCATCCATTTTGCCCACCATGTTCCATGGACCTGCCCCTCCTATCTACTCTGAGTGTTCTGTTGAGCTGCCACACCCCTCCCACCTGCCTAGCATTGTCAGATGACTGTAACCTGTCCCTGCCACCTCCACCCTGCCTGTCCACGTTCCATGCCCCTATCCCCTTCCTCCTGTCCTCCATGGTCCATTTTACTGCCACACCCTTCTGCCCTCCCTTGTCTGTTGTGCTGCAACTGCTCTTCCTGCCTGCCCCGTGTGGTCTGTTGTGAGGCCCCTTCCCCTGAACTCTCTTGTCCGTGCCCAGCTCCTACCCCTCCCTTCTATCCTCCAAGGTCCTTTCTGCATGCACCTGCCCCCTCCTTCTCACCCAGCATGGCCATTGTGCTTGCCATGCATGGTCTTCTGTGCTGCCAAGGCCCTTCCCACCTTCCCTGTGTGGTCAGCTAGCTGCCCCTGACCCCCTCCCACCTTCCCTCCATGGTCTGTGTGTGTGCCATTATAGTCTCACTGTTGCTCTTGTCGTGTAGTTTCTATAATACCCCTGTAGGACCCGCGCGTTTGGATAACATAAACTGTGGGCTTGGTGTTAGACTGGCTCTGTGCACTCCCACCGCGTATGTTAGCCGGATTTGCATTAGCTAGCTGACAGTGCCACTAGAATCTCCTCTTATCGGGGAGAGATTAGTTTCTGGCAACCTTAGATCATGACAACCCTGATCCCTCAGAATTGTGGAAACAATGTACTACTTTTCGCTCAGTCATTCGTGCTTACTTATTCGGTTTGTCTCAGAGAGCTAAACAGAATAAACAGTCTGGGCGTTTCAATAGGTATTTATTGAAGAGTTGTTATTCTAGTGTAAAATATATGTGCTGCAGCAACAAGCAGACAATAGCAGAGATATATTATCAGCAGTACGATAAAAGTGAAAGGATAGTACAGTTCTACCATATTGCAAGAATCATGAATACATACATGAATATAAAAAGCATTATAAAAGTGCGCGTACTCCTAAGATGCCTAACCTAGATGTACCGTAAGTGTACCTAGCATGTGTGTAGGTCTAAAAGCCTAAGAGCCAAGAATCCTTCTAGGATTTAGTCGAACCCCATTACCTGAATAGAGAGAGTGTGGGACCCCGTCCTGGTCTCGAGTTGGACACCCCGCAAGGGCTGTGTTAGACCGCTGTCAGCTGGAGCGACTGTATGCAGGAGCCTCAGCGTCTCTGGTCAGTGTGTCAGCATGGAAGTCTCGGTTCCTCTCTCTTACCGTGGCAAGATGTGGTGTATTTATACCCTAAAGTGTCTCGTCCCTCAGTATGGTTTGTATTGGTCTTTGTTAGACATGAGGAAGACGTCAGGGGTGAACTTTGTACATACATATTAGGCGGGAGATTAGCTGGTGAATGCTCATGCATAATTTATGAGTACATTGTAGGCCTGTGTTCGGGAAAACCCTGCAGTGTTCAAACCACAGACTAGATAACGTTCAACCCTCAGAGCTCGTGGTGTACTGTAGGGAACTAATGTAGGTGAAAGATCATGCCTATATTAGGGCATAGAAGACTATGACCAAAATAGGGCATATACGATTATGACCATATACGGCATATATAAACGTGTCTATATTAGGGCCTCTATACGAAACATAACACTCTCCATGGTGTGTCTTGCTTCTAGTGCCCATCCTGCCTGACCTCCATTGTCAGCTTGCTGCTCCTGCCCTGCCCCCTTGCCCCCTGTTTTCCATGTGCAGACCCCTATTCCCTCCCTCCTGGCTTGTCTGTTCCATTGTAATGCCCCTGATCCCTACCTCCTGCCTTTTATGGTCCGTTATGCTGCAGCTTTCTCTCCTGTCTGTCCATTATGGTCAGCTAGCTGCCATTGCCTCTTTCCCCCTCTGTTCTCTGTTGTCCATGTGCATGGTCCTGTCCCCTCCCTTTTGCTTTCCATGGATTCTTGTGCTGCACTCCCGTCCCACATGCCCTGTGTGGTGTATTGTGCTGTTGCAAACCCTGATGCCTGCTCTGTAAGGTCAGTTTGGTGCACCCGTCCATGTCCCTCCTGGCCTCTGTTAACCGAGTCCATGTCCCTACCCCAATTCCTCCTGCCTTCCATGATCCAATGTACCATACTTGCTAACATTTTGAACTTGGTAAGAGGGAGATTTTGAAAAAAAACTGGGGTATTGATTTTCCCCATTGACTTACATTGAAAAAGAGGAGATTGTAGACAGGAGGCAGATCAAATAAAGCCCATTTGGGCTTAAAAACCTTGTGCGTTTCCTGGCTGAATCAGGTCTGTTGGCATGTATGGTTGTACTACCGCTGCCTCTTCCTTCTGCCCACAATGGTCTATTATATTGCCACAGCCTCTCTTGCCTGTCCTGCATTGTTGGTTTGTTGCCCCTGCCCCCCTTTCCACTGCCCTCCATAGGCTGTTGTGCTGCCACTGCCCTCCCTGCCTGCCCAGTGTGGTCAAATTGTTGCCTCTGCACCCTCCTACCTGCCTTCAATTTTCTGAGTCCATGCCCCTGGCCTCTTCCTCTCAACAGTATCCTAATGAACAACTAGATTGCTAACATTCTATATTTATTACAAAAGTGTGGCATGCCTGACGTCATCTTGATGTAATCAAAACTAGAAATTACAGAAATGAGAGGGTCTTATTTGCATCGAAATTATGGTTAATGCTCTAAAAACTAAAATGAGGACATATTTTCTGAGTTTTCAAATAGCGACAAAGCACTTTTAAATTATTTGTTATCTTTATGTTTTTTTATCCAGTTGACCACTTGATTAAATGTTGCACTTAGGGGAGAGGATGTGGTAATACTTCCAGAGCTGCAGACTTTGCAACTGGGGAACCAGGTAGGAGTTTCTGCTTCAGCTCGACATTCTGTGGTTCTGGTCAAATCACTTAATCTCCCCATGTCTACAACCAACATGAATTTGTCCTTGTGTGATGTAACCAATGTTCATGTAAAGCACTCCAATACCTGACCAGTCTGCACTATATAAAACTGCAAAAAACCAAAACATAAAAAGTGTTTTGCACACTTCTGTCATTGGGCTATACGTGGGCTACATCTGGGTGATATTTGTGCTACATTTGGGCTCTTTGTCTCTGGTGGCAATCGGGAGATTTATTTGTTATGAAGTTTCCTAATTTCCTCATTTACTGCAGACCAGTTTATTCCAATCAAGATGGCTTCAGGTGTGCCATACTTTTGTCATAAGTAAGACTGTTAGCGCTCTAGTTGTTCTTTAGAACACTCTGGGACATTCTGTCATTGGGCTATACGTGGGCTACATCTGGGTGATATTTGTGCTACATTTGGGCTCTTTTGTCTCTGGTGGCCTTCTTGGGAGACGTATTTGTTATGAAGTTTCCTAATTTCCTCATTTACTGCAGTCTCCTCAGTAGTAAATACTTTCAGTTTTTTACTTTGATTCCATCGAGAAGGCATTCAGATGTGTCACACATTTGCCATAAATTCAGAATGTTAGCACTCTAGTTGCTCATTATATCACTGTAGTAAAGCTACTGCTCACCAGGGAAGTCTGCTGCTGGTATTGAAAGTGCATGTTTCAGTCTGCATGTCAGAATTTTTTAATGAAATAGAAGAGGATTTGAGAAGTCAAACAAAATGTGCCCTAATTTTTCTTTCTGCAGCACTAATCATAATTTCTATGGCAAAATGAACCCCTCCATTTTGTTCCTTTTTAAATTAAATGTTTTAAGTGTTACCACTTTATTCCAATCAAGATGGCTTCAGGTGTGCCATACTTTTGTCATAAGTAAGACTGTTAGCGCTCTAGTTGTTCTTTAGAACACTCTGGGAAGCTGCAGTAGAACACAAAGGAATCAACTGACAGTCTCTGCCCTTGTTGCATGTACATGTTTTACTGAGAATGTCAGACTTCATTCTCACATGACTGAGAAAGATAATGTGAACTTACAGAAAATATGCTCTCATTTTAGCTTCTAGATCACCTTCCAAACCTCTATAGGAATAGTACGAGAAAATAGTTTTCTCTCAAACATGATTCATGATATCCCAGCAGAAGGCTTTTTCACAGGGTAAAATCACCTTAGAACACACCACAATTCCTAAAATTAGTATGGTACCATCAACAAATGATTTATAATGTAACTAAAGCCTTATCACCCTTTATACGTTCTCCTTTTGGTGAACATCAAAACCTTCAATTCACTACAATGCATTTTAATGGGGTGCTATCATGTATATTGGTCCCAAGATGGCTGCCAACACTTCTTGGATGAAGTGCTGACATCCAATCAGATCTCACGATGAGATGTGTGGTTGGGCTCCTCCCAGATATATACATTCTTTTCCTTTAATATTAAAAAAATTACTGAACGGATTTACACCATTTAAAAAAAAGGGTGCTTTATGAACCAATAGCTACCTTTTTGCCAAATTTGGTGTAATTCCGTTCAGCAGTTCGGGCTGTAGCCTTGTCTAAAGATTCCTATGGAAATTAACATGTGGAAAACGCGTTTTGGGACCCCCCTTTTTTCTCGGCCCCCGCTGGACGAATCACCCCGAAACATTCAAGACAGGAGCTGACCGGAGCGCCCCATTCGGTTTGAAAACTTCGCGAAGATTCGTCAAACGGCAACAAAGATATTGGCAAAAGAAAAAACGCTTTTTGAATAGAAACAAGGCCCTAACTATAACTATCTACTGACGGTCGCCAGTAGATAGTTATAGTTAGGACCTATTTTCCATAGGAAATCCGCAACATTCTATTTGAAATAACTCTTGCGTCGGTTGACGAATCTTTGTGAAATTTTCAAACTTTATGACCCGCTCCGGTCCGCTCGTACCCTGAAAGTTTCGGGGTGATTCGTCAAGCGGGGGCCAAGAAAAAAGGGGGGTCCCAAAACGTGTTTTCCCCATTCATTTTCCCATAGGAAACTTTAGCCACGGCTACAGCTCGAATGCTGAACGGAATTACACCAAATTTGGCAAAGAGGTAGTTCTTGGTTCAGAAAGAACCCTTTTTGTTAAATGGTGTAAATCTGTTCAGTAGTTGCTGAGAAAATCAAAAGGAAAATCACATATATATCTATGGCCGCGCCGGATTCGCGCACCCTGAGCGCACCCTGCGCGCACCCTCCCGATCACGAGCTGCATGCTAATTGGTTGTCATGGGCTGTCAACACTCCAAATCAGGAAGTGTTGGCAGCCATTTTGTCCCTCGGTAGAACCGAGGCACAAGAAACAAGTGCCCAAAACGCACAAAGAGGGCAGGGAAGAAACACCCTGACCCCCTAGGTCTGCTCAGGGGGTCTCACAAGGACCCCCTGGGCAGAAAAAAGCATTTATTTATTTTTTTAAATCAGCGGGATGCGCTTAGGGTGCCCCCCTTGCAAAACCAGGTCGTTTTGTGATAGGCCATTTTGAGGTCGCCTCAATACGTTGTGGGCCCTTGCCTGTCGCGGGTACTTGGGCCTCCCACCCGAGTGAGGCACCATTTTTATCGGGAGACCTGGGGGAATGCTGGGTGGTAGGAAATTTGTGTCAGCCCGGTGATGCCACAACTTTACCACACAAAAATGTGTGAAAAAATGGATTTTTTCAGCAAAATGTCAGGTTTGCAGGGGATTCTGGGTAAGAAAATGTTGGGGGATCCACGCAAGCCATACCTCCCTGGAATCCCCGGGTGTCTACTTTTCAGAAATGTGTGGGTTTGGTAGGTTTCCCTAGGTGGCCGCCGAGCCCCGGGCCAAAAACCCAGGTGACCCCCTTGCAAAACCAGGTCATTTTGAGATAATGTGTTGTTTATTTCTGCAGCGTGAAAATTTTGGCAACAATATTGCAATGAAAATGTGACAGACATTTTGAGGTTTGCAGGACATTGTGGGTACCATAACTTGTTGGGATCCACAAGAGAGATATCACCATGTACTCCCGTGGGTGTTTCGTTTACGACAATATCTACAGTTGGTAGGTTATTCTTAGACGGAATGTACACCTTGGCAGACAGACTAAAAAGACAAAGATTACTGCACAGCCATCTATTCCTCAAGCACACACACATACTGGTTGGATTTGGCACGAGGGCAAGTGATGGTTCAGTATATACAATTTTATTAACAAGAGATTTCACAAAAATGAAATGCACTGTCAATAATTGAAAGGACAAAAACTGAACCAGTGACTCGCAGCTCGTGAGCTGTAAAGCCACGTCAAGGCCCCAACCGCTTTACAGGCCATTCACACACCTTTCATACGTGATACACACAAGACCATTCACACCACCAGGCACGAAACAAACACATTACAACATTCACAAAAAGGGACAAGGTACACCCTGCTTGAGAAAGACAAAAAATAAATATTACTGCACAGCCATCTAATCCTCCACACACACATACTGGTTGGATTTGGCACGAGGGTGAGTGATGGTTCAGTATATACAATTGTATTAACAAGTGATTTCACAAAAATGAAATGCACTGTTAATAATTGAAAGGACGAGAAACTGAACCATTGACTCACAGCTCGTGAGCTGTAAAGCCACGACAAGGCACCAACCTCTTTACAGGCCATTCATACACCTTTCATACGTGTGACAAATACAAAACCATTCACACCACCAGCCGCGGGCCCATCACATTACAACACTCACACCAGCAGACAGCGCCATTCAAGGGCCCATCACTTTCACACGCCCACATTCCTAACACAGCAACCACACAAGCTGATGGATTGCGTGGAGTGTCGCTCGGCTAGCAGTGTGTGTAGTGACCAGCAGCAAGTCACTACTCACACACCGCCAGCCAAGCGCCACTACACGCACACCGCCAGCCAAGAGCCACTCCACACACACCGCCAGCCAAGAGCCACTCCACGCACACCGCCAGCCAAGCGCCACTCCACGCACACCGCCAGCCAAGCGCCACTCCACGCACACCGCCAGCCAAGAGCCACTCCACGCACACCGCCAGCCAAGCGCCACTCCACGCACACCGCCAGCCAAGTGCCACTCCACGCACACCGCCAGCCAAGCGCCACTCCACGCACACCGCCAGCCTAGTGCCACTCCACGCACACCGCCAGCCAAGCGCCACTACACGCACACCGCCAGCCAAGAGCCACTCCACGCACACCGCCAGCCAAGCGCCACTTCACGCACACCGCCAGCCAAGCACCACTCCACGCACACCGCCAGCCAAGCGCCACTCCACGCACAGCGCCAGCCAAGAGCCACTCCACGCACACCGCCAGCCAAGCGCCACTCCACGCACACCGCCAGCCAAGCGCCACTCACGCACACCGCCAGCCAAGCACCAGCCTACACACACCACCATCACATTTAGGATTTTTTTATATAAAAAAGAAAACACAAACAAATTGCAAATAGATACAAATCTACTAACACAAAATCAGAAACTAAATACATTGCACTAATGCCAACCTTGAAACAGAACAACAATTCTTAAACATTACAGACCAGGCAGTTCACTTTACCACTCATGGTTGCTCCCAATAATTATTTTGCTTGTGGTACGCTCTATAACAAGCAGGCACACACAGCCCAGGGTTAGAAGGACACTCAGGGCAGTACATACGAGTCTCCTTCCGCGTACCTCTTCGCCAACAGACTCTACATCTCCTAGTGGGAAAGTCTTTTGAGGGTGTAGGTGGAATGTGATCAGGAAAGTGGCGATCTTTCAATCGAGCCACATCCTCCACCACTCCAACTCTAGGAACACTTGCCTGTTCCACAACAACAAGGCTGCCTATGACAGGCTGCTGAAACTGAACAAAAGTCAACTTTGACGCAGGAGAACACTCCTTGAACACAACAAAAGCATTGAAAGTTGCTAAATTGAAGAGATGGATGGCCAACTTCTTATACCAAATGTAAGCCTTACGAATAGCAGTGTAAGGTTCCAACCTCTGATCTACTCTATCAACACCACCCATGTGCTTATTGTAGTCTAAAATGCACACAGGTTTGCGCACTTCAGCAATCTGACCCCAAACAGCCACAGGTGAAGTACTCTCATCATGGATGGTAGTCAGCATGTACACATCCCTCCTGTCCACAAATTTCACAGCTAGCAGTTCCTCACTACGCAAGGCACTGCACTGTCCCCTCTGAAGTTTTTTGCAAACAAGCTCTTTTGGATAACCTTTACGGTTAGAGCGGATTGTGCCACAAGCAAAAGTGTCCACTTTGAACAATTCCTTAAACAATTGCACAGCAGTGTAGAAGTTATCAAGGTACACATGGTGGCCTCTGTTAAACAGTCCTCTAGCAAGATCCCACACAATTTTCTCTGAAACTCCAAAAGTGGATGGACAACCAGGGGGTCAATAGTGGAATCCCTACCAGTGTACACACGCAAATTAAAAACATATCCTGTCCTACTCTCAGACAACATATACAGCTTAATTCCATAGCGTGCCCTCTTGCTAGGAATGTACTGCCTAAAAACCAAACGGCCCTTGAACAGGACCAAAGACTCATCAATAGATATTTCTTTCCCTGGAGTATAGATCTTTGAAAATCGATCTACAAAGTGATCAAGAACATGCCGAATCTTAAAAAGACGGTCACATTCAGGGTGATCTCGTGGCAACGCCAAACCATTATCAACAAAATGCAGCATCCGATGCAAAAGTAAATACCGATCACGAGTCATAACTGCAGGAAATATGGCCGTTGCCATCAAGGGACTGGTAGACCAATATGAACCCATGGACGGCTTCCTTATCAAACTCATCAAAAAAGTCAAACCCAAAAACTTCTTCATCTCTTCCAGATTTGTGGGACTCTAGAATGGGGCCTAAGTCTGGCACTGTTGTCCCTCAAAAACTGTTCAGCATACAAATTAGTCTGCTCAACAATCTCACCCAAAAATACATCATCCATAAACAACTGAAAATACTGTATAGGCAAATAATGTTCACAATACACTCTACACCCTGCATAACCACTAAAGGCAGGCAACACTGGCTGCACCATGTTTGGATCAACCCAGAGTCCAGCACTTCCAGTAGGAAGCCTAGCAGCCCCAGGCTGCAATCCAGATGCCTCTTGCACCATCGGCACAGTAGTATCCTCCTCTAAAACAGGCACTTCATCTGCACTGAGAGTACCTTCATCATCCGATGATTCCATGTGGAGAGAAAACTCACTGCCTGAATCTTCCCCTCCCTCCTCTCCCTCAGACGCACTGTCAGTCTCATAATCCTGCTCAGAGGAAGATTCAAGAAGCAAACCAACCACCTGCTGAGCAGTAATTCTATGGCTAGCCATAATGCTTACTAATAAAGGTTACTTGTCAAACAAGTCAACAACAACAAACCCTTTGTAAAAAAAAGAAATAAACAAAATGTAGCTTTATCACAAAGACCTATATACTCCAATACTATACCACTCACGTGACAGAAGCAGCTAGACTCACCACCACCTACTCTGCACAGACACAGTAAGGATCAACAATATCCCACTAAAAAAGAAGAAGAAAAAAAATTACACATAAGACAATGCAAAACATCGCAAAGAATTTCATGCTCTGAACACTAACAAATATGCTGACATTATGACACCACTTACAAAAAAATTCATTCATGCATGACAATAATACTCATTTGGAGTACACACAACAAAAAAAAAATTCTTACCAAATAAATGCAATTACGCAAAACTGCAGAACAACCACTGCCGAAACCGCAAACAGGAATCAAAAGCTTTACACTAGAATAAAAAGGAGAAAAAAAACATTACAATCACATATGCAAATAATGCACCAGTCCACACACAATCCACCAGCCAAGCTAAGGGGTAGGTGGGCCAAAGAGTATAAATAAAATATTCACCCCCGTAAAAGGGGAGCAACCCTTGCCCTTTTGGCCACTCCCCAACACAAAAATTTAAAAACCCTGGTGTCTAGTGGCTTCTGCCCTCCTTGGGCAGATGGGCCTAAAAACATACTGCTATTCTGCCACCCAAGGGGTCACTCTCCACAAATAAATGCCTGGTGGACTAGTGGGAAGATACCTTTATCTTCCGCACACAATCTCTCACTACTCAACTCTACTCTCAACTCTATTCACAACTGGATGTTAGCTCACCAACTCATTCTGAATCCCGCCAAAACTGAATTCCTCCTCCTCTCTACCTCTCTCTCACCTCCTCCTGTTCAATCTTGGATGGATCAGCTGAACCTACTCAACAACAAACCCATCATTGTCGACAGCGCTAAATCACTAGGTGTCATTCTTGGCAAAAGACTCAACCTAATCTCCCACATCAACTCTATTGCTAAGAACGCACGTTACCAGTTGCGCCTTCTATGGGGGATCCGTCGGTTCTTCCCGGAGAAAGACTTAAAAACCTTGGTACAATCTCTGGTTCTCTCAAGACTGGATTATTGCAATTCTCTTCTGACGGGCCTACCCAAATCCCACCTCTCCCCTCTCAAATCCATCCTCCATTCAGCAGCTCGCTTCATTTCAGGGTCTAAACGAAGCTGACCACGTCACTCCTATCCTGTCCTCTCTTCGATGGCTTCCGATCGAGGCAAGATCTATTTACAAAACTGCCTGCATCACACACAAAGCCTTACACACGTCCTCCCCTCGTTACCTGGCGAATAAATTGAAATTGTCCGGTGGCTCGCAATGCGGAAAAGCTTCTGCTTGCGCACCCCCGTCTTCAAAAGGGAAAGATCGATGGCGCAATCCGGTGAGAATCGATTCCCCCATTGCTCCGTGCCACCTCCTCTACCCGGATCTTCAAAGCTGACCTCAAATCTCTTCTCTTCCAAAGACACTAGACTTTCACTCTCAGCCCCCTCTAGTTCGCTCTTCATTGTGTGTTCTGAGTGCCACTTATTGCAGTATACCTCTATATCATGCACATGTGTGTGTGCCCGGAAGCTGTTTCAGCCCGGTCTGCCACACACGGGGGGTGGTGTATGCACTGCCAGCAACCTGCCAGGCCAGTGCACAACACTTGCCATCACCCTCTCTCTGCCTGCCATATTGCGCTCCATGGGTAACCCGATTCAAGGCCCCATTCTCCCGATTTATAAAAAAACATATGGCCCCCAAAAGGGGAGTGACCCTTGCCCAAGGGGCCGCTCCCCAAAACAATATTTTCACGTTTAAAAAAAAAAAAAATTCCTGGTGTCTAGTGGGCATTCCTGCTGCACGATCGCATGATCGTGCAGCAGGAATGCACAAAAGAGGCATCGGGGAAAGGAAAACTCTTTCCTTTCCCTCGATGCCTCTTTGTTTCAAACCCCCTCCCCGGAGCCAAAACTCACCTTATTTCACGACGCGCTGGAAGCAAATGGCTTCCAGCGCGTCGGGGAACAAAGGGAAACCCCAATGACGTCAGCGCGCCTCGCGCGCTGACGTCATTGAGAGGGGCGGGGAGGCAGGGGAAGCCCTTCCCTGCCTTCCCCCAAAAAAAACAACGATCGGATTCCCACGGGGGAGCGCCAGCGCTTCCCCCGTGGGTGGGTCTTATGATGAGCTGGACTCATCATGAGCACACGACCACTGTGTGCCATGACAAGTCCAGCTCGTCATAAGCATCGAAGGGGTTAATACAATTTTACTGGCATGGAAATACGCAAGACCCACGGTGGTAACAAAAGTAGGGGGCACCGAAGCCTACTAAGGACAACTACTTTAGGCTATAAATACCAGCATGCAGCATTTGTGGTAGTCACCTGTGGCCCATTATGAGCGTAATAAAATACGTGCTGGAAAGGTGCCTCCTTCATCTTTCATTGCGGTTTCTATGCAGGCCTATGAGCAAGGAGCAACAGAGTTCTGAAACGCGTAAGGCTGAATGGATTGTTCTCCGAGGGAAGGCAAGCTGGTGTTGCTTTTACAAAGACTGATATTTGAGTGCAACTTCGAAACGTTGGTTCGTTTGTTTTGATTTTTTTTTACTGCGGCAGTCCATGTCGTGAAGTGTGCACCACCGGGAAGATATTAAGGGGCCACGGAGGCACAGAACTATGCGAAGCCTCCGATTGGAAAAACCAGGCAGCATGATTAACAAAAAATCCTTACCTTGGAGGCCCACTGGAGGGCTGTTAATTCAATTTCACTGGCATGGAAATACGCAAGACCCACGGTGGTAACAAAAGTAGGGGGCACCGAAGCCTACTAAGGACAACTACTATAGACTATAAGTACCAGCATGCAGCATTTGTGGTAGTCACCTGTGGCCCATTATGGGCATAATAAAATACGTGCTGGAAAGGTGCCTCCTTCATCTTTCATTGCGATTTCTAAGCAGGCCTGTGAGCAAGGAGCAACAGAGCTCTGAAACGTGTACTGCTGAATGGATTGTTCTCCGAGGGAAGGCAAGCTGGTGTTGCTTTTACAAAGACTGGTATTTGAGTGCAACTTCGAAACGTTGGTTCGTTCATTTTGAAAAAAATTTAGTGCGGCAGTCCATGTCGTGAAGTGTGCACCACCGGGAAGATATTAAGGGGCCACGGAGGCACAGAACTATGCGAAGCCTCCGATTGGAAAAACCAGTCAGCATGATTAACGAAAAATCCTTACCTTGGAGGCCCACTGGAGGGCTGTTAATTCAATTGTACTGGCATGGAAATACGCAAGACCCACGGTGGTAACAAAAGTAGGGGGCACCGAAGCCTACTAAGGACAACTACTATAGACTATAAGTACCAGCATGCAGCATTTGTGGTAGTCACCTGTGGCCCATTATGGGCGTAATAAAATACGTGCTGGAAAGGTCCCTCCTTCATCTTTCATTGCGATTTCTAAGCAGGCCTGTGAGCAAGGAGCAACAGAGCTCTGAAACGCGTACGGCTGAATGGATTGTTCTCCGAGGGAAGGCAAGCTGGTGTTGCTTTTACAAAGACTGGTATTTGAGTGCAACTTCGAAACGTTGGTTCGTTCATTTTGAAAAAAATTTACTACGGCAGTCCATGTCGTGAAGTGTGCACCACCCGGAAGATATTAAGGGGCCACGGAGGCACAGAACTATGCGAAGCCTCCGATTGGAAAAACCAGTCAGCATGTTTAACGGAGAATCCTTACCTTGGAGGCCCACTGGAGGGCTGTTAATACAATTTTACTGGCATGGAAATACGCAAGACCCACGGTGGTAACAAAAGTAGGGGGCACCGAAGCCTACTAAGGACAACTACTATAGACTATAAGTACCAGCATGCAGCATTTGTGGTAGTCACCTGTGGCCCATTATGGGCGTAATAAAATACGTGCTGGAAAGGTGCCTCCTTCATCTTTCATTGCGGTTTCTATGCAGGCCTGTGAGCAAGGAGCAACAGAGCTCCGAAACGCGTAAGGCTGAATGGATTGTTCTCCGAGGGAAGGCAAGCTGGTGTTGCTTTTACAAAGACTGGTATTTGAGTGCAACTTCGAAACGTTGGTTCGTTTGTTTTGAAAAAAATATATATATATATATGTATAGAGAGTGAGATATATATATATATATATATATATATATATATATATATATATAATACCTACTGGCGGTCGACAGTAGGTAGTTCTAGTTAGGACCTAGTTTCCATAGGAAAAGCGTTTTTGACTTGCCAATATCTTTGGTGCCGTTTGACGAATCTTTGCAAAATTTTCAAAACTAATGGCACGTGCCATTCAGCTCCAGTCTTGAAAGTTTCAGGGTGATTCGTCAAGCGGGAGCAGAGAAAAAAGGGGGTCCCAAAACGCGTTTTCTCCATGTTAATTTCCATAGGAACTTTTGTCGCGGCTACAGCCCAAACTGCTGAACGGAATTACACCAAATTTGGCAGAGAGGTAGCTCTTAGTCTAGAGTGCACTCTGCTTTAAATAGTGTAAATCCATTCAGTAGTTCCTGAGAAATTTTAAAATAAAAAATATCTATATCTGGTAACCGAGTAGGATTCGCAAATTCTCCCGATCACGAGCTTCATTCTAATTGGCTGCCAACACTCCAAACCAGGAAGTGTTGGCAGCCATCTTGTGACTCGGTAGAACCGAGTTACAAGAAAAAAGGTTTAAAAAAAGAAAAGGGGGCAGGGTACAAACACCCTGACCGCCTAGGCCTGGTCAAGGGGTCCCAGAGGGACCCCGAGGGCCCAAAAAAGCTTTTTTGCCCTGGGGACCGCCACCTCCCTGGGGCATTATGGTATTTTAGGGTGAGGGGGCCTTGCGGGACCCCCCAAGCCCCGGGGACCGCTACCTCCCAGGGGCTTTAATTTATTTAGGTCGGGGGGGCCTCGTGGGCACCCCAAGCCCCAGGGAACTCCACTCCCCCAGGGCTATATGATTTAAATGCGGGGGCCATGCGGCCCTCCTGCAGCCCAGGGACCACCACCTTCCCGGCGCTACTTTGAAAAACAAAGTGTGGTGGAGCTCGAGTGCCCCCACACTGCCCCGGGGACCACCACCTCCGTTGCGGACCCCCAGCCCCGGGGACCACCACCTCCCCGGGACTTTAAACAGTTGGGAGGGGTGCAGCACGGCCCCCCTCCTGGAGACCTAGAAGGCCCTGGGACCGCCACCCCCAGGGCCAGCTCCTGCAATGTCCTGGGGTGCCTACCCCCGGAACATTGTCATTTGCTACGCCCCCTTTCTCCACCACTTTGCAAACGTGCCCCCTGGCGCATTCTAAGTTGGGGGATTAAGTCCCCTTGAATACTGAGGGTCCCTGGGGGCCAACTAGCCCACCAGGTACCTCCAGTAAGTGCCACACAGCTGGATTGCAGAGAGGTGGTCAGGACACAAGAGGACCTCATCGCCCCACCACCAGTGCGCCAAGAGGCGCATTTGCAGAGTGGTGTAAAAAGCAGCGTGGCCTCGGACCACCTCTCTCAAACACAGCTCTGTGGCACATACTGGAGGTACCTGGTGGGCTAGTTGGCCCCCTGGGACCCACAGGATTGAAGGGGACTTAATCCCCCAATTTACAACGCGCCAGGGGGCGTTTGCACACTTGTTATATCAGGCCCTGCCCCCTCCCTGCACCACTGTGCAAACGTGCCCCCTGGTGCGTTGTAACTTGGGGATTAAGTCCCCTTGAATCTTGATGGTCCCTGGGGGGCCAACTAGCCCACCAGGTACCTCCAGTAAGTGCCACAGAGCTGCGTTGCAGAGAGGTGTAAAAAGGGGTGTGGCCTCAGACCACCTCTCTGCAACGCAGCTCTGTGGCGCTTACTGAAGGTACCTGGTATCAGGGACCCTCAGTATTCAAGGGGACTTAATCCCCCAACTTAGAACGTGCCAGGGGGTGCGTTTGCAGAGTGCTGCAGGGAGGGGGCGGGGCCTCCGGCGAGTTGCCGGATTTTTTTTTATTGCTTATTTTATGGGAGGGGGCTGCGTGGCCCCCCTTCCCTGGGCCACTTTTGGCCCTGGGAACCCCATCCCCCGGGGCCAGGCCAATTTCTTTTAAAAATTAACGCGGAGGGGGGCCATGTGGCCCCCCTCCAGGGCCACTTCTGGCCCCGGGGACCCCATCCCCCGGGGCCTGGTCTCTCCGTTGGGTACTGTGGGGGGAGCCACAATGCCCCCACGGTCCCACCAGCTCCCCGCATCCTGCGGGAGCCGACATTGCTTTTGCACAAGGGGAGCTGCAGACATGCAGCTTCCCTTGTGCAAAAGCAATTCTGCTTTGCTTCATTGAAGCGAGAGCAGGGTTCCTGACTCTAACTGTTTAGCAGTGATTAACAACAGATTTGGCATTAAAACAGGGGGCAGTGATGAAACAGACTCTAGGGTTCCCTCGAGATATCTACCACAACTTCCGAGGGGCAACATTGATGTCTTCAGGGAAGTGGTAGCAAATGATATATTGAAACTGAGCAAGAAAGCACAGAAACAACACAATTTGAGAAAACACAATGCAAATTCTTAAAAGCCCTTCAGAAAGATCAGACAACCATTATAAAACCCTATGACAAAGGGCAAAATACAGTACTTATGGACAGGGAAGACTATGTAAAGGAAGGACTGAGGCAGTTAAGGAACTCGGCATGTTACACCAAGACAGATACAGAACATTTCAAGAATGTGCATACAATTTACACTGAGAGACTCCTAATGTGGCATGATGATCAGTTGTTGAATTGGGATGAGTTGCAGTTTTTAAAATGTTTCCTCAAAAAACAGCATTTTCGAAAATACATCTGTATATGTTGATCACTTCTTAGCACCATACGTACAAAATCTAAATTCCTACATTAGGGATACAAAGGGTTTTATACAGAAAACCTATAGTTTGTGTTGGAAGAATGAATGTTGGCTAGTATGTTTGGATGTAGAGAGTCTTTAAACTAGCATAAGACATGATGATGGAATCAATGCCTGCAAGTATTTCCTAAGGACCAGAAATGCCAATGTCTTACAGCACACACAAATGCTACTAGAAATGATGGAGACTTGTCTAAAAGAGAATGGGCCTGATTCACAAAAGTACACTTAGACCAAAAGTCTAAGTTTAGACCTAAAGTGTAACTTTACTACTAAACTGTTTAGAAAAGACACAACCGGCAACTCATTCCTACATGCCGATAGTTGCCACCCACTAAGCTTTCGCTGGAGTATACTGTACTGACAGCTAAAAGAAATAGCAGTATGAATAGTAGCTATACCAAAACCAAAGTTGAGATGATTAACCGTCTGGTAGCCAGAAAGTATCCAAAAAAGGCCCTGTGTAAAGCCATTGACAGGGCAGATCAAAAAACCAGGGAGGAAACCTTACAACAAATCCCCAAGAGATACTCCAAAATGAACCAATTCGAGTCATTACAAAATTCTTGAGCCAGGCAACTAACCTGAGGAAAATTCTCAAAAACAGGTGGGTTATACTTACAAAAGATACCACACTAAGGGCCAAAATAGGTGAAACACCGAATATCACTTTCCAACGCAATCTCTCACTCAGAGACATGCTGGTCCATAGCCACTTATCACCAAGGGTTACAAGTTGACGCCACCAGAGTAGGGGCTTCAAAAAGTGTAGACATTGCAAGGCGTGTAAACACAGTACGAATGTCCTGGAGTTTGTCTTAAAAAGAGTCAAAAAGAGAGTACACATTACCAAGTTAATTACATGTAAAACTGACTTCGTGGTCTATGCTATCACTTGCCCATGTGACAAGTGGTACATAGGCTCCACCACTTTCCCAGTCCATTAGTGAATATTGGAACACTGGAGGGCGAACACTAATTCTGATATGAGTTACAACACAGCAAAACACTTCTGAGAACACCATTAGGGAGAATGGAAGAAGGCGAAATACTTTGGGATTGACACGGTACCTAAACACCCAAGAGGAGGTAATAGGGCATCTGCATTACACAGATTAGAATCCAGATATATTTTGCAAGCCGGCTGTCTGATTCCTTGGAATGAACAATGACGAAGAACTGCACACACATATCAGAAGGTAGGCTGTTTCCTGTAATCCTCGAAATCTGTTAGGCGTTTTAGTTCCACTGTGAGCAATATTTTAACAGTTTTTCTTCAACTTTATGTTTAACTGGAAGTTGTGTGGCCCGGGGCTTTACTCAGACTTGCGCTTTTAATATGTTAGATATAGTATGACATGATTACGTGCTTTAATAGTTGTTTGCTCTTTCCTTTTGCAGAATTAAAGAATGTTTCATATGAACATCATGTTGGTGCCTAACATGTCTAGGAAGCTTAAATTCATGAAGAAGGCTATCCCCATGTGGAAACACCTTTGCTTCATAGCAGCTGGGTTCGAGACCCAGATAGCGTGAATGCATTTACAGGGCTTAATCATGATTATTAATTAACTGAATATATTGGGGTCTTCACAAGAAATGCAACATATACAAAATGTGAAATCATGGTGGCAATCTAATATGATGTATGACTAAGGGGTACTACACCCTACACAGAGGAAACTACATGTAATCATGTTGGCAATCTAATTTGATGTATGGCTAAGGGGTACTACACCCTATACCGAGGAAACTGCATGGATTGAAAGGGGAAGCATCCAAACACTGGTACGAAATACTGCTGCTACGATGAGTATAGCGATGTCAGAAGCTTACTTTAAATACACAGGGGTCCATGTGTGAATTGCATAAACCAGTATAATTAACAGAAAAAAGACACAAAAGATTGTATCGTATTGTTGATTCAAGTTGTGCAATTGATCCTCTGTTGTTCAAAATTACGTTATATAAAGCTGATTAAATTTGAAATGACCGGGCATTTTAAAACGAGAATGTCAAAATTTGTAATTGGGCGAACCAATGAGTATACATAAAGTTTCAATTGCATTGAACTGTGGAAGAAAAGTGCTTTGGACTTTTCTCAACAGTATTTCATTTAAGTTTATTATGTACGGCGTGTATGACGCAGTATTTATGCCGATACTATGATTTCCTGGTCATGTGACCAAGACCGAAGCAGATCGAAACACGTCTGTTTCTTTTGCCGAAATAAACACCCAGTGACAAAATACGAGCTTGTTGGTGAGGGTGGAATTATTTTTTCGTGCCTGAAAAAGGCATGTCGTTGCAATATCTATATCTATATATCTATCTATATATCTATATAGATATATAGATAGATATATAGATATATAGATATAGATATTGCAACGACATGCCTTTTTCAGGCACGAAAAAATAGTTCCACCCTCACCAACAAGCTCGTATTTTGTCACTGGGTGTTTATTTCGCAAAAGAAACAGACGTTCCAATGAAACGATCACTCAGAGTTTAAGCAAATACTAGAAGGTTGGTTTATTCCAGGTAACGCGTTTCGCTTGCACAGCAATTTGAAATATTGAGGTCCAGCTTGCTCCGCCGGCTTTAAGCGATCCTCTGCATAGGGCGAGGGAGGACGGAAGGAGCTCAACTTGTGGATTATATATATATATATATATATGTTTTTTCAATCCCAGGTGAAATAACCAGCCTGTGAGACCGGCACTGATGAAAGCCGTTCCGGCTAGAAACGCGTCTGCCAAAGCGTTTCACTGACCTTTTGGGATCAACCGTGATTGAATTGCTCTAATAAATCCTTTGCAAACCCGGAGCATGTGTCTCGCTCTCTTTCATTCTAGAAGAGAGCATTTGGTGGAGATATATATATATATATATATATATATATTCCAAAGAAGCATCAAGCTGCTCCCCTGTTAGCCGGAGCTCCTGGCCCTTCAGGGTGGCCTCGCAAATGGGCACGGGGCTGCCCCGTGCCCATTTGCGAGGCCACCCTGAAGGGCCAGGAGCTCCAGTAACAGGGGAACGCTTTGATGCTTCTTTGGAATGTTAATGAGGAGCTTGGCTCACTTGCGCCTCCCAACCTACGAAGGATTGCCACTAGAGCAAAGAGGTCGGCGCGTGGAAGGGATTCAAACAGGGGACATCCTGTCATGATCGTGCAGTGTGGAAATGACCTTTCCAGAGTCAAAGATATTAAATAAGAGCACGGTAATACTGTATTCACCTGACTGTTTGAAATGCAATTCCACTTGAACATCGTGCTTATGCTAAAAAAATGGAACTGTCACCAGGTATTGAAAAAACACGCCTAAAGCACTCTGGGAGCAGTAGTTTATGATTACAGTCACGTGGCGCACCGGTTAAATTAGGCTCGAGCGCACCTGGGCGCTTGTGATCCAGTCTGTGAACAAGGCATGATGCTGAATCGTTAGACGCATGGAAGCAGGCACTTTTGAGACTTTGGAATAAAGCCAGTTTCAACTGTATTGGGCCTCACTTTGTTTGTTTTGAGATATATATATATATATATATATTCACTGAAAAAACCATTTGAGATGTCATCAGTGATGTCATCAGTGATGTCACTGACCATGTCATGAGTGATGTAATATGTGACGTCATCAGCAGTGCATTGCGGGCGCGAGTTATAGTTAGCTGAACTAACTATAACGGGGAATTTCTATGGTTTTGTACGAGTGAAATGTCCAACTAACTATAACTGTCCCTAAAACCTATGGTTTTTTCAGTGAATTTCAAAGGTTTTTTAAATGCTAATTTCTAACTATAACGTGTCTGAAACCTATGGTTTTTTCAGTGAATTTCAAAGGTTTTTTAAATGCTAATTTCTAACTATGCCTACAGAGGTAGGACATGTGAAGAAAGAAGAAAAACGTGCAGAAAGAAGCAAAAGAAATGCATTAAGAAGCAACAGAAGAGCAGAAAGAGGCCATGTTGCAAAATCATCCTGTGCCCACAACTTTTTCAGACGGGTACTGGTGGTAACTGACTCTGACTAACCAGAGTCAGTGCTATGCTAAAAGACACTTAGAATACAGTGAAAACACCTACATACACTAGGGAACACTATGCGTTGGGGTACCCCTGTGATTAGCATGACCTCCTCTGTAAGTCCCTAGTACATAATAGGGCAGGGGGATTAAAACTACCTCTTAAAACGCGTGTGCAAACGCGCCCGTGGCGTGTTTTAAGTTGCGGGATTAAGTCCCTTGAATCCTGAGGGTCCCTGGGGCCCAACTAGCCCCCCAGGTACCTACAGTTAGGACCACAGAGCTGAGTTGCAGAGAGGCGTTCCGAGGCCACGCACCTTTTTCACCTCTCTGCAACGCAACTCTGTTGTGCTTTCTGAAGGTACCTGGTGGGCTAGTTGGCCCCCAGGTCCCTCAGGATTCAAGGGGCGTGTTTGCGCACATGTCACCTGAGGCCCCGCCCCCTCCCTTCACCACTGTGCAAACGCGCCCCGTGGCGCGTTTTAAGTTGGGGGATTAGGTCACCTTGAATCCTGAGGGTCCCTGGGGCCCAACTAGCCCACCAAGTACTTCCAGTAAGCACCACAGGCCTGCGTTGCAACGCCTGTAACAAATTGTGTAGTTGTGTTTAGGTAGTGAAGGGGGTCGTGCTGGTGGTAGTGTTTTAGGGTTTATGGTAGTGCAGTGGTGTTTGTGTAGTGTAGGGGGTCATGCTGGGGGTAGATTTAGGGTTTAGGGTAGTGCAGTGGTGTTTGGATAGTGTAGGGAGTCGTGCTGGGGGAGTGTTTTAGGGTTTAGGGTATTACAGTGGTGTTTGGGTAGTGTAGGGGGTTGTGCTGGGGGTAGTGTTTTAGGGTTTAGGGTAGTGCAGTGGTGTTTGGGTAGTGTAGGGGGTCGTGCTGGGGGAGTGGTTTAGGGTTTAGGGTAGTGCAGTGGTGTTTGGGTAGTGTAGGGGGTACTGCTGGGGGTAGTGTTTTAGGGTTTAGGGTAGTGCAATGGTGTTTGGGTAGTGTAGGGGGTACTGCTGGGGGTAGTGTTTTAGGGTTTAGGGTAGTGCAGTGGTGTTTGGGTAGTGTAGGGGTTCGTGCTGGGGGTATTGTTTTAGGGTTTAGGGTAGTGCAGTGGTGTTTGTGTAGTGTAGGGGGTAGTGTTTTAGGGTTTAGGGTAGTGCAGTGGTGTTTGTGTAGTGTAGGGGGTCGTGCTGGGGGTAGTGTTTTAGGGTTTAGGGTAGTGCAGTGGTCTTTGTGTAGTGTAGGAGGTCGTGTTTTAGGGTTTAGGGTAGTGCAGTGGTGTTCGGGCAGTGTAGGGGGTCGTGCTGGGGGGTGGTGTTTCAGGGTTTAGGGCAGTGCAGTGGTGTTCGGGCAGTGTAGGGGGTCTTGCTGGGGGTGGTGTTTCAGGGTTTAGGGCAGTGCAGTGGTGTTTGGGTCGTGCAGGGGGTCATGCTGGGGGAGTGTTTTAGGGTTTAGGGCAGTGCAGTGGTGTTTGGGTAGTGTAGGGGGTCATGCTGGGGGAGTGTTTTAGGGTTTAGGGCAGTGCAGTGGTGTTCGGGCAGTGTAGGGGTCGTGCTGGGGGAGTGTTTTAGGGTTTAGGACAGTGCAGTGGTGTTCGGGTAGTGTAGGGGTCGTGCTGGGGGGAGTGTTTGAGGGTTTAGGGCAGTGCAGTTGTGTTCGGGTAGTGTAGGGGGTCGTGCTGGGGGAGTATTTTAGGGTTTAGGGTAGTGCAGTGGTGTTCGGGTAGTGTAGGGGGTCGTGCTGGGGTTGTGTTTCAGGGTTTAGGGCAGTGCAGTGGTGTTCGGGCAGTGTAGGGGGTCGTGCTGGGGCTGGTGTTTCAGGGTTTAGGGCAGTGCAGTGGTGTTTGGGCAGTGTAGGGGGTCATGCACGGGGTGGTGTTTCAGGGTTTAGGGCAGTGCAGTGGTGTTCGGGCAGTGTAGGGGGTCTTGCTGGGGCTGGTGTTTCAGGGTTTAGGGTAGTGCAATGGTGTTTGGGTAGTGTAGGGGGTACTGCTGGGGGTCGTGTTTTAGGGTTTAGGGTAGTGCAGTGGTGTTTGGGTAGTGTAGGGGTTCGTGCTGGGGGTATTGTTTTAGGGTTTAGGGTAGTGCAGTGGTGTTTGTGTAGTGTAGGGGTAGTGTTTTAGGGTTTAGGGTAGTGCAGTGGTGTTTGTGTAGTGTAGGGGGTCGTGCTGGGGGTAGTGTTTTAGGGTTTAGGGTAGTGCAGTGGTCTTTGTGTAGTGTAGGAGGTCGTGTTTTAGGGTTTAGGGTAGTGCAGTGGTGTTCGGGCAGTGTAGGGGGTCGTGCTGGGGGGGTGTTTCAGGGTTTAGGGCAGTGCAGTGGTGTTCGGGCAGTGTAGGGGGCTTGCTGGGGGTGGTGTTTCAGGGTTTAGGGCAGTGCAGTGGTGTTTGGGTCGTGCAGGGGGTCATGCTGGGGGAGTGTTTTAGGGTTTAGGGCAGTGCAGTGGTGTTTGGGTAGTGCAGGGGGTCATGCTGGGGGAGTGTTTTAGGGTTTAGGGCAGTGCAGTGGTGTTCGGGCAGTGTAGGGGGTCGTGCTGGGGGGAGTGTTTTAGGGTTTAGGGCAGTGCAGTGGTGTTCGGGTAGTGTAGGGGGTCGTGCTGGGGGAGTGTTTGAGGGTTTAGGGCAGTGCAGTTGTGTTCGGGTAGTGTAGGGGGTCGTGCTGGGGGAGTATTTTAGGGTTTAGGGTAGTGCAGTGGTGTTCGGGTAGTGTAGGGGGTCGTGCTGGGGGTTGTGTTTCAGGGTTTAGGGCAGTGCAGTGGTGTTCGGGCAGTGTAGGGGGTCGTGCTGGGGCTGGTGTTTCAGGGTTTAGGGCAGTGCAGTGGTGTTCGGGCAGTGTAGGGGGTCATGCACGGGGTGGTGTTTCAGGGTTTAGGGCAGTGCAGTGGTGTTCGGGCAGTGTAGGGGTCGTGCTGGGGCTGGTGTTTCAGGGTTTAGGGCAGTGCAGTGGTGTTCGGGCAGTGTAGGGGGTCTTGCTGGGGGTGGTGTTTCAGGGTTTAGGAGCAGTGGTGTTCGGGCAGTGTAGGGGTCTTGCTGGGGGTGATGTTTCAGTGTTTAGGGCAGTGCAGTGGTGTTCGGGCAGTGTAGGGGTCTTGCTGGGGGTAGTTTTTCAGGGTTTAGGGCAGTGCAGTGGTGTTCGTGCAGTGTAGGGGGTCGTGCTGGGGATGGTGTTTCATGGTTTAGGGCAGTGCAGTAGTGTTCAGGCAGTGTAGGGGGTCGTGCTGGGGCTGGTGTTTCAGGGTTTAGGGCAGTGCAGGCAGTGGTGCTCGGGCAGTGTAGGGGGTCGTGCTGGGGGTGGTGTTTCTGGGTTTAGGGTAGTGCAGTGGTGTTCGGGCAGTGTAGGGGTTCGTGCTGGGGCTGGTGTTTCAGGGTTTAGGGCAGTGCAGTGGTGTTCGGGCAGTGTAGGGGTCGTGCTGGGGCTGGTGTTTCAGTGTTTTGGGCAGAGCAGTGGTGTTCGGGCAGTGTAGGGGGTCGTGCTGGGGGTGGTGTTTCAGGGTTTAGGGCAGTGCAGTGGTGTTCAAGTAGTGTAGGGGGTCGTGCTGGGGGTGGTGTTTCAGGGTTTAGGGCAGTGGTGTTCGGGCAGTGTATGGGGTCTTGCTGGGGGTGATGTTTCAGGGTTTAGGGCAGTGCAGTGGTGTTCGGGCAGTGTAGGGGGTCTTGCTGGGGGCAGTGTTTCAGGGTTTAGGGCAGAGCAATAGTGTTCAGGCAGTGTAGGGGGTTGTGTTGGAGGTGGTGTTTCAGTGTTTAGGGCAGTGCAGTAGTGTTCGGGCAGTGTAGGGGGTCGTGCAGGGGTGGTGTTTCAGGGTTTAGGGCAGTGCAATGGTGTTCGGGCAGTGTAGGGGGTCGTGCTGGGGGTGTTGTTTCAGGGTTTAGGGCAGTGCAGTGGTGTTCGGGCAGTGTAGTGGGTCATGCAGGGGGTGGTGTATCAGGGTTTAGGGCAGTGCAGTGGTGTTCGGGCAATGTAGGGGGTCGTGCTGGGGCTGGTGTTTCAGGGTTTAGGGCAGTGCAATGGTGTTTGGGCAGTGTAGGCGGTCTTGCTGGGGGTGGTGTTTCAGGGTTTAGGGCAGTGGTGTTCGGGCAGTGTAGGGGGTCTTGCTGGGGGTGATGTTTCAGGGTTTAGGGCAGTGCAGTGGTGTTCGGGCAGTGTAGGGGTCTTGCTGGGGGTAGTGTTTCAGGGTTTAGGGCAGTGCAGGGGTGTTCGGGCAGAGTAGGGAGTCGTGCAGGGGAATGGTGTTTCAGGGTTTAGGGCAGTGCAGTGGTGTTCGGGCAGTGTAGTGGGTCATGCAGGGGTGGTGTTTCAGGGTTTAGGGCAGTGCAGTGGTGTTCGGGCAATGTAGGGAGTCGTGCTGGGGCTGGTGTTTCAGGGTTTAGGGCAGTGCAGTGGTGTTCGGGCAGTGTAGGGGGTCTTGCTGGGGGTGGTGTTTCAGGGTTTAGGGCAGTGGTGTTCGGGCAGTGTAGGGGGTCTTGCTGGGGGTGATGTTTCAGGGTTTAAGGCAGTGCAGTGGTGTTCGGGCAGTGTAGGGTGTCGTGCTGGGGGTGGAGTTTCAGGGTTTAGGGCAGTGCAGTGGTGTTCGGGCAGTGTAGGGTGTCATGCACGGGGTGGTGTTTCAAGGTTTTAGGGCAGTGCAGTGGTGTTCGGGCAGTGTAGGGGGTTGTGCTGGGGCTGGTGTTTCAGGGTTTAGGGCAGTGCAATGGTGTTCTGGCAGTGTAGGGGGTCGTGCTGGGGCTAGTGTTTCACGGTTTAGGGCAGTGCAGTGGTGTTCGGGCAGTGTAGGGGGTCATGCTTGGGCTGGTGTTTCAGGGTTTAGGGCAGTGCAGTGGTGTTCGTGGCAGTGTAGGTGGTCGTGCTGGGGCTGGTGTTTCAGGGTTTAGGGCAGTGCAGTGGTGTTCGGGCAGTGTAGGGGGTCGTGCTGGGGCTGGTGTTTTAGGGTTTAGGGCAGTGCAGTGGTGTTCGGGCAGTGTAGGGGGTCTTGCTGGGGGTAGTTTTTCAGGGTTTATGGCAGTGCAGTGGTGTTCGTGCAGTGTAGGGGGTCGTGCTGGGGATGGTGTTTCATGGTTTAGGGCAGTGCAGTAGTGTTCAGGCAGTGTAGGGGGTCGTGCTGGGGCTGGTGTTTCAGGGTTTAGGGCAGTGCAGGCAGTGGTGCTCGGGCAGTGTAGGGGGTCGTGCTGGGGGTGGTGTTTCTGGGTTTAGGGTAGTGCAGTGGTGTTCGGGCAGCGTAGGGGTTCGTGCTGGGGCTGGTGTTTCAGGGTTTAGGGCAGTGCAGTGGTGTTCGGGCAGTGTAGGGGTCATGCTGGGGCTGGTGTTTCAGTGTTTTGGGCAGAGCAGTGGTGTTCGGGCAGTGTAGGGGGTCGTGCTGGGGGTGGTGTTTCAGGGTTTAGGGCAGTGCAGTGGTGTTCGAGCAGTGTAGGGGTCGTGCTGGGGGTGGTGTTTCAGGGTTTAGGGCAGTGGTGTTCGGGCAGTGTAGGGGGTCTTGCTGGGGGTGGTGTTTCAGGGTTTAGGGCAGTGCAGTGGTGTTCGGGCAGTGTAGGGGGTCTTGCTGGGGGCAGTGTTTCAGGGTTTAGGGCAGAGCAATGGTGTTCAGGCAGTGTAGGGGGTTGTGTTGGAGGTGGTGTTTTAGGCTTTAGGGCCGTGCAGTGGTATTCGGGCAGTGTAGGGGGTCTTGCTGGGGGTGGTGTTTCAGGGTTTAGGACAGTGGTGTTCAGGCAGTGTAGGGGGTCGTGCTGGGGGTGGTGTTTCAGGGTTTAGGGCAGTGCAGTGGTGTTCGGGCAGTGTAGGGGGTCGTGCAGGGGCTGGTGTTTCAGGGTTTAGGGCAGTGCAGTGGTGTTCGGGCAGTGTAGGGGGTCGTGCTGGGGGTCGTGTTTCAGGGTTTAGGGCAGTGCAGTGGTGTTCGGGCAGTGTAGGGGGTCGTGCTGGGGGTGGTGTTTCTGGGTTTAGGGCAGTGTAGTGGTGTTCGGGCAGTGTAGGGGTCGTGCAGGGGGTGGTGAGTCAGGGTTTAGGGCAGTGCAGTGGTGTTCGGGCAGTGTAGGG
This sequence comes from Calotriton arnoldi, assembly GCA_963921515.1. Lineage (NCBI taxonomy): Eukaryota > Metazoa > Chordata > Amphibia > Caudata > Salamandridae > Calotriton > Calotriton arnoldi. The sequence continues at coordinate 148,922 of CAWUFW010002467.1, read as the reverse complement.
GGTCATGCTGGGGGTAGAGTTTTAGGGTTTAGGGCAGTGCAGTGGTGTTCGGGCAGTGTAGGGGGTCGTGCAGGGGGTGGTGTTTCAGGGTTTAGGGCAGTGCAGTGGTGTTCGGGCAGTGTAGGGGTCGTGCTGGGGGTGGTGTTTCAGGGTTTAGGGCAGTGCAGTGGTGTTCGGGCAGTGTAGGGTGTCGTGCTGGGGGTGGTGTTTCAGGGTTTTGGGCAGTGCAGTGGTGTTCGGGCAGTGTAGGTGGTCTTGCTGGGGCTGGTGTTTCCGGGTTTAATGCAGTGGTGTTCGGGCAGTGTAGGGGTCTTGCTGGGGGTGGTGTTTCAGGGTTTAGGGCAGTGCAATGGTGTTCGCGCAGTGTAGGGGGTCTTGCTGGGGCTGATGTTTCAGCGTTTAGGGCAGCGCAGTGGTGTTCGGGCAGTGTAGGGGTCTTGCTGGGGGTGGTGTTTAAGGGTTTAGGGCAGTGCAGTGGTGTTCGGGCAGTGTAGGGGGTCTTGCTGGGGCTGGTGTTTCAGGGTTTAGGGCAGTGCAGTGGTGTTCGGGCAGTGTAGGGGGTCTTGCTGGGGCTGGTGTTTCAGGGTTTAGGGCAGTGCAGTGGTGTTCGGGCAGTGTAGGGGGTCGTGCTGGGGCTGGTGTTTGAGGGTTTAGGGCAGTGCAGTGGTGTTCGGGCAGTGTAGGGGGTCGTGCTGGGGCTGGTGTTTCAGGGTTTAGGGCAGTGCAGTTGTTTTCAGGCAGTGTAGGCGGTCGTGCTGGGGGTGGTGTTTCAGGGTTTAGGGCAGTGCAGTGGTGTTCGGGCAGTGTAGGGGGTCGTGCTGGGGGTGGTGTTTCAGGGTTTAGGGCAGTGCAGTGGTGTTCGGGCAGTGTAGGGGGTCGTGCTGGGGCTGGTGTTTCAGGGTTTTGGGCAGAGCAGTGGTGTTTGGGCAGTGTAGGGGGTCGTGCTGGGGGTGGTGTTTTAGGGTTTAGGGCACTGCAGTGTTGTTCGGGCAGTGTAGGGGTCTGGCTGGGGGTGGTGTTTCAGGGTTTAGGGCAGTGGTGTTCGGGCAGTGTAGGGGGTCTTGCTGGGGGTGATGTTTCAGGGTTTAGGGCAGTGCAGTGGTGTTCGGGCAGTGTAGGGGGTCTTGCTGGGGCTGGTGTTTCAAGGTTTAGGGCAGTGCAGTAGTGTTTGTGCAGTGTAGGGGGTCATGCTGGGGGCGGTGTTTCAGTGTTTAGGGCAGTGCAGTAGTGTTCGGGCAGTGTAGGGGGTCATGCAGGGGTGGTGTTTCAGGGTTTAGGGCAGTGCAATGGTGTTCGGGCAGTGTAGGGGGTCGTGCTGGGGGTGGTGTTTCAGGGTTTAGGGCAGTGCAGTGGTGTTCGGGCAGTGTAGTGGGTCATGCAGGGGGTGGTGTTTCAGGGTTTAGGGCAGTGCAGTGGTGTTCGGGCAATGTAGGGGGTCGTGCTGGGGCTGGTGTTTCAGGGTTTAGGGCAGTGCAGTGGTGTTCGGGCAGTGTAGGGGGTCTTGCTGGGGGTGGTGTTTCAGGGTTTAGGGCAGTGGTGTTCGGGCAGTGTAGGGGGTCTTGCTGGGGGTGGTGTTTCAGGGTTTAGGGCAGTGCAGTGGTGTTCGGGCAGTGTAGGGGTCTTGCTGGGGCTAGTGTTTCAGGGTTTAGGGCAGTGCAGGGGTGTTCGTGCAGTGTAGGGGGTCGTGCTGGGGATGGTGTTTCAGGGTTTAGGCCAGTGCAGTAGTGTTCGGGCAGAGTAGGGGTTCGTGCAGGGGGAATGGTGTTTCAGGGTTTAGGGCAGTGCAGTGGTGTTCGGGCAGTGTAGTGGGTCATGCAGGGGTGGTGTTTCAGGGTTTAGGGCAGTGCAGTGGTGTTCGGGCAATGTAGGGGGTCGTGCTGGGGCTGGTGTTTCAGGGTTTAGGGCAGTGCAGTGGTGTTCGGGCAGTGTAGGGGGTCTTGCTGGGGGTGGTGTTTCAGGGTTTAGGGCAGTGGTGTTCGGGCAGTGTAGGGGGTCTTGCTGGGGGTGATGTTTCAGGGTTTAGGGCAGTGCAGTGGTGTTCGGGCAGTGTAGGGTGTCGTGCTGGGGGTGGTGTTTCAGGGTTTAGGGCAGTGCAGTGGTGTTCGGGCAGTGTAGGGGGTTGTGCTGGGGCTGGTGTTTCAGGGTTTAGGGCAGTGCAATGGTGTTCTGGCAGTGTAGGGGGTCGTGCTGGGGCTAGTGTTTCACGGTTTAGGGCAGTGCAGTGGTGTTCGGGCAGTGTAGGGGTCATGCTGGGGCTGGTGTTTCAGGGTTTAGGGCAGTGCAGTGGTGTTCGTGCAGTGTAGGTGGTCGTGCTGGGGCTGGTGTTTCAGGGTTTAGGGCAGTGCAGTGGTGTTCGGGCAGTGTAGGGGGTCATGCTGGGGCTGGTGTTTCAGGGTTTAGGGCAGTGCAGTGGTGCTCAGGCAGTGTAGGGGGTCGTGCTGGGGGTGGTGTTTATGGGTTTAGGGTAGTGCAGTGGTGTTCGGGCAGTGTAGGTGGTCGTGCTGGGGCTGGTGTTTTAGGGTTTAGGGCAGTGCAGTGGTGTTCGGGCAGTGTAGGGGGTCATGCTGGGGCTTGTGTTTCAGGGTTTTGGGCAGAGCAGTGGTGTTCGGGCAGTGTAGGGGGTCGTGCTGGGGGTGGTGTTTCAGGGTTTAGGGCAGTGCAGTGGTGTTCGGGCAGTGTAGGGGGTCGTGCTGGGGGTGGTGTTTCAGGGTTTAGGGCAGTGGTGTTCGGGCAGTGTAGGGGGTCTTGCTGGGGGTGATGTTTCAGGGTTCAGGGCAGTGGAGTGGTGTTTGGGCAGTTTAGGGGGTCTTGCTGGGGATAGTGTTTCAGGGTTTAGGGCAGTGCAGTGGTGTTTGGGCAGTGTAGGGGGCCGTGCTGGGGGTGGTGTTTCAGGGTTTAGGGCAGTGCAGTGGTGTTCGGGCAGTGTAGGGGGTCGTGAAGGGGTGGTGTTTCAGGGTTTAGGGCAATGCAGTGGTGTTCGGGCAGTGTAGGGGTTGTGCTGGGGGTGGTGTTTCAGGGTTTAGGGCAGTGCAGTGGTGTTCGAACAGTGTAGGGGGTCGTGCAGGGGCTGGTGTTTCAAGGTTTAGGGCAGTGCAGTGGTGTTCGGGCAGTGTAGGGGGTCGTTCTGGGGGTAGTGTTTTAGGGTTTAGGGTAGTGCAGTGGTGCTTGTGTAGTGTAGGGGGTCGTGCTGGGGATAGTGTTGTAGGGGTTAGGGTAGTGCAGTGGTGTTCGGGCAGTGTAGGGGGTCTTGCTGGGGGTGGTGTTTCAGGGTTTAGGGCAGTGGTGTTCGGGCAGTGTAGGGGTCTTGCTGGGGGTGATGTTTCAGGGTTTAGGGCAGTGCAGTGGTGTTCGGGTAGTGTAGGGGGTCTTGCTGGGGGTAGTGTTTCAGGGTTTAGGGCAGTGCAGGGGTGTTCGTGCAGTGTAGGGGGTCGTGCTGGGGATGGTGTTTCAGGGTTTAGGGCAGTGCAGTAGTGTTCGGGCAGTGTAGGGGGTCGTGCAGGGGAATGGTGTTTCAGGGTTTAGGGCAGTGCAGTGGTGTTCGGGCAGTGTAGGGTGTCGTGCTGGGGTGGTGTTTCAGGGTTTAGGGCAGTGCAGTGGTGTTCGGGCAGTGTAGGGGGTCGTGCACGGGGTGGTGTTTCAGGGTTTAGGGCAGTGCAGTAGTGTTCGGGCAGTGTAGGGGGTTGTGCTGGGGCTGGTGTTTCAGGGTTTAGGGCAGTGCAATGGTGTGCTGGCAGTGTAGGGGGTCGTGCTGGGGCTAGTGTTTCACGGTTTAGGGCAGTGCAGTGGTGTTCGGGCAGTGTAGGGGGTCATGCTGGGGCTGGTGTTTCAGGGTTTGGGGCAGTGCAGTGGTGTTCGTGCAGTGTAGGTGGTGGTGCTGGGGCTGGTGTTTCAGGGTTTACGGCAGTGCAGTGGTGTTCGGGCAGTGTAGGGGGTCATGCTGGGGCTGGTGTTTCAGGGTTTAGGGCAGTGCAGTGGTGCTCGGGCAGTGTAGGGGGTCGTGCTGGGGGTGGTGTTTCTGGGTTTAGGGTAGTGCAGTGGTGTTCGGGCAGTGTAGGGGGTCGTGCTGGGGCTGGTGTTTCAGGGTTTAGGGCAGTGCAGTGGTGTTCGGGCAGTGTAGGGGTCGTGCTGGGGCTGGTGTTTCAGGGTTTTGGGCAGAGCAGTGGTGTTCGTGCAGTGTAGGGGGTCGTGCTGGGGGTGGTGTTTCAGGGTTTAGGGCAGTGCAGTGGTGTTCGGGCAGTGTAGGGGGTCGTGCTGGGGGTGGTGTTTCAGGGTTTAGGGCAGTGGTGTTCGGGCAGTGTAGGGGGTCTTGCTGGGGGTGATGTTTCAGGGTTTAGGGCAGTGGAGTGGTGTTTGGGCAGTGTAGGGGGTCTTGCTGGGGATAGTGTTTCAGGGTTTAGGGCAGTGCAGTGGTGTTTGGGCAGTGTAGGGGGCCGTGCTGGGGGTGGTGTTTCAGGGTTTAGGGCAGTGCAGTGGTGTTCGGGCAGTGTAGGGGGTCGTGAAGGGGGTGGTGTTTCAGGGTTTAGGGCAGTGCAGTGGTGTTCGGGCAGTGTAGGGGGTCGTGCTGGGGGTGGTGTTTCAGGGTTTAGGGCAGTGCAGTGGTGTTCGAACAGTGTAGGGGGTCGTGCAGGGGCTGGTGTTTCAAGGTTTAGGGCAGTGCAGTGGTGTTCGGGCAGTGTAGGGGGTCGTTCTGGGGGTAGTGTTTTAGGGTTTAGGGTAGTGCAGTGGTGCTTGTGTAGTGTAGGGGGTCGTGCTGGGGGTAGTGTTTTAGGGTTTAGGGTAGTGCAGTGGTGTTTGTGTAGTGTAGTGGGTCATGTTTTAGGGTAGTGCAGTGGTGTTTGGGTAGTGTAGGGGGTCGTGCTGGGGGTATTGTTTTAGGGTTTAGGGTAGTGCAGTGGTGTTTGGGTAGTGTAGGGGGTCATGCTGGGGGTAGTGTTTTAGGGTTTAGGATAGTGCAGTGGTGCTTGTGTAGTGTAGGGAGTCGTGCTGGGGTAGTGTTTTAGGGTTTAGAGTAGTGCAGTAGTGTTTTTGTAGTGTAGGGGTCATGTCTTAAGATGCAACGCTCCAATACCTGACCAGTCTGCACTACATAAAACTGCAAAAAAACTAAAAATAAAAAGTGTTTTGCACACTTTTGTCATTGGGCTATATGTGGGCTACATCTGGGTAATATTTGTGCTACATTTGGGCTCTTTTTCTCTGGTGGCCATCTTGGAAGACTTCTTTGTTATGAAGTTTCCTAATTTCCTCATTTACTGCAGTCTCCTCAGTAGGAAATGCTTTCAGTTTTTTACTTTGATTCCATCAAGAAGGCATTCAGATGTGTCTCACATTTGCCATACATTCAGAATGTTAGCACTCTAGTTGCTCATTAGAACACTGTACTAAAGCTACTGCTCACCAGGGAGTTAACTGGAAGTCTGCTGCTGGTATTGAAAGTGATTGTTTCAGTCTGCATGTCAGAATTTTCTAATGAAATAGAAGAGGATTTGAGATCTCACTTAAAACATGCCCTCATTTTTCTTTCTGCAGCACTAACCATAATTTCTATTTAAAAAAGAACCCCCTCATTTTGTTCCTTTTTAAATTAAATGTTTTAAGTATTAACGGTTTATTCCAATCAAGATGGCTTCCGGTGTGCCATAGTTTTGTCATAAGTAAGGCTGTTAGCGCTCTAGTTGTTCTTTAGAACACTCTGGGAAGCTGCAGTAGAACACAAAGGCATCAACTGGCAGGCTGCTCCTGTTGAAATATAACAGGAAGATATTTGAGATCACACTTGAAACATGTCCTAATTTTTCTTTCTACAGCACTACCCATAATTTTTATGACAAAATGAACCCCATCATTTTGTTCCTTTTTAAATTAAATGTTTTAAGTGTTACCAGTTTATTCCAATCAAGATGGCTTCAGGTGTGCCATACTTTTGTCATAAGTAAGGCTGTTAGCACTCTAGTTGTTCTTTAGAACACTCTGGGAAGCTGCAGTAGAACACAAAGGCATCAACTGACAGGCTGCTCCTGTTGAAATATAACAGGAAGATATTTGAGATCTCACTTGAAACATGTCCTAATTTTTCTTTCTATAGCACTAACCATAATTTCTATGACAAAATGAACCCCATCATTTTGTTCCTTTTTAAATTAAATGTTTTAAGTGTTACCAGTTTATTCCAATCAAGATGGCTTCAGGTGTGCCATACTTTTGTCATAAGTAAGGCTGTTAGCACTCTAGTTGTTCTTTAGAACACTCTGGGAAGCTGCAGTAGAACACAAAGGAATCAACTGACAGTCTCTGCCCTTGTTGGATGTACATGTTTTACGGAGAATGTCAGACTTCATTCTCACATGACTGAGAAAGATAATGTGAATTTACAGAAAATATGCTCTCATTTTAGCTTCTGGAGCACCTTCCAAAACTGTATGGGACAAGCATGTGAAAATAGTTTTCTCTCAAACATGATTCATGATATCCCAGCAGAAGGTTTTTCACAGGGTAAAATCACCTTAGAACACACCACAATTCCTGAAATTAGTATGGTACCATCAACAAATGAATTCTAATGTAACTAAAGTCTGTTATCACCCTTAATAGTTCTCCTTTTGGTAACCCTCAAAATCTTTGATTCACTACAAGGCATTTCAATGGGGTACTATCATGTATATTGGTCTCAAGATGGCTGCCAGCAATTCCAGGATGAAGTGCTGACAGCCAATCAGATCTCACGATGACATGTGTGGTTAGGCTCCGCCCAGATATATATGTGTTTTTACTTTTGATTTTCTCAGCAACTACTGAACGGATTTACACCATTTAACAAAAAGGGTTCTTTCTGAACTAAGAACTACCTCTTTGCCAAATTTGGTGTAATTCCGTTCAGCAGTTCGGGCTGTAGCCGTGTCTAAAGTTTCCTATGGAAAAATGAATGGGGAAAACGCGTTTTGGGACCCCCCTTTTTTCTCGGCCCCCGCTTGACGAATCACCACGAGACTTTCAGGGTAGGAGCGGACCGGAGCGCCCCACAAAGTTTGAAAATTTTGCGAAGATACGTCAACCGGCAAGAGAGTTATTTCAAATAGAATGTCGCGGATTTCCTATGGAAAATAGGTTCTAACTATAACTATCTACTGGCGACCGCCAGTAGATAATATATATATATTAATAAAACCAAAGGTTACATATATATATCATATATATATGTATTTATGTATTGCCTAGTGTGTACATATATAAAAAGTAAAGGGAGGAGAGAGAACGGAAAAGGAAAACCAATAAAATGCTGATTTGACCAATTGCAGGTAACCAAATAGCCATGTTGCAATACCATTTTAGCTCAATGAGGGGTCAAGGTGACCCGAGGTAGTCTACAGTAAGTCGGAGGACATGTAGGTATACCGGGCAGGAGAGTTCTCTAAAGGGATGAGATAGAAATTTCAGACATGTCCCCCAAGTCTTTTCAAAAGTTGAAAGAGTGTGCTCCACGACAGAGGTCAGGTTTTCCATATCAAGCAGGTCCCAAACTTGTGCAACCAATCCATATGGGTGGGAACAGTGTCTGTACCCCATTTGGAAAGCAAAACTTGTTTAGCTGCACAATTTGCAAAAGTAATAGTCCTCCCTCTCCTCGACTTCAGTGGATATGTTAATGGGTTAGGTAAGCCTAACAGAATGTAACTCTGGAAGTGGGGCAAGTCAGTGGAAAACATCTGATCAATGTCCGTGAGCACTTCTGTCCAGTAACAGTGTAGTTTAGGACAGTGCCAGAGAAAATGTGTAAGAGTGCCGGCTGTCCAGCAGTGGCGCCAACAGCAGTCATCGTATCCCCTCCTCCAATGAGCCATGCATGTGGGTGTGAAGTACCAATAGTGGGTACGCTTGAGAGGGGTTTCCCTACCTGATGTGCTGCAAGTGGATGTACGGGTTCGTTGCAGAATTCCTAACCATTCTTTGTCTGAGAATGTTCGTTCACACTCTGTCTCCCAGTTTGTGTGTGCAGGGGAAGTTAAGAGGCCCAAGGTCCCATGCAGGGAGGCGTATATATCAGATAGAAGATGCTTGTCATGCTGTGCGAGAGTAACCACTGCTAGGGAGTAAGCGGTCTGCTAGCATGAGGTCCCATCTGCAGAAGCATCACCCAATGGTGAAACGCAATGTAGCGCCAATGCTCAGTGCCCGGTAGTCCAAAATCTCTCTGCACCTGTGGGAAATCCAACACACCATGGTCATCAAAGAGGTACCTGATCATTTTGCAGTTAGCCTCCTGCCAGCATGTGAAGGATGTGCCATGTAAAGCTGTGGAGAAGTCTGCGTTGTCTAAAATGGGGGTGAGGGGAGAGGTGTGAGTAGAAAGTTGGGCTGATATGCAAACTCTATCCGACAACCCCAGTGTCTCTCGGAATACTGGTGAGATATATACCCCCGGCGGTTGGTGCTTTTGCAGGAGCCACTGGATTTTCCATATGTGGAAGCCCACCACTGCCATATCTAATAGGCACCAATGCTTCTCTGTAGTCGGGCACTGCCATTCCACCAGGAAACGTAATTTTGCTGCCTGGTGGTATCTTTGCAAGTGTGGGATGCCTAGCTCCCTGTGACAGGACAAGAGAAACAGGAAACCAATTGATTTGCTGTATTACCAAAGTTTTATTTATTTTCCAACTGGAACACAGTCAATCAGTTATAAAGAACAATAGGCAGTCACACCTTGTGGGTCTTGGGATCTTTTGGTCCGTCTGCTCACACCCACTCCTTGGTGGTGTCAGCACCCTCGGGAAAACATAAATGCAAGGCTATTAATACCGTGCTCTTGGTCTACAACGTCCTCCTCCTATTGAACATCATTGTGTGAGGAATGACTAGCTTCTGACTGTCAAAGAATACAAAAGAATCACCTCTCTTAACGAGAAATTAACAATTCCATTGCGTAGTGCCCAAACAAAGCCTCCATACAGGGTTTTTCAATCTGGTGAATAAAGAAAGACATCTGTGATGCGGTTTCTAAAATGATAGTACCGTAACTCAATAGTTCACACAGCGTTCAGTCCTGAAGAAAGCACCCAGTTCCAAAACGGCATAGCAACATATATTGCAAACTACGCTCCCAACATGCGCGATCTTGCTAGGTACACTTGCCTGAAGCCGTGACCCCTATATGGAGTCAAAGCAGCCTCATCCAGCATGCCGTCCTTTAGGTGTTCTCTCTGGCACCCCACGGTCTCCACATCTCTTTCACAATCCGCTCCTCCACTCTCTGGACTTTGATCCCACATTGTCCAGTCTTCTCCTTCAAACACTGCGGCTGCCGTTGCTCCTGCTTCCGTCCATCTTTCAGCATCCTCGATGCTCTTGTGACCTGGATCTCCCCTCCTTACCACCGTTGATCTGCTTTCACTCTCTGCACATGACCCGATCCCGAGTCCAGCCAATCCTGAGCAAGGACTCTCAGAGCATCTGGGTCTCGAGTGAGCAAAACACTAGCCTGTACCCTCTTGGTGCCCCCAGGGCAGCCTTTGCACTTCTGTATGTCCACACTGCCACCCCCCCATTTCGCCACAGGCAAATACGAATGCTCCTTGTTCATGCATGCACGTTTGCCACCCCAAACAAAAGTCTCTAGGAGTCGCTGTAGTTTGTGCAGATAATGTGGTGGGGGTTGAAGTGGTAGCATCTGCATGAGATACAGGATCTTGTCGAGCAGGGACATTTTAACTGCAGCTATCCAGCCACCCCATGATATAGGACACTCATGCCAGGACTGAACCTTGAGGCGGGCCTCCGCCAGCAGAGCTGTGTAATTGTGTGCTGCTATTTTGTCCAGTGTAGAGAACAGTTTAATCCCAAGATATGGGATCCCCTGCTCTGCCCAGGTGAAAGGAAATAGCGCTGCCAAATAAGTCTACTCCACCTGCAGGATGTTTAGGGTGAGGGCTAGAGACTTAAAAGGGTTTGCCTCGAATCCCGAGGCTTTCCCAAACCGTTCGAGTTCCTCGAGAAGTGAGGGCAGCGTTTGGCGAGGACTAGTAACAGCCAAAAGCACATCGTCTGCATAGATGCCCACTTTATCTGATTACCCTCCAATGTGGATGCCCTGAATGGCAGCATGCCTCCGCAGGCATTCCACCAGGGGCTCCATATAAAGAGTGAAAAGAAGCTGTGACATGGGGCAACCCTATTGCTTTGCTCTAGAGAAGGAAAAAAGATGAGGCAACGCCCCATTAACCCTTACAGATGCTACATGCTCTGTGTAGCTAGACCAGGTCCAACTGCGAAATTGGGATCCCAGCCCAACCACTATCAACACAGATTGCAGAAAGGGCCAATGTACTAAGCCTGGGCGGAGTTCACGGAGTTCCGCTACGCGAAACTCCGCGAAGCTCCGCGAGCGGCAGAGTGCTTTAGATAAATGCTGTTCGCAATGATTTTCAGTGCCAGATGCTTGTCCACACTGTGCAATCATCGCGAATGGCACCATGCACCGCGCAAGCGGGCGCTGCTTGCTTTTCTGCCGCTCGAGTAAAAATCTTCTCAACACGAACGGACAGTTTCTCAATGGGAGCGTCAGGAGCATACGACCACTCGCAATGAGAAATCTGACCGCCTGCGATGAGAAATCTCGCCGAGAGGTTGATTTCCCACACTCGCGATTGCCAACTTGATGTTGACGATCGCGATCGAGGAAAAATCTCGCCATGAGGTGGATTTTCCTCACTCGTGCTCGCCAACTTGACGCTGATGAACGCGTGCAAGGAAACTTTGCAAGCTCCGCGTAATGCGGAGTACGGAAAACTCTGCAAACTCCGCGAGTGGAGCTGAGTTCACCGCCCAGACCTACAATGTACTAAGGGTGGGTGGAGATCGCGTAGTGGTACTCTGCAGAATTTGACCGATTTACTGGAAAACTCTGTGAAATTCCGCAGAGTTCCATAGCCTGGCGGAGTGCCCCCTGCCCCTCTCTCCACCTGCCCCCCTCCCGCTAAAGCCCTGGCCCCCGCCCCGCCTCCCGCTAAAGTCCTGGCCCGCCGTCCCCCTCCCGCATAGTAGTAAGGCCAGCAAAAGACTAAAGAAGACAAAGACTCAAAGACTTATCTTCCTCTATCAGTGTCCTTCTCCTGATGCTGGGCCTGGCTCCACTCGGCTTCCGCTGCTTTGCTTGAATTACCGGAAGAACTGCAGTGTGCATGGCATACTGCGTGAAGGCATGCCTGACCCTATCATAGGATTTGATAGGGTCAGGCATGCCTTCACGCAGTACACCATGCACACTGCAGTTCTTCCTGTAATTCAACCAGAGCAGCAGAAGTGGAGCGAGGCCCAGCAGCAGGACAGCAGGACAGCAGGACATCGATTTGGCAGGGAGGTAAGTCTCCCTGCACCAGTGAACTCCGCTCTGCTGCATAGGTGGAGTGTTTGCTGAACTTCGCCCTCCAAACAGAGTGCAGAGTAGCACAAACTCCGTAAACTCTGCTCAAGGAGGGGAGTTTACCACCCAGGATTACAATGTACCCAATCGAATGCCTTTTCCGCATCAATCAAAATCAGTAGGGTACGGGCCACAGAGTGGTTAGTTTTATCAAGGAGGTGGGGTAGCCTCTTGAAGTTATCTCCACAGCCACGCCCTGGTATAAAACCTGCCTGGTCGGGAACTATTAATCCAGAAATGTACTGCCCCAGTCAAGTGGCTAAGACACCAGTGAAAATCATTGCGTTCAATTTCAGTAAAGAAATAGGCTGGTATGAGGTGCAGAGGGTGGGGTCATTACTAGGCTTAGGTAGGACCGTATGATAGCCATTTTTATGGTATTGGTGATAGAGCCCTGGGAGGCAAAAGAGATATACAGCCTTGTCAGCACTGGGTCAGTTGGAAAGCAAAATGCTTATAAAAAGCTGAGGTGAACCCATCTTGGTAGGGTGCCCTATCCGGCTTAAGTCTTGCTATGGCTCCCAACACTTCCTGAATGGTAATATCCTCATTGAGTGTCGATACCTCCCTCTCCAGCTGCCTAGTCAGGTGGGCTTGTGTTAGGTAAGATTCGATATCGTGTGAATGGAGTGTTTCGTTAGAGTACAGTGCAGAATAAAAATGGTGGAATTCCTCTGTGATCTCTTCATCTCCCCTCACTACCTCTCCGGAGGAGGTAGAAACTTCTGATATCCACTGAGGATGGGCCTGCTTGCGTAATCGGTAAGCAAGAAATCGACCCGCCTTGGTTCTCCCCGCATAGTACTTATGTCTAGTGCAAAGCAGCGCTTGTTCCGCTGTGCCTAAGTTGCTTCCTCACCATTGTAAATTGCCTGCGCGTTTCATGGGAACCCGTCTCTCTATGAGCCTTCTCAAGTGCTGTTACCCTAGATTCAAGTGCAGAACACTTGAGTCTCAGTCTTTATTAGGTTATGCCGCTATCGCTATATATGCTTCCCTGACCACCCCTTTAAGTGCATCCCACAGTATGGCCACTGATGTCTGGGGGTGCCATTAATGTCGAGATAATTCTAAATCACCTCTCTAATTTCTTTGACTGTGGGTTAATACATTAAGAGTACAGGGTTAAGACACCATGACTGTGATTGTGTACGGGTAGGCGTAGGGTGATTGTGATCGGAGCATGGTCTGAAAGGACTGCCACCCCAATATCTGTATGGGACACAGCAGGCATTAATGATGCCATAGTAAGGAAATAGTCTATTCTAATGTAAGACTGGTGTGATGCCGAAAAGAAAGAGTAGGCTCTAGTTGTGTTATATTCCGTGTTAGGCCCATGTAGCAAAGCAGCTCATTTCTTACATTGTCCTCACAATAACATTTTAGCCATGAACTTTTGCACATATTTGTTTGCACAACAATGTTTGGATTAGTTTCCTGAAACTAAACTTGGTTACACATCTAGCTTCGCAGAACATTATCACAATGCCCAAAACAGCATGTGCAAGGTCACTTTTTGCCCTATGTATAAATGTCATCTTCATCCACAGGGTGACAAGGCTTTCTACATATCCATAACATCACTATTCTATATGCCCATCGCAAGGCTGCTTTCTATTACAAAAGATGAACATCCCAATAGATTGGCAGAGGAGACACTTCAGCAGACACTAAGGGTCCCTGTATGCTGAGACTTCACCACGCAGCAGTCTGACATCTTGTGAGGGGTGTACAGTTCATGACCAAGACGGGTCCATCATTCTCTCCCATAGGGTAATGGTATTGGATCGTCCCTAGAGGGGATTCTTGGTTCTACACCTACACACACTCTAGGTACACTTAGAGTAGGGTTCGCATAGTAGGAGTATGCCAGATTGCTGACTCATTATATGCCTGCATATATAGATTGTTTCAGCACCATGGTAGAACTATATCTACTATTTACACTTTTGGTGCTCATAATCACTTTTATCTGCTTCTGTTCATTAATCATTGCAGCACACGTATTTTATACAAGAATAATGTTGGTTCAATAAACTTATTGAAAATGTCCCACTGTGTATTCTCTGTATACTTCTCTGAGAATAAGTGAGCATGAGTGACTGAGCGAAAGGTTCTGTACTGTTTCCATGATCCCTGAGCGGTCAGGGTTGTCAAGTTCAGTGGTTGCCAGAAACCATCTGCTCCTTGATAGGGTTAGGGGGGTTTACGGTGGCACTGTGAGCTAGCTAATCTAAAGTCCAACAAATCCTGCAGGGGTGTCCGGAATCAGTCTAGGCACCAAGCCCCTAGTTTATGTTGTCCAACAAATGTGCAGATCCTATGGTTTAGTAGGAACTACACAACAGTTGTAGGGTTCAAACGTCTCCCCTCATCCACTAAACCCACCTCACTCAACCACTGAAGAACCTGTGTAGTGTATGTAGCAGTCAGTCCCATCCTTTGCACAGAGTGATTCAGGAGTGTCTCAGGCACCAAATTGTCCCCTCCAATCAAGACATTAGCATTCGGAGAAGTGAGGACCTCCCCAAGGGCCCTAAGTATGAAGGATTCTTGGTCATCATGGGGGCATACAAGCATGCTATAGTAAAGTGGTGTTGATGTAGAGAGATGCGCAGGGAAAGCAGGCGACCCACAATCTCTGAGTGTTTCCATATGACATGCCCATGAAAGTGTGTTGCAAAAAGGATTGCAACCCCCACTTTCTTCCCTGGACCAGAGGAAAAACACTGACGATCAAACCACCTTGATCTCAAATGGCCCCAGTCTTTACGAAGGGGAGACGTCCGATACATAGCATGCGATACATCGCATGCCATTATAACGCGTTCGTTACAACGACTGCGTTGTTACATCGCAAACCATTGCTGTAGGGGGGAGAAGGTGTTTTGGTCTTAAGTTAAACTTAAGACCAAAACTTAAGTTTAACTGAGACAAAATCCTAACTTTACTACTCCTAAATGCCCTTTGTGAATACCGAAAGTCGTAAAGTTAGGATTTTGTCTCGGATTACTTTGGTGAATCCGGCCCCATGAGTTTATACAAAATGGAGTAATACACCCCAAGTATGTAACATTCTATAATATGTTTGTATATGTGTTTCACACTTTGTAAAAAAGCGCAATCGTCGGCGTTACCGATGCCATCCCGACTCTAGGCGTCACCGCAAACAAGAAACAATTGCTTTCAAAGTCTGTTTTTAATGAAGTATAGTACAAAAAACATGAGTTTAAACTTGATTTCAAAACAAGCATGTATATAGTAATATGTGTAGTGTTATGTTTAGAATGGTGGTCGTTGAATGTCTGCTTTGTTTTCCGATTTCCCAACATATTCGTGACCATCTCAAAGTCATTGCGAACATTCCCAAAAATTGGGGGGAAAAAAGGATCGTAATAAAGAAAATTAACAATATTTTGGGAACTAAGATGGCTCTGACAAAAGCCTTTGTGTTAATTGTATGTATATGACAGCTACATATAAGACTGGATGCAGGGCTTCAGGTTGCTTAGAAACACCCGGATGCCTTCATTTGTAAAGGGAACTCCATCACCTCTATAGATTCCATGCATGTCGTTGTTGTAGATTGAGCCTCTGTTATGGTCTCTGAGGAATTCAGGAACAGTTTATTAGCATGTGTTCCGGCTTTGTCAATCTGTGGACAGAATTGATTAGCCCACTTCCAATTCTGCCTATGGCATATGTTAGAGTACACCAACAAATTGTGAGGGAAAAGCATCAACAATTCAGCAAAGTTATCCACCCCATCCCGCCCCACTGCCCCACTGCTCTTACCTGTGCCGGCCACATCTGGTTTTGGTACATATATGTGACCTCTGACATATGTTGTAGGTATGTTTTAAAGTATGGTTGTTTCTGGTTAAAGAAATGAGAGTTGTTCATTTGAGTATCTGTGACCTAGTCATGAAATGGACAATGTTATGTGAAGTACTATATAGACCACACTATTTATGATGCATGTGAGATACATGTTTTAAAAGTATATAGGGTGTTTCTGACCCAGTTATGGATCAGCCAAAGCACTTATACATTCTGTATCATATTCAGAAAGTATATATATATTTGTAGCAGTATGAAAAGCAGTTGCACATATGTTTTGTAATTTGTAATAGAGGAGCTGATGTATTCATTTAGCTTTGTATGTTCAGATTTCTAGTGCTTTCAAAACAGACAATCAGATACTGGTAGATTTTCTTAAACATGTTATGGGACTGTTAACTAGGCCACAGGGCAGATTGCTATGTAGTTGATATATAAGATATGTGTTGTGAAATTTGAGTGAGCTATATGTACTCATAAAGACGCTTGTACCTAAGTATACATGCAGCGTGCCACCCAGACTTCAATCTGTACTCTGAAGATTCACTGAGCTATTGGCATTCCCAGAGAGACCCATGTGCCTCATTAAACATGCACTATGCCACCCAGACTTCAATGTGACACAGCTAGTTACAAAAGCATATAATCACTAAAACACCAACAATGCAGCCCCTTACAGACAGATTTAGATTTAGTTTTAGAGAACCATACAGGTTACAAAGAGGGATAGTTATTTACCAAAAAAGTTATATACACATGCAAATACAGACTCAGAAGAACTGACACTTACAATTGTAACATGAAGAAAAGTAGCCCTTAATCATGTTGAAAGCCTTGTACTCTTCAGCATCATACAAAGTCATGTGCCCCATTAATCACTCACTCTGCCACCCAGACGATAATCTGACACATCTTAGTAGAAAAGGAGACAAGCACTAAAAAACCCAGTGACATAGTGACAGAAGCACCTAAATGTGTACTCACATAGACAGGCACAACTGATATCTATGAAGCGATAATGAAGAGAGTTGCATACACAGCTAAAAAATCTGATACTTACTAACACATTCTGGAGGCAAAGTTTGTAGCCTTACAGACACATTTAGAGAAGCCATGAAGAGAGGCAGTCATTTACCAACAAACTTACATACACATGCAATGAAAGATCCAGAGAGGGACTCAGACATCCATTCACATATCTGCTAAAGAACTTAGAATTTTAAGACTAACATGCAGAGAAGTAGCGCTTGTCTTTTGTATTAAGCCTTCTACAGTTTAGCCTCTGGATGCAGTTTTACTCCTAGGCAAACCTTCATCCTTTAAACTCCTACACAAGACATAAACTGATCCTGTACTAGATATAAGTTACCACTGTGGTAGACTGTAGCTAGGCCATAGAGCAGGCTGATATGTGGCCAAATGGTTACACATGTATTCTGAAGATTCACTGAGCTATATGTGCTCATAGAAACTCATAAGCCCCATTAAACATCCAGCCTGCTACTCAGAGTTTAATCTGATACAGCGTTAAACAAAAACAGACAGGCACAAAAATACTCACTGACATAGTGACAGTAGCATTTAAAGATCCAATAATATAGACAGGCAGAACTGATATCTATGTGGTGGTAATGAAGGCAGTTGCATTCACACCTAAAAAAACTAATGCTTAATGACATATCCAGGAGGCAAACCATGCAGCCCCTTCGAGACACATTTAGAGAACTATAGAGCTCCCGAAGAGGGACCGTCATGTATCCACAAACTTACATACAGAACTGAGACTTTCAAATCTCACCTGCAGAGAAGAAGGCCTTACATCATGTTTTGGGCCTTGTACAGTTTAGCCTCTGGATGCTTTTTTAATCAATCAATCACGGCATTTATAGAGCGCGCTACTCACCCGGGAGGGTCTCAAGGCGCTGGGGGGGGTAAGTTACTGCTCGAACAGCCAGGTCTTGAGCTGCTTCCTGAAGGAGAGATGGTCCTGGGTTAGCCGAAGGTGAGTGGGGAGGGAGTTCCAGGTCTTGGCTGCCAGGTAGGAGAAGGATCTTCCTCCGGCGGTGGTTCTGCGGATGCGTGGTACGGTGGCGAGGGCGTGGCTGGCTGATCGTAGCTGGCGGGTGGGCGTGTAGAAGGTCATGCGGTCGTTGAGGTACTTTGGGCCCAGGTCGTGGAGGGCCTTGTGTGCGTGGGTGAGGAGTCTGAACGTGATTCTCTTGCTGACGGGGAGCCAGTGCAGGTCTTTCAGGTGTCCGGTGATGTGGCTGTGTCGGGGGATGTCCAGGATGAGTCGTGCGGAGGCGTTCTGGATGCGCTGGAGTCTTTTTGAAGTTTGGCTGTGGTTCCGGCGTAGAGGGTGTTCCCATAGTCCAGTCGGCTGGTGACGAGTGCCTGGGTGACGGTCTTCCTGGTTTCAGTGGGGATCCATCTGAAGATCTTGCGGAGCATGCGCAGGGTGTTGAAGCACGAAGATGAGACGGCGTTGACTTGTCTGGTCATCGACAGGGAGGAGTCCAGGATGAAGCCCAGGTTGCGTGCGTGGTCCGTTGGCTTGGGCGCGGTGCCCAGGGCCGGGGGCCACCAGGAGTCGTCCCAGGCGGAGGGTGATGAGCCCAGGATGAGGACTTCCGTCTTGTCTGAGTTCAGTTTAAGGCGGCTGTTCCTCATCCAGTCGGCGACGTCTCTCATCCCGTCGTGTAGGTTGGCTCTGGCGGTGGTGGGGTCGTTGGTGAGGGAGAGGATCAGCTGGGTGTCGTCGGCGTAGGAGATGATGTTGAGGTTGTGTTGGCGTGCGATGGCTGCGAGGGGGCTCATGTAGACGTTGAAGAGGGTTGGACTGAGTGAAGATCCTTGTGGAACGCCGCAGATGACTTCGGTGGCCTCGGATCTGAACGGGGGAGGCGGACTCTCTGGGTTCTTCCGGCGAGGAACGAGATGATCCATTCCAGTGCTTTCTCTCGGATTCCGATGTTGCTGAGGCGCTTCACTAGGGTGCGGTGGCAGATGGTGTCGAACGCCGCGGAGAGGTCCAAGAGGATGAGGGCTGCTGTTTCCCGTTGTCGGTTAGGGTTCTGATGTCGTCGGTGGCTGCGATAAGGGCGGTCTCGGTGCTGTGGTTGGCCCGAAACCCGGACTGCGAGGGGTCGAGGGATCCATTCGTCTCGAGGAAGGCGGCAAGCTGTCTGTTGACGGTCTTCTCGATGACTTTGGCCGGAAACGGAAGGAGCGAGATGGGACGGTAGTTCTTGAGGTCGGTGGGGTCCGCCGTTGGTTTCTTCAGGAGGGCGGTAAGCTCGGCGTGCTTCCAGCTCTCCGGGAAGGTGGCGGTGTGGAAGGAGGAGTTGATAATGTCCCGGAGATGGGGTGCGATGGTGGCGTCGGCTTTGTTGAAGACGTGGTGTGGGCAGGGGTCGGTTGGTGATCCGGAGTGGATGGAGTTCATCGTGCGGGTGGTGTCTTCGGTGCTGATTGGGGTCCAGTTGCAGAGGGTGGTGGTGGCGGGCGTTGGTTCGGCGGTAGGGTGCGTGGTTTGTGCGTCGAAGCTGTTATGTATGTCGGTGATCTTGCGGTGGAAGAACGCGGCGAGTGAGTTGCAGAGGTCTTGCGAGGGGGTGATGTCGTTGTTTCCGGCGCTGGGGTTGGAGAACTCTTTGACGATGCTGAAAAGTTCCTTGCTGTCGTGGGCGTTGTTGTCCAGTCGTTCTTTGAGTGCCGACTTCTTGGTGGCACGGATCAGCTGGTGGTGTTTGCGGGTGGCGTGCTTGAGGGCGGTCCTGTTGTCTGTGGTCTGGTCGAGTCGCCAGGTTTTCTCGAGAGTGCGGCAGTTCTTCTTGGATTCCTTGAGTTCGTTGGTGAACCAAGGGGTTTTCTTGCTTCCGGGTCTGCTGGGAGGGTTTTTAGTGGTGCGAGGTCGTCGGCGCAGGCGGTCAGCCACTTGGCGAGGTTGCTGGCTGCTTCGTTTGGGTCCGTTGTGTTGGTGGGTGTGTTCTGGCTGAGGGAGGCGGTGAGCTGCTCGGCGGTGATCTTGCTCCAGCTCCGGCGGGGAGCCTGTTGCGGGTGGTGGTGGGTCGCAGTCTTTCTGAAGCTGAAGTGGACGCAGCTGTGGTCGGTCCAGTGGAGTCCGGTGGCGTGGCTGAAGGAGATGTGCTTGCTGGAAGAGAAGACGGG
Source organism: Calotriton arnoldi (assembly GCA_963921515.1). NCBI lineage: Eukaryota > Metazoa > Chordata > Amphibia > Caudata > Salamandridae > Calotriton > Calotriton arnoldi. The sequence goes on along the minus strand of CAWUFW010002467.1, from coordinate 129,496 downwards.
GTCAAGCGTGTGGCCGGCGTAGTGGGTGGGCGTGTTCACCAGTTGCTTGAGTCCGAGGTTGGCGAGGTTGTCCAGCAGGGCGGTGGTGTTTCTGTCGTTGTTGTTCTCCAGGTGGAAGTTGAGGTCCCCTAGGAGGATGTAGTCGGCGGAGGGCATGGCGTGCGGGCTGATGAAGTCTGCGATGTCTTCGCTGAATAGTGTGCGTGGTCCCGGGGGTCTGTAGATGAGGGTGCCTCGGAGGGTGGTCTTGGGGTCATTGTGTATCTGGAAGTGTAGGTGTTCGGCGGCGGTGAAGGTCTCGTCGGAGTTAGTCGAGATGCGGATGGTGTTCTTGTGTACGATGGCGATGCCTCCTCCCGTCTGGTTGACGCGGTCCCTCCGGGTGATCTTGTATCCGTCCGGGATGGCTATGGCGATGTCGGGCGCTGAGGAGGCGTTCATCCAGGTTTCGGTGAGGAAGGCGATGTCCGGTGCTGTTGCGTCGAGCAGGTCCCAGAGTTCCACGGCGTGCCTGTGGACAGAGCGGGTGTTCAACAGGATGCATTTCAGGTGGTTGCTGCTGGTGCTCAACTTAGCGGAGGTGGTGCACGTCCGGGGGCAGGTGAATCGGCAGGTTTGGCAGGTGAAGGGTCAGTGGGTGCGTCTCGGTGAGGCTCGGTAGCAGGCAGGGTTCCGGCCGGCATTGAGTGCGGTGAGGGTGGCGGCGTCGTAGGTCCGTCGAGTAGTGTTGCATCGGTGGGATCCAGGGGTTCTGGCGCTGGGCGCGGTCCAGTCGCGGACGGGCGCAGACGGGCTCGCCTTTGGCGCGCCTTTGGCGCGCCAGTGGCGCGGCCGCGCGGCGGCCGCCATTTATGGGGAGGTGGGAGGGAGGAGCAGCTGGGAGGCGGGAGGCAGGGGCAGCAAATGGGCAGTCAGGGGGGCGGGGCCGCAGGGGACGCAGCGGCGGGAATGGCGAGAGGCAGCGGGGGCACAAAAGTACAAGGGGAGAGAAAACAGACAAAAAATACGGGCACAACACAAATGGGGCAGCGAGGGGCACAGAAAGGAAAAAGGGGGGAGAAAAACAGACAGAATTACGGGCACAACGCAAATGGGGCAGCGAGGGGCACAGAAAGGAAAATGGGGGAGAAAAACAGACAGAATTACGGGCACAACGCAAATGGGGCAGCGAGGGGCACAGAAAGGAAAATGGGGGAGAAAAACAGACAGAATTACAGGCACAATGCAAATGGGGCAGCGAGGGGCACAGAAAGGAAAAAGGGGGAGAAAAACAGACAGAATTACGGGCACAACGCAAATGGGGCAGCGAGGGGCACAGAAAGGAAAATGGGGGAGAAAAACAGACAGAATTACAGGCACAATGCAAATGGGGCAGCGAGGGGCACAGAAAGGAAAATGGGGGGAGAAAAACAGACAGAATTACAGGCACAATGCAAATGGGGCAGCGAGGGGCACAGAAAGGAAAAAGGGGGGAGAAAAAACAGACAGAGTTATAGGCACAACGCAAATGGGGCAGCGAGGGGCACAGAAAGGAAAATGGGGGAGAAAAACAGACAGAATTACAGGCACAGCGCAAATGGGGCAGCGAGGGGCACAGAAGGAAAATGGGGAGACAAGCAAGAAATACGGGCACCGGGGCCACAAGCGGAGGGGCGATCTTACCTGCAGAAGCAGCGGGCAGACAACACAGGCGGAGCTGTGTGGTGGGGGAGCGACCTACCTGGCAAGGTCAAGGCCCACCTTCATATTCTAAACTGCTACTCAAGGCATAAACTGATCTTCTACTAGATATAAGTCACCACCGAAGTAGAATGTAGCTAGGCCATAGAGCAGGTGGTATGTGTTCAATAGATTACACATGTAGTCTGAAGATTCACTGAGCTATCTGTGCCCATACAAAGTCATGTGTCCCATTAAACATCCAGCCTGCCACTCAGTCCATTCAGACACACCTTTGTAGAAAAGCACACGTGCACTAAAACTTCCACTGATATAGTGACAGAAGCACCTACTGATTCACTGTATAGACAGGCACAAGTGATATCTATGTACCGCTAATGAAGGCTGTTTCACACACACTTAAAAAACCTAATACTCATTAAGACATCCAAGAGGCAAACCATGTAGCTGCTTCCAGACACATTTAGAGAATCATAGAAGTTACAAAGAGAGACTGTTATTTACCCACAAACTTACATACAGATCCAATAACAGCCCCAGATATGTACTGAGACATGTATTCACATATTTGCTAAAGAACTGAGACTTTCAAGTCTCACATGCAGAGAAGTAGGCCTTGCAACATGTTTTGGGCCTTGTACAGTTTATCCTCTGGATGCAGTTTTACTGATAGGCCCACCTTCATTTTATAAACTGCATAACAAAGCATAAACTGATCTTCTACTAAATAGAAGTCACCACGCATGTAGAGTGTAGCTAGGTCATAGAGCAGGCTGATATGTGTTCAAATGGTTATGCATGTAGTCTGAAGATTCACTGAGCTATATGCACTCATACAAATTCATGTTCCCCCACTAAGCATCCAGCCTGCCACTAAGAGTTTATTCAGACATACCTTAGTGGAAAAGCACAATTGCACTAAAACGTTGATTGACATAGTGACAGAAGCACTTACTGATTCACTGGAATAGACAGGCACCAGAGATATCTTTGCAGTGATAATGAAGGCTGTTTCACACACACCTAAAAACTCACTATGCCATTCAAGAGGCAAACCATGTAGCCACCTCCAGACACATTTACAGAACTGTAGAAGTTACAATGAGAGATTGTTATTTACTCACAAACTAATATACACATGAAATGACAGTCCCAGATAGGGACTGAGACATTCATTCACATATTTGCAAAAGAACTGACACTTTCATGTCTGACATAGACAGGCAGAAGTGACATCTATGTAGCGCTAATTAAGGCAGTTTGGCACACACCTAAAAACCTAATACTTAGTAACACATCCTGGAGGCAAACCATGCAGCTTATTTCAGACAGATTTGGAGAACCATAGAGTAAGCCTGGGCGGAGTTCGCAGAGATCCGCTACGCGGAACTCCGCAAAGTGCAAAAAAAACGTTGCTGCGCTACGCGAAGCTCCGCAAGAGGCAGAGTGCATTAGATAAATGCTGTTCGCGATGATTTTCAGTGCCAGATGCTTGTCCACACTGTGCAATCATGGCGAACAGCACCATGCACAGCGCAAGCGGGCACTGCTTCCTTTTTGCCGCTCAAGTAGATTTTTACTTGAGCGGCAGCTTTCTCAAAGTGAACGGGCAGTTTCTCAACGTGAGAGGTCGCGAGCATACGCGACCACTCGCAATGAGAAATCTGACCGCCCGCGTTGAGAAATCTCACCGGGAGGTTGATTTTCCACGCTCGCAATCGCCAACTTGATGTTGAGAATGGCAAACGATGAAAAAGCTCGCCGGGATGTAGATTTTCCTCGCTCGTGCTCGCCGACTTGACGTTGACGAATGCAAGCGAGGAAAAAAACTCCGCTCCGCTATGCTAAGCATTGTTTTTTGGAACTCCGCATAACAGGGAGTGCGGAAAACTCCGCCAGCGGGGCGGAGTTCACTGCCCAGACTTACCATAGAGGTTACAAAGAGAGGCAGTCATTTACCCACAGAGTTACTTACACATGCCATCACAGCCCCAGATAAGTACTGAGACATTCATTCACATATTTGCAAAAGAACTGACACTTTCAAGGCTAACATGGAGAGAAGTAGTCCTTGCATCATGTTTTGGGCCCTGTAAAGTTTAGCCTCTTGATACAATGTTACTGCTAGGACAACCTTCATATTTTTAACTGCTATACAAGGCATAAACTGATCTTCCTCTAGATAGAAGACACCCGTCAGGTAGACTGTAGCTAGACCATAGAGCAGGTGGCATGTGCTCAAAAGGTTAGACATGTAGCCTGAAGATTCACTGAGCTATGTGCGCTCATACAAAGTCATGTGCCCTATTAAACATCCAACCTGCCCTCAGAGTTCATTCAGACATACCTTAGTAGAAAATCAGACAGTCACTAAAACACACATAGTGACAGAAGCACCTACTGATTCACTGATATAGACAGGCACAAGTGATATCTAAGCAGCGCTAATGAAGGCAGTTGCAAACACAAGTAAAGAACTTAATACTCATTGTCTCATCCAGGAGGAAAACCATGCAGCCCCTTATACATACATTTAGAAAACCATACAGGTTATTAAGAGAGGCAGTTATTTATCTACAAATTTACATACACATGCAATCACAGCCCCAGATAGGGACTGAGACATTCATTCACATATTTGCAAAAGATATGTATGTGGTGCTAATGGAGGTTGTTTGACACACAGCTAAAAAACTAATGCTCACTAAGACACCCAGCAGCGAAAGTGTGGAGTCTCTTATAAACACATATAGAGAACCATACAGGTTATGAAAAAATATAGCTATCACGAATTAGAAGATTGTCCGGTTTGTTTTTGATTGACTTTGATGAGAAAACAATTAGTGCTGATGCAAGTTGTGTAAGGGAGTACAACCAGTTAATGAGCGTATTAGCTCCTCATTTAGGTCAGTACCCAGTTTATGAGAGATGAATAATCTGTCCAAAGCGGAAGATTACAAAACAGAAAACAGATGAGGAACAAAAAGAAGTACTGAAGGAAAGTCTCCAACAATCAAAGAGGAGGAAATTAGTAAATGATGAAGAAATTGCAGGTTATCAATTTAACAGAACTTCAGGGGTGAACTGCTATGCAAATGTTGGGTCAAAAAAGAACCAACGGCGGACCTTCTGCACCGCACCTCACACCTGTTCCAATGTGTAAAATCGCAGTGCAAACAACCCCAACACCAGCCGTTGCTTGGTGTAACTGTGCTCCAGATCAGAAAAGTACTATTTTTTCAGATGGGGGTGCACAACTCAAAAAAAGTCCAATTCAGCAGTTCCAAATTTATATTCTTTATTCAATTTCAGATATAAATCATCTGACAAAACAACTCCAGCCAACGCGTTTCATTCCCATACTAGGAACTTCATCAGGGCTGAAAAAATCATGATAAAAACATATATATTACACTCAAATAACATGACACAGGACTAAAGACAAAACACGAATCAATCACATGAACTAACAAATATAAATATACACATATGAGCACAAAACTGAAACACATAAAGCACAAAACGATCTCATTAAAGAAAATCAGTAATCACACATAATCTTAAAACATTCTAAAATTGACATAGTGCACCAAACCAAACAAATTACGATATTTACAAAGTTTAATCTCTAATTGAGACTCATTAAAATAAAGAGTCATAAACAACACGATGATAGTAGTACTGGCAAGCATAAAAATGTCAAGGCACCTGTCATTTACTTGACATTAGACCCTTAGGGTGCCTCAATATGAATAGAATTCAGATATGCTAGATTAATAACAGCAATCTCTACTCAATCTTTCTTAAAAGCCACAACAATTATAACAGAGGGGGGCTAAAACCAAAGAGGGGAAAATGTGGTACCTTACCAAAAGAGGGTCTTAAAAAACACAATCAGATAGACTGTCTGGAAAATTTCCAATGACCATAAAGATTTCCTATTAAGATCTACGAATAAAGGGGAGAATTGATTAACAACAGAAAAGGACAAAAATAAAAAGAAGATCCATAAAATATTAGAAAAAGAGAATAAAAGAATAAAGAAACAGGAAAAACACAGAAGTGAACAGAAGTCCTATGTTACCCACATATATCCATCAACCAACAAAAGCTAATAACAAACACGATAAAGTGCAGTGGGAGGTGGAGTAACAGGCCAACTGTTCAAAATCAACTATATGAATGTAAGGAATAGGGAGTATCCGAAACAGGAATCAAAAGCCAAGAATAACAAGCTAAAAGCAAACTCAAAAATAACAGAGGCGATCACAAATTGCCACACCATATTCAATGCACTGTTTCATTGCTAGTTAAAATAAAATAAAAAATAGCAGAGAGAAATATCCAAAGTTATCCTACCTCAGAATGACACGAATTCACCTAAACAGATGAATGAATTGTGGAGGTACCGTGTAATTCACTGGGACCGTTGTGCACCAGTTGCAAAATAGAACTGCTTGTATCTGTCATGAACACGAAAAGAAGAGAGCATAAATATAGCTAATTCCCTAGAGTTCATAGAGCCATAAGGAATAGAAAACTCATAATCAAAATGTCAACACATAACAACTACAATAATGTGGTAACCCCTGAATTCAGAATTTTCATTCAAAAACCACATTCACGAAGAGAGTCACCACATAAACAGATGAGCTTATAAGGTTGCAACCCCTGCGCTCCCCGGACTATACCTACCAGTCGTCACCAGCCCAAGCTATAACGGTAAGTTGAAGCAATATATAGGAAAGAAATATTCCCCTAGTTGGGATAGGAATGTGCAACACATCCACGGGACCGTACCGCTAATCTAAAAAATCGTAACCGGTCAATTTGGCAACATGAGCTCAGACCCGTACGGACATCCGAAAGGAAGTCCCAAACACCCTTTTTTTTTAAAAAGAGCGATAAATATGTTAAATATATTGCTTCCAAACCAAGTAGTTACATATACAAGGTGGCCCAAACCAACTGAGCGTCCCACAGACTAGACCACACCGGAAAACGTAATGTATGTCTTCCGTAATGATATTCCCACCAGAGTTAACTTACCGCAGCATCGGACAGAACTTCCTCTATACTCGCATTTGCAATCAGGTAAGCCCGCCATCTGTATTCATACACGAGACTCCTCCCCTTGCCAATCGGAGGTAACCAATCCATGCAGCCCGTGCACTGCAGAGGAACAAACGTAACTAGACAGATATTTTCGAGTTTGCTTTTAGCTTGTTATTCTTGGCTTTTGATTCCTGTTTCGGATACTCCCTATTCCTTACATTCATATAGTTGATTTTGAACAGTTGGCCTGTTACTCCACCTCCCACTGCACTTTATCCTGTTTGTTATTAGCTTTTGTTGGTTGATGGATATATGTGGGTAACATAGGACTTCTGTTCACTTCTGTGTTTTTCCTGTTTCTTTATTCTTTTATTCTCTTTTTCTAATATTTTATGGATCTTCTTTTTATTTTTGTCCTTTTCTGTTGTTAATCAATTCTCCCCTTTATTCGTAGATCTTAATAGGAAATCTTTATGGTCATTGGAAATTTTCCAGACAGTCTATCTGATTGTGTTTTTTAAGACCCTATTTTGGTAAGGTACCACATTTTCCCTCTTTGGTTTTTGCCCCCTCTGTTATAATTGTTGTGGCTTTTAAGAAAGATTGAGTAGAGATTGCTGTTATTAATCTAGCATATCTGAATTCTATTCATATTGAGGCACCCTAAGGGTCTAATGTCAAGTAAATGACAGGTGCCTTGACATTTTTATGCTTGCCAGTACTACTGTCATCGTGTTGTTTATGACTCTTTATTTTAATGAGTCTCAATTAGAGATTAAACTTTGTAAATATCGTAATTTGTTTGGTTTGGTGCACTATGTCAATTTTAGAATGTTTTAACATTATGTGTGATTACTGATTTTCTTTAATGAGATCGTTTTGTGCTTTATGTGTTTCGGTTTTGTGCTCATATGTGTATATTTATATTTGTTAGTTCATGTGATTGATTCGTGTTTTGTCTTTAGTCCTGTGTCATGTTATTTGAGTGTAATATATATGTTTTTATCATGATTTTTTCAGCCCTGATGAAGTTCCTAGTATGGGAATGAAACGCGTTGGCTGGAGTTGTTTTGTCAGATGATTTATATCTGAAATTGAATAAAGAATATAAATTTGGAACTGCTGAATTGGACTTTTTTTGAGTTGTGCACCCCCATCTGAAAAAATAGTGCTATGCAAATGTTGTTGTAAATGTACTATTGTATTTGCCAGGTGTTGTTACTGAAATCAAACAAAAAAGAGATGAGAGAATTTGTAAAGCGCTCTATTATTTGCTGTAACTTTCACACATTGACAGAAGTACAATACATTCCGTTTCAGGGTTATGACATCTTATAGACATGTCTACTGGATCAGTAGTACTTACTCCCAATATTCAACAAGATGCACAAGAATTTGTCATGGTGATACTAGGAGTATTGGAGGAAGAAGAAGTAAATATTAATAACTTATTAGGATTAAGTTACAATTGGGACCATAATTGTGAGGAATGTCAATTCACATCCACAACTGTAATCAATTCAGAACGATTCCAGTTTTCTACATTACAATACTGTAAAACTGTACCTTTTCAGCAATTGACCAAAAGTGCCAACCAAAATATTATCTGCTCAAACTGCAAATCAGACCTTGCATCTACATTATTTCTACAAAGAACAGGAAAATACATGATAATGATGTTACAACAATGCAGAACAGATGGTTCAAAATTAAATACTGAAATAAACTTTGTAGCTGGACAAATATCAATTTCAGGAAGGACTTTTACTACTTTGGCTATTATCTTTCATGAAAGAGTAAACACAATGTCTGGACACTATACTGTGTATTTGAGATGCCAATCTGGATGGACAGAATGCAATGACACAAATCTAAAATTCAAACCCAGACTACCTATGAAATTACCAAACTCATATCTGTTGTTTCTTCCACCAAGGTTTTGAGAAATATTTGTAAATAAAGACTGCTGTATGGTGTTTGCTATTATGGTATTTATGGTTTATTAGACATTATTTGCCATATTGCGGGTAATGTATTCAAAATACAACAGTCCTTTTGCATTCTACAAAGGATTTAATAAAATCTCTAAACACTACATTCTCTTATTACACTAAATACTAAATGAATATAGTGCAATAACAGCAGTCTTAATGTACCACCTAAAACTGTCTTCAAGAACAAAAAAAACCTTTTGTTTCTCCAACAAGAACTTCTGCATACTACTGTGTGGTATTTTATCTACATGGATCATCATCATTTTCCATAAGACAATATGTTATCAAAAGGATCTGAAAGATTGAGGACTGCTTCATATTGTCATATTGTACCATATATAACAATTTAGGAAACAGTTAAAACCAATGTTTCTTGAGATTATACTAGTAGCTTTAGAAAGAGCCCATAATTAGTGATTTGTAGTAAGGGTGTTATTTATTTATTAAAATGTTCTATGCAGCATTGGTTTTTTTTTACAATCCATTGAATGTTTGTTTCCCAATGTTAGTTGATGATGCTTCATACAGACCACAATTTATGGTGAACAAGTATGAAAGCTGGGAACAGTGAAAAAGGAGAAAAAATATGTTTGTTATGTTGTATTAAAATGTTATAGTATAAATAATGTATGTTCGTATAATTTTATAATCTTGAAGATCAAATACTAACGTATTTTATCTTTGTTTTTCTTTTTCCAGTGGATGGAGTTCAACAAGATTGTATGTGCCAAACCACTTTTGTATCATAGACAGATTCATTAGTCATAAGGAATTTAATGCACCCACTCACTCACACATACAAGCCCTCATACTCTCATTTACACACCCATGCATGCATTCATGCAGCCATTCACTCACTTACACAGTTACTCGAACAGCCGATTACTGCCCTGTACTTACCCATTGTTTCAATCACCTTTATACAACAAAATCACTCCTTCAATAACCTATACCCTACTTATGCACTCATTCTAATAGCCATGCACCAATCATGCACTCATTTGATCATCTATGTACCACTCATGCATTCATCCATGCCCCACTCATATACTCATTCTATCATCAATGCCCACCTCATGCAATCATTCAGTCATCCATGCCCCATCCAAGCACTCATTCTTGCATCCATGCACCACTCATGCCCTCATTCAAACATCAATGCATCACTGATGCATTAATGTAATCATCCATACACCACTCACACCGACATGCAATCATCCTACTCCACTCATGCGTTCATTCAATCATCCATGCACCACTCATCCACTCATTCAGTCATCCATGCACCACTCATGAATTTATTCAAGCATCCATGCACCACTTATACACTGATTGACTCACCGATGTACACTCAAGCACTTATAGAAGCATGTATGCACCATTTATGCATTCATTTAATCACCATGAACCCCTCATACACATATTCATTCATGCAGGCATCACTCACAGCATCATGCCATGTATGCACCACTCTCACTATCATTCAATCATCCTATACCACTCATGCCTTCATTCAATCATCCAAACACAACTCATATACTCATTCAGATAGCCATGCACCACTCCTGCATTCATTCAATCAGCTGTGCCCCACTCATCCACTCATTCGATCATCCATGCACCACTCATGCACATATTCAATCATCCATGTACCACTCATGCACTCATTAAATCATCCATTCACCACTCATACACTCATTTAATCATTAATGCACCTCTCATGCACTCATTCAATCATCTATGTACCACTCATTCAATCATCCATGCACCATTTGTGAACTCATTCATTCATACATGCACCACTCATACACTCATTCAATAATCCATGCACCACCCATGCACTCATTCAATCATCCATGTACCACTCATGCACTCTTTCAATCCTCCACGCACAAGTCATACACTAATGTAGTCATCCATGTACCACTCATGCATTCATTCAATCACCTGTGCCCCACTCATCCACTCATTCTATTATCCATGCACCACTCATGCACACATTCAATTATCCATGCACAACTCATGCATGAATTCCATCATCCATACACCATTCATGCAATCATCCATTCACCACTCATGCAGTCATTTAAATATCCATGAACCCCGCATGCACACATTCTAACATTTATGCACCACTGATGCACTCATTCTATTATCCATGAACCATTAATGCACTCATGTAATCATCCATGTACCTCTCATACACTCATTCTAACATTCATGTACCACTCATGCACTCATTCTAATACCCATGCACCACTCATGCACTCATTCTAACATTCATACCAACATCCATGCACGTCATGCACTTATTCTAAATTTCATATGTCTCTCATACACTCATTCTAACATCCATGCACCACTCATTCTAAAATACATGCACAACTCATTCATTCATTCAACCATCCATTCACTACTCATGCACTCATTCTAACACCCATGCACCTCTGATGCACTCATTGAAACATCTATGCACCACTCATTCACTCATGCATTCATCCATGCAGCAGTCATGAAGTCATTCAATCATGCATACACCACATATACACTATTTCAATCATCCATGCACCTCTCATGCATTCATTCTAACATCCATGTACCACTTATGCACTCATGGACTAATTCAATTGTTGATACAACATTTCAACATCCATTCCATATTCAAACATGCATTTAGTCATACAGCTTTAACTGTAAATTGTGGTTGTAAGTAGAACCTTTTTATGTGCTTTTTTTGTTATTTTCAAACATTTATTTTTGTATTTTCTGTGCAACTGAAACAGCATCAAGGGGTGCAAAAATAGCAACAAGCACCACGCTTTTGAAAATAAATAACAATTGTGGTGGCTTGCACAATCACACATGGCTACAATTGACTGCCCTCCAGCACTTACTAATGTCCCACAATCCATACAGTACATTGCCATGCAACAAACCTCTACAGCAAGATCTGCCGAATTGCTCTGCACCTCTGGAGGGATCTTCTCACCAGGAACAGATGCTGCGGAATTGGTGTAGATGTTGTTGCAGCTTCTCTGTCCTTCGTGGCTGTCTTTAGGTGCCTTCGATGATAAGTTTTCAAATGATATAGCATGGATATAACATGAAAGTTGTTCCACAACTGCACTTTTTATTTGACCCTTTAGACAAGATTGTATTGCAAAAAGAGCCCTTGACTAGTTTTCAACAGTTTTGGACTCGCGTGATGGGACCATGAGGAACTCCCAAGCAATAATGGATTTTTTTTTAGCAGTTCCTTCATCTTCAGAGTCTTCCTCTATTATCTCCTATATGTGCTGGTTCACCTCCTGTGACACTTGCTCCTCTTCTGCTGCTGCTGTAGCTATTTTCTAGAATGAAAAACGTCAAAATGCAAGGTGTGCAGGTATAAACCACAGTCAACTCCTCTGAATCTCACTAGAATGACAGGAAGCTTCAGGAAAATAGATATTAGTGGGGTGTTCCTTTTGGGATAGTTGAAAAGTGTATTATCCAATCAGATCACTTTCTGTATGTATATGTGAGTTTTAGGCTTTGTAAAAATCATGCAGTCTTTGCAACTAGCGATATTATCGTGATTTTCGGCAGCGCTGCAATAATGGGAAATACATTTCAAAAGTGGTTTTCTAAAGAAATAATATACAAAAACTGAATATGAAAGATGATACGAGCAAACCACTATTCTCAAACATACTCTACACTATATGTACATAGTTGCTTTAGATTTTAAACAACCACACAGTCTTCGCGATGACCGGTGACATTGCAACGACAGGCAATCCCACGAACTGAGTGAATAGATATAGAAAATGATGTTCTTTATAAAGAAATTAAAACAGAGATTTTTGAACAAAATGTCAGTAAACTGTTTTTCCTAAATAATCTTCAGACCATGTGTATATATGTGTTTTACTCTTTATAAAAGAAAAAGTATTTTCCTCATGGCATTACTTCTGCATTTGCAACATCACATTGATGGCAAAATCATTTTTTGCTAAAAATGTAGTTCCAAAATACTAACACAAATTAAAACCACCATGACACTAAAATACAAAAATAATTGGTTTGTTATACACCTCTAATATATAATATGCAATTACAGACTAAAGTTTAAAAAATCTGGGATGACATAGTTACGAAACACAATTTAAAAACATTTAAACAATCCGAGAAAACTTCAAAAAGTATAGGGGTGTTATAGATGGAAATCAGAATTTTATATAACCTTATAAATTCACTGAAAAATCAAAAGGTTATAAGGATCTTATACTAAAGAATAAGCATTAAAAAGCATCAGATATTCATTGAAAAAAAACAAAGGTTACAGGGACATTATAGTTAAGAAACATAATTAAAAAAAACTTAGAAGTTCACTGAAAAAGCCAAAGGTTTCAGGGACGATATAGTTGGGCTCACATTTTACTCATACAAAACCAGTGAAGTTCAGCAGTTATAGTTATCTGAGGTAACTATAACTTAAGCCCCCACAATGCACTGCTTATGACCTCACATATTATATCACTCATGACATGGTCAGGGACATCACTAATGATACCTCAGAGATATCACTGATGACATCACACTGTGACTGTGTTTCATAAAAGTTTGTTTCTGAGTCTTAAAGTTATATACTATGCTGCAGCATAATTTAAATTACTATTCTTCTGTACTAGTAATTAGTAATATCGTGTGGCTGTGTGACTGCCTGTATCAGTGTGTAAGTGGATGTCTGAGAGGCTTTATGGGTGTGTGAGTAGCTGTATGGATGTGCTAGTGGCTATGTGAGAAGCTGTATGGGTGAGTGGCTGTGTGATTGGCTACATTAGAGAGTGAGGGGTTGTGTGAGTGGCAGTGTGAGTGGCATAGGTATGTGAGTAAGTATGTGATTGGCTGAATGAGTGGCTGAGTGAGCGGCTGTTTGGGTGAGAGAGTGGGTGTGTGAGTGGTTGCATGGGTGAGTGAGAAGCTGTTTGAGTGTGTGTATAGGTAATTGTGTGGGTGTGAGTGGCTGTATTGGAGAGTGAAGTTCTGTGTAAGTAGCTGTAAGGGTGAATAAGTGGGTGTGTGAATGGTTGTATGGATATGTAAATGGCTATGTAAGAGGTTCTGAGGATGTGTGAGTGGGTGTGTGAGTGGTTGTATGGGTTAGTGAGTGGCTGTGGCAGTGGCTGCATGGGTAAGTGAGTGCATGTGTGACTAGCTGTATTTGAGAGTGAGATACTGTGTGAGTTTCTGTATGAGTGATTGAGTGGGTGTGTAAGTGGTTGTAAGGGTGTATGAGTGGGTGTATAATTTTCTGTATGACTGGATGTGTAAGTGGGTGTATTGATGAGTGAATGGGTGTATGAGTGGACGTATCAGTGAGTTAGTGGGTGTGTGAGTGGCTGTATGCATGAGCTGCTCTATGGAAGAGTGATTGGTTGTGTGAGTACTGTTATGGGTCTGTGAATGGGCATGTGAGGCATTGTGTGAGAGTGGGTATATGAGAGGTGTTATGGGAGTACAAGTGGGTGTGTGAGTGGTTCTGTGGATGGTGTCATCAGTGATGCCATTTAAGATGTCATCAGTGATGCCACTGCCCATGTCATGAGTCATTTAAGATGTGAGGTCATAAGGAGTGCATTGCGGGGGCGTAAGTTATAGTTAGCTCAGGTAACTATAACTGCTGAATTGACTGGTTTTGCACAAGTGAAATCTGAGCCTAACTATAACATCCCTATAACCTTTGGTTTTTTCAGTGAATTTCTAATGCTTTTTAATTTTACTTCCTACCTGTAACTTCCATGTAACCTTTGTTTTTTCCTAACTTTAACCTGTAACCTTTGAGAGTGAGTGTGTGACTGAGTGAATGAGTGTCTCAATGTGTGTGTGTGAGTACATGTGTGTCTCAATGGGTCTGTGAATGGGTGTATGAGTGTCTGAGTTGAGCTGGGAGTAGCTGCATAAGTGTCTCACTGAAGACATGCAGGCAGGGAAAGAGATGAAGCAATTGCTCTTGCACACAGGGAGCTGCATTCCAGCAGCTCCCTGTGTGCACTAGCAATGCTGGCTCCTGCAGGAGGTGGGGAGCCAGCTGGGATTGTGGGGGCCTTGAGGCTCCCCTGCAGTCCCGATCCTGCACATTGGGTGCCCGGGCTGGGACCAGGGCACACAGGGAAAGATAGCCTGACCCCAGGGAATGGGGTTCCCAGGGGCTGAAATCATCCCAGAAAGGCGAGGCTAGACGGTCCTCCTTCTCTATTGAATTAAGGACAGGCTCAAGGAGATGATGTCCCCAGGGCCAAAATCGGACCTAGATGGGGGGCAGCTCAGCACCCCTCCCCCATTCAAATGTGGCTAGGCCCTGGGGTGTTATATTCCACATAGGTACCCTATATAGGCGCAGGTAACATTGCAACCTTTCACCTATATTCTTCCCTACATTACATACATAATGGTTCTTAGGCACTGACCTTTTACCTAGATATGACACTGCATTCAGAACGCGGGTTTTTCCCTGTTTCGATTCTCATACATTATGCATGAGGCTTCTTGGAAGCACAGCAGGACTAACAGTAGGATTACCATCTCCTGTATAATATCTCTGTATAAAGTTCAGGCCCAACGTCATCCTTTAGGCCGACACAGTAACACAGCAAGGTAGGACACCTGGGGAGACCTATGGGTATATATACAGCACATATTGCTTAGGAAGATAGAGGAGACTGTGACTTCCCGACTGACACACTGACCAGAGACGCTGAGGTTCCTGCATGCAGACGCTCCAGCTAGCAGTGGTCTAACATCCCTCGCGGGGTGTCCAACTCGAGACCAGGACGGGGTCCCACATTCTCTAAACGCTCAGGTAATGTGGTGGACTAGATCCTAGAGGGATTCTTGGCATAACACCTACATAGATGCTAGGTACATTTAGGTACATCTAGTTAGGGAGGCATCATAGGAGTATGCACTTTTATCATGTTTTTTATGTACTTGTATATATTCATGATTTATGCAAGATGGTAGAACTATACCATCCCTTTACTTTCATAGTGTTGCTAATCATATATCTCTGCTACTGTCTAATGGTTGTTGCAGGTCATATATTCTACACTAGAATAACAACTGTTCAATAAATACTTATTGAAACAACCAGCCTGTTTATTCTGTGTATCTCTCTGAGACAAACTAAGTGAGCATGAGTGACTAGGCGAAAGGTAGTATATTGTTTCCACGATCCTGAGGGATCAGGGTTGTCATGTTCTGAGGTTGCCAAGAACTATTCTCTCTCCGATAAGAGGAGACTCTAGTGGCACTGTGAGCTAGCTGATACAGACAGGCTAACGTATCCTGTGGGGGTGCATGGAATCAGTCCGCCACCAAACCCACAGTTTATGTTATCCAAACGTGCAGATCCTGTATAGGTAATATAGGAACTACACGACATGGCACCGCCAACGTTGGTTGGGTACTTATTTAACAGTAGAATCTGAGTAGTTCAGTCGTGCTATTCTCAGAGACCCCCTACTCACAAAACACCAGAGACGTCTGGAGTGGGTGGGCACAAACTCCGCCACAGCTGAGTAGGCGAGAAATCCTATTTATTGGCTGTTGGTTAATCAAGCTTGAAGGACACGTTGCTCCTAAAATTGTGTAAACACCGTATCTTGGTTCCCTTGAAAACTATTTTTGTGTTCTAAAAACAATGACTAACCAAGAATTAGACCCACTGCAACAAGCACTTCCCCTCACAGATGGTGAGGAAGATGCAGACGCAATACAAATTGCACCAAATTTTAGAAATGCTGTCACCCTAAGACTGGGAGAGAATGGTTTATCATCTAGGGGTGGCGTAGTAGTTTTCGTGATTTAGGTACACAAATCAAACAAGACAGAGGTATTTTATTTGTGGATTACATTCCCAGCAGCAAATACAAGAACAAAAACATTTCACTCCTACACGGAAGGAGATGCACCAGCGGAATATTATCTGTTCGAGGATATAGAGGTTCCGCTCACGTACCAGGAACATTTATACTGGTTTAAAGGCGCCCTACCCCACATAAGAAGAAGAGTAAGACTCGGCCCGTTCGGAGGAGAAGGGGCAACATTGCCAATATTAGCAGCCTACACACAGCATCCTGACATTGGCACAATGCCACCAGGAGACTTACTCATACAACATAAAGATTTAATCAAAATCATTAGGAACTTGATGCAATTCACAATGAGGACATTTATAGTCCAACCAGCAATAGTTGCAACAAATGGAACTCAAATTCAGGGTACAGCAACTAAAATTACACCACAAACATTACACGCGGTAATGGGTAAAATGCCCACAAAACGTGAACAAATTGCCATTCTGGGTAGCTCAGAAAATAACACAGCTAGAGGCAGTATTGCTGAATACTACCCCTTATGAAAAACACAGAATACTAACAATATGCTTGCCCAAGGGGCTAACCCCAC
Source organism: Calotriton arnoldi (assembly GCA_963921515.1). NCBI lineage: Eukaryota > Metazoa > Chordata > Amphibia > Caudata > Salamandridae > Calotriton > Calotriton arnoldi. The sequence continues at coordinate 112,316 of CAWUFW010002467.1, read as the reverse complement.
AAGTAGAGGATTGTACCACTTGGGGTACAGTCTTTGCTGCCATTTATACCAGAACACATGGTATCCTGTCATTAGCAGTCGTACCTGATGTATTGAGACAAATACAAAATGAATACGAAGCAGAACCTGCCCTAAACTTAGGGATGAAGTTACTAGGTAACTATGCCCAGGTATCAGCCATAATACTAGCTAACATTAAGGGGGAAGCAGCTTCAGTGGCCATCCGCCAATGCCTAAGGGAGTTCAGTCCTTTAGAACAGGAACACGAACTACCTAAAATAATTGAAACTGCGTATGCAGAATTAGGCAGAGACAGTTTGGGTGGGAAAGCTTTAAAACCACAACTGATGGGCAGTCCTGAAAAGGACACTTCCAAGCAGACACCTGCTTCCACTAAGAAGAAGTTGGACAATAAAACACACCAAAGCTTTAAAGGAAATAGATCTCAATGCCGAGGTAGATCTCCTCCACAGGAGCCCTCCAAAAAGAGGTACAACCTTAGGAATAGGGAAAATATTAGGAAACCTGACAGGTATCAGGATACTGATACACATTCCTCTCGTTCCTTTCAGGGTTCATCAAAAAACTCAGAGAGGGAAGGTCGGTCAGAAAGACAAGAAGAGCGTACAAAGTCCAGAGACAAGCAGCATGCTCAAGAGTACACTTCTAAAAAAGAAGAGAAACCAAAGCAAAAGCCACAGTTCAAAAAGAAGAAAGTTGCAGGACTAAAGATCAGACATGCCCAGAATTCTGAGGACTCGACTACTGTCAAGTCAAGTATACTTTTATTTGATTTCATAAAAAAAATCATAAAAGGGTGGAAAAACCACCATTGGTAAGAAATACATAAATATATATTTTAAAAACTTTAAAAATGTTGAAAAGCACGAGGAAGACAGTCGGAAGACAGGTGGCGGTGGTTTAAGTAAAAAATATTAAAACATACGGGCAGTGCAATAGAGAAGTTTCGAGGCTGATTGTTCTAAAACTACTTGGGTTGGTTGGCAGTTTCTGTTTTGTCCAATTCTTTTGCCGCGATTTGCAAAACATTTATGGCACTACAGGACAATTGAATTGGTGAACCTCCGAGACATTGGATAACTGCTGCTTTGCAAGTTCTTATTTGTTCCTTCCTTAAGGCTTCCCGAAGGACCGTTTTTCGAGTTACTGCTAGGAAGGGGCAGATACATATTAGATGCAGTAAAGACTCGTCCCCTGCTCCGCATAGGCGGCATTCCTTTGTTTGCCAGGGGTATTTCCATTTCGAGGTCAGGTCCTTTGATGGGAATGACCCAAGCCTCAGTAGCGTGAAGAAGTGTTTTTTCTGGTGAGGAAAGTGGTCTAACAAATAAAGTTGAGGTTCCAGCCTCTGGTATGCCTGTATCACTGCCCAGGCGTGAGATGTTTTTGCAAGGGCTGTTTTGTCCATTGATAAGGAAGTCCGTTTAATAGCTTTGTTGACCACAGATTTAAAGCCAGAGTAGGTAGGGACAGTGAGCCAGGCCTCCTCTAACTGCAGTGCCGAGAGGGAGGCCTTCAAAACTTTGAAGATTGAATTGTTTAGCCTGGCTTGGTTTTCGATCTCTACCCAGCAGTAATGTGCGAGGGTGTTGTCCTCTGCGTCCCTCATCCTCCAATAGTACTTGACTAGTGCACCTAGTCTATCGGGGATCTGATTTCTTAGGCCGTATTGTAGTCGAATTTGGGCTTGTTGAATATAGCGGGGGATTGCAAACAGGTTCTTGAAGATAATTGATTGTACTAGATTTAGAACTGTAGCATCTTTGACGTTCAAGATTTCTGTGCCATATGAGATGGAGGGAAGGAATTTTGCTGCGATAACTTTTAGCAAATGTCCGGTGGAGCAGCCTGTGAGCTTGTTTTTAAGATTTTGAAAGCAAACTGCAGCTGTTTGGCTTTCGTCCGACATTGGTCCAGATGTATCTTGAAGTTGAGGTTGCGGTCTATTTGAAATCCTAGGTATTTATACGAGTCCACCTGGGTCAGGGGTTGCTTGTCCAAGGTCCAGATGAATTTACTATCTTTCGCTGCATTCGGGTGTTTGGCAAAGCACATCACCTTCGTTTTTTGGTGGTTGATGGTTAATTGAGCCGAGGTGATATAAGCTCCTAATTTGGTGATTAGTCGTTGCAAGCCTACTGGTGTTTGCGCTAATAGAACGATATCGTCCACGTATTGAAGGCTAGGTGTAGGTATTTTGCCAAGTTTTGGAGGATTGGATTGACCGAAGGTGCTTGTCTAGGTCAGCAATGTAAATGTTGAAAAGGCAGGGCGCCAGCACACACCCTTGTTTTAAACCGTTAAGAGTTGTGATCTTGTTAGTTATGCTGTGCCCATCTCCTTTCCTGATCTGGACCCACGTCTGAGAGTACAAGTTTATTTTGGCCTCCAGCAGCTTAGCTGGAACCCCCCAATTGTGCATTTTTGCCCATAGCGTGGCTCTCGAGACTTTGTCAAAGGCCGCTTTAAGGTCGATGAAACATGCATACAGTGGCCTTGATTTTGCAAGGGCTTGTTTGGCTAGGAGGGTTACTGCAGAGATGTTCGTAAGAGTGCCCATCCCAGCCCTGAATCCAGTTTGCGTGTGGGGAATAAGATTTGTTCGGGCAGCCCAGTCCTCTAAGTCTGGCAGCAGGTTCGATGCGTATATTTTTGCCTCCACATCGATTAACGCAATCAACCTGTTGTTTGAGGGGTCAGAACGAGCACCCGACTTATATATTGGGCTTAAGATACTTCCCCTCCAGGAGTCGGGGATCGTGTTGGAGGCTAAAACGTTGGAGAAGAGTGGGGTCAGATTGCTAGCCCACAATGGAGGATCATACCGGAACAAAGCGTTCTCGGATCTTAAGTTTTTTATTGTTTTTAAGACTCGCTCATTAAGGATCCGCGGGGAGAAGTCAAGTAATTCGGAGGTGGAATCGTCTTTTACTAGACCTCCGGCAGCGACTTCGTTCCTTATTTGAAAGCCAAGGTCAGCGGTGCCTGGGGTTGGAATTTCGTTGTATAGGGATTCAATATGAGTTCTCCATGTTTCCTCCATTATATCCGAGTTGTGGTGTCGGTTCCTGCCATTGGTTAGCTGGTTGATAATTTCCCAAAAGCGCTTGGAGTCGGTTTGTTTACAGGTGTAATGGAGTTTCGCCCAGAGATGTTCATGAAACGCTTTCTTGGCGGCCTTTATGTCTCTTTTAAGGTCTTTTCTGGCTTTTGAAATTAAAAGCAGGAGGTCTTGAGAGGAAGCTGAGCCCCGGGTTCTTAGTTGTCGTAAATATTTGTTCAAATGTTGTTTTTGAGTCCTGAGACTTTTAGTAAACCACGCTGACCCGGAAGGTTTTCCTACTTTACTGCCAGTGGCCTGATTTGAACATTTGTGATTTAGTTCTCTAATAAATGACTCCCAGGCCTGAATGCTTGATGGTTCTGTTTTGGATTTCTCCAGGAAACTAGAGCATGCGCCCATGATGTCGCGTATGTTGTCCTTTTTCCATATGAGACATTTGAGGTTGTAGCAACGCAGTTGTTGTGACGTCGCGTTGGCAAGGACTGGGTTGGTGATATTTCTTAAAAGCGTGAAAGATTGCGATTGATGGTCGCTCTCTGCTCTGTCCATAATTTGAAAGTTTGTGATGTAAGGAGCAAGGTCGTGATCCGTGAGAGTATAGTCAATGATTGAAGCTGACTTTTGAGTAATCCTTGTGTATGCTGCTGGGCAGTCTGTCGGGCCTTGACCGTTAATCACGCTCATTGAAAGGCCGTGCAGGCGAGCTGCGCATCTCTTGCCAAGAGTGTCACGTCGAATTGGGGCCTGGGTGCGTCCCTTAGTGCCTTTCGTCTCTTGCAATAGGGTCATATTAAAGTCCCCTGACAGAATGATGTTGGCGTCAGGGTAGGCGAGTTTTAATGTGGCAAGTGAGGCTAGTAAGTGTTCGATTCTTGCCCGTTTTTGTTTGAGCACTGGGTGGATGTAAATGTTAAGGATCAGCAGACTGTTAAGAGGCAGGGCATCAAGTTTGACGCATTGCAACCAGGAGTCGTCGAGGTCTGTGGCAGAGGCGAGTCCCGAAATATCAGTCGATATGAAGGTGGAGAGACCCCTTTTGCTCTCCCTTGGTTGATATCCCTCTTAGCCGGTTTCAGGAATTCCTTGTAGCCGACTAAGGGTGTAGAGTTTGTCAGCCATGTTTCCTGGAAAAGGAGTATGTTGTACTGTGTGATAAACTCCATAAAGTCCGGGTCTTCTAGTTTCATGCTGAGGCCAAACACATTCCAGGAGCAGATGTTGTGGCCCTGGGGAGGGTTTGTGGCTACGTGTGGATTTTTTCCTGTTGTAACTAGAGATGTTACGGCCGTGTTTAAGTGCCGAGATCCTGGTGACTTGCTGGCTTCTGGATGAGGAAAGTGATGGTAATTGTCCTGGCCTTAAGGTCAGTGCCCATTAGAGGGCTGCGGTTGTTCGGGCCTTTGGCACCTTTTAACAGGCCCGCTGAATGTGTTAGCAGGTGAAGTGGGCTAGGATAGCACGGAGGGTCGATCTTTTTTAACTTGATGCCCCACTTTTCAAGAGGGTCCCTCTGCTGCCAGATTTGCTCGATAAAGAGGGAGTCAACAAACGTGGCTGTAGTTGTTTCTTGAAATTCCATGGAATGCGCGTTCTGTTTGAACTCTATACTGTCAATGTCACTGGTGCTAATGTGGCTCAAGGGAGGGAGAGCTTTGAAGAGTTTTAGCAGAACACTTCTGTTAAGAATGTCGTGGTTTCCCCTTGAGACGTATTGGGCAATTAAGTCCAATTTGTTCCTGTGTAAAAAGGGGTCATGCTGCGGCACGTAGTCAGCACCCCTTTCCATTGCTTTGGCGGCCCCTGTGGGCTCTGAGTACATCAAAAGCGGATTCGAGGAAACGTTAATATTATTTTGAATATGTATTTTGTTGGCCCTTACGTTGGTAATGTCATTACTTCCCGGGCTAGGGTTGTGGGTTATGACAAGGTTGCGGCAATCTTTCCTAGCGTTGCCCTTGACCATGTTGACCTCTCGAGGACAGATTATGCTTGTTTCTTTCGTATCACTCCTTGATGGGGCTACGAGTTTTGCAATTTGTGTGGCTGAGGTTTTAGAATGTTGTTTCTCTTTCCTGGTCAAGGGTTTAAATAAACTGTATAATTTTTCTGGCGACGGTTGTTCCCTTTTGGTGTAGTTTGGGCTACTAAGTACGGTGGGTGGGTTGGATGGGGCGGTCGAAAGTTCCTTGTTTCTTATTACTTCCGGAGCGTTTGAGACCTCATCTTTTTTGCTTTGTTTCCTTCCCTGTTCGGGTTTGGCGGGCTTTGCGTTAATTGACTGTCTTGATTGTTTACTTTTTCTCTCTTTTCTAAGGCGCTTTCTCTCCCGCTTAGTTAGAGGCTTGGTTTCTTTAGTCGGCCTTCCTGGAGGCTGCTCACTGTGATCAAAGGATTGGGAGGCCAAAGTGATTGAATTGTCGCAGGCGCTTACAGCAGTGGGTGCAGGTGAATTTGCGTGTATTGGTGCTGGGGAGGTGCCCGTGCCGCCTATAGTTTGTCCCTCCATGGGGCTCGAGCATGCCGTTTCCTTTTCCCTTGGTGCCTCGTGAACTTTGCCAGCTTGAGGAGCGGTATTTAATAAGGCATCCCTGGTTGTACCCAGGAGGTCTGTCAGTAATGTTGGAACAGCGGCTAGTTTGTCAATTATTTGAGTACAATGGCAGTGGCAGGATAGGTATGTGGTGTCCCAGTCTCACTGCACCTTCGTGATCATCTCGTTGAAGCTGTGCAGTTTCTGTTCGACCCCCTGGACGTGAATTGCTAGAATGTTTAAGAGGTCTACTTGGGTATCTAGCTTGTCAGCATGGAAAGTCATGGCTTTGCCAATTGTGTCCATGGTTTTTAGCAGAAGTGGCCAAACAAAGGATATTGGAGAACGGCTGGATTCTGCTGGGGATGCCTGAGCGTGGTGTTCCCTGTTGCTTTGGGATGCTGGAAGAGGGTCGCTCGGGCAGCCCGGGGTCCAGCGGGGTTGGTCCTTTTTTCTTGAATCCTTTTTTTGAAAGGGGGGCGTCGAGGGGGTAGTTCTATGTGTTTCGAACAGGAAGAACAATTCCTCCAGTAATTCGGCCTGGCTGAAGATCTGGCCTTTATGTTGTTCTGCTTCCAACAGATGCGGTGATTGTTCGGGCTTGTCACTGCTATTTGAATTAGTTTCGATGGACTTTTGCGCTTCAAGGTGTTGGGCTCCCATTGGCATGATCAAATTGCCGAATGGACTCATGATGTTTGTAGTCAACTGGTAGGTAGGGACACCATCCTTGGGTCCTTTGAGACCTTGGGAGCCAGGTGAGGGTGAAAGTAGTGCCTGTGGGCAGGAAAGAACTGGGAAAGGCTGGTGATAATGAATTTGTGCCTCAATGACTAGGGGCTTTGGCTTTTGATGCAGGTCCAGAGAGTGGAGAGCTTTTGATGATAAAGTTTGAAGGCTTGGGACTGCGCTAGTTGCTTTGGGCGTAGCTGCCCAGCCCTTGGCCTGGGGAACCAGGGGTCCACTCCTTTCGCTCTTGCAACTTGTGGTGGTTCTGTCACTTAAGGGACTCGTGGGAGCCTCGCTTATAGAAACTGTGGTGATATTAGTTAAGTTACTTGCTTTCAGGGTCTTGGAGTCATTGCGGTATCGGTTTTCCATGGTAGACTTGATGGTGATTTTTAAAAAGTCGGTAATCAGGGCCCGTTTACTGCTGTTTAGACCTGAGTAGGGCCTGGTTGAGGCCGTGAGTGAGGCTGTGGTGTTGCCTTGCCACTTAGCGTCCGGGGTTGACGCTGTAGGTTTTTTTGGGGTTGCTATTGGCTCGGCATTTGCCGGAGGTTGGGTTACATCTTTTGAGTCTGTTGAGGCTACCGGCTCACGCAGCAATTCCAGTTCTTCTCTGCTTGGTGAGCCGGGTCCTGAGGGGAGCTTGCTGGGTGGGACTGTGGTAGTGAGGGTGTCAGGTGCCATAAGTTCTTCCTTAATCTTGTGCTTTTCTTTTGATGGGGTCGCACCTCTGGTTTTCCCTGAACGCATTCCCGGGTGCCGCTGCCCCTCCGGGGGTGAAAAATGGAGGGAAATGGGGCGGTTTTGGGGAACGCCCAGTGAGGGCCTGCTGACTGCGAGTGGTAGGGCCAGGGGGTGGTTACCCCCCGCTTAAGCACTTGGTCGCTAGGCTTCGTTACTTCGTGGCTTGGCGTGTTTGGCCGGTTCCGTGGGGTTTAAGGGAGCTCGTGCCCAGTGAGCAGTGGGCTGGTGGGTAACCAAGAGGCCGGGAGGCCCCGGTGGAGGCCCCCGTGCCAAAGGTGACCGAGATGGCCGAGGTGGCAGTTGCACAGTTCAAGTTGAAGTTAAGTTAGACGTAGCAGTTGGGGAACAGTTGAAGAGTATCTGCATAGAGGTGACTTGATAACCTAGAGGATGGGGGAAAGAAGTGGGGCGACCTGAGCAAGGCTGAAAGGAGGCTGAAAGGAGGCGGAAAGGAGGTGGAAAGGAGGCGGTGTTGCGGGCTGTGTTAGATGGAACGATCCTGGGTTGCAGGGACTGGAGGCAGGGGGTGCAGGGGGTGCAGGGGGTGCGAGAGCAGGGCTCACTGGGGGTGCCGCAAACCGCACCCAACCTAGTTGGGCCCCTTCTGCGGACACTCCCGGGCACAACACTCCATGGCCGCCGCTAGCGGAGGTCACGCTCTCACACACTTGGAAGCCCTGCGGGGGAACCTCGTAGCACGCTTGCCTGCTTGCCTACACTTGCCTCCTTGCCTGCCACTCGTCTGGATCTCCGGACCTCCGGACGTCCTCCCGTCCTCCAGTCTGGCCGAGGGCTGTCCGAGAGCCATGGGAGGGGCGGTGGAACTCTCCTGGGGACTCTCCGGCTCCGCTCCGCACATCTGCCTTGCCTTGCTCCGAGCTTTGCTCCAAACCCCGCCTCCTGCTGCGTGCTCGTGCTCTCGTTCACTAGTGACTCGACTACTGAACAGGGAATGGGCTCTGACGATGCTAGACAGTGCGGCAGAAGTAACAATAGCTCGCCAGAACCTGAAGGAATTTCTGGTGACAGTGGACTTGATTGATTATATCACAGTAGAAACACCCGATACTAGGGTAAGTGTCTCACATAAAGTATATGAAATAACGCTCCAAATGGAGGGGGACAAATGTAGAACAGTGAGAGGTCACTTTTGGGAGAACCCGGCGTTTGGCTATGATATTTTATTAGCTGAACAAGATTGGCTGCCAGCATTCATCATGGATTGCCATAAAGGAGAAACGGTAATTCTTCCGGCCTTCTCAGACCATATTCCCAGGCACTTGCAGCACACATATGCGCAGGAGTGGGCAGTAGCCCAGGCTCCGGCAATATATAAAAGCCATGTTGGATGGGATGAGGATTCCACCCACCACATAATTCCTATAGAAAATACTCCAACTGCACAGAAGCAGTATCCAATAAAGCAAGAAGCTAAAAAACAGGTCAGGGAGATCTTAGATCAACTTGAATACCAAGGGGTGATCGGGAATTGCACCTCACCAATGAACAATCCTTTGTTTCCTGTCATGAAACCTGACAACACATATCGTCTAGTTTTAGATTATAGACATTTAAACACTTGCACTAAGACATTTGCAGTCCAAAATGCACACATTTGCATTCAGGGGTCATTAATTCAAATTTGCTGTATTTAACATTTTATGTAACTATTTTGTTCTATTGCATGTAAGTGCTTCCAAAATAATATTTTGATATTCATATAAAAAAATAAAATAAAAAAAAAGTAAAGAAATTGTTGAAATTGAAATAAACTAAACAAATTTTTATAGAACTTTTATATCTTCTCTTTATATGTTGTTGTTGTTCAGATATACTATGTAAGCCCATGCTGAAAGTAACTCACAGATAGGTCACGAGGGAGCTCCTTTATATTGTGGAAAAAATATAAAACAACACTTGATATCTCAAATGGATTTTTCTGCCAAAATATAGCGCCTAAAAGCAGGCATCTAACAGCCTTCTCAGCGCTAGGGACCCAGCGTCAATTTTGTCGACTCCCCCAGGGGTATAAGAACAGCCTGGGGTTTGTGTTCGGCCAGAGTAACTGAGTTACTTCAATATATGGAGGAAGAGGCATTGTCCTATGTGGATGATATTTATCTACCGGACGATGACCTAGAGGAACATTTGAACAGAGTGAATACCATAATTTTGGGATTTGCATCTGAGGGCTACAAATTCAACTTTAAAAAATCAAAAATTGCCCACCTCAGTGTCCTGTTTTTAGGATATGAGCTTTCAAGTGAAGGAAAAAGACTGGCAGCCAATTTTTTAGAAAAATGCGCGCTGCTCCAACCTCCAAAATCATTGAAAAATTTACAGTCAATTCTGGGATTCCTAAATTTTGGTAGAACATACATTTTGGATTACGCAGAAAGAGTAAAACCTTTCTACGATTTAATAAAACCTGATTTTTCAGTAAAACAATGGACTCAGGAACATACAGATACACTTCGTTCCTTACAAGCTGACATGATAGCTTCCAAACACTTACAGACACGCGTAAACGTACGCAACCTGGTGATCCGTATAGTTGCAGGTCAATCTGGGTACACCTATCTAACATATAATAAAGGTGAAACAGTACCAATTGCATACAAATCACATTTGTACACAAATGCTGAGATGCGCTTCGCATCTACAGAAAAAAGTTTAACAGCAGTACAGACTGCTGTAGTGAGAGAAAGAGCACTGGCTCAGGGGAAACGGATATAGTAGTGACTCCAGTTCCAGTCTTAGAGGCTGCGACAAAGGCAAGCATTCCCAATGCTAAAGCTTTACATCCGAGATGGATACAATGGGCTAATTCTCTTACTGCAACAGATGTAGAATACAGGTACAACCCAAAGTTAAAAACACAAGCATTCCTGCAATACGAATAAGAATATCCTCTTCCAAACGAAATAATGCCTCTAGATCAGTATGAATATATCATTTACACTGACAGATCTGCTCAACCGGCCATAGGAAGTAAGCAACAATATAGCGCAGCATGTGCAATAGTTAAAGGTCGCATGCGGGATGGAAAATTCCACCGAGTTGCACAAATACGCAATCTCTAGGAGACTGCACGGCACAGCTGGCAGAGTTAAAAGCCTTGATACTGGCACTAATAAATACGGTTCGAGAATTCCCCACACTAATTGTGTGCAATTCCTTTTACTGTGTGCAGTCTTACAATTAATATTTGCAGTACTGGGTTCAAAACAGGTTCAAAGATGCAAAAAGTGGCACAATTAAGCATAAAATGCTATGGGAACAGGTAGTGGAGTTGAAAACCGAACTACAGAGGGCTCACATGATACATACACTGAGTCATCAGCGTGATGGCGTTCACGTTGAAGGGAATTTGTTGGCTGATGAAGCCGCAAAGGGAGCTGTACGCACGGCTTCCGTAGCTGCAATCACTCGTTCTAAAACGAGAATAGACGGTGAGATTATGGTAGCTGTCAATGCTTCACGCAAAAACAGCAAAGCACTACCAAAAAAGTTTCCACTCAAGTTATCCTACAAGTTAGATGCCAATAACATTCCATTTGCTCAGATTCCTGGAGTGGGGGATAGAGTAATTCCAAACATGGATCATAGGTTAGGTTTAATTCTAGCAGCACACGAAGGGATAGGTTCTGCACATGGAGGAGTTACGGCGACTGTTTCTTTACTGAAACAACGCTATTGGTGGCCTGGGTTAACATAGCAGATAAAGACTATGGGGCCGATTACGATGGTGGTGTTTGGCACATCTGCGGTGCTTGCGGTGGTGGAAAACATCCATTTCCGCACTCCAGCGGCGGTCCTCGCGTCCGCCGTATTACAATGGTCTAAGATAGCCCATTTCCTGTCCGCTGCGGAGTTTCGGGATCCGCCAGGAATTTCCTTCCGCAACGGTGGCGGAGGGAGCCATTAGAGAAAGACCGTCATGCGGAATGACGTTACGACCGCCGTACAAATCACGATGCCTCAAACAGCCAATCACAACGCAGCGGAGAAACCAGCCACTCGGAGACGGCAGAAGCACTACTGCGGAGAGCGAAACTCCAATTCCGCCCACCTCTTGGCATTCCTGACCGCTATGGATCCAGCTCTACAAGCCCACCCGCTGCTGTACCTGATCCACTACCAGCAGATAAGACGCCGCCGCCGTCAACATCGCAGGTATGTAAATAACACATCTCCGCATACAACCACAACACACAACTCCTGTGCTGAAATACGGGTCCTATCCACATCAGACACTCTGGTGGAGACAGGAACATATCCCCCAGTGTACTCACACATGTCCTGCTTGCTAGAAATCCACACCTCCGCATCGGGGTCACCCATCAACATCGAAATCACTGCAATGTCCCGGTCACGTCACCGCAACGGTGAAGAGGCGGGAAAACCTGTACACAATGTAGTAGGCAGGGCTGGCGCCAGGAATAGGCAGTCTGGGTAGCTTCCCAGGGCTCCACCTTAACCCTACCCACATGTTGGGCCACATCAGTTGGCCAAAGCCCACAGCACGCTTCCCACATCCATTACTGCACATGCTGTGTGCCCCTCTTGTGCCCCCCCCCACTCAATGCACTATTTAGCAGCCAGGTGTGGCTCGACCTCTCACCTCACACATCAAAGGGCAAGGTAGATTGACTGGGAAGGTGGGGGTGAAGATGAATACCCTGCACAGAAGGTCAGGGGATGGACAACCCTCCTCCTCACACCTGCCTTCCACTCATGTGAATCAAACTGAGTAAATTAAGAAATGAAGACTCACTCTGCATATTAACAACCACTGAACTGTTCACACTGCATGTCAAGTCCCTCAGACAGATCCCACACTGACACTCTGCCACACACACATACCATAGGTCAGCAGCAATGTATGAAAATAAATGGACTACCCCAAAGTGGAGTGCACAGTACTGGAAAACCATGGAGCAAGCCACATAGCATTTGTACATGACATGCAAGAGGAGGAACATATCACACTACCCTTAGGCCATCAAATCAGACATGGGTGGCACAGTCATTGAAATCAAACCAAAATGACATCTGTGCAATATCTCTGGGATACAGCAATGCAAGCTATGCATAGGCACAGAAATGATAGGAAGTGTCAGAAGCCATACAGTGACCAGCCCCACATCTGGGTCAACTACCTTGACATGTGTATGCCACCAGCACAACAAACATGGCTCATTGTCACACTCCCTGACTGTCAACACTAAGTAGGACCTTCACACATACCCCTCATCTACCCATCTCACACATGCAATACTCAACACCTGTGAGAAACACACATAAAGGTCCAAATAAGGTCCTGTGAGTTTCCTGACAACCAATCACACACCCTGGTGTGTATCTACAAATGTCAGACTCCCATTCAGGGATGACTGAACCAATGCTGATCAAAAACCAATAGCCAAAAACAAATCTCACAAACAACATCCAAAGAAGTCCAACAAGCTCAGCCATGTGCAGGCAAACAGTGGATAGACAATGTGACCCTAGACAGAACACGAATACACAACATTTTCACCCTGGACAAATGCACAGACACCATACCCCAACCCAATCAAAAATTGCATAATCAAATGCCAATCATGAACACTAACTGTGATCAATGGGACAAATCAGCTAACACAAACATAGACACCACACCAGTTATCAAGTGAGCATGGTGTCAATGTGTACCACAAGCATGCACATGCACAATCCTGACAAGTGACTGGGCAAACATAGGAGGACATAGCACCACTGTGCACTCAAAACAAGCTCATGAACAAGACTCCACATTGCTGGATGTGACATGCACACAAGAAATGCACACTACACATTCAACACACATCTGAATGTATTCCAATGCACAAACTACTCTCACACAATGCCATGCAAATAGAACATCACACACACATGCACCTGTCAGTAGAAAGAGCCAACACAGGCCAAACACTGCATCCATCAACCACAAAAACACAACATATGCAAAAAACAATTCATCACATAGTCAACTCAGCTGGACATCAGGGGGATGCACACCTGGCAAGTACAAGGCAATATACACTGACAGCACTGCATGCACGGTAAGCAGTGTGTGACCACCAACAAAACCAGAAGCACACATATCTGAGTGCTCCACCATGAACTTCCACACCACTAATCATCACAGCACACAGATCACATCACACTCAGGAAGGGTAGCAGTACCTCAGCAAACAGACATACAGCTTAGTCATCACCAACAGCTGCACAACTCAGGAAAACCCAGATGCAAACAACATGACTAGAGGACTGTGCTGCTCAAACATATGCGCTGCACATGAGCAACCATGACTGCAACCAAGTAGAAGAAAATAACACATAACTAATTGTGAAACTGTCCTGAGTGGCACATTGGGCCTGTACACAGATCCTACTCCCACAGTATAGTGTCACACTATGAAGTGTTGGGGAGGGTCACACACTGGCAAGGCATGGGGTGGAAGACATGAGACTGAAGTGGTGTGTACATCAGTATTGGACAGGTGAGGAGTGTACTTGCAAAAAAACATACAGGAGGAACTCACAATGTGTAGGCATCAGAAGCACCTATAGGGGATGGTATGACTCCTCATGCCACATACTAAACTTGTCCCTAAAATGTGTCAAGTGACAGCAATGCATGAGAAAACTCACAAATAATGTCAGTGTGGCTGAGCACGTCAGCACAGTGAGCACAAACTTAAACAAGACCTATGGCTGATCAACAAAACACAACACAGACTTTGCAGTGACAAACTCTGCATACTCACAAATGACAGCAACAACAAGTAGGTGTACCCCAGTATTGCAAGGTCACACCGACACACTGCACAGTGCTCAACCTACAAGTCCTACAAGTGCCCACAATCTCAAGCACATGTCTGATAATGTAAACTTACAGGCACTCATTACCTGGATCATACATGTGTATAGGTGTCATGTGCAGGGGCACATACACCTCAACACTTCTGACAATGACAGGCCAATTACACTGTATGACTACTAAAGTGCACACATTGAAATGTACCCATGTGACTATGAAGACAGGCCTACACAAGATGCCTACACACCAAGACTGCTGTGCACACATCAAGAAAGATCCCACAGACATGACGGACCCTGGCCACCCCGTAAGTCACACTGTGGATAGAATTCCCCTCTGTGGTGGTACTGCATCCTAATATGACATGTCTACAATTTTATGAACCTGACTATAGAATGATCATGATAAGAGTAACCCTGGGTGAAGTACTACGCTACGCTCGCGTAGTTTGCGAAGTTTGCGCTACTTCGCACTACGCGAATTGCACGTAGCACAGTGCAAATACGCGTAGCGTAGCGGTCATTTTTTGCTTGCTCGTGGTCCTCAAAGTCAAGTTGGCGACCGCGAGCAAGCAAAATGACATCCCGGCGAGACTTTTTCCACGTTCGCGATCAGCAACATCAAGTTGCCGATCGCGAGCGTGGAAAATAAACCTCCCGGCGAGATTCACAACGTGGGGAGGTCAGGTTTCTCATTGCAAGTGGTCGCGTATGCTCGCGACCGCTCGCGATGAGAAACTACCAGTCCACGTTGAGAAAGCTGCCGCTCGAGTAGAAATCTACTCGAGCGGCAGAAAACGACCGCTTGCACTGTGCAAGATGCGGTTTGCACTGATTGCACAGTGCGGACAAGCATCCGGCACTGTGCAATCAGTGCGAACAGCATTTTGCACAGTGCACTACGCAGTTCGCGTAGCTACGCGTAGCTCGCGTAGTGCGAAGTGCACTTCGCGTAGCTACGCGTAGCGCTACTACGCGGACTACGCCCAGGGTTAGATAAGGGTAGATCATCACAAACAACCATCATTGCACCCCCAAGCCTCAGAGTCAAGAATCACAAAAGTGCTGGTAACCTCTGGCAACCTCTGAAAATGCAAATCAAATATTTGCCTATGTGAATGTGGCCTACAGAGCATGTGTCACATGAACATATACCCACACATTAAACTGTACATTTAGCAAGGGCAGCGACAAAGCAGACAACATGAGTAAATGTTTTTATTATATAACCTCCGGATAGGCAGCAAAAGTGCAAAACAGCAAAGCCATTGACCAGTAGTAATATCCAGTATTCACATGTGTGCATGACAAACTGCACAGGAAATGGGCATCAAAAGTACAAAACAGCAGGCGGGTGAAGTGATCCCCTTCACCCAACTACAGATGGAATATGAGCTGGCGAGCACCGAATATTTTAGATACCTGCAGATCAGACACGCTTTACTAAGTGAGAGTCACCACCTGAATCCTCCCAGCTCGAGAATAGGGTCTTGGATGGTGATCTGCCAGAGAAAGCCATATCGCTCATATACAAAAAGCTAATCAATAACATGGCGGACCCACTACTCCGACTTCGGATGAAATGGGACTATGACGTTGTGGGGTTTGATGACGAGGAGTAGCTCGCGGCATTGGCCTCTCCTAAGGAAGTGGCAATTTCCTCAAGGCTCATATTAATACAGTTGAAGGTACTACATAGAACCTACCTTGCCGGTCCCATGCTGGTGAGAATGGGATATTGCACCGAGGGAGGGTGCCCCAGAAACTGTGGGTATGAGAGCACTTTTATTCACATGCTTTGGGAGTGTATCACTATCCAGAGGTACTGGTCAGCGGTAGCGGGTTGCACGGAAGATGTGCTGGGGCAAAAGATTGATTGTAACATCAAGTTAGGTCTCTTAAATGTCTGGGGCCCGACGGATTTGAATTCCAAGGAACAGATATGGGTGACTCTGGGCCTGATGGTAGCAAAAAGAAACATAGCTCGGAATTGGAAGGCGCGTGATCCACCAAGATTAGATGATTGGGGTAATGATATGGATTGGTGCATGGTAACAGAAAAGGCCATTTATGTATCTAGAGGATGCCCCAACAAGTGGATACAGATCTGGGAGAAGTGGAATACATATAGGGGAGGGTTATGCAAACCCCCGCAGACTAGTGGAGATGTTGATGTAGGGGGACTAACTACTGGCGAGGCGTGAGATAATTACTGCTAGACCTTGTGATCTCATGTCTGCTGCCTGTCATGTACCAATGTCCTGCCGCAACTGCTCATATACATTTGCTTTCTGTATTGTCGAATCTTGTCTTCAATAAAAAGAACTATAAAAAAGAAAAAAGTACAAAACAGCAAGGCCATTGGCCAGTAGAAATATCTAGTATGCACATGTGTGCATGAGAAACTGCACAGGAAATGGGCATCAAAAGTACAAAACAGCAAGTCCATTGGCCAGTCCATATTTCCAGTCTGCACTAGTGTGCAAATGGGTTACATCGTCCACTGCCCTGGGAATTACCACAGTTCAGGGGCTACATATGGGCAGTCCAGGCACTGCTGTTGGAGAAATGATGTGGGGAGGAGGACTTGGCTTAAATATTTGGCTTAGGGTCGAACTAGGAGGGGGCTGATTGTCGGACTGGACCTGGGAGAGAGAGAACTGGCTGAGGTAGAGGCATCTGTGGCTGTGGGAGCCTGAGGGCTGCTTGGACCGGGTGGAGTGGTGGCACGGGGAGGTGGAGACATGCTGCGTGGAGGCACAGTGGATGAGGGTGAATGTTGAGGGCTGGGTCTCAACTGTTCGGGGATTTGATAGCCCACAAGTGTCTTGCCCGGAGTGGGAAGTGAGGTGGGCACAACAGCCTCACTCTCCACCAAAGGTGTATCAGGTGCAGGTGACTCTCCCTGTGGGGATTTCCTGGACCTGGTGGTACGCTTGGGGTGGCCTTGCCTCTTCCACTGCATCCCCTTTTGTCAAGGTAAACCCCCCACTTTGCTCTCTTGTCCCTGCTTCACAGGGGTGTGGGTGAACCCTGGGCGTAGTGGGCATAGCGGGGCTACACGGAGGGCCACGCTGAGGGCCACGGAGTTGAGAACAAACTCTGTGGAAATCCGTGGAGCTCCGCTACACCACCCGCCTCCCACCCGCCCTATTAACAATTTCTTACAAGTTAAATAAAACAACTTTAAAGTAAATAAAAACACCTTACCTTAGCTGCGTCGTCCCCGGGCTGCCCTCCTCCTCTTCATCGCGTTCTCTGGAAAAACTGCGCATGCATGCGCGCCCACTCAGGTGGTGCCACTGGCAGGGTGGTTGCTGAAGGGACAGGAGCTGGACTGGGAGCCTGTGACTGCTGAATGGCTGCCGTCACTGTGGAGGACAAAGACTGGACAGTACGGTGTAGGCCACCCACATCAGAATGAATGCACTCCATGAAGGCAACTACCTGTGCCAACTTCTTGTCATGATCGTGGAAGGCATTCAGGAGAGCAGTCTGACCCACACACAGCTGGCGCAAAAGGTCTACCGCCTCCACACTGAGGGAAGCAGGGGAGACAGGGGCAGGAGCAGCAGTGCCTGGGAGGAAGAAGACTCTACCCTTCCTAGGGCTGCGCGCACGGACAGCACTTGTAGGAGCATCCGGGAGGGTGGGCACTGGACGATGTGTGGCAGAAGATGAGGCAGATCTGGAACTTCCTGTGTCCGCCAACATTGAAGAGTCACCGCTGGAGTCTGACGATGTGGAGGTTGGTGTTTCTGACCGTGAATCATCCAGGGCACTCCTGTCCCCCTCCGAGGCGCTGGTCATATCAGTATCAGTGAACTCATGTGTAGCAGTCATGCCAGAAGCTTCCCCACTGGTGTCCGTCCCCCGTCCTTCCCTGCCCTCGGTAGATGCTGCAAGAGACAGAGACATAGGTTCAGTATAGTGCCATACTCACAAACATCATATGCAAGCAAAGCACAAAACTTTAAAATGATACTCCCATGTTGGACTCCTCAATGTACATTCAGCATGTGCTACATTTATGCAATCATCAGAAGATGCATGGAAACATGCATAGTTGATAGTAATGCTCCCTGTGCCTGCTTGTAACCACACATACCATTCTCTGTAAGCATACCTATGTGCCTGTAGGTGAGATAGCTATACATCAAAACATGTTGTCTCTGTCACATATGGAGTCTCCTTAAGGGAGCACCACAGATACTAACACCAAAATGTCCTTTTGCTTTGGCTACAAGCTCCTGATATCCACCATGTTGTGCCACGAAGCACAACTACAGTTGCACATTGGTGTCAGCTGTGTAGATGTCACAAATTATCTGTTGTGCACAGCACACATCTATGAATGCACACTAACATGATGCTCACTGCTGTTCACTGACAGGTTATGTCTATGACACTCATACTGCAGCATATGTCACAAGGCCACATCTCAACTGTCAATGACAAGGGTCATGGTCTTAAACACATGAGAAACCACATGTTGTACAAATGCAGTACAGCTGCACTCAACACTGAGGCCACTAAGAAGTCATTGCATCACACTAGAGATATCACAGAGCTTCCCACTGGCTCACGGTTGGGATTCATGCAGTCACTCGCACCCAAAGTCACACTTAGCTGAATACTCACCCCCAACTTGCTGCTGATGGGCCCTCAAGCGTCCATCCAGCTCTGGCTGTGTCACTGCCAAGATGCGGGCCATTAGTGGTGTCATGCTCCTGCGCGCCAACCTGCCACTCCGAGGGAGCACCCCCAGCGTCATCTCTGCCACGTTTTTGCTCAGCCGGCATATGTCATCCCACCTCTTGTGACAGTGTGTGTGCCATCGGCTGGAGACACCCAGAGCCCGCACCTTGCGTGCAATGGCCCTCCATATGGCCTTACGCTGGTGGACTTTAAGCTGCAGGCATGGGAGACAAGAAGAGGAAGTTTCAGTGACACTGTGTTATGTACCACTGTGTGTCAGTACAGGAGCATGAAAAAACATAGCACACCAATACATAAATGATGAGCAGAGGCCATACAGCATGACATGTAGTACACTTGCATTGGATAATCCCATAGAAATGTATACATGTATGATGATGAACATAGTACATGGCCGTCTCATACACATGCAGAGTGCCAGCACAGCAACCAATGTGAAAATGACCCTCATCTGTGATGCAGTATGTGAGTGAGCATGACATACAATACATTGGGAATGATGTGTCAGGGCTGACTCACTGTGTCCTAACACCACACACCCCTCAATGTCCTTGACCAGTGAATGACTACATGTGTCATGGTGGTCACATTTAGGGCCATGATCTAACATTCTCACACTCTTCTCACAAGGTGGAGGCCTGTCTTGTGCAATCCTCAGGCCTAATATAGCTCATTGAGAAATAGGGTGGTGGACAACACATATGTTTCACTCATTCCATTTAGTGATGGGTCCTTGAAACATTGGGCAGTTTCTGTGCAGGCCAGAGGGACTCACACTGAGGTTAAACATGGGCCATCAGAGAAATCACATGCATGTACAATATGAGAGGGTAAACAGTGCCTACACATGCGAGGCTGAACACATAATATAATCAATAGAAGGATGACATCTCCAAATTATATTTATCTGATGTGTCATAGGTGAACTACCACCAAGAGTGTTACACACAGACATTGTACTCTTGTGCATAATGCACACATCACCATAGGGGCAATTTGAGAACTGCACACACATCATTCAGTACCCTCTGGACAAAATACATTTGTAATGTCACAAATGAGCATGTGAATACTTAATGGACTATGACATCACATAGCACAGGCAATGTTTGTTCAGACTTCGACTGACTCAAACCAGCAGTGTAACTGTATGGCTGCAAAATACACTGCATGTCACTCCCATCCTTCAATGCAGTCTTGGATCTGTGGAAATAAGGCTACACACCCCGTTGACATGAAGTCAGCATGCTAGGCAGTGAATCACACATTTACATTAACCAGTCTCAGACCAATGTTTGTTGTTTTTTGCAGAGGGGCTGTAGAAGTGTCCATGTTGCCATCCTCCCCACATACTCAAATGCAATTCTTAACCCCTTCCCTGCGGGGGTAATTCCCCCATGGGTGCGGGAGGGTGGGGGGTGAGCGCGGCGCCGCGGTGCTCGTGACGAGACCAGCTCGTCATGAGTCACAGTGGAGCTGTGCTCATGACGAGCTGGTCTCGTCACAACCCCGCCCACTCATTAATTCTCCCGCACAGGCGGGGAATTAATTCCACGTGGGCGGCGCGCAGCCGTTATGACGAGACCAGCTTGTCATGAGCACAGCTCCACTGTGACTCATGACGAGCTGGTCTCGTCATGAGCACCGAAGCAGTTAATAGGTCATGTATGGAGCAGGCTATAGGAAAAATATGGATGCATGCACATTGACTTGCACTCACAGGCACATATTACTGCAGAGCAACATCATGTGAGCATTCTGAGCACTCTCAAACTTTTTATTCAGTAACACTTACCAGTACATCTGGCGCACCATACAGCCTCCCATACTGTGCAAGGACCTCGTCCACCAGGACCTCCAGCTCCTCTGTGGTGAAGGGACGGGCCCTGATGTTCTCAGTTTTCGCCATCACTGGGTCCAGAATACAGGAACAGCAGCAGTTGGTGGTGAAGAATGGCAGGCAGCAGTGTCTGAATGAAAGTGAAATGTGTGGCTCGCTCACAGAGATTTATAGGCCCCTGGGGTTGTTTCAGTGGTACTCACCTGCTGCAATTGGCCCACCTGGTTAGCATTTTTCAATTATATCCAATAACCGGGACCGCAGTAGCGGAGCACGCCTACCGCGAGTTTCAAAATTGTATTTCGCTACCGCGATCGCGGTTCCCATTGGCTGCAATGGCATTGCCATAGGCCGTGTCACACCGCAGGGGCCAGGCGGTCGCTACCACAATCCTGCATCTTCCAATTGTGGTCAATGACCGGGCCCGCGATAGTGGAGCACGCCTACCGCGGGTTTCAAAATTGTATTACACTACCGCGATCGCGGTTCCCATTGGCTGAAATGGCATGGGCATTGGCGGTGGCACACCGCGGGGTGCAGGCGGTCGCTACCGCTATTTGGCATCTTTCAATTGTAACCAATGACCGGGCCTGCGATAGCAGAGCACGCGTACCGCGGGTTTCAAAATTGTATTACACTACCTCGATCGCGGTTCCCATTGGCTGCAATGGCATGGGCATTGGCGGTGGCACACCGCGGGGTCCAGGCGGTCGCTACCGCTATTTGGCATCTTTCAATTGTAACCAATGACCGGGCCCACAGTAGCGGAGCACGCCTACCGCGGGTTTCAAAATTGTATTACACTACCGCGATCGCGGTTCCCATTGGCTGCAATGGCATGGGCATTGGCGGTGGCACACCGCGGGGTCCAGGCGGTCGCTACCGCTATTTGGCATCTTTCAATTGTAACCAATGACCGGGCCCGCGGTAGCGGAGCACGCCTTCCACACCTATGGACACATTAAGCACTAGCAATGGCAATAGCCAGTTTTCATCTTTGAACACTATACCTTCACAATGTATTACTGCACCTGTTTGAATAATTAAATGCTAGTGTGACATTCAACTCACTGATGCCTCCACATGCCATGTCAGTGCACATGATTACATGCATTGGCATGTACTTACTCACATGTCACCTATGATATTTGTGTGCATGTACACAGATTTGGTGTGTAATGGAGTCTCATATTTGTGAACATGTCAATGTGTGAGATGGCTAATCAACCCACAGTAATGATGGACTGACCACCTAATGTGCCTATTTCACTGTGCACATTGCTGTATTGATTTTGATAGTTGATCAGCTTACACACACTGTGCTCATTGTGTAGAAAAGTTGTGCTCTGTGCAACTTAAGCAAGAAGATGTGGCAGGTACAGCAGCTATGTAGAAGTCAGCAGTGTTGCTGTTTCCAACATGTGCTGTGTCCACTACTCCCAGGGCTGGGGACACAAGATGTAGGAGTGTACCATTTACCATTCACCTAGTCAGATTCTGTTTTGGAGGTAGTCAATATGTACATACTGACCACATGTATGACTACATGTGATCAAGGTGTCTCTGCATGTGACTTGCGCATTAAGCTGTTGTTACAGTCCAGTCATTGTTGGCGCTGCATCAGTCAAGATGTAAGATGTTTGACACATCTCATAGGGGAATTAAATTGACATGTGTCCCCTTTCCTATTATGTAGGAGACGACCAAATGTGCATCGTCCATTCCCAGTGCTGGCGAACATGGAGGATGAGGACATCATAAGGAGATCCCGTCTGGATCGCCTCACCCTTCAAGAGCTATGTGGTCAGTTGGAGCCCCATCGGAGGCCTCACAGTACCTATCCGACTGCTTTGACACCAACAGTTAAGGTGATGGCAGCCCTGCATGTCTTTGCAACTGGTTCGTTTCAGTACACGGTGGCCATCGCCGGTGGGATGTCTCAAGCTATGTTCAGCATGGTGCTACGTGATGTCCTGTCCGCAATGATGACATACAAGGACTGCTACATCCACTTCCCAAGGAGACATGAATTGGCAGGTGTGAAGGGTGATTTTTATGATCTTGGACACATACCCAATTTTGTTGGCGCCATTGACTGCACACATGTTGGCCTAGTTCCACCACAGGCACGTGAGCACATCTGCCAGAACAGGAAACATTTCCATTCCATTAATGTGCAAGTGGTATGCCAAGCGGATATGATTATCTCCCATGTCTGTGCCAAATTCCCCGGTTCTGCACATGACTCCTACATACTGCGTAACAGATTCATCCCACAATTGATGGCAAATCTGCATCCGGAGCGTGCGTGCGTGGCTTGTTGGTGAGTACGCAGAGTCAAGTAGTGTGCTGTATGCGTGACATGCTGTTCTCAGCTACTGTTTATATTACTAAATTGCACCCTGCATCTCACACCTAGGTGACTTTGTGTATCCCAACCGGCCTTGGTTGCTGAGCCCACTGAGGAATCCAAGGACCCCGGGTGAAGTCCGCTACAATGATGCACATGGGAGGACACGTCGTGTGGTGGAGCGTACTTTTGGGCTTCTGAAGTCTAGATTCCGGTGTCTGGACAAGAGCGGAGGTGCACTACTCTACTCTCCCCAAAAGGTGTGTCAGATCATAGTTGCATGCTGCATGCTCCACAACCTGGCCTTGCGCAAAGGATCCCCCTGCTCCTGGACGATGATGAGCAGCAGATGCCACCCCCCCTGCAACCCACACATGCCCAGTGACGACGATAGTGGAGAAGAGCTCATCGACAACTACTTCCCTTGAGTGTAAGTGACATTGTACAACAGTGACATTGTCTGTTGTCTTTGATGGTAGTGGCACAGCATAGATGATCTTTTTGACTGCTGGCTGTTGTTGGCTCTGTGCTAATGGCTGATGTGTGTGGCACTGGGTATTTTTATCCAGGTACCTCATGTCTATGTTGATGTTGTTGCTCATTGTTGTGTGTGCTGGTTTTTGTACGTTGATGACTAGTGGTGTGTTTTAGCTGTAATGACATCACCTGACTAGTAAATGTCATTCTCTTGTGTCTTTCTAGGTTCCTTCACCCTCTCAATGCCTCATCACCATCAGAGCTTGTGGTACATTGGAATCTGAGTTGACATTGTACATACATTGATAAACACGGAGCTGACACAAAGACATAAGTGTATAAAGAGTGTTTATTTACAATAAGTATTTGTGACAGAGAAGTGATTATTTACAAATTTGTGCAAAGTGAATTTATGAGTTGTCAGTGATGGTAAATGAGACAAATAGAGTATTCACCACATTGATGTAGTCACACAGTCCAACAGACTCCTGCCATCAACATGGCAATGTGGGTAAGGATAGTTAACAAAGTCAATGTCAAGGGGAACACAGGTGCCATCATGGCTGGCTCAGCGACTTGCGTTTGAATGGTGCATTGCCACGTGGTCCCCCCCTGGTGTTTCTCGGACGGCCCCTCGTGCATTTGGCAGGGGGGCCTCTGCTGCAGGCTCAGCGGTGTCTGAGGAGTCATTGTCTTGCAGCTCACCCCTCTCTGTGGCCCCAGCTGAGGTGGTGGGAGTATAAGCAGGCGGGCCACTGTAGGGGAGTTGAGCCGTCATTTGGGACGCATGTCTGTCCCTCAGAACACCCACTAGCTGGCCCAGGAGGTCCGCAAGTTGGCCCATATGTGTGTCCATGGACCTCAGCAGCAGGCGGAGCTCACGCACTTCTTCCACAACCTGGCCCATCTGTCCCTGGTTCTGTTCATATGCCCCAAGTACTCTTGCGATGGTGGCCAGGGCTTCGGTCTCAATGTCCTCCTGTATTTGTCCCCCAGTTGCCCTCCCACATGCCCTGCTGACACGGACCTGTGGCGTTGGCACTCGATGCACCCGCACACTCTCCTTGGCATCCTCTGATAGTTTTGTGGTGTTGGTAACCACTGAGGCAGGGAGAGTGTTGCAGGCAGCAGTGGTGATGGTGGAGGCAGCACAGGTCATCGTAGCAGGGGTCAACGCTGTTGTTGCTGTGGTGATGGTGGGGACAATGAGGGCCTGAGACGTGGTGCGCCCTGGCAGTCCGGATGGGCCAGGTAGTTGCTCCGTAGGGAGTCTGCATCCGAGAGTTCATGTTCCGGGGGGGTGGTAGACAGGCTCTGCAGGTTGGTGGTGTTTTCTGCTGCAGTTGCTTGTGGATGTCCTGTTGAACAGAGGTTAAATGGTCATTGACATGCACTCCACAAGCTTGGTGTTAGACTTTTGGATGTAACAATGCAATCACTTGGTATGGCAGCAAGATACTGAGCATCATGACATGATGTTGAGGTACATACATTACTATGCCATGGTGTGACATGTAAATTGAAACCATGTGCCACGTACAGATTGTGTGATTACAAGGACGTGTCATCATCTGACAACTTGCGGCACATCAACTTTATGTAATGCGTCTTATTTTTTTGGGACTTCATGGAATCAATTTCAGCTAAGCAAGAACTAGCCATTGTAATGTTATACATACCTTTTTCATATCATGTACTTTACTTTGTTTGTCAGATTGACCATGCATGTTTTGTGTTCATATGGGCCTTCATACTCTGACACCATGACACTTACACATTGCGTTCTGTGCTGTGCATGATTGTGCCATGGATTACTTTCACATGTGACTTGGTGAGTCAAAGTTTAATTTCTGCGGCAGTTACGTGTGCTTAGCTGTCTGCACACTGAATGTGTCTTTTGGATCTATGCCAAGTTGGCTGACATGTGAGTGCTGGTGTGGTCATATGGCTCCATGCATTTTGAAAGTATGGCAGGGTGCATGCCACTAACTACCTACCTGATTGGTGACACAGTGGAGGGAAATGGCTGCCGCATGGTTGTGGGTGGGGGAGTGCTCCATCCTGCTCAGCTGTGGGACAAGGGGGCCTGGTGGGAGTTGTAGTGATGGCTTCCCACCCACAAACACCCCTCCCTGTTAAGAAGGCTACCTACCTGTTAGTTTGAGGAGCGCAATGCAATGGCTGCCACATGGTTGTGGGTGGGGGAGTGCTCAATCCTGCTCTGCTGTAGGACAAGGGGGCCTGGTAGAAGTTGTAGTGATGGCTTCCCATCCACAAACACCCCTCCCTGTTAAGAAGGCTACCTACCTGCAAGCTTGAGGAGTGCAATGAAATGGCCTGCCACATGGCTGTGGGTAGGGGGAGTGCTCCATCCTGCTCAGCTGTGGGACAAGGGGGCCTGGTGGGAGTTGTAGTGATGGCTTCCTACCCACAAACACCCCTCCCTGTTAAGAAGGCTACCTACCTGTTAGTTTGAGGAGTGCAATGAAATGGCTACCACATGGTTGTGGGTGAGGGGAGTGCTCCATCCTGCTCAGCTGTGGGACAAGGGGGCCTGGTGGGAGTTGTAGTGATGGCTTCCCACACACAAACACCCCTCCCTGTTAAGAAGGCTACCTACCTGTTAGGTGAAGGTGAGCAATGCAATGGCTGCCACATGGTTGTGGGTGGGGGGTGCTCATCCTGCTCAGCTCTGGGACAAGGGTGCCTGGTGGGAGTTGTAGTGATGGCTTCCCACCCACAAACACCCCTCCCTGTTAAGAAGGCTACCTACCTGTTAATTTGAGGAGTGCAATGCAATGCCTGCCACATGGTTGTGGGTGGGGTGAGAGCTCCATCCTGCTCAGCTGTGGGACAAGGGGGCCTGGTGGAAGTTGTAGTGATGGCTGCCTGTACACATACCCACATGGAAATATTGCTGGCTACCTTTGGGGTAAATCAGAGGAAGGAAATGTTAAATCTGTGAGACATGTGTTGGGAAGAGTATGTTGTACATTAGTGCATTTGTGTTTAGGAAGTGTAGCTTTCAAGTTGTGCAAGACAGTACATTGCAGTATAATGGAAGACATTTGTTGGTACTTACCAGCCTCCACTCCCCCGGGTATTCCTGTGAGACTCTCTGGATGCAGTATGGCAAGCACCTTCTCCTCCCTTCGTTGAATGTTAGTGGTGGAATGGGAGGGCCACCGCCAGTCCTCTGAGCCAGCTCATGGTTCTTGTTGGCATGCTCTTTCACCCTCCTCTTGATGTCCTTCAGGGTGCGCGGGGTGGTCCCTACTGCATTGACTTTGTTGACTATCCTTTCCCACATTTGATTTTTTCTGGCTACTGGTGTCTGTTGGACCATGCTTCCAAACAAATGTGGTTCTACTCTGATTATCTCATCTACCATCACTGACAACTCATTATCAGTGAATTTGGGCATCTTCCTCTGTTCCATGGTGTGTAATGTGCAAATGGGTGATAAGTGCAGGTATGAAGGTGGTGATGTGTGTGGTGTGTGTGTGGTTGTGATGGTGTGATGTGTGCTGATTTGCCTCTCCTTTGTGCTGTGGGGTTGGGCCCTTCAGTGCTGGAGTTGTGCAAAGGATTCTGGGCAGGGAAGGGGCTGGTTTTATACTCAGCTATGTGGGTGGGTCAAAATGGAGTATTCATGTCAGGTGTGTTGTCTGGGTTGACCTGGGATTTGTATTTTTAACTTGCCATGGGGATGTGTCATTGGGGTGTGTTAGATGTTTTTGAGGCTGAGCCAGATATACAGCCACACTTGGTAGCCTTGTTGTGTGGTTGCTTTCGACCGCCATTGCTCTTTCTGCATGACCGCAGCGGTCGAAATGCAATAGTCCTTCTGCCGGCTCTCCCATTCATCATTTGTTGCGATCACGGCGGTCGGAAACAACTGATCGTTCCGCTGGCACCACCATCGTATCGTAATTTCACTTGTGATCATTCCGCTGGTCGAACAGTGGTTTTTGGTCTTTCCGCAGCAAATCCGACCGCCGCGGATGGATTTTCTGCTTTTCCGGACGTTCCAGGCGGAGTTTCGTGGAATCCGTCCGCCGCGGTCAGATTTTTCTGGCAGTGCATCCTAATCTGACCGCCGGTTTTGCTGCGGTACATGCGACCGGTTAATTTCCACTGCCACGGTTGTCGGAGTGCTTTTCCATCCGCCATCGTAATTGGCCCCTATGTCTTGAAATGCGACATCTGTCAGCAGATGAAAGGTTCCACCGTAACACGTTCAGCGCAAATCCCATTGTTAGACAGCATCAGACTGTCCGTTTGCGTGCGTCCTTCTCGAGATTCCTATGGGTGTGGCCCCAAAGCTCGGCTGATGCTCGAACTGTTATAAAAGTTTTGCGAGTCTTCATAGGGGCATACGCAATTGGCACATTACATTCTGACCAGGGCCCTGCGTTTAGCTCTCGGTCTTACAAGGAGGCCATGCGAGGATTGGGTGTAGCATTTTGGTACTCATCTCCGTACCACCCCGAGGGAAATTCGGTTGTGGAGAGAAAAAACCAGGACTTAAAGCAATCTTTAACAGCTAGAGTATTAGGCACGGGTGAAAGTTGGGTAAAACATCTGTATGGCGTCCAGCGAGCTTTGAACAACATGCCAAGAAGTTCTCTAGGGGGTGTCACTCCATATGAGGTCCTATTTGGGACAAGAATGTGGGTACCTGATCTTGATTGTGAAGGCGCAGTGGCAGATGAAAAACCTTTTGACATCCATGATCGTTTGGCTGTTTTACAGGATCTAAATGAATCCAGGACACAACAAAGTAGTGTCCATCTGAAGCGGACCGCCACTGGGGAAGTCAAATCAGTCACGGCAAGACCTGTCTAGATCCCAAAAGTTGGGGATCTGGTCAGAGAGAAAATAGCGGACAAAAAAGAATTTGGGCCATCATACAGAAAACCTGTACCGGTCCTAGCAATTGAAGGAACAAGAAATGTACTTCTAACGCCTCTTGCCGGATAAAAGGAGAAAAGATTTGTCTCAGTTGACCTAATCAAACCACACTATGTGTCCGATACTAAGCAGTAGGCCACGTGGACTCCAAAGTAGCAGACGCCCTCCTCTCTCTACAATCCAAGAAGTTCAAACGGAAAGACTCATCACATTCGAAGAACCTCCTGCACAGAATGAAGGACAATGCAACAATGCTATGGAACTCATTCCTCTTGAACCTGAAGTTCAAATTCAAAATCAAACTCAAAATGAAAGACAACTCGCAATTAGACCAAATACAGACAACATGCCTCGACAAGAGCAAAGTACGATTTCAATGAATCCTGATGCAATTCCAACAATTGATCGAACTGCTTCTGGCTACTTCATAAACTTTGATACGTTTTCTTTGGATCCAAGCGAACCGGAAACGACGCCAGCCAAAAAATCACGCAAACAGCAAGTTAAAGACTTTATGCACTTTCTTAAAAAGACTTACCTGGTGTCACCTTGGGTAGAACTATGGGTAACCACCGGGATACTTTTCTTTCTTTTCTGGGTAGGCTTAGTAATAGTTTTTAGCATGCTTGTTAATGGAAGATACCTTCGACAAAGCTCTGCAGCCCAAAAGGTGAACGTACTTTTAAAACCACACCAATCATCTCATTGACAACAAAGAGACTTGTCATCAGTGAACATTACAGCAGTTCCTATACCTGATGGTATAGTGTGGGACAAGGTTGATTTCGATATATTTGGTCCGACTGAAATTTTAAGAATTCCACATTTATTTAAAATATCGTTGAGTGATATCATTACCTCAAGTACATTTTCCGATGATTGGGAATTTGAAATCGTTAATAACCTGTTGTCTGATTTGGAAAAATCTGCTGCGTTTTCTAGTAGTGAAACATTGGAAGGCATGTCAGATTTTGAGGCTATGTATTGTTATCAACATTATGGTCATCATTTTTTACATAAATCTGTTAATCCTAGAAATGTGTTCACATTCCACCAGTGGGAACATTGTCCAACACCGCCGGAAGGCAGTTCAAAAACATTTACACAGAAATTTCCATATTTTTCGGGTTTTAATATGTCTGACCCAGCCTCATACTATTATAAGGTTGCACCAACATCAGCACAGAAAAATATGTTGACAAACACCAAACAGATATATTCTGCTTCCTTTATTACCCAGTTGTCCGAACAAGGTTTCGACTTGTGGAAAGACACCATAGACCTAAAATCAGTCTGGGGTACTAGGGAATGGCAGGTACAGGGAACAGAACCTTTGTTTGGAGCATGCCTCATCCCTCAACAAATTATGTTTTTGAACGAGACAGTGCAACAGACGTCTTGCCATGGACTAGCCAAGAACAGAGACTTGAACACACCTCGGTTGCCAACTCCATCACACACCGAGGGCAACATAACATCACAGGAAGAAATTACAGTAGATGACATCATACAATACAACAGATCCGACCCCAATTGGAGGAAATGGTTGATTTGGCCCACAGACACTAATAGTTGTCTGGCAAGATTCATGGGTAAAACCGAAGGGTTTAGTATCCATAGGCCAGATCCACGTTATGTACAAAGACAACATCCAGGGGTAGTGACATCCTACAGTGTTGGGAAGTTGTGCCTCGATTGGCTAAAAACCTCAACACTCACACAGGTGAAACAATACTTATCCTTACTGTCACAGGATGTGGATCTTAGGGATTTTTTAATGGGTCCCAGGAAGCCACGTCAGAAATGTTTCTATTATGATGTCTACAGTGAACTATGGAAAATATCCCAACAAGAGGCCACAGAGAGACTACGAGAGATAGACCGTATAAATCTAGAAACATCTCTAGCAGTGGTAGACAATGGGTTAACTACATTGACCTCCAGGATATATTCCTTAGACAACATTGCATGTTCTGCGATAGACATACTAGAACAAGATTTGGCCATATTACAACACGGGCAATCTCAATTACGTTCTATTATGTTGTTAAGCTGGACGCTGCAATCTTTGCGTGCAGGCTACGTGCCTTGGAGTTATATCAGCAGTATGTCTCTGTTTTCTGAATACAATCTAACAGATAAACGGATAGAAATGGCACAAAGGGGAGCAAAATATACAATGCTGCGTATCGAAAAATTGGATAGATTAGCATTCACAGTAGCAGAATCACCATCCTCAAAATGGCTAATCCATGGCCACATAGCTCTACCGGTCACTACTTTTCAGTTTCAATATTGCCTTGAACAAAAGCAAGTAGGCAGATATGACGAAATGGGTAAGGAATACATCAAGGAATCATGGGTATTACCATACAGATTTCAATGCCGGAGTGGGGATCGAGAAGTGTTTCTAAGCGGTACAAACTGTGAGAACGCTTTAAGTGGATCACTCATATGCCAGGATATAATGCTGCACAGGGCTTGCAATGGTTCTGTGGCAAACCTGTCCTGTCATTTGAGGGGTGCCCCAGCTGCAATGATTACGCCAGCCTTTAGGCTGCTTTCGAATGGGAGTTACTTGATGCTGAACAGTCAAGGCTGCTGTGGCATGCTCCCAGGCATCGCATATCTGGTAACAATGAGCTCCAGGGTTAATTGTTGTATGCAAGTATTGTTTCTACCGACACATACAGTAAGGGAGGTGCGGTTATGGCCTTCACTGAATGTTTCTTTAATACGGTTTGATACTCTAAGCAGAATGAAAGCCATGCTTCTACAGAAGTCTGTGCCCTTAACCTCCGCTCGAGAAACTTTTGATCTCCAAGTCGCAAGGTCTTCGGCAGAGATACAAGCGCTATTCATACAAACTGCCCTTTCCATTTTGTAGAAATGGTAAATTGTATCTTTAACATGTCTTATATGACAGGCATTGTCCACCTATTTAAGACCATAGGTTCTGGACTTCTGAGCACCTTTCTGACGGTACTTGGAGTTTACCAAACTTCATACACTCCGTATTTGGAAGCATCTTTGGAGGACTTCCGCTCATCCTGTTCCTAGCAGCAGGTTTCCTGATTGTTTTATATTTGCTACGCAATGGACGTCCCAGTCACCAAGGAAATGGAAAAAGCACTCCAGGAGCGTAAATATCGTGACAGTATGGTACAACATCTGGGCACACCTCGCCTAAGAGAACTAAGTGCATCTTGGTTCTTGTCATTTCGACCAGTGTGGATGGACTGCATCTTACCTGTCCTCCAATGCCTGTTTTGCAGAGAAGAATACGTGTTAGACCTGTGTTTGACACTCCCATCATGTGCGCAACCGGACGTGAATGCGTTACTGGACCCGATAACGGCCCATGTTCTACAGTGTCCTCAGCATATTCCAATGTTGATGGCGGCATTCCTTGAGCCACCGCAGGTAGTAACTCCACCTGTTGGTATGAACACCGGCTCCTCCACTGACACCCAGGCTTTGGCTGGCGCACAGGTTGCCCCAGCACCGGCTGCGGACAGCGTGGAGCATCATCTGTGCTCAATTGACATACTCTGCGAGGTGTTACAGGGGCCGTCTACAGCGGAAGCAAGCATCGGAAATGTTGTGTCTACCAGCCAGGACACATAAACAATTGACTCATTTGGCTTGTCGTGTGCTGGAAGAAATTCACCCTTTTTTTTAAATAAGCTCAATTTGGGAACTCAAAAACAAAATTAACATTCCTTTCATTTTTTGGGCATACATGGCTTTTTAATGCTTACAGTGGTTCGGACTATAATTACGGACACTTTTTAGAGCTGAGGCTTGAAAAATGTTCTTTTTACATTTTTTAAGTTTTTTTAGAAATTTTTAAAAAGTTTTTAAACATTTTTACCTAAAGAGATGTTTTTATAAACTTTGTGCATACCGCTATCTAGTTATGCTAGTAGTACAGTAATAGGTTACATATGTCGTCAAATCGGAAGAGGAGTGGGTGTTATATTCCATATAGGTACCCTATATAGACGCAGGTAACATTGCAACCTTTCACCTATATTCTTCCCTATATTACATACATAACGGTTCTTAGGCACTGACCTTTTACCTAGATATGACACTTCATTCAGAACTCGGGTTTTTCCCTGGTTCGATTCTCATACATTATGCATGAAGCTTCTTGGAAGCACAGCAGAACTGTAGGATTACCATCTCCTGTATAAAATCTCTGTATAAAGTTCAGGCCCAACGTCATCCTTTAGGCCGACACAGTAACACAGCAAGGTAGGACCCCTGGGGAGACCTATGGGTATATATACAGCACATCTTGCTTAGGAAGATAGAGGAGACCGTGACTTCCCGGCTGACACACTGACCAGAGACGCTAAGGTTCCTGCATGCAGACGCTCCAGCTAGCAGTGGTCTAACATCCCTCGCGGGGTGTCCAACTCGAGACTAGGACAGGGTCCCACATTCTCTAAACGCTCAGGTAATGGGGTGGACTAGATCCTAGAGAGATTCTTGGCATAACACCTTCATAGATGCTAGGTACATTTAGGTACATCTAGTTAGGGAGGCATCATAGGAGTACGCACTTTTATCATGTGTTTTATGTACTTGTATATATTCATGATTTATGCAAGATGGTAGAACTATACCATCCCTTTACTTTCATAGTATTGCTAATCATATATCTCTGCTACTGTCTAATGGTTGTTGCAGGTCATTTATTCTACAATAGAATAACAACTGTTCAATAAATACTTATTGAAACGCCCAGCCTGTTTATTCTGTGTATCTCTCTGAGGCAAACTAAGTGAACACGAGTGACTGAGCGAAAGGTAGTATATTGTTTCCACGATCCTGAGGGATCAGGGTTGTCATGTTCCGAGGTTGCCAAGAACTATTCTCTCCCAGATAAGAGGAGACTCTAGTGGCACTGTGAGCTAGCTGATACAGACAGGCTAACGTATCTGGAGGGGCTGCACAGAATCAGTCTGCCCCCAAACCCACAGTTTATGTTATCCAAACGCGCAGATCCTGTATAGGTAATATAGGAACTACACAACAGGGGGATGGGGTCCTTGGGGCCAAAATCAGCCTGGGAAGGTGGACGGCGCATCCCCCTCCCCATTTTTCTTACTAGTATGCATAAGTCTTCCCACCTTAAACCTGAGAACAACATGAAAACATTAAAACATGAGAATGAGCAGCTAAGAGATACTTTCCAAGGGCAAAAGTGAAATAGCAACATTTTCGGTAAAGACGTAAGTGGGCTGCCTTAAAAAAGCATACATATCACCCATTACAAAGCTGCAGCAGTGACCAGGGCATCAGAGATACTCTTTTAGTAAATACATCAGTTATTTTTGTGGTACTCATGCACACGATAGAGGTGCTAATCTGCCAGAATCACACCAAACATGCCAGTCACAGCGTCCACCATGAGACGTTCCCTTGCTATGTCAAGCACCCATCTCATAACTACAGCCATTATTTATTTTATTTATTTATTTGTTTTGAATCAATGACTACACAGAATTAGGAAAATCCCTTCATTTTTTTCCCTTGGAACTAACCACTAAGTGGACAGATTTCAACTAGTTATATCGGCATGGGCGATGGGAAGGCAGTGTTTCTAGGGGTGTTGAACATGTTTTAGTTGCAGTATGAACAAACAATATCCACTTTTAACCCCCTCAGTGCTCATGACGGAATGGTTCCGTCATGAGCACCAGTGCTTCCTGTGCTCATGACGGAATCATTCCATCATGAGGACAGGGGCACTAAATCCCTCTGCAGCAAACAGCACAGGGATTTCCTTTTTTGGGGGGGGCCTCGGGAGGTGGGGAAAAGCTTCCCCAACCTCCTGAGGCCCTTTGCTGATTTTAAATGTATTGACGATCACGTGCATGGCGCGCTGTCGTCATTACATTGAAAACAAAACTGAAACTTAGTTTCAGTTTCAATGTTTCGGTGCTCATGAGGCTATCTCTGCCCCCGAGCACCAAAACACTTGGGAGAGGAATCGTTGGAAAGGGGAGAATCTCCCCTTTCCAATGGTACCCTTCCACAGGGATCCACCCACTAGCCACCAGGGAGGGGGGAGTGGCCCCTTGGGCAAGGTCCTTTGCCCCAACATTTTCCTATCCAGAATCCCCTGCAAACCTCAAATTTAGCTGACAAAATCACTTTTTCCACACATTGTGTGTGGGATCACTATGCCGGCACAAATGTCCTACCACCCAGCATTCCCCTTGTTCTCCCAAGTAAAATGACACCTCGCTTGTGTGGCTGTCCAATGCAGAATCAGCTAAAAACGTATTTTTTTAAAAAATGTAGCGCTTAGAATTCGCGGTGCTATAACTTTAATCCCTATGTTTTTGGCTCTTCCCAGTCACAGGCCTTTGGCCCAACCACACAAGTGAGGTGTCATTTTACTCAGGAGAACAAGGGGAACGCTGGGCGGTAGAACATTTGTGCCGGCCTGGTGATCCCACACAAAAATGTAGGGAAAAAGTGATTTTTAGAGCTAAATTTGAGGTTTGCAGGGGATTCTGGGTAGGGAAACGTTGGGGGATCCACGCAAGCCATACCTCATTGGTCTCCCCAGGGTGTCTAGTTTTCAGAAATGTTTGGAATTGGTAGGTTTCCCTAGATGGCCGTGATCCCAGGGCCAATAAACCAGCTGCCCCCATGCAAAACCATATAGTTTTGTGATAGGTAATTTTGAGGTCTCCACAGTGCAATTTGGGCCATTTCCTGTTGCAGCAACTATGCTTACTCACACAAGTGAGGTACCATTTTTATCGGGAGACCTGGGGGAATGCTAGGTGGTAGGTAATTTGTGTCAGCTCAGTGATCCTACAACTTTCCCACACAGAAATTTGAGAAAAGTTTGATTTTTTCAGGAAAATTTGAGGTTTGCAGGGGATTCTGGGTAGGGAGACTTTGGGGAATCCATGCAAGCCATACCTCCCTGGACTCCCCCGGGTCTCTAGTTTTCAGAAATGTGTGGGTTTGGTACGTTTCCCTAGATGGCCGCGAGCCGGGGCAAAAAACCAGGTGCCTCCCCCCTGCAAAACCAGGTAGTTTTGTGATAGGTAATTTTGCGGTCTCCACAGTACAATTTGGGCCATTTCCTGTTGCAGGCACGATGCCTACCCACACAAGTGAGGTACCATTTTTATCGGGAGACCTGGGAAATCGTTAGGTGGTAGGAACTTTGTGTCAGCCCAGTGATCCTACAACTTTCCCACACATAAATTAGAGAAAAATTTGATTTTTTCAGGAAAGTTTGAGGTTTGCATGCGATTCTGGGCAGGGAAACTTTGGGGGATCCACGCAAGCCATACCTCCCTGGACTCCCCCGTGTCTCTAGTTTTCAGAAATATGTGGTTTTGGTAGGTTTCCCTAGATGGCAGCTGAGCACAGGATCAAAACTCATGCGACCCCCCTTGCAAAAGCAGATTGCTTTGTGATAGGTAATTTTGATGTCTCCACAATAAATTTTGGGCCCTTGCCTGTCGTGGGTACTTGACCCACCCACACGAGTGAGGTACCATTTGTATCGGGAGACCTGGGGGAACGCTGGGTGGTAGGAAATTTGTGTCAGCCCAGTGATCCTACAACTTTACCACACAGAAATTTGAGAAAAATCTGATTTGTTCAGCTAAATTTGAGGTTTGCAGTGGATTCTGGGTAGGGAAACCTTGCGGGATCCACGCAAGCCATACCTCCCTGGACTCTCCTGGGTCTCTAGTTTTCAGAAATGTGTGGGTTTGGTTGGTTTCCCTAGATGGACGCCAAGCCCGGGACCAAAAACTCACGTGACCCGCCTTGCAAAACCAGGTTGTTTTCGGATACATAGGGGGCATCTGCGTTTTTGGTACCGGGGTCGGCAACCATCTAGGGAAACCTACTAAACCCACACATTTCTGAAAATTAGAGACCCGGGGGAGTCCAGGGAGGTATGGCTTGTGTGGATCCCCCAATGTTTCGCGTAATGGTTCGCGTTCAAACAACGCAGTTGTTGTAACAACTGCATTGTAATGGAATTCGTTGTAAAGGGCCATATTCCCCACACAAGTGAGGTATCATTTTTCTCGGGAGACGTAGGGGAACACATAATTGTAGAGCAACTGTTATCACCTATTGACTTTTGATGCATTTCTGCCTTCCAAATGTAAGACAATGTATTAAAAATAAATCTCTTTGAAAAATGTCCCATAATTCACATGCTAGTATGGGTACCCACCATTTCGGTGATGTGCAAATAGCTATTGTTTCTAAACTTTATATTTTGTTCCCATTTCAGAAATACATAGGTGTCTTTCATACCGATTTTTCACTGTTTATATTTTCCCAACTGAATTGCTATATACCCGGTATACAATAAAAAACAATTGCAAGACGCTGCTCAGTTATTGGCTCTGGGTTCGTCGGGTTCTTGGTGAACCTACAAGTCCTATATATCCCCACAACTAGAACGGTCCAGCGGATGTAACAGTATATTGCTTTAAAAAATCTTTCCTACTTAGAGGAGGTTAATTGTGAAAACATTGGCACAAATGGCTGTTTTTTTCAACTCGTTTTCAATTTTTCCTATTTTCAACTGCTAGTTTCTATAAAAAAACCTTGAAGGATTGACACAAATGACCTTGCTGAATTTAGAATTTTGTCTACTTTTTTGAAATGTATAGCTTTTCAGGATCCATTATTGCTTTCATACCCATTTCTACCATTAACTGGAAGGAGGTTGAAAGCACAAAAAATAGCAAAAATAGGCTAAGTCCTAGTAAAATGCCAAAACTGTGTAAAAAACGTTGGTTTTCTGACAAAAGTCAGTCTGTCCCTGAAAGCCGGGAAGATGGTGATTTCAGCACCACAATCCCTTTGTTAATACCATTTGCAGGGAAAAAAACAAACACTTTCATCTGCAGCACTTTTTTCAATTTTTCCCCAAAATACCAAAATGTGGCTTTATTTTGGCTAATTTCTGGGCCCTCTCCAAGAGAATCAACAAACTGTGGGTACCGTTAAAATCCCCATGGTGTTGGAAGAAAAGGATGCAAATTCAGCGCGGATACCTTATGTGGTCAAAAAGTTACAGGGGCAAAGCGCAAACTACCCCACATTGCAAAAAAAAAAGGCTTAGCACGGGGGGGGGAAGGCCTAGCAGCGAAGCGGTTAAATAGACATTTTTATTGGTAACATCAGGTATGAGTTGGAAAAATACACTATAAATATCTTGAGGCTTTCATACTGTCTAAGTAAGTTATATCACATTGTACTCCTCGTGGGCCACATCCTTCTGCATTTGCTGAAACAAAAATAGATCAGTAAGGATAACTGCTATTCTAGGGATAAGAGACAATCCAGGCAAGGAACCCCCCTTCACTCCTCCATCCACCTGGAGCTGATGTCACAACCAGGGCATTGCTCTGGCATTTAATACTCCATGTCCCCTGAAAGAAAGGGAGGCTCAGAGCAAATTTGAATAAGGAGCCCATGAATGTGTGATGTCATTGTTTCTATAGCGCTTTAGGTACACAAAATCAGATACAAAGCACTGTGACAAGAACAAGCAGATGAGGTTAGAGGAGAGGGAGGAGAGAACAAGGATGCAGAAGAGGGAAGAGGGTATGGTGGTTTGCCATGTTTACTGTTTGGCTAGTGCTTACACCATCTTGAAGCCTTTTCAAAGCACTGCAGAGGGAACAAGAGGGGAAGGACCCCAAATGAGGTGAGATGCCATGTGGCATCAATGTGCTGGTCATAGAGAGCCAGGGCTTGCAGAAAAAATATGAAAGCAAGCAGATATGAGACACCTATCAAGGGCAAAAATGAAATAGCATCATTTCCGGGTAAAGAAGTGGGGGGTTGAATTAAAAAAGCATGAGTATCACCTATTACAAAGATGCAGCAGTGATTAGGGTGTCAGAAATACTCTTTTAGTAAATATATCAGTTATTAATCCGGTGCTCATACCCTCGACAGAGGGGCTAACCTGCCAGAATCACACAAAACAGCACCCATCGTGAGATATTCCCTTGCCCAGTAGTGAAGGCTGCGAGGGATCTTGGCCAGGGCCCCCCAGAGTACGACTCACTTCCATCTCATTTGGGCAAACAGTTGCTTTTTAAAACCTTGAAACCCAGAAAAGGCTCTAAGAAAATAGTCCCAGTCATCAAAATCATACAGCCACTAACACATCCACTCACAGGCCCACACAAGCATTCACACACCCACTCACACACCCATACAGCTACTCACAAACCCACATAACTACTCACACACCCATACAGTTACTCACATACCCGCTCACAGACCCATACAGCCACTCACACCCAATCACGGACACACACAGCTACTCACACACCCACTCACTGACCCATACAGCCACTCACATGCCCACTCACAGATCCAAACAGCCACTCACACACCCACTCACTGACCCATACAGCCACTCACACCCCCACTCTCAAAAGTTACAGGCTAGAGTTAAGAAATACAACACCTTAGAAATTCACTGAAAAAGAAAAAAACAGAGGTTACAGGAGCGTTATAATGAGGAAATAGTAACTGAAAAAAACCTTAGAAATGAACTGAAAAAAGTAAAGGTTACAGGGACATTATACTAGTTAGGCTCAAATTTCAATTGGACAAAATCATAGAAATTCAGCAGTTATAGTTACCGGAGGTAACTGTAACTTATGCCTCCGCAATGCACTCCTTATGACCTCACATATCACAACACTCATGACATAGTCAGTGACATCACTGATGACATCTCAAATGATATCACTGATGACATCACTGTCGACACAATCCTCAGAACCACTCACACACCCATTCCCACCCCTATACAACTCCACATACACCTACTCCCACTCCCACACAACCACACACAAACCCATTCACTGACTCATGCAAGTACTGCTGCTCCCATTCAATGATTCATAGACCCACTCATACATCCATTCACCCCTATAGCCACTCACATAACCACTAACTCACCCATATAGCCACTCATGTACCCACTCACTCACCAATACAGTCACTCACACATCCAGCCTTTCAGACACTAACACACCCACTCATACACCAATACAGCCACTCACACACTAATTCAGTCACTCATACAGCCACTCACTCACCCATACAGTTACTCACATACCGACTCACTTACTCATACAGATATTTGCACATATACTCACTCACCTATGCAGTCACTGATGCAAGCACACACTCACCCATACAGCCACTCTCACATTCACTCATTTACCCATATAGTTACTCACACATGCATGCACTCATCCATACAGAAATTATGCATCTACTCACTCTCCCATGCAGTGACTCCCACACCCCATCACTCACCTATACAGCCTCTCACAAACACACTTACTCAACCATACACCACTGATACACCCACTCACTCATCCACAAAGCCACACAGACAGTCACTCACTCATCCATACAGCCACTCACACAGCCATAGAGCTACTCATACACCTACTAACACATGGATACACAGTCACACAGCCACTCACATAATTTGTGTTGCAAATAGTATTAGTCTTTATTAGTATACAAACTATTCTTATTTAAGTTTGGTGTATCTTAATATGTATCTTTAACGGGAGACATCGTTTACAACGAATGTGCTACAACGCATTCCATTACAACTCGGTTGTTACAACGACCGTGTTGTCTCAACGTGAACCATTACATCGCAAGTCGTTACAACGACTTGCTGTAGGGGGCCGAAGGTGTTGGATTTACAATCCAACACCTTCCCTGCTGTTGCAGAAACTGGAGTAGAAATAGTAAATTATACTATTCTTAAGTCCAGCGCACCCCCTACAGCAAGTCGTTGTAACGACTTGCGATGTAATGGTTCACGTTGTAACAATGCAGTCGTTGTAACGACCGCGTTGTAATGGAATGCATTGTAGCGCATTCGTTGTAAAGAGATATATTCATCTGTAACACTCAGAAAATTTTAGAAAGCACACACTCACTGGATGATGTCATCAGGGATGTCACTTGAGATGTCATCAGTGACGTCATTAGTGATGTCACTGACCAAGTTGTGAGAGATGTAATAGTGGGGATATAAGCAGTGCATTGCAGGGGTGTAAGTAATAGTTAGCTCAGGTAACTATAACTGCTGAATTTCCCTGGTATTGTACGAGTGAAATGCAAGTCTAACTATAACGTCCCTGTAACCTTTGTTTATTTCAGTGAATTTCTAAGGCTTTATTATTCTTTTTTCTACACGTAACCTTTGAAAATAAGTGTGTGAGTGAGTGCAAGACTGCCTCAGTAGGAGTTTGACTGAGTGCGTGAGTGTCTCAATGGGTGTATGACTGGGTGCGTGTGTATCTGAGTGGGCCTGGAGCTACCTGCATAAGTGTCTCACTGGGTGAGGAAGTCAGCGCATGACTGTCTGAGTAAGTCTCTGACTGTTTGACTAGATGTCTAAGTGGGTGCATAAGTGACTGAGTGGGTCAGTGACTTGGTGCATGAGTTATTGAGTGGATCTGACACTTGAGAAATACATATAACATGCAACGTGAAGCTTGAAGTGAGAGAGCACAGACAGGGTCTGCACTAGTAGCCATCACCTATGTTTGAAGGACTATTTGTGTACATGGTTGAGATGGTTGTGTCAGTACTTGCATACATATTGGAGAGAGTGTAGGAGTACACCTCTTTCAGTGCCATGAGATGTTTCAGTTAAGCCTGGGTGGAGTTCACTTAGCGGCGCTCCGCGGAAGTCCACGAAGCGGTAAATAATCTCTGTGGGGCAACGTGGAGATCTGCAAGCGTGCGGAGTTGCTTGCTCCGCACATTCGCAAGATGTTTCTGATGTTCGGCAACGTGGATTGCGTGTTCGGGTGGAAATATTGCATGAACTTCACCACGCGGTCGCACATGGGCGCGACCATCTTGTTTTTCTTGTCTGTGATGGTTCTGGGCCTGTTTTTTTAATCCGCCCTAAATCTTTGCAATCCTTTGTTCCTAAAACTTTTTTTCTGATCTTTTTTATTATCTATCCCTCTCTCTTCTTAAGTGTATATTTTGCG
Source organism: Calotriton arnoldi (assembly GCA_963921515.1). Classification (NCBI taxonomy): domain Eukaryota; kingdom Metazoa; phylum Chordata; class Amphibia; order Caudata; family Salamandridae; genus Calotriton; species Calotriton arnoldi. The sequence continues at coordinate 71,012 of CAWUFW010002467.1, read as the reverse complement.
TTTTTTCTACTTTTTGTGCGTTTTTACTGTATTTTTGTACTGTTTTTCTATTACTTGCTTTTATTTTTTTTACTTCCTTTTTTCTTCTCTCACTTAATTTTTTACTTTTTACATTTTCTTTTCCGCCCCCACCCCCCAGAATCATGGCTAAAACTCAGAGTGCGACCCGGGGAGAGAGGAAGAGCTGCCTTCCTTGTGGAAGGCGTCACCCGGAAGGGGTGCAGCCCCAGGCCTTGTTTTCGGAGTTGGAGTTGGCTGCACTTGTTTTTTTTGTGCAGAGCCACCTCCCCTCCACCCTAGCAGCAGGCGGCAGGCCTGGGTCCGGGTATGGGCTCCGGGAGCATCAGCAGCGGTGGGTTAGTGTGCTCCCAGCAATGTATCGCTGCTCTGGGGTCTGGCACACGCATAACCTAGTGACACACCGGTGGTCCGACATTCTGGACCGAGAGCAGGACCTGCTGGACCTGCTAGGTGTTGAGGTTGCGAGGCTTGGTGAGTACTAGCTAATTATAAACTAATTATAATTATTATTTTGTGTTCTATGTTATTGCGAATATTATTTTTCTCTCAGAATAGCAAGAATGCTGCCACTCAAATGCAGGTAAGTTACGTTTAAAAATCTTATATTATGTGATCGTTACTCTAGACAGGTGCTTGGCGCTACCTAATGGTACTTGTTTGCAACTTTGCGCTTGTTTGGGCCGATTATATAAGAGAACTTAAGTTAGGTAATGCATTGCAGACTAGAGAAACTCCTTTCCCTTGTCCTGACACTAAGATAGTGGTAGTTAGTTAGTTAGTTAGTTACCTAGTATTAGTTGGTAATTTAGCAGCCCGCGTGACGTGCCCTCTCACATAACTTCAGTCCTTGACTCCTCCTTAGTCATTTTAGTAGAACCTTTTGTAGTTCGTATAGTGAGTGAAAAGCAACCAATTTGGTGTATGCAATTATGCATGCTTCCATCTATGCATTTAAGAAGAATAAATGCAGACTTAGTAAATTGGCACATTGAAGGGGGTTTAGAATAATGATTGCGAATGAGAAGGGAATTCGGAACTTAGAAGCAAATATAATATTTTTGCAATTCCTTCCATAGTCTTTGGAATAGGTGGGCTGGGTAGGTTTAGGATCCAGGAATCGGAATGGAACTGTGGAATAATAAAGATAGGATGGTTCACGGCCGCGATACTATTCTACTACTAGTAGATCTGATTTAGGAAAGGTCAATGTATTTGCAATGGCTGTTTCCTGTCAAAAAACCTTTTTGGAGTGATATTTATTTAACAACAATCATTTTTGTCTCTTTAATTATGTCTTACATGATCAGCATCCAGGGGCAAGAAGAAGACTGGGTCTTCCCAGGTGGGTGCTGGGGCTAGAGACGCCTACCAGCAGGAACAGCGCTTCTCTGCAGATGGCTCTGCTGGCCCCAATAAGTACTCCTGTTGTTAATAATTATTAATATATATTTCCCTAACTTTTACCGCGCCATATTTTTTTTAACTATTATTTCCGTTTCCTAATAAATAAAAATCCCAAATCCTCTTCAATCAATCTGTTTCTAAATTCTTGTTATCCCTGCATTACCTACTAACTTAGTTATTTATATATTTCTCCCTTTGCTCTGATTCTTATACTCTGTCTGTAGCTTGTTTTCTTCTAGTTTTTCATTCAGCTTTCCCTCTCCCCTTATATATTTTGTGGACTGGCTGGTACTGTAAAACTCAAAGAACCCTTTGGTCCTCACTAATACTAGTATTAGTAATACTATTACTCTGCTGTGCAGATTGCATGCCCAAGTAAGGTATTCTACTCATGTTTGTTTAGAAGAAGGCTTTCTTTTACTTTCACATGAGCAATCAGTAAATGATGGTCACACTCACGTTGGACATCCCAAAGGTGTGTATTTTACTTTTTCTCATCTAGGCCTAGTACTATTTTTATTAGCAGCAGTTAATGGTGAATAACTGATTACCGTGCACCATGGCTGGAAGGAAGTATGAGGAGGAGGAGGACGGCACCATTATATTTTCCAACCAAGAGACCTCATGTCCGATTGTCCGTCCAGTTGGCCACTCTTTTTCTTTTCAAAAACTCAATTTCACCAATAGCTCTAGCCACTGAGTCCAGTCCTTTGGGTTGGTGAGAGGTTTATTAAAAATTGCCACCAACAAAAGACCTAACCGGATATTTTTTTTTTTTTTTGATAGAACATACTGTCTACTCTACTCTAGTACCCAAATTGTAGTGATGTGTGTGGTGCATGTATTGTATAATCTTGCTAGTGAAAAAAATGAATAGGGGGAGGCGTATATGGCATCTAAAAAATGTGAAATGTGTTTTCTAGGGTTACCAACCACCAGTGCCGGGGCCAGCGGCGAAGGCGATGCCAGCCAGGAGGGAGCCGATGAGGCAGCTGTAGGGGGTGAGCCAGCAGCAGTGGCGGGTGGTGGTAAGTCGTATTCCTTACTTATTGACAAATTTACACTCGTTTCAAGGGTGTACATTGTACTGTTGAGACTAAGTTGTTGTAAACAGTTGAAGAAGACAAGTAGACAGCCCTTCTTTCCTTAGCATTAGCAGGAATTGAGTAACTAATGGCCTAGTCTTCTATCACTCAGCAGAGACAGTTTTATGAAGAAGACTACCTTGATGGGTTGATGGAAGAGGGAAAGAAGGATGGAAGGAGGAAGGATGGGTGACATGTAATATCTGACTGGCAGAGAAGGATGCGTGAGGGAATGAAGGGGGCCTGTGATGCATATAGGTGGCTGATAGGATGCATGGGTGGTTGAAGGATGGGTGAAAGGTGAAAGAAAGGATGCCTGCCTGGGTGGGTGGGTGAAACTGTATGGGTGAAAGGAATCCTCCGGGGGGTTTGATGGGTCAAACTCAAAGGCAAGCAAGTAAGGACGCATGGGTGGTTAAATGACAAATGTATGTTGTTGGTTAAAGTGGTTTGTTGAGAATGATAGCCATGTTTTGATGGATGGATGCCTGGATGGTATCATAGGTGAAGACTGGATAAAGATAATGTAAAAGAGAATTAAACTGTGCCAGAGTAGCAAAGCCAAGGGTGAAGAATAAAAATAATGCTAGAAGAGCAATGCATTGATAAATGGAAACATCCCTGGGAAGAATAAACAAGGACTGTTTTTTTCCAAGGGTTTTAATTCAAAAGTTTGAGGTTATATTTCAGAATGCTTCCAAGACACACAGTAGTTTGCAAGCACAACATATATATTGTGTGTGTATGTACCCACCCATCATCAATCGCCACTCTTCGACTCCGAGCCCACTCCCGCTCCTAGTCCCTACCCATGTAATTTCGACCGTGTCAGCCATGGGTGGCCTATCAGCTGTATGGTTACAAATTACAATAAAACAATAGTAGTACCTCACGTCAGACTTATCATGTGACATCATGCCATATTAATTATCATTCATATTAGTAATCATATCATCTTCCTTGTTGTAGTAGTCAGGGTGAAAGTGAAATTGAGCATTTGCCATTGATTTAACATGGTCTGGCCGTAATAGAAAAATAGATAATTCTGTAGTACAGCTGCCCCACCTGCAGACAGTAGTAAAGTAACGTGAGTCAGCGACACAAATATGTCTGTCTAGGGCGCAAGCTGACTGAGCTGGCATGCCTACAAGATTAATTTAGCTAAACAAGAGAGAGAAGAAGAAGAATACTTGTTTACTCCATACTAGTGCCTAATGCCTGAAACTCTAATCACATCCAAATCTTAGAGGACGAGGAAGTGGGGATACCACAAATGTTATATACTGCTAGTGCTACTATGCCACTATAATTTTATGTGTATAATTTTGTGTTACTGTTTTGCTAAGAGTATTGGTTACAATTGTCTTTTTTCTTTCTTGATTTAGCTACTCCTTTCCAACCCAACAGGCAGGAGTTAGCAGCCAGGACCTGGCAACGAAAGCTGGAGGCCATCAGGGATGAATACCGGCGGCTGGTGAATCTGGCAGAGGAGGAGGAGGAGGCAGCAGCTGCAGCCTCCGATGCCCCGGGCCCCAGCCAGGCTTCCCCAGTGGCTCCGGTGATGCGGCACTGTGGACTGGTAGCCACCCACTGCAATTTAAACACTACTGCCCACCCCTGTTGTTCCAAGAAAAAATTATCAGCGCTGCATGCTCCTCCAGATGGCGTGCCTAGAGACCAGGATTGAGGAGCACTTCCACGTCCTAGAGTGTAAGATCCAGCAAACCCACCACTAGACCTCAGTCTTCTTGACCGTTGCCCCTTTTTTAAATCTTTTTTTTGGTGGGTGGGACTTGTTGGGGAGAGGGTGGGAATGTGGGAGTTGGGGAAAACTTGGGTGTTCTGTTCTTTTTTTATGGACATTTGCTTTTTTATGGACAATTTTTTGGGACTTGCTCTACTGGGCATTGGCTGGGGTTAGGGAGCGGGGTGGGTCAGGTGTTGTGGGTTTCTTTCCTAAATTCCTTCTAGTTTATATTTGTTAGGGGAATACATTTTTTATAGTTTTACATATGATGTGAATATTTTTGGGCGGTTACTCTTTTACTTTGTACTGTTTCCTTTTCTGCAGGGCCGCTAGTGTAACACACACCAACAGATAGATGCGGTACCCTCACTTGTCATACTACTGTCAGTCTCTCCTCCTAGTCTATGCAGTCTACAACTAAAACGCCTATGGACTCAGAAGGGTGAGGGTGTGTGAATTAATTAATTTTCATAGTATAAACATTATTGCATCCCCCACACTACTTCTCTTGCCTGTGATTGATGATTAGGTGAAGCAATGGCTGCATGGTGATGGTTTGGTTTCCAAAGGTGCCATGGTGGTGTTAGTAGCAGTAGAAATTAGCCATTGCCCAAAAAGAAAATGAGACAGTCACCTGAGGGAGACTATGGAACGACTAGTAGAAGTACAGTACACAAGATTAAGACTGCCAAACAAGAAACCATGTTGATAAGCAATGCTAAAGTAAAATAAAACAGAATGGTGGGCTAGCCTAGTACAAGTGACAAACTGAAGTCGACTTGACCTATGAAGTAGACAAGCGTAAACTTTAGTGCTGGAAATATGATGATGCTGGCAATTAATTATGATGGATTATGTTCTTCTGGAAAAGAATTGAATATATACTGTGCATAAGTGGGCAATCTAATCTCTATATTGCCAGTGTGGGCTATATAGATATACTTAGAGCTGAAGAAGATCCTCGCCCTGCCTTGAGTTAGTGTTGCTTTCATGACATCCGCACCAGCAAGTGTGTGATCAATTATTGGTGTTAATTTAATTTAGTCACACCTCAATAAATTAGATCACACAGGAAGAGGGTTAGGGTTTGATGACTTGTTGAGAAGGGGGATTTTTGAGAGAAAGGTTTGACAAAGACAAACTCTACACATGAGCAACACATTCATCTTGGCAGCCGACCATCATAAATATGTTAAGGGAGAAAAAGGAAATGCATGCATGATGATGATAAGTAGTAGTAGACTAGTACAGGGCAGTATATATTATGCAATTGTCTGTCTGTCCCCAGAGAGACCCACGTTACATACATTATGTTCTGTATAAGGTGCCAGGCTTCCTTTGAAAGATAGCAAATAAACTTAAAATATCTGTAGGAGTCAAATATAAGCAAACATAAACAACACACACAGTCATCGTAATGATTGAAGAGAAAAAAATTATACTGTAATATTGCCAAATTGGGAGTTGCATTTCCGCATTCCTCTTGGTCCTTCCATGGACTGTCCATAAGTCAATCTTGGGTGCCTGGCAGATGCGGTTTGGTAAGGTAAGTGTGAGTTGTTTTTCCAGTATGGCGCAGGGTAAAGGGCCTGTAGATGGAAAAACCAAAAGCATATCGAAAAATCAAGGAGAAAAGTTAAACTGCATAATTAAGGAGGAATGCAACAAGAAGACTTTCAGAGGCGGCATGGCTAAATCATGTCTGTACAGTGAGCACACACATACATATAACAACATAGCATTTTCCAAATTAAGTAAAAAATTCAATGCACCGCTGTCAGTCACACCACACTTGCCTCCACCACTACACAGATATGTAGGTCTGGTGTTGTTGTTTACCTTTAGGCCACTTCACACCCTGAGTTATTCCATCAACCATTTCTTATCCTCCTCCTGACTCTGACTGCAAGTATGGTATGGTGTCCAACTCCGTACCAACAGTGTGCCGACTCCTGAGTGAGTCCCAGACTCGTCCCGACTCAATAATGCAACGGATTGGCCTGCAGTAGTACAATTTTGTCAATGAACAACAAGAAGGGAAAGATTGACTTCACAACAAACAACAATCACTCAGCATGCAATGCAATGCATCATTTACCTGCTCTTCCGGGGCAGTCCCTCTAGGCTAGGAAAGGATAGATATATAGTCAGGGCCCAGGTTTGGAGGCAGGCACACATTTCACATTTGTTATATTCTCCATCCAATGTCTGGCTTGAGGGAAATGGCTTTAGGGTGAGACAGGAGGAGTGGACTTACTTCTTCACTGACTGCACACAGCTGCAACTCCAATCTGGCAATAAAAGACTAATACAGATTTGTTGTGAACCAGAAAGACAGTGACACACACAAATAATAAAGTAAATTGGGTTCCTTAGCTATATCTTTTTATGGGGCTTTTTTTGGCCGTCAAAGGAAGAAAGAAAGTTACTTGAAAGCCTAGTTGTCAGGGAAGTTGAGCTCGTCCTCAAACTCTACTGGTTCACCCAGAAGAAGGTCACCTAACAAACTACTACAATGACCTGAGTCGCGGACATCATATTCCTGCTGTGGTACTTCAGGTATGGTGTAATTCGGTGGTATAAAGTGCTGATTCATTTTGATCATGGTTAAACTCTACATGTTTTGGGGCGAGAGACTGGTCCTTCTAATGTCAGAATGGCACCAGCAGCACTGAAAACATGCTCAGCAGAAACACTTGCTATGGGGCAAGCCACATAGTTTATCGCCAACCTGCTGAGCACTGGCTTTTGGCCTTTTCCCATACCAACACAGCAATGGGTTTTGATCAAAGTTGACCTCTGTTGGGTCATCCAGATAGGCCTGGACCACCCGCTCAATGGTCATGAGTGCTCTGCTTTGCTCGGCCTCTTTTGCCTCAGCACTGGACTTAAGCCCTGCCTGTAGAAACCATTCCTTTGCCGATTTTGGGGCTGATGCTCCTGTTCTTGTTGTTGATGTAGTTCTTAGTGTTGTTGGTGGTTTTGGCTGCTGTGAGCCAACTGCACTGCCCACAGGCTCTGAAGTTGAACTTGAAGGCAGCCCTGCAGTACTCTTTGTGCCCTGGAGGAGCGGGGCTCTAATTCCCAGCCGTTCTTTTTCTAACTGACTGGCTTGCATAGCTATCCAAGTTTTGTAGCTGGCAACATCCCAGTCTGAAAAAGGAATGTAAGTGTGCAGTAATGGTTTGTACCGTGGATCAAGAATTGTGGCACAAATGTAATGGTTGGGTGACACAATGCCTCTTTGCACCCTCGTATTTTCAGATAAGCGAAAGGGGAAGTTCTCCACCAACTCATATGCTTCTTTTTTTCCTCCACACCTGCGTACATTGCAGACACCTCCTTCAGCTGTTCCTGTAGCATGTGCAACAATGAGATAGCTTGGTCCATGGTACAGTCCTCCTTGCTGACTTCACGTGTGAAGACCTTGAAAGAAGCAGCATCTCTGTCAGGCATTTAACTAGGCCCCATTGGTCCATCTCAATGATCATGCCTTTCACAGTAGCATCCCCTCTTTGCATGACATATTCATTGATTGGTCTGTACTGCTCAAACAGACGTTCAAGCATGTAATAAGTTGAGTTCCAATGTGCCGGCACCTCCTGGATGAGTGCTTTAACTGGCATTCTATATCACATTGAATGATCCTCAGCTGCTTCCGGGCTTTAAAAGAATGGCTGTAATGTGTGCAAATTCATCTGCAGGTGGTCAGTAAGTTGCTAACTCGGTCTTCTTTTTTCAGAAAGTCTTGAACAATGATGTTAATGCAGAGCGTCAAACACAGGACCCTGAAATAGCAACCATCGGCCATGGCCTTAACTATATTACTACAAAAATGATAAGACACGCACTACCTAGGTGTTCCAAAGTTGTACCAATATAGCGTGCTACTGGGGATTCACTCTCTGATCCTCAAAGTGCAAAATGTAAGAAACAACGAAGTTGCAGCTCCTGGTTAGGAGATGTCCCCCTGTGCACTGCTACAAATCCCATCAAGGGTAAGGATTTAAAACACGAATGCTTGTATCAAATTAAATCAGTTGAAGCTGATGTTTATTCACATCCATCGATGATAATATGTTTTTTCAAAAAGTGATGAAAATAGTAAACAATTCACTGAGAATTTGAACATATTGTTACATCCATCCCGATGCATTTCGGGCAACACAGTGCCCTTCGTCAGGGGAAAACATCTGAAAGTAAGAACAGAAAAAAGCGCTTACAAGAAAAGATCACCCAAACTGGATGAATGATGTTGTCAAAAGCTTAAGCCAGAACAAACATGGGATCCCATATATATGGCGCACCGATAAGGTGAGAAATTGTGATAAAGAAACATGCTAGGGCGGAATGAACATAGGCGAATACGAAATTAGTGTCTAGATCAAGAAACAACAAGATGCACAAAACGTGTTGTTCAGTAAAACGTGTGAAAAAAGCACACCATGCAATAGATTGTGGTCAGCAAATGGCAGCAAACTAAAACAACAAACAACTAAAAACTCGCGGTTAAATGTAAGAATGACTAAACGAAAATCGGGTGAATCTGAGCGTGCACAAACGCAGGTGAGTGAATCTGAGCTGACGATAATTGGTGTTCACTATCATATTAACGAACTGATAAGGTGTGTGGCTGTGTAGCCTACATACATGGAAGGTTAATATAACTCGCAATTAAATTTAAAAGTGACAAGGTGCGAAAACGAGAATCCGGTGAGTCTAGGCGTATACAAACGCCAAAATAAGTAAATCCGAGCTGACAATGATGGGTGCTCGCTATCTTTTTCGAACTAAATAAATAAAAGTGAGTGGCTGTGTAGCCTACATTAATGGAAAGCTGAATACAACAAGTACTTACATTACGGCTGAAATTAATCACGACTTCTTCCAAAGCCAGTATACGGCGTGAGTTCTAAGCCGGACAGTATTTAAAACCAGTTCGACACGAATCAACGTGAACGAACGTGAATGAAGACCATGTGACCCTAACTTACGTGAAAAATGTCGGAGAGTGATCGTGTTGAAACGGGGGCCATCTTGGTAGAGGATTCTGATGAAAATATAACAAATGCTGCACTGCTGTGAATAAACAGGGTGAAGATGGCGTGTAATCCAATAAAGAATAAGAAAAACAGAAGAAAATAGAAAAAAATGGTATGAGTGAAAGTGTGAAAAGAATAGTATGGATATACAAAAGAACACGAAAGAGATAACAACCATGTTAAATAACTGGCATATAACAAAATACAGTTTATAAGTAACACAAGAATTCCATCCGATCATTGAGTCCATTCGGTTGCATCGTGTTCAGAAAACGGATCCAATGATTCTCTCTTTGCAGTAATTTGTTGGTATTGTCAACTCCTTCGTTTTTGCTGTCTACAACTTCTAGAACTAAGAATTTTAATTGACTGATGTTGTGTAGTTTGTCCAAATAGTGTGCAGCCAATACAGATTTCAAATTTTTCGTACGTATGTTACTCTTATGTTCAAGAATACGTGTTCTGATTTTTCGCTCAGTTTTGCCTACATAACCCAAGCCACAGGGGCATTTCAACAGGTAGATAACGTTGGAGGTATTGCAAGTGGCGTTGACCTTTAATTTGATTTTGGTGCCTTTCATAGGATGAGTTATGGTGGAACCTTGTATCATGTTGTGGCAGTTGCTGCAATTGTGACAAGGTTGCGAACCTCTATAGATGACATCAGGTGTATGGTCAAATGGTCTCGTTAGCATTTCCTTCAAGTTATGACCTCTGGTATAGGCAAAGATGGGTTTGTTGGTGAATAAACCATTGAAGTCTGGTTCCAAAGTCAACATTGGCCAATGTTTCATTATGATATTTCTGAATCGATGACTCATTGTAGAGTATTTAGAAACCATTACTGCTCGATTCTGTACTGGTTTGTGTTTGACCTTCAAGAGGTCCATTCTTTCTCTATTCGCGCATCTTGATTTAGCTTGTTCCAGAATTTCAGTGGGGTACCCACGTGCTTTAAATCTGCTGAGCATAGCATCTGTTTGTAAAGAACATTGATCTGAGTCCGATACAATACGTTTGACTCGTAACAGTTGTGAATAAGGTAAGTTGTTTTTCAAGCATGATCTATGAAAGGAATTGTAATGCAAAATACTGTTTCGGTCTGTGGCTTTGCGAAAGATGTTGGTGACCAATTTATCCTGTACTCTTTGAATTTGTACATCCAGAAATGTAATGGTGTCTTGTTGAATATCAAAGGTGAATTGAATGCGATTCTCAATCTGATTAAGTTGATCAAGAGCCAGTTGTAGTGCAATGTGTGAACCTGTCCAGATTATGAAGATATCATCAATATATCGTATGAACATCTTTGTGTGTTCTTGCCAGACGCTGGTATTCAAGATATGTTGCTCCTCAAAATGGTGCATAAAGATATTGGCGTACGATGGGGCTGCGCAATTGCCCATCGAAGTTCCAGACAGTTGTAGAAACCACTTATCTTCCCATTTAAAGTAACTCTGGTATAGGGTGAAGTGGAGTAGTTCCATGATGAACACTTGCAAATTTGCATCCATGGTGGAGTTTAACAAAACATGTTCAATGGCTTCCATGCCAAGATCGTGTGGGATTGAGGTGTATAATGCTTTTACATCCACTGTACAAAGCCAAAGTTCCTCTTGTGGTGAAATGATTAGTTGATGAATCTTATTGATGAAGTCTGTAGTATCACGAAGATATGTCCGGATATTGGTCACAAATGGTTGTAAATGCTTATCTATGAACTTGCCAACTGGTTCATGAATGCTGCCTTTGAGTGGACACTATAGGTCTAAATGGTGGTTGATGCAAATCCTTGTGTACCTTCGGTAACATATACAAAGATGGAGATCTGGGGTGATTTTGAATCAAAAACCTCTTAACTTTTCAGTGATCACTCCGTTGTCAACGGCTCGTTGAACAATGGTTTTCAAGATGCATAGAAATTGGTTTGTAGGATTGTAATCAAGTGAGGAATAAGTATTGGTGTCCATGACATGAGCATTAACCTGTTGTTCGTAAAAGTTTCTGTCCATGACTACAAGGGCGCCGCCCTTATCAGCATTTTGACAAACAATCGATTTATTGTTAGCTAAGTTCTTTAAGATGCTCCTGTCTTTAATGGTGAGGTTGGTATGTTTGGATTTATGTTGACATTTTAAGGCGTGTAACTCATGTTTAACCAAACTTTCGAAGGTGTCAAGGCTTTTATGGCTGATGGGAGCCAAAAACGTGCTTCGTGGTCGCATCCCTTTAAGTAAGTTGTCATCATCAGATTCTTTAAGTTGTACCACATTTTCAAAATAATTTCTGAGACGTAAGTTTCTCATGAATTTAAAAAAACTGATCTCTAATTCTAGGGTGTTAGTGAATGTTGTAGGAACAAACGATTGACCTTTCTGTAACGTGCGTATCTCACTAATGGTCAATTGGTGAGAAGAAATGTTGATCACAAGATTATTGTAGTCTGTTATTTCTTCCCTCTGCCCTTCCTGCCTATATTCGGTGGATTCTTCACACCTGGTGGTTCTTTTTCTTTTTCTTTGACTCCTCCTGGGTCGTCCTGATCTGTAGTGCCTTCGTCTAAAAAATGAACCGCAGGTGTTAAGTCTGTGGTGTCAGTTCTGGCAGTTGAAATAACGGTAGACCGTGATACACGAGGGCGTGTATCACTATCTGATGAGGAAGTTTCAGTTTCAGTGTTAGGATTGTAAGGTCTATTTTGTCTTCGGCGGGCATAGACTTCTGCCCAAGAATACACCTCGCCAAGTTTGTAATCAATAGTATCACGTTTATATTTACGAATCTTTCGTTCTTGTATCTCTTGTGTGTACTTATTCAATTGTGTATTGATGTCATCAAGCATTTTCGTAAAATCTTCAGTTTCCATCATGTTGGTTAATTCAGTTTTAGTCTGAACAATTTCTATAGTTAGTTCATCCAAAACTTTAGAGAGTTCCTCAATAATCAACAATATTAAGTCTAGAGAGCACTTGTTGAGAATAGCATACGATTTTTCAATAAAACGCGGGTTGTTTTTGCATAATAGTGGTTTGAGGGGTATCCTTAATCCTCTGGGGATCCTCTGAGCACGATGATACTTTATCAAAGTGCTGGCATGTAGCCTTTGGTTGGATTCCTTCTTGGTGAGATACAGTAGTTGTCTAATGTTACTTTCCTTATTTTTGATGTTCGATAACGGGGTGATGTCTTCTTTTTTCTATTTTCTTCTGTTTTTCTTATTCTTTATTGGATTACACGCCATCTTCACCCTGTTTATTCACAGCAGTGCAGCATTTGTTATATTTTCATCAGAATCCTCTACCAAGATGGCCCCCGTTTCAACACGATCACTCTCCGACGTTTTTCACGTAAGTTAGGGTCACATGGTCTTCATTCACGTTCGTTCACGTTGATTCGTGTCGAACTGGTTTTAAATACTGTCCGGCTTAGAACTCACGCCGTATACTGGCTTTGGAAGAAGTCGTGATTAATTTCAGCCGTAATGTAAGTACTTGTTGTATTCAGCTTTCCATGCATGTAGGCTACACAGCCACTCACTTTTATTTATTTTGTTCGAAAAAGATAGCGAGCACCCATCATTGTCAGCTCGGATTTACTTATTTTGGCGTTTGTATACGCCTAGACTCACCGGATTCTCGTTTTCGCACCTTGTCACTTTTAAATTTAACCGCGAGTTATATTAACCTTCCATGTATGTAGGCTACACAGCCACGCACCTTATCAGTTCGTTAATATGATAGTGAACACCAATTATCGTCAGCTCAGATTCACTCACCTGCGTTTGTGCACGCTCAGATTCACCCGATTTTCGTTTAGTCACTCTTACATTTAACCGCGAGTTTTTAGTTGTTTGTTGTTTTAGTTTGCTGCCATTTGCTGACCACAATCTATTGCATGGTGTGCTTTTTTCACACGTTTTACTGAACAACACGTTTTGTGCATCTTGTTGTTTCTTGATCTAGACACTAATTTCGTATTCGCCTATGTTCATTCCGCCCTAGCATGTTTCTTTATCACAATTTCTCACCTTATCTGTGCGCCATATATATGGGATCCCATGTTTGTTCTGGCTTAAGCTTTTGACAACATCATTCATCCAGTTTGGGTGATCTTTTCTTGTAAGCGCTTTTTTCTGTTCTTACTTTCAGATGTTTTCCCCTGACGAAGGGCACTGTGTTGCCCGAAATGCATCGGGATGGATGTAACAATATGTTCAAATTCTCAGTGAATTGTTTACTATTTTCATCACTTTTTGAAAAACATATTATCATCGATGGATGTGAATAAACATCAGCTTCAACTGATTTAATTTGATACAAGCATTCGTGTTTTAAATCCTTACCCTTGATGGGATTTGTAGCAGTGCACAGGGGGACATCTCCTAACCAGGAGATGCAACTTCGTTGTTTCTTACATTTTGCACTTTGAGGATCAGAGAGTGAATCCCCAGTAGCACGCTATATTGGTACAACTTTGGAACACCTAGGTAGTGCGTGTCTTATCCTTTTTGTTGTTTCAATTATCTATCCCTCAGACACGGCACACCGCATTGTTTAAATTCACTCAACATTATGGCGTATGAAGACATCTCTAACTTGACTGACTTAAGAGCAGACACTTTTGCATTCGTCGACACGGATGCAACCAAAATTTACGCGCTAATCCAAGAAGACATCACCCCGTTATCGAACATCAAAAATAAGGAAAGTAACATAAGACAACTACTGTATCTCACCAAGAAGGAATCCAACCAAAGGCTACATGCCAGCACTTTGATAAAGTATCATCGTGCTCAGAGGATCCCCAGAGGATTAAGGATACCCCTCAAACCACTATTATGCAAAAACAACCCGCATTTTATTGAAAAATCGTATGCTATTCTCAACAAGTGCTCTCTAGACTTAATATTGTTGATTATTGAGGAACTCTCTAAAGTTTTGGATGAACTAACTATAGAAATTGTTCAGACTAAAACTGAATTAACCAACAAAGATTTTACGAAAATGTTTGATGACATCAATACACAATTGAATAAGTACACACAAGAGATACAAGAACGAAAGATTCGTAAATATAAACGTGATACTATCGATTACAAACTTGGCGATGTGTATTCTTGGGCAGAAGTCTATGCCCGCCGCAGACAAAATAGACCTTACAATCCTAACACTGAAACTGAAACTTCCTCATCAGATAGCGATACATGCCCTCGTGTATCACGGTCTACCGTTATTTCAACTGCCAGAACTGACACTACAGACTTAACACCTGCGGTTCATTTTTTAGACAAAGGCACTACAGATCAGGACGACCCAGGAGGAGTCAAAGAAAAAGAAAAAGAACCACCAGGTGTGAAGAATCTACCGAATATAGGCAGGAAGGGCAGAGGGAAGAAATAACAGACTACAATAATCTTGTGATCAACATTTCTTCTCACCAATTGACCATTAGTGAGATACGCATGTTACAGAAAGGTCAATCGTTTGTTCCTACAACATTCACTAAAACCCTAGAATTAGAGATCAGTTTTTTTAAATTCATGAGAAACTTACATCTCAGAAATTATTTTGAAAATGTGGTACAACTTAAAGAATCTGATGATGACAACTTACTTAAAGGGATGCGACCACGAAGCACGTTTTTGGCTCCCATCAGCCATAAAAGCCTTGACACCTTCGAAAGTTTGGTTAAACATGAGTTACACGCCTTAAAATTTCAACATAAATCCAAACATACCAACCTCACCATTAAAGACAGGAGCATCTTAAAGAACTTAGATAACAATAAATTAATTGTTTGTCAAAATGCTGATAAGGGCGGCGCCCTTGTAGTCATGGACAGAAACTTTTACGAACAACAGGTTAATGCTCATGTCATGGACACCAATACTTATTCGTCACTTGATTACAATCCTACAAACCAATTTCTATGCATCTTGAAAACCATTGTTCAACGAGCCGTTGACAACGGCGTGATGACTGAAAAAGTTAAGAGGTTTTTGATTCAAAATCACCCCAGATCTCCATCTTTGTATATGTTACCGAAGGTACACAAGGATTTGCATCAACCACCATTTAGACCTATAGTGTCCACCAAAGGCAGCATTCATGAACCAGTTGGCAAGTTCATAGATAAGCATTTACAACCATTCGTGACCAATATCCGGACATATCTTCGTGATACTACAGACTTCATCAATAAGATTCATCAACTAATCATTTCACCACAAGAGGAACTTTGGCTTTGTACAGTGGATGTAAAAGCATTATACACCTCAATCCCACATGATCTTGGCATGGAAGCCATTGAACATGTTTTGTTAAACTCCACCATGGATGCAAATTTGCAAGTGTTCATCATGGAACTACTCCACTTCACCCTATACCAGAGTTACTTTAAATGGGAAGATAAGTGGTTTCTACAACTGTCTGGAACTTCGATGGGCAATTGCGCAGCCCCATCGTACGCCAATATCTTTATGCACCATTTTGAGGAGCAACATATCTTGAATACCAGCGTCTGGCAAGAACACACAAAGATGTTCATACGATATATTGATGATATCTTCATAATCTGGACAGGTTCACACATTGCACTACAACTGGCTCTTGATCAACTTAATCAGATTGAGAATCACATTCAATTCACCTTTGATATTCAACAAGACATCATTACATTTCTGGATGTACAAATTCAAAGAGTACAGGATAAATTGGTCACCAACATCTTTCGCAAAGCCACAGACCGAAACAGTATTTTGCATTACAATTCCTTTCATAGATCATGCTTGAAAAACAACTTACCTTATTCACAACTGTTACGAGTCAAACGTATTGTATCGGCCTCAGATCAATGTTCTTTACAAACAGATGCTATGCTCAGCAGATTTAAAGCACGTGGGTACCTCACTGAAATTCTGGAACAAGCTAAATCAAGATGCGCGAATAGAGAAAGAATGGACCTCTTGAAGGTCAAACACAAACCAGTACAGAATCGAGCAGTAATGGTTTCTAAATACTCTACAATGAGTCATCGATTCAGAAATATCATAATGAAACATTGGCCAATGTTGACTTTGGAACCAGACTTCAATGGTTTATTCACCAACAAACCCATCTTTGCCTATACCAGAGGTCATAACTTGAAGGAAATGCTAACGAGACCATTTGACCATACACCTGATGTCATCTATAGAGGTTCGCAACCTTGTCACAATTGCAGCAACTGCCACAACATGATACAAGGTTCCACCATCACTCATCCTATGAAAGGCACCAAAATCAAATTAAAGGTCAACGCCACTTGCAATACCTCCAACGTTATCTACCTGTTGAAATGCCCCTGTGGCTTGGGTTATGTAGGCAAAACTGAGCGAAAAATCAGAACACGTATTCTTGAACATAAGAGTAACATACGTACGAAAAATTTGAAATCTGTATTGGCTGCACACTATTTGGACAAACTACACAACATCAGTCAATTAAAATTCTTAGTTCTAGAAGTTGTAGACAGCAAAAAGAAGGAGTTGACAATACCAACAAATTACTGCAAAGAGAGAATCATTGGATCCGTTTTCTGAACACGATGCAACCGAATGGACTCAATGATCGGATGGAATTCTTGTGTTACTTATAAACTGTATTTTGTTATATGCCAGTTATTTAACATGGTTGTTATCTCTTTCGTGTTCTTCTGTATATCCATACTATTCTTTTCACACTTTCACTCTTATACCATTTTTTTCTATTTTCTTCTGTTTTTCTTATTCTTTATTGGATTACACGCCATCTTCACCCTGTTTATTCACAGCAGTGCAGCATTTGTTATATTTTCATCAGAATCCTCTACCAAGATGGCCCCCGTTTCAACACGATCACTCTCCGACGTTTTTCACGTAAGTTAGGGTCACATGGTCTTCATTCACGTTCGTTCACGTTGATTCGTGTCGAACTGGTTTTAAATACTGTCTGGCTTAGAACTCACGCCGTATACTGGCTTTGGAAGAAGTCGTGATTAATTTCAGCCGTAATGTAAGTACTTGTCGTATTCAGCTTTCCATGCATGTAGGCTACACAGCCACTCACTTTTATTTATTTTGTTCGAAAAAGATAGCGAGCACCCATCATTGTCAGCTCGGATTTACTTATTTTGGCGTTTGTATACGCCTAGACTCACCGGATTCTCGTTTTCGCACCTTGTCACTTTTAAATTTAACCGGGAGTTATATTAACCTTCCATGTATGTAGGCTACACAGCCACGCACCTTATCAGTTTGTTAATATGATAGTGAACACCAATTATCGTCAGCTCAGATTCACTCACCTGCGTTTGTGCACGCTCAGATTCACCCGATTTTCGTTTATTCACTCTTACATTTAACCGCGAGTTTTTAGTTGTTTGTTGTTTTAGTTTGCTGCCATTTGCTGACCACAATCTATTGCATGGTGTGCTTTTTTCACACGTTTTACTGAACAACACGTTTTGTGCATCTTGTTGTTTCTTGATCTAGACTCTAATTTCGTATTCGCCTATGTTCATTCCGCCCTAGCATGTTTCTTTATCACAATTTCTCACCTTATCGGTGCGCCATATATATGGGATCCCATGTTTGTTCTGGCTTAAGCTTTTGACAACATCATTCATCCAGTTTGGGTGATCTTTTCTTGTAAGCGCTTTTTTCTGTTCTTACTTTCAGATGTTTCCCCCTGACGAAGGGCACTGTGTTGCCCAAAATGCATCGGGATGGATGTAACAATATGTTCAAATTCTCAGTGAATTGTTTACTATTTTCATCACTTTTTGAAAAAACATATTATTATCGATGGATGTGAATAAACATCAGCTTCAACTGATTTAATTTGATACAAGCATTCGTGTTTTAAATCCTTACCCTTGATGGGATTTGTAGCAGTGCACAGGGGGACATCTCCTAACCAGGAGATGCAACTTCGTTGTTTCTTAACTATATTACTGCCATTGTCCGTGGCAACAAAACCAATGTTAAGCCCTCTTGGTCACAGCCATTCAAAGACCTTGTTGTCAAAGTCTTCCAAAATGGTTACAGCATTATGAGATTTCTCCATGGCGAACATGGCTACAGTTGCATGTTTCCGAGCAGCATTAAAAATCTCACCTGCAGATATCTTTTCTCTAACCCCTACAAAAGAGATCCAGTGTGCAGTGATGCACATGTAATCAGTGGCTTGGCAACTGGTCCACATGTCTGTTGTCAGGTGGATAGTGTGAACAGCACTCTGCTGTAAAGCTTGCAAAGCTTGTCCAAGCAATTCCAGCACTTCGTGATGCAGTGCTGGAACAGCAACTCTGGTGAAACAGGACCAGCTGGGAACCTTCCATTTCGGGCAGATGGCTGCCACAAATTCAAGAAAACTCACCCCTTCCACAAAAGAAAAAGGGAGGAGGTCCAGCGCTAACATTTTAGCCAGCTTCGCATTGTACGAATGTGCCATTGGGTGTTTGTATTCATACTGCCCCTCCTACCGAAACATGCTGAGAATGGTAGCCTGGATTTTTTTCTTTTCTGGTGCCACTGATGCAGGTGACTTCTTGCACCAGATGCTAGGCTCAATGTGCGTTTTTTCGTTGTGGTACTCTCTTACCTTGGACCCCTTGGTGTCTCTTGTGCCATTGCGATGCTGCTGATGATGATGTGGGTGGTACCACTGCACTGCTGGGGACAGGGCTGCTTTGTGTACCAGAGAAAATGTCTCACTCTTGTTCACCTTCCACAGTGATAGGATCTTCTTTATCCCCTCCACCAACAATACTTGCAGGTTTGTGGCCGCTAAGGTGCACCTCCCACTGGATCAAGAGGTGTTTTCTCAGATGGGTTATTTGGCCTTCAGTACCATAGTTTGTACCACGCTAACCCCGACTAACATCTACTCCACCAATGGAACATACAGCAATGTTAACCTCCTTCCTGCTGATCGAAAAGAAGTCCAAAATTGTGGACCTCACCTTTCTGATGCTGCTGGTGCCACTTGCAATGTCAGATGAACTGGTAGGTGGGCATGATGTTTGACTCTCTGCAGTACCTACTTCTACTGAGGTGGTTGTGGTGGATGTAGGTCACTGATGAGACTTTGTAAATATGGCAGCTGGAGGTGGTGTTGGTGGTATCTGTGTTGGTGGTATCCCTGCCACATCCCTCACAGCAATTTGGGATGGGGTAATGACGGTCTTCAATGGGGCAGGGCTAATGTCCATGATGACTGGCTCGTCATCATCATCATCATCATCCTCTTCTATGTCTACCTCCATAACTCTAAGGCATTCTGGAACTTCCTTTTACCTAGCCTTGTCCCGTGGCGTGTCTCACTCTCAGACTGAGGTGGGACCCAAGTGGCATCAAGATCATCAGAAGGGGGCCTTTCAGAAGAAGTTGATGGACTAACCATCCATTTCCTTGCTGGGGATCTGGAAGACAATGGATCTTCTGAAAGAATGACTTGCTCTTCTTCTTCCTCAGCAGGAAGATCGATCTCCTGAACTGCCCCTACTTCAGGAGGAACAACTACTATTGGGGGTGGTTGCGGCTGTTGTTGCCCACTTTTCTGAGTTTTCTGCATTGATTGGGTACTACTTTGCGATAACGATAAGTCAATTTCAACATCACTGCTTGTCGGCTTTGTCGTGATTAGACTGGCTGCCTCTGCGACAGACATGGGCTTGGGCCTAGGTTGGTGGGGTGGGTTCACTGATGTGGGGGTGCTGCTCCCAGCTTGCTCCACAGACACCGATGCTGCAGGCACAATTTCTGGTTTCCCAAAAAATGTTGTGGTGGACATATTGGTGGTGGTAAGTGACAGTGCCTTCTTCTTCTCACTGGCAAATTTCTTGGTATTGGACCTGGTACCTTTCTTTGGGGCCATCTTGAAGATGTCAGTTAGCATTTCAGTGGCACAAGTTGTTGTCTGTCTGTGGTCACACGTCACATGACGTCGTGTGCAGGGCGAAGGCCTTCTGTCTGGCAGAACAATGGGTGATGTGATGTTTTCTCCTCCTCTTTCGTGCACCTAAAAGCAAAGAAGCAAGAAGAACATCAGTGAAACGTGGCATTTTCTGGTTCAATTACTAGTACAAACAAATATAATATAATTTAGTGTGTGTAGTCACACTTGTTAGTGTTATTACCTCAGTTATTAAAACAATTAACAATACAGTGTAACCGTTTCTGAGACTTTGGCAAGAGCTTTATGGTGTATTGTGTACACTACACTCCGGAAGAATAGGAAAGAAATAGAACAACAACAAAAATACCTATGTAACGGTTTGGCATTGTGCATCACATGGGATGCAGCACTCAGGGAGCTGCAGCTGACAAATGACAACAATGAAAGCAATAAGCCAAGGGGAAAAAAGGGAAGATAGACATGCAGGCCTAAATGGTAAAAGCACAATAACTGCCTCCACAAAATGGCCGCCAGCCACATGGTCACACAACAACAACAAGCAGGAGGCCTGGAAAACAAAAATAATTAACTGAAGCAAGCCTATACGGAGTATGGACTATGGACACAGACTTTACAAAATGGCCCCTGGCCACATGAGGAGGCTCAGCCAAGGCAAATGCAACAATGCCAAAAACGAAAATCCACAGGACTAAAATGGTTTGCAAGTTACAACCACACACATCCAACAAAGGCATTTAATTTAACAACACACATAAAAAAAACTTGGTGAAACCCCACAAAAAAAAAAAAACATTTTGTATTTTTAATCCAATGCCATCCATGGCCAAAATGATGTTTAAATTCAACAGACACCACAGAAACAGTTGTTTCATGCTCCCAGGAGTAGCTCTGGGCCTATTGGTTGGAAAACCCAATGGCAGACTAGGCCACATAGTGAATCAATTCAAATCAATATTGCAAATTTATTAAAAACATGGAGAAAATGTAGTGAACTGTGCTACATTTTTTGCTGAATAAAAGAAGAAAAAATTGTATGCAAAACAACAACCAGCAAGAAGACATGGCCACCACAAAGAAGGCATGCAGGCCTATGGCAGAAGCACACTGGCTGCCTTCACAAAATGGCCGCCGGCCACATGGCCAGGCCACAACAACAAGCAATAATAAGCCTACAAAGGGAAGACAATGCAGGCCAATGGCAAAAGCACACTGGCTGCCTTCACAAAATGGCCGCTAGCCACATGGTCAGGCCCCAACAACAAGACAGGGAAGACAGACAATGCAGGCCTATGGCAAAAGCACACTGGCTGCCTTAACAAAATTGCCGCCAGCCACATGGCCAGGTTACCACAACAAGAAGCAATAAACCAAGAGGAACATAGGAAAGACATGCAGGCCTATGGCAAAAGCACATCAACTGTCTCCACAAAATGGCTGCCAGCCACATGGTCACAAGTCTCAACAACAAGCGGGAGGCCTGGGAAAACAATGAACTCAAGCAGGCCTATATGGACACAGACTTTACAAAATGGCCCCTGGCCACATGGGGAGACTCAGCCAAGGCAAATGATGGCCCACTATTACATGCGGTCTCCAGGTAAGTGATTAGGCGAGTAAGCTGAGGACGGCCTTGATGAAGGTTTGACTACAGGCCCCTCATCCCTGGCAAAGACCATGACGCAATAGTATAGCATCCTAAATATACGGAACAACTCAATTGTAACCGTATGTATATTAGGTGCATGCACATGGTATGCGACCCAGTATTTCCTCATTAGAGGACCTTGAGGAGTGGTACTATTGGGATTAAATTCCCTATAAGTCCTGGAGAAGAGCCAATAGAGGAACGCTTGAAACATGTTGAATGATCATTTCTGGAGCAAACAGACCCATTATAGTCCAAGCCTTCAGTCACAATCCCTGATTTTAATCTTACCGGCTAGGGGCGGGAATAAAAATGTGTCCTACTAGTCAGGTAGTTTTAACTTTACTTTCCACTCCCTCCCACCTTACTGCCTTTATCATTTAATACACCAATAAGTGCTCCTGGATAACCGTTAAGTAGTACCACGCCTCAATCTGTAGAGAATTGGGATGAACCCCAATGATGAAGCATACCACCAAGGGGCAACCCTGGTGGGTGAGGGGTCTCTAGCAAAAGTTTTTTTCCTACTGAACGATCACAGTGGATTTTCGCTGTATCCGATACTCCAATTTCCCGGGCAGGTTTTCTTTGAATCTTTTGATTTTTGTGACAAACGTATCTGCAATAAAAACCTAGCCTCTACCTCTACCTCCCCCATTTTTTGTTGCGGCCCACTATTACAAACACACTCACACACTGGCCAGACAAAGGAGGCATGCTAAACAACACATCTATAATGCAACAATGCCAAAAATGAAATGAAAAACCACAGGGCTAAAAAGGTGTTCAAGGTATAACCACACACATCCACCAAAGGCATTTAATTTAACATACATGAAAGAAAAAAGGTGAAATACCACAAAAAACACATTTTGTAGTTTTAATCCAATGCCATGCATGGCCAAAATGATGAAAGAGTTGTTTGGTGCACCCATGAGTAGCTCTGGGCCTACTGGCTGAGAAAGGCCTATTTGTGGTAGAAAACTGGGCTACTACATAGTGAATTAAATAAATATTGCAAATTGTTTTCAAAACATGGAGAAAAATGTAGTGAACTGTGCAACATGTTTCCTTCATAAAAGAAGGAAAATTACTTACAAAGAAACAACTAGACCCCTACTGAAACTACAGGCCACCCACCACAATAAATTTAAAGAGGATGAAAAGTACAAATAAATCTAGATGCATGGACCCAATAAAGCAAACAACAACAATTTTCCAAGTTACTTGTGAAATCTCAAATTCAAAGTTCTCAAATCCAATGATATATGATGCAACAGACACAAAGAGTGATCCTTCCAGCTCCAAATCCAAATGAAAAGTGACCAGGAGATGGAGAAAGCACTGGGAGGAGCCTGCTGGACAGGAACAGGAAGTTGGAGACTCCGGGGTACTTCCTTCCTCTTGAAAAAAAAAAGAAAAAGGACTCCTTGCACAAAAATGTACAGCCAAATGTCAATTTGAGGAGTTTCTTTAATCCAAATCGTCATTTCGAGAAGGTTTTGATGCTGCTCGGGGAGAGAACCTTCTCCAGATTGCAGCCGCGGCAGATTCTGCGCATTTAGGATCGAGTTCTTCACAAAACGTCCGCCGTAAGTCCGATGGCGTGCTCGAATTACGTGTTTGCAAATCTTGTGGCACTTGAGAACCGCTCTGGAAATCTCATTGGCAATCGCAGGCACCTGGTAAGTCACTCCCGCGTGTGCAAAAACTCATTTCAGGCGCACAAATACAGAAAAGCTCCACACCGTTGCAGAGTGCGGAGTTTTTCGGCAACTCCTCATTCTACTATCAAAACTTTGCAAACTCTACTGCCAAAACTCTGCAAACTCCATGAGATAAGTGGAGTTTTGCACCCAGGGTTAGTTTCAGTAAATGTGCTGGTCTGTAACTACCTGTTATATTACAATTGAAGATAGATCCCTAGGCAATCGAAGGTAAAAAACAATCAACGACCCATATCAGAGGAGAACATAATACAATAAACTCAGTGCAAACTATAAATAATCTGTTAAAAATTCCATATTTTTAATGTTGTAATGTTAAAAATATTTTAAACATGTATAGAACAAACACATAATTTTAGACACAATAAACACCATATATAAAAAGACAACATTTAATACAATACATTATGACACAGTTCAAAAACGTGAATCACAAACAATATTGAAATCACAAATTAATACAATGCAAATTGCTACATGAACAAAAATATAATAGAGAGACAGTGGCTGTGAGATGGATCTTCTACGCGCGTTTCGGCGCACACTGCGCCTTCATCAGGAGAGCCACGAAAAGTTCCTACAAAGTGAATTAAGTCTATATAAAAAACACTGTGTTTCAAGATAAACAAAATTCATTAATCAACTACATACCTTCACCTTACCCATAAACTGAAAAACAACACGTATAGTATAGATTACTTCATACGTGATGAACATCAAAGACAATGTAAAGTTTATACCATCACCATGAGATGAAAGACTGTGATAAGAAAAGAAGGAGATAAAATTCAAAAAATGAAGAATGCATCAGAAAATAGATAGGAATAGATAAATGCTGAAATACTTTGAATCCACAAAGCTAGAACTGTGAAAGTATATTGGAAATGCTTACTGCTTATTAATCAAATGATTGACTGTGTGGAAAAAACAGTCACAGAGGACTACCAAATCGATTGGAGGATATGTCCAAATCTACGAATGAAAATACACGATAATTGAGGGAAAATACTATAGAAGTAGTTGCTTATCTTAACAAATGACAGAGAATAATAATTACCCTGAATAAGAAATACGGATATGTATGCCTTAAAAATGATAATCTTGTCAAGATCCACTGCTAGTGTGCCATGCACATAAATCTGAGCATAAAAAAACACAAATCAAAAAAATGTATTTTAGCATAAGGCAATGCATAGTAACATTATATCTACATGCATGTAATAGAAACAGTATGCCCTACTTATATCGGCAATTACCTAAAAATGCGAAGTAATGAAGAATATCCCTCAATGGACGTCCTGTCGTATTTATTAGGCTTTAGCGAAAGGTAAACTGTTCTGAAAAAAACAATTCAAAGGGTGATAAAGTTAAGGTAAATAAGGGTGAAATCAATAAAGACATGCAGGTGAATCCGTGCATGGATAAGGTGAAAAGGTACCTGTTTGCAATAGAGAGAGGGAAATCAGGTTCTGATAATTCCTGTTGGTACGGAGGGTTTAATGCCGTAAATGCGAATCGGCGCTATTGTAGGTGCTATGGCGGGTGTCTCAAACTAGCACTGCCCTGAAACCGGATAACACAAAAAACTATGTAGCATTATCCTATCCAGGGACCTCTCAATCTAAATCTGATGCGTGCGTAATACAACCTATGTAAAGTCTCACCTGTTTAGTACTGGATCAACCGGATACATGATAGCCGTGCTCACAGGCCGGAGGATAGTGTAACCAAAGCGGTGGGTTACCTGGATTTAAAGCGGCAAACTGGATCACGTGAAGAGGTCACCTGACTTCGTAAGTGATGGAGATAGAGAAAAGACTACAAACCAAATAGCGGACTTGGCAGCTACAGCCAACTGTTTATGGAGCAAATATATTCGTCTATTCGAAGTGAATCAATAAAAAATGTGTATTAAAGGAAAAATGAAAAATGATAATAAAATAAAAGGTTAGCAATTATTTAGACAGGGTATAATCGGCTAATCCTTGAAATCGAGAGAAGTAGGACATCTGATTGAGAGCTAAAGCGAAGGTATGCCTGTAAAGATCAAATACGGGAAAAACCAGCCCATGAAAGCTTATGGAACATGCTTAAGAAAAAGTGCAGTGATAAAAAAGTTTATCATGTAAAGAGAGCCTGTCGTAAATGATGGCAGCGAATAACAAGGCAACAACCGGTAAAAAAGAAGACTAGATAAGGAAGTATAAATACAGAAATGAAATCGGCAAAGCCAGCAAGGGGATCTAAAAGTTATTGAATAATATGGCATTTTCCCTCGGTAGTTCGTTGTTCAGACCTTGCTTAAATGTATTTAAAGTAAAAATCCAAAAGACTGCCTGTTATATTACCTCTATGGCAGTCTAAATGTGTATGTAAGTGGCTGCAGAAATACTTCAGTACCAGTGCTCGGCAATAGAGAGCTATGTAGTTGTCACTGCAACTACCTTTTAGTCGGCTGCATGCATAAAATATTTATGTTGAGTGACTGAATGTATAAGTGCTTCTGTAGCTGTCTCTGTAACTGAGAGAGAGAGTCTATGGTTTTATGAACATCTATGTCAATTGTTTTAGGGATAACAGACTCTACTTATTAATTGGCAGAGAGACCTGCTAGTGCACAGGTAACTTATTCAACTCAACAGGACATCTGTCAATGTTTTAAGCACAAAACAGCATTCTTTATGGCATTCCTACAGCATATCTTAGAAGTGTGTTATGTGCACTAAAATGTGGGTTTGAAATTTCAGAAAGACCTATAACGTGTCAAATGAAGCTTGCAGTGAGAGTCCACAGACATGGTCTACATTAGTAGCCATCACCCATGTTTGAAGGAGTATTTCTGTACATGGTTGGCAAGGTTGTGTCAGTACTTGCCTACATATCTGAGAGAGTGTAAGAGTACACCTCTATCAGTGCCATGAGATGTGCTAGGCAATAGAGAGCTATGTAGGTGTCACTGCAACTACCTTTGAGTCTGTTGCATGCATACAACGTTTATGGTGAGTTACTGAATGTATAAGTGCTTCTGTAGATATCTCTGTAAATGAAAAAGACGCTCTAGGCAATAGAGAGCTATGTAGGTGTCACTGCAACTTCCTTTGAGTCTGCTGCAAGCATAAATAGTTTATGGTGAGTGACTGAATGTAGAAGTGTTTCCGGTAGCTGTCTCTGTAACTGTAAGAGAGGCCCTATGCTTTTGTAAACATCTATGTCAATTGTTTTAGGGATGGCATACTGCATGTAGTACTTGGCATAGAGGTCTGCAAGTGCACAAGTAACTTTCTCAACTCAAAAGGACATCTCTCAATCTCTTAAGCACAAAACATCATCCTTTATTGCATACCTACACCATATCTTAGAAATGATTCATGTGCACTAAAACGTAGGTTTGATACTTGAGAAAGACTTATAACATGCCAAGTGAAGCTTGGAGTAAGAATACACTGACAGAGTCTGCACTTGTAGCCATCACCCATGATTCACAAACTTTCTCTGCATGGTTCAGAAGGTTGGGTCAGTACTTTCCTACATATGTAAGTGAGTGAAGCAGTACACCTGTATGAGCGCCATAAGATGTTTTAATAACTGTGTTGTATGTGACTGTGTGTTTTAGTAGCTTTATTCCTGTCTTAATGTGTATGTAAGTGACAGCACAAAAACTTCATAGCCTCTGTAAGGGAATAGAGAGCTGTGAATGTGTAACTGTAACTAACTTTGAGTCTGCTGCAGGCATAAGCAGTTAATAGTAAGTGACTCAATGTATATGTGCTTCTGTAGCTGTCTGATTAGGTTGCAGAGATGGTCTATGCTTTTGTGAACATGTGTATCAGCTGCTTTAGGGGTGTCTACTCTATGTAGCACCTCGCATAGGGGCCTACAAGCGCTCAAGTAACTTATTCAACTCAAAAGGACAACTGTAAATCTGTTAAACACAAAACAGCATCCTTTATGGCATATGTACAGCATATCTTAGAAGTGTGTTATGTGCACTAAAATGTGGGTTTGACACTTCGGAAACATCTATAACATGCCAAGTGAAGCTTGCAGTGAGAGTGCACAGACAGGGTCTGCACTAGCAGCCGTCACCCATTTTGAAATACAGGGCCCGATTCACAAAGGTAAAATAAAACGAAAGTCTAACTTTATGACTTTTAGTAGTCACAAAGGGCATTTACTACTCATAAATGCCCTTTGTGAATACTGAAAGTCATAAAGTTCAACTTTTGGTATTCACAAAGGGCATTTACGAGCAATAAATGCCCCTTGTGAATACCAAAAGTCGTAAAGTTAGACTTTCGTCTCAGTTTACCTTTGTGAATCGGGCCCACTGTTTCTCTGCATGGTTGTGACGCTTGTCTCAGTACTTGCCTACATGTCAGAGAGAATTTAGAAGTACACCTCTATCAGTGCCATGAAATGTTTAAGTAAATGTGCTGATATGTAACTGCCTGCTATAATACCCCTGTGGGTGTCTAAATGTTTTACGTAAGTGGCTGCAGAAATACTTCAGTGTCTGTGTTAGGAAAAACAGAGCTATGTAGTTGTGACTGCAACTAATTTTGAATGTATTAATAGTTTCTGGTGATAGACTGAATCTATATGTGCTTCTGTTTCAAGAGTTGAAACAGAGGCTTTAGGTTTTTCTGAACATGTATGTCAGTTGCTTTAGGGATGGTATACTTTATATAGTACTTAGCATAGGGGCAAGCACGTGCACAAATAACTAACTGAAAAGAACATCTCTCATCTTTTAAGCACAAGCCGGCATGCTTTATAGCACACCTACAGCATCTCTCAGATGTGACTTGTGCATTCTGAAAGTTGGATTTAAGTCTTGACAAACAGCTTTTACATGGCAAATCAAGCTTCAAGTGAAATTGCACACACATGATCTATACTACCAAGCATCATACATGTTTGAAAGAGTATTTATCTACATGAATGAGAAGGTTGTGTCAGTACTTGCCAACATATCTGAGTAATTGTAGGAGTATGCCTGTAGCTGTGCCATGAGAGGTTTTAAGGTTTAAGTAAATTTGCTGGTATGTGACTGTCTATTTTAATATCTCTATGACTCTCTAAATATCTATGTAAGTGGGTGTAAACAAACACCTGAGTACCTGTATTACAGAAAAGAGAGCAATATAGATGTGACTACAACTATGTTTTAATCTGCTGCATGCAAAAGTATGTTTTCTGGGTAAGTGACTGAATGTATATGTGCTTCTGTAGCTGTCTGAAAAACAAGTGTAACAGAACTACAACACCCAGAATACAAAGAAAAACACTCTTTGAGAACAGCACATCATATTTACACATGTAAATATTCCCACATTTTCTAATGCCTTGCTAACTAAAGGTCTAACTCCTAATCTACAGGTTTTTTTACTACCAATTACACCATATAGTAAACAGAAAGGGGCAGATTTACAAGCCCCTTGCGCCACTTTTGCGTCACTTTTAACATGGGAAAAGTGACGCAAAAGTGGCGCAAGGGGCTTGTAAATCTGCCCCAAAATGTACAACATACTAATTCAAAGCAACAGGTTGTGAACCAACTTCTCACACACCAACTCTGCAAATCAGAAAAACTGTCACTTTCTCATACACTCATAAAGTGTCTTACCCACCTGTTATTAAACATACAAAGACACTCTCAAAACCACTCATACATTACCTCATATTGTTCTAATATTTTCTCAAAAATATCTGATACTCTCTTATAACATTCTGACATACACATATACCTTTTCAAAAAAGTTTTTAAATAAAAAAATTCACATACCTGAAAATTGAGTTTGTTGATCAAATATTATTTTTTGGTCTTATCAGATAGATACAATACTGTCAGGAAATGTAAAAAAATAAGCATCTGATAGTGAGGAAGGCAGCAAATAAAAACATATCTTTCATTTTTTTAATTTTGTCATTCCATTCCTGAATGGTTAGCTTGTGTTAACCCTTTCATGCACTTTTATAAAGAAGCCACATATGTGTGGGTGTTTTGCACACTTCTTACATTAGGCTATACTAGGGCTACATTTGGGTGATATTTGTGCTGCAATTGGGCTCTTTTCTCTCTGGTGGCCACATGGAAGACTTATCTGTTATGAATCTCCCTAAACTCCTCATTTCCTGCAGTATCCTCTGTATCGGAACACTGTGGTAAACAGTCACCAAGGAATTAAATGGCAGTCTTCTTCTAGTGTTGAAAGTGCATGCTTCAGTCAACATGTCAGAATGTTTCAATGAAATAGAAGAAGATATTTGAGATCTCATTTAAAACGTGTCATAATTTATCTTTCTAGAGCACTAACCATAATTTCTATGACAAAATTAACCCCACCATTGTGTTTTTTTCTAAATTAAACATTTTAAGCTTTGCCAGTTTGATTTAATCAAGATGGCTTCAGGTGTGCCATACTCTTGTTATAAGTAAGACTGTTAGCGCTCTATTAGTTTTATGTAACACCCTGGGAGGCTGCAGTAGAACACACGGGAATCAACTGACAGGCTGCACATGTTGGAAGTACATGTTTTACTGAGAATATCAGACTTCATTCTCATATAGCTGAGAAGCAAGTGTGAATTTACGGAATATATGCTCTAATTTTTAACTTCTGGTGCACCTTCCATAACCTCTATGAGAAAATCATGAGAAAACTGTTTTATCTCAAATATGATTGATGTACACCCAACAGAAGGCTTTTTCACAGGGTAAATACAATTTATAATACACCACAATTCCTAAATTTAGTATGGTACCATCAACAAATAATTTTTCCTTTTTGTGACCATCAAAACCTGCTCTTTACTGCAATGCATTTTAATGGGGTGCTATCATACATATTGGTCCCAAGATGGCTTCCAGCACTTTCTGGTTGAAGTGCTGACAGCCAATCAGATCTCACCATGAGATCTGTGCTTAGGCCCAACAAATAACTGAAAGCGTGATCTGCAAACCGAAATCAACCTTCCTGCCAAATTTGGTGTAATTCCATCCAGCCATTCGGGCTGTCGTTATGTTCTAAGCTACTATGGGAATTAACATGAGAAATCATATTTTTTTGCCCCTCTCTTTTTCTCAGCCCCTGTCTGACAGATCACCCCGAAACTTTCCATGCACAACAAGACTCACTATGACACTTTTTTCAAAACGTTTGTGAAGATTCGTCAATCGACGCCAAAGATATAGGCAAGTCAATAAACGCTTTTTCTATAGAAACATGGTTGTAACTTTAACCACCTATATATATATATATATATATATATATAACCTACTGGCGGTTACTAGTAGGTAGTTATAGTTAGGACCTAGTTTCCATAGGAAAAGCGTTTTTTGATTTGTCAATATCTTTGGCGCCATTTGACGAATCTTCGCAAAATTTTCAAAACTAATGGCCCGCTCAGGTCAGCTCTTGTCTTGAAAGTTTCGGGGTGATTTGTCAAATGGAGGAAGAGAAAAAAGGGATTTTCTTAATGTTTATTTCCATAGGAAACTTTAGACAAAGCTACAGCCCAAACTGCTGAACGGAATTACACCAAATTTGGCAAAAAGGTATTTCTTGGTTCAGAAAGCGTTCTGTTTTTTAAATGTTGTAAATCCATTTAGTAGTTACTGAGAAATTCTAAAATAAAAAAAATATCGATATCTGGTGACCGCAGTGGATCCACGAACCCTCCTGATCACGAGCTGACTTCTGATTGGCTGCCAGCACTTCAAACCAGGAAGTATTGGCAGCCATCTTATGACTCAGTTGAACCGAGTCACAAGAAAACAGTAAAAAAAAACGATAAAAAAGAAAAGGGGGCAGGATAGAAACACCCTGACCCCCTAGGCCTTGAC
The DNA here is from genome assembly GCA_963921515.1 of Calotriton arnoldi. NCBI lineage: Eukaryota > Metazoa > Chordata > Amphibia > Caudata > Salamandridae > Calotriton > Calotriton arnoldi. The sequence continues at coordinate 39,558 of CAWUFW010002467.1, read as the reverse complement.
CCCACAGGGCCCCAAAAATCATTTTTTTTTCCAAATTTCAGCAGGATTCACGTACAGTACGCGAATCCAACAATTTCTTTTTAAACAAAGCGCGGTATCCAGCGCTTTGTTTTTTTACCCCCCCTCGGGTGGGCCAGGTCCCGGGGGCAATATTTAATTATTTTGCGGAAGCCCGTGGGGGCCTCTGCAGCCCCAGAGACCGCCACCTCCCCGGGGCTTTATTAATAATGTGCAGGGGGAACGCAGCCCCCCGCAGCCCCGAGGACCGCCACCTCCCCGGGGCTTATTTTTAAAAATATGTGGGGGGGCTCCTGCCCCTCTATGCTCCCTGGGGACCGCCACCTCCCCGGGTCATTTCTATATTATGTGTGGGGGGCTTAAATTTTAATAAAGAAGTATGGGTGGCTCTGGCCCCCCCCCACACTGCCCTGGGGACAACCACCTCTCTGGGGTAAAATTAAATTAAGAGCGGGAGTCTGTTGCAGGTCCCCGACCCTGGGGACCAAGTCCTCCTCGGGGCTTTAAACCAGATGGGAGGGGGGCAGCACGGCCTCCCTCCAGGAGATATCCTTGGCCCTGGGGACCACAACCCCCCAGGTCCGGCTCCAGCAACGTACCGGGGTGCCTACCCCCGGGACGTTGCAGGTTACTATGGCACGGAGGGAGCACTGCTCCCGCCCTGACATAGCAAACACTGAATTGCTTTTGGGCAAAGGGAGCTAGCACCCCTCCTTTAAAAAAAAAATTGAAATATGGCAAAGCCCCGGGGGATGGGGTCCCCGGTGGCAAAAATTGCCCGGGAGGAGGGCCGCTTGGCCACCCTCCCTTTTAAAAAAAAAAAGGAATGGCCTGTCCCCGGGGGATGGGGTCCCCAGGGTGAAATCGGCCTGGGGAGGGGGACCACACGGCCCCCTTCCCCTTTAAAAACAAAAAAGAGAAAGGCCTAGCCCCGGGGGATGGGGTCCCCAGGGCTGTAATTGGCCTCAGGAGGGGAGCCGCACAGCCCCTTCCTTTTCATTTAAAAAAAAAATAAATAGCTCAGGCATCAGAGCATTGGGTCCCCGGGGCTCAAAAGGGTTAAGGGGAGGGGGCCACACAGCCCCCCTTCATAACATTAAAAAAAAAACAAGAAAACTGCTATTGGCCAGAGGCCCTGCCTCCTTCCTGCACCACTTTGCAAACGCGCCTCCTGGTGCGCTCTGGGTTAGGGGATGAAGTCCCCTTCATTGGTGAGGGTACTTAAGGGCCAACTAGCCCACTAGGTACCTCCAGTAAGCCCCACACAGTAAGATTGCTGAGAGGTGGTCCGAGGCCACACCCCTTTTTACAACACTCTACAAACGCACCTCTTGGCGCACTGCTGGTGGGGTGATGAGGTCCCCTTGTGTCCTGAGGACCTCAGGACTAAAGTGGACTTCATCCCCCAAGCAGCAGTGCGCCAGGAGGCGCGTTTGCAGAGTGGTGTAAAAAGGGGGCATGACCTTTGACCACTCTCAGCAATCCCACTGTGTGGGGCTTACTGGAGGTAAGAGATAGGCTAGTTGGCCCCTAAGGACCCCCAGTAGCGATGGGGACTTCAATCCCCATCCAAGAGCACACCAGGGAGAGCTTTTGCAGAGTAGTGGGCAAAGGGGGCATGGGCTACTATGAGAACTTCGCAATCCTGCAGTGTGGGACTTACTGGAGGTAATAGGAGGGGTAGTTGGCCCCCCAAGGATGTCCTTGGGGCCAACTACCCCTCCTGTTACCTCCAGTAAGTCCCACACAGTTGGATTGCTAAGAGCTCTTCAGAGACCACGCCCCCCCTTTCACCACCACTCTGCAATGCACCTCCTGACATACTACTGGTTGGGGGATGAAGTCCACTTTACTGCTGATGGACTTTGGGGGCTAATAAGCCCTCCTGGTACCTCCTGTAAGTTCTATGCAGCGGAATTCCTGAGCGCAGGTCAGAGGCCCAGCCCACTTTTTCCACCACTCTGTAAACGCGACTACAAGTTAAAGAAGCATTTGAAATGTAATAGGTCTCGCATTTGCGAAAGGTAGGGCTATTGGCATTGTAAATGTAAAGGTTTTTTAATAATGTTTTTTGTAGTGGAGTTGATATACGTTGTGTGTAGTGGAATTATGTGGTATGTTGTGCAGTGAAACTTGTGGATAGAAAATATGTGGTATTCAGTGTACAGGAATTATGTAGAGTGGGAGTATGTGTTATGGAGAGTAATTATGTGGTATGGTCTGTGTTGTGGAGTGGTAAACTCAGGTTTAGTCTTCCTCGTTTCCATAGAAGTTAAACTATAAACTCAATGAGACAAAAAAGGAAGCAACCACTGAGGAGCACTTCTGGACCTAGTCGGAGGTATGAGTAGGGCCACTGGAATTATCTGAACGTTCGGCTGCACCGATTTTTGCATAATTAGATATTTTCCTCATTTGCCACATAATCCATCATCTGCTGCATAATCTGCAGATTTGAACAAAAAAACCTTGGGGCAGATTTACAAGCCCCCTGCTCCACCAGTACATCACTTTTTGTGACGTACTGGGGCGTATCTAACTGCTCTCTTCAGCTTTCTGCACCTCTCTTTCCAATTTCTGTACCTCTGTTGCTACTTTCTGCACTTCTCTTGCCTCTTTCTGCACTCTCTTCCTCTTTCTGCACCTGTCTTGCCTCTTTCTGCACCTCTCTGGCCTCTTTGTGCACTTCTCTAGCCTTTTTGTGTACCTTGCTTGCTTCTTTCTGCACTTCTCTTGCTTCTTTCGGCACTACTCTTGCCTCTTTTTGCACCCCTCTTGCCTCTTTCTGCACCTCTGTTGCTTGTTTCTGCACTTCTCTTGTTTCTTTCTGCATCTTGTTTGCTTCTTTCTGCACCCCTCTTTCCTCTTTCTGTACCATTCTTCAATCTTTGTGCACCTCTTTTGCCTCTTTCTGCAATTCTCTTGCCTCTTTCTGCACCCCTCATGCCTCTTTCTGCACCTCTTTTGCCTGTCTGTGCACATCTCTTGCCTCTTTCTGCACCCCTGTTCCCTCTTTCTGCACCTTTTTTGCCTGTTTCTGCAACTCTCTTGCCTCTTTCTGCACTCTGTTGCTTGTTGCCGCACTTTTCTTGTTTCTTTATGCACCTCTCTAGCTTCTTTCTGCATCCCTCTTGCTTCTTTCTGCACCCTTCTTCCCTCTTTGTGCACCTCTCTTGCCTCTTTCTGCACCTCTATTTCCTCTTTTTGTACCCCTTTTCTCTCTTTCTGCACCCCTGTTGCCTGTTACTGAAAATCTCTTGTCTCTTTCTGTACTTCTCTTGCCTCTTTCTTCACCTCTATTGCTTCTTTCTGAACTTCTCTTGCCTCTTTCTGCACCACTTTTGCCTCTTTCTTCACCTCTGTTGCTTGTTTCTGCACTTCTATTGCCTCTTTCTGCACCTCTCTTGCCTCTTTCTGCACCCCTGTTCCATCTTTCTGCACCTCTTTTGCTTCTTTCTGCACCTCTCCTGCCTCTTTCTGTACGCCTCTTCCTCCTTCTGCACCTGTTTTGCTTCTTTCTGCACTTCTCTTGCCTCTTTCTACATCCCTCTAGCCTATTTCTGCACAGCTGTTGGTTCTTTCTGCACTGCTCTTTCTTCTTTCTGCACCTCTCTTGCAAATTTCTATACCCCTTTTGCCTCTTTCTGCACTCGTCTTCCCTCTTTCTGCACCTCTCTTGCCTCTTTCTGAACCCCTGTTCCCTCTTTCTGCACCTCTTTTGCCTGTTTCTGCAACTCTCTTGCCTATTTCTGTACTTCTCTTCCCTCTTTCTGCACCTCTGTTGCCTCTTTATGCACCTATGTTGCCTCTTTCTGTACTTCTCTTGCCTCTTTCTGCACATCTCTTCCTTCTTTCTGCACCCCTCTTGCCTCTTTCTGCATCCCTCTTGCCTCTTTCTGCAACCTTCTTCCCTCTTTGTGCACTCTTCTTCCCTCTTTCTGCACTTCTCTTGCCTCTGTCTGCAACCCTGTTCCCTCTTTCTGCACCTCTTTTGCCTGTTTCTGCAACTCTGTTGCCTCTTTCTGTACTTCTCTTGCCTCTTTCTGCACCTCTGTTGCTTCTTTCTGAACTTCTCTTGCCTCTTTCTGCACCCCTCTTGCCTCTTTCTGCACCTCTGTTGCTTGTTTCTGCACTTCACTTGCTTCTTTCTGCACATCTCTTCCTTCTTTCTGCACCCCTCTTGCCTCTTTCTGCACCCTACTTCCTTCTTTCTGCACCTCCGTTGGTTCTTGCTGCACTACTCTTGCTTCTTTCTGCACCTCCTTTGCCTGTTTCTGCAACTGTCTTACCTCTTTTTGCACTTCTCTTGCCTCCTTCTGCACCACTGTTGCTTCTTTTTGCACATCTCTTGTCTCTTTCTGCACCCCTCTTCTCTGTTTCTGCACCTCTGTTGGTTATTTCTGCACTGCTCTTGTTTCTTTCTACACCTCTCTTGCAAATGTCGGTACCCCTCTTGCCTCATTCTGCACCCTTCCTGCCTCCTGCTACACCTCTGTTTTTATCTTTTGCACTTCTCTTGCTTCTTTCTGTACCTCTCTTGCAAATTTCTGCACCCCTCTAGCCTCTTTCTGCACCCCTCTTCCCTCTTTCTGCACCTCTCTTGCCTCTGTCTGCATTCCTGTTCCCTCTTTCGGCACCTCCTTTGCCTGTTTCTGCAACTCTCTTGCCTCTTTCTGCACTTTTCTTGCCTCTTTCTGTACCTTTGCTGCTTCTTTCTGCACATCTCTTGCCTCTTTCTGCACCTCTATTGACTATTTCTGTACCCCTGTTCCCTCTTTCTGCACCCCTTTTGCCTGTTTCTGCAAATCTCTTGTCTCTTTCTGTACTCTCTTGCCTCTTTCTTCACCTCTGTTGCTTCTCTCTGCACTTCTCTTGCCTCTTTCTGCACCACTTTTGCCTCTTTCTGCACCTCTGTTGCTTGTTTCTGCACTTCTATTGCCTCTTTCTGCACCTCTCTTGCCTCTTTCTGCACCCCTGTTCCATCTTTCTGTACCTCTTTTGCCTCTTTCTGCACCTCTCTTGTCTCTTTCTGTACCCCTCTTCCTCCTTCTGCAGCTCTTTTGCTTCTTTCTGCACTTCTCTTGCCTGTTTCTTCACCCCTCTAGCCTATTTCTGCACCTCTGTTGATTCTTTCAGCACTGCTCTTTCTTCTTTCTGCACCTCTCTTGCAAATTTCTGTACCCCTTTTGCCTCTTTCTGCACTCTTCTTCCCTCTTTCTGCACTTCTCTTGCCTCTGTCTGCACCCCTGTTCCTTCTTTCTGCACCTCTTTTGCCTGATTCTGCAACTCTCTTGCGTGTTTCTGTACTTCTCTTGCCTCTTTCTGCACCTCTGTTTCCTCTTTCTGCACCTATGTGGCTTGTTTCTGCAGTTCTCCTGTTTCTTTCTGCACCTTTCTTGCTTCTTTCTGCACCCCTCTTGCCTCTTTCTGCACTCTTCTTCCCTCTTTCTGCACTTCTCTTGCCTCTGTCTACACCCCTGTTCCCTCTTTCTGCACCTCTTTTGCCTGTTTCTGCACCTCTGTTGCTTCTTTCTTCACTTCTCTTGCCTCTTTCTGCACCTCTGTTGCTTGTTTCTCTACTTCTCTTGCTTCTTTCTGCATCTCTCTTGCTTCTTTCTGCACCCCTGTGGCCTCTTTCTGCACCCATCTTGCCTCCTTCTACACCTCTGCATTCATCTCTTGCACTTCTCTTGCTTCTTTCTGTACCTCTCCTGTACATTTCTGCACCCCTCTTGCCTCTTTCTGCAACCCTTTCCCTCTTTCTTTACCTCACTTGCCTCTGTCTGTACCCCTGTCCCCTCTTTCTGTACCTCTTTTGCCTGTTTCTGCAACTCTCTTGCCTCTTTCTGCACTCTTGTGTCTTTCTGTACCTTTGTTGCTTCTTTCTGCACATCTCTTGCCTCTTTCTGCACCCCTCCTGGCTCTTTCTGCAACTCTGTTGCTTGTTTCTCTACTTCTCTTGTTTCTTTCTGCACCCTTCTTCCCTCTTTCTTTACCTCACTTGCATCTGTCTGTACCCTGTCCCCTCTTTCTGCACCATTCTTCCCTCTTTGTGCACCTCTCTTGATTCTTTCTGTACCCCTCTTGCCTCTTTCTGCACCCTACTTCCCTCTTTCTGCACCTCTCTTGCCTCTTTCTGCACCCATGTACCCTCTTTCTGCACCTCTTTTGCCTGTTTCTGCAAATCCCTTGCCTCTTTCTATACTTCTCTTGCCTCTTTCTGCACCCCTCTTGTTTGTTTCTGCACATCTGTTGGTTCTTTCTGCACTGCTCTTGTTTCTTTCTGCACCTCTCTTGCAAATTTCTGCACCCCTCTTGCCTCTTTATGCACCACTCCTCCCTCCTTCTACACCTCTGTGTTTATCTCTTGCACTTCTCTTGCTTCTTTCTGAACCTCTCTTGCAAATTTCTGCACTTCTCTTGCCTCTTTCTGCACCCTTCTTCCCTCTTTCTTCACCTCTCTTGCCTCTGTCTGCACCCCTGTTCCCTCTTTCTGCACCTCTTTTGCCTGTTTCTGCAACTCTCTTGTCTCTTTCTGTACTTCTCTTGCCTCTTTCTGCACCTCTGTTGCTTTTTCTGCACTTCTCTTGCCTCTTTCTGCACCCCTATTGCCTCTAACTGCACCTCTGTTGCTTGTTTCTTCACTTCTCTTGTTTCTTTCTGCACCTCTCTTGCTTCTTTGTGCACCCCTCTTGCCTCCTTCTGTAACCTTCTTCCCTCTTTCTGCACTCTTCTTCCCTCTTTCTGCACTTCTCTTGCCTCTCTCTGCACCCCTGTTCCCTCTTTCTGCACCTCTTTTGCCTGTTTCTGCAACTCTCTTGCCTCTTTCTTTACTTTTCTTGCCTCTTTCTGCACCTCTGTTGCTTCTATCTGCACTTCTCTTGCCTCTTTCTGCACCCCTTTTCCCTCTTTCTGCACCTCTCTTGCCTCTGTCTGCACCCCTGTTCCCTCTTTCGGCACCTCTTTTGCCTATTTCCGCAACTCTCTTGCCTGCACTTCTCTTGCCTCTTTGTGTACCTTTTTTCCTTTTTCTGCACATCTCTTGCCTATTTCTGCACCCCTATTGCCTCTTTCTGCACCTCTGTTGCTTGTTTCTTCACTTCTCTTGTTTCTTTCTGCACCTCTCTTGCTTCATTGTGCACCCCTCTTGCCTCCTTCTGCAACCTACTTCCATCTTTCTGCACTCTCTCTTCTCTCTTTCTGCACTTCTCTTGCCTCTTTCTGCACCCCTATTGCCTCTTTCTGCACCTCTGTTGCTTGTTTCTTCACTTCTCTTGTTTCTTTCTGCACCTCTCTTGCTTCTTTGTGCACCCCTCTTGCCTCCTTCTGCAACCTTCTTCCCTCTTTCTGCACTCTTCTTGCCTCTGTCTGCACCCCTGTTCCCTCTTTCTGCACCTCTTTTGCCTGTTTCTGCAACTCTCTTGCCTCTTTCTGTACTTCTCTTGCCTCTTTCTGCAACTCTGTTGCTTTTTCTGCACTTCTCTTGCCTCTTTCTGCACCCCTATTGCCTCTGTCTGCACCCCTGTTCCCTCGTTCGGCACCTCTTTGCCTATTTTCACAACTCTCTTGCCTCTTTCTGTACTTCTCTTGCCTCTTTCCGCACCCCTGATCCATCTTTCTGCACCTCTTTTGCCTCTTTCTGCACACCTCTTGCCTCTTTCTGCACCCGTCCTGACTCTTTCTGCAACTCTGTTGCTTGTTTCTGTACTTCTCTTGTTTCTCCCTGCACCTCTCTTGCTTCTTTCTGTACCCCTTTTGCCTCTTTATGCACCATTCTTCCTTCTTTGTGCACCTATCTTGATTCTTTCTGTACCCCTCTTGCCTCTTTCTGTACCCTTCTTACCTCTCTGTGCACCTCTCTTGCCTCTTTCTGCACCTCTCCTGCCTGTTTCTGCACCCCTGTTCCCTCTTTCTGCACCTCTTTTGCCTGTTTCTGCAAATCCCTTGCCTCTTTCTGCACCCCTCTTCCCTGTTTCTGCACCTCTCTTGCCTCTGTCTGCACCCCTGTTCCCTCTTTCAGCACCTCTTTTGCCTGATTCTGCAACTCTCTTGCCTCTTTCTGCACTTCTCTTGACTCGTTCTGTACCTTTTTGCTTTTTCTGCAATTCTCTTGTTTCTTTCTGCACATCTTGCTTCTTTCTGCATCCCTCTTGCCTCTTTCTGCACCCGTCTTCCCTGTTTCTGCACCTCTCTTGCCTCAGTCTGCACCCCTGTTCCCTCTTTCAGCACCTCTTTTGCCTATTTCAGCAACTCTCTTGCCTCTTTCTGCACTTCTCTTGACTCGTTCTGTACCTTTTTGCTTCTTTCTGCACTTCTCTTGTTTCTTTCTGCACCTTTCTTGCCTCTTTCTGCACCTCTGTTGCTTCTATCTGCACTTCTCTTGCCTCTTTCTGCACCCCTTTTCCCTCTTTCTGCACCTCTCTTGCCTCTGTCTGCACCCCTGTTCCCTCTTTCGGCACCTCTTTTGCCTATTTCCGCAACTCTCTTGCCTGCACTTCTCTTGCCTCTTTGTGTACCTTTTTTCCTTTTTCTGCACATCTCTTGCCTATTTCTGCACCCCTATTGCCTCTTTCTGCACCTCTGTTGCTTGTTTCTTCACTTCTCTTGTTTCTTTCTGCACCTCTCTTGCTTCATTGTGCACCCCTCTTGCCTCCTTCTGCAACCTACTTCCATCTTTCTGCACTCTTCTTCTCTCTTTCTGCACTTCTCTTGCCTCTTTCTGCACCCCTATTGCCTCTTTCTGCACCTCTGTTGCTTGTTTCTTCACTTCTCTTGTTTCTTTCTGCACCTCTCTTGCTTCTTTGTGCACCCCTCTTGCCTCCTTCTGCAACCTTCTTCCCTCTTTCTGCACTCTTCTTGCCTCTGTCTGCACCCCTGTTCCCTCTTTCTGCACCTCTTTTGCCTGTTTCTGCAACTCTCTTGCCTCTTTCTGTACTTCTCTTGCCTCTTTCTGCAACTCTGTTGCTTTTTCTGCACTTCTCTTGCCTCTTTCTGCACCCCTATTGCCTCTGTCTGCACCCCTGTTCCCTCGTTCGGCACCTCTTTTGCCTATTTTCACAACTCTCTTGCCTCTTTCTGTACTTCTCTTGCCTCTTTCCGCACCCCTGATCCATCTTTCTGCACCTCTTTTGCCTCTTTCTGCACACCTCTTGCCTCTTTATGCACCCGTCCTGACTCTTTCTGCAACTCTGTTGCTTGTTTCTGTACTTCTCTTGTTTCTCCCTGCACCTCTCTTGCTTCTTTCTGTACCCCTTTTGCCTCTTTATGCACCATTCTTCCTTCTTTGTGCACCTATCTTGATTCTTTCTGTACCCCTCTTGCCTCTTTCTGTACCCTTCTTACCTCTCTGTGCACCTCTCTTGCCTCTTTCTGCACCTCTCCTGCCTGTTTCTGCACCCCTGTTCCCTCTTTCTGCACCTCTTTTGCCTGTTTCTGCAAATCCCTTGCCTCTTTCTGCACCCCTCTTCCCTGTTTCTGCACCTCTCTTGCCTCTGTCTGCACCCCTGTTCCCTCTTTCAGCACCTCTTTTGCCTGATTCTGCAACTCTCTTGCCTCTTTCTGCACTTCTCTTGACTCGTTCTGTACCTTTTTGCTTTTTTCTGCAATTCTCTTGTTTCTTTCTGCACATCTTGCTTCTTTCTGCATCCCTCTTGCCTCTTTCTGCACCCGTCTTCCCTGTTTCTGCACCTCTCTTGCCTCAGTCTGCACCCCTGTTCCCTCTTTCAGCACCTCTTTTGCCTGATTCTGCAACTCTCTTGCCTCTTTCTGCACTTCTCTTGACTCGTTCTGTACCTTTTTGCTTTTTTCTGCACTTCTCTTGTTTCTTTCTGCACCTTTTTTGCCTCTTTCTGCATCACTCTTGCCTCTTTCTGTACCCCTCTTGCCTCTGTCTGCACCCCTGTTCCCTCTTTCGGCACCTCTTTTGCCTATTTTCACAACTCTCTTGCCTCTTTCTGTACTTCTCTTGCCTCTTTCCGCACCCCTGATCCATCTTTCTGCACCTCTTTTGCCTCTTTCTGCACACCTCTTGCCTCTTTCTGCACCCGTCCTGACTCTTTCTGCAACTCTGTAGCTTGTTTCTGTACTTCTCTTGTTTCTCCCTGCACCTCTCTTGCTTCTTTCTGTACCCCTTTTGCCTCTTTATGCACCATTCTTCCTTCTTTGTGCACCTATCTTGATTCTTTCTGTACCCCTCTTGCCTCTTTCTGTACCCTTCTTACCTCTCTGTGCACCTCTCTTGCCTCTTTCTGCGCCTCTCCTGCCTGTTTCTGCACCCCTGTTCCCTCTTTCGGCACCTCTTTTGCCTGTTTCTGCAAATCCCTTGCCTCTTTCTGCACCCCTCTTCCCTGTTTCTGCACATCTCTTGCCTCTGTCTGCACCCCTGTTCCCTCTTTCAGCACCTCTTTTGCCTGATTCTGCAACTCTCTTGCCTTTTTCTGTACTTTTCTTGCCTCTTTCTGCACCTCTGTTGCTTATATCTGCACTTCTCTTGCCTCTTTCTGCACCCCTTTTCCCTCTTTTTGCACCTCTCTTGCCTCTGTCTGCACCCCTGTTCCCTCTTTCGGCACCTCTTTTGCCTATTTTCACAACTCTCTTGCCTCTTTCTGTACTTCTCTTGCCTCTTTCCGCACCCCTGATCCATCTTTCTGCACCTCTTTTGCCTCTTTCTGCACACCTCTTGTCTCTTTCTGCACCCGTCCTGACTCTTTCTGCAACTCTGTTGCTTGTTTCTGTACTTCTCTTGTTTCTCCCTGCACCTCTCTTGCTTCTTTCTGTCCCCTTTTGCCTCTTTATGCACCATTCTTCCTTCTTTGTGCACCTATCTTGATTCTTTCTGTACCCCTCTTGCCTCTTTCTGTACCCTTCTTACCTCTCTGTGCACCTCTCTTGCCTCTTTCTGCACCTCTCCTGCCTGTTTCTGCACCCCTGTTCCCTCTTTCTGCACCTCTTTTGCCTGTTTCTGCAAATCCCTTGCCTCTTTCTGCACCCCTCTTCCCTGTTTCTGCACCTCTCTTGCCTCTGTCTGCACCCCTGTTCCCTCTTTCAGCACCTCTTTTGCCTGATTCTGCAACTCTCTTGCCTCTTTCTGCACTTCTCTTGACTCGTTCTGTACCTTTTTGCTTTTTTCTGCAATTCTCTTGTTTCTTTCTGCACATCTTGCTTCTTTCTGCATCCCTCTTGCCTCTTTCTGCACCCGTCTTCCCTGTTTCTGCACCTCTCTTGCCTCTGTCTGCACCCCTGTTCCCTCTTTCAGCACCTCTTTTGCCTGATTCTGCAACTCTCTTGCCTCTTTCTGCACTTCTCTTGACTCGTTCTGTACCTTTTTGCTTCTTTCTGCACTTCTCTTGTTTCTTTCTGCACATCTTGCTTCTTTCTGCATCCCTCTTGCCTCTTTTTGCACCCTTCCTCCCTCTTTGTGCACCTCTCTTGCCTTTTTCTGCACCTTTTTTGCCTCTTTCTGCATCACTCTTGCCTCTTTCTGTACCCCTCTTTCCTCTGTCTGCACCCCTGTTCCCTCTTTCGGCACCTCTTTTGCCTATTTTCACAACTCTCTTGCCTCTTTCTGTACTTCTCTTGCCTCTTTCCGCACCCCTGATCCATCTTTCTGCACCTCTTTTGCCTCTTTCTGCACACCTCTTGCCTCTTTCTGCACCCGTCCTGACTCTTTCTGCAACTCTGTAGCTTGTTTCTGTACTTCTCTTGTTTCTCCCTGCACCTCTCTTTCTTCTTTCTGTACCCCTTTTGCCTCTTTATGCACCATTCTTCCTTCTTTGTGCACCTATCTTGATTCTTTCTGTACCCCTCTTGCCTCTTTCTGTACCCTTCTTACCTCTCTGTGCACCTCTCTTGCCTCTTTCTGCGCCTCTCCTGCCTGTTTCTGCAAATCCCTTGCCTCTTTCTGCACCCCTCTTCCCTGTTTCTGCACCTCTCTTGCCTCTGTCTGCACCCCTGTTCCCTCTTTCAGCACATCTTTTGCCTGATTCTGCAACTCTCTTGCCTCTTTCTGCACTTTTCTTGAGTCGTTCTGTACCTTTTTGCTTTTTTCTGCACTTCTCTTGTTTCTTTCTGCACATCTTGCTTCTTTCTGCATCCCTCTTGCCTCTTTTTGCACCCTTCCTCCCTCTTTGTGCACCTCTCTTGCCTTTTTCTGCACCTTTTTTGCCTCTTTCTGCATCACTCTTGCCTCTTTCTGTACCCCTCTTGCCGCCTTCTGCACCTCTTTTGCTTCTTTCTGCACTTCTCTTGCCTCTTTCTGCACCGCTCTAGCATCTTTCTGCATCTCTGTTGGTTCTATCTGCACTTCTCTTGCCTCTTTCTGCACCCCTTTTCCCTCTTTTTGCACCTCTCTTGCCTCTGTCTGCACCCCTGTTCCCTCTTTCGGCACCTCTTTTGCCTATTTTCACAACTCTCTTGCCTCTTTCTGTACTTCTCTTGCCTCTTTCCGCACCCCTGATCCATCTTTCTGCACCTCTTTTGCCTCTTTCTGCACACCTCTTGCCTCTTTCTGCACCCGTCCTGACTCTTTCTGCAACTCTGTTGCTTGTTTCTGTACTTCTCTTGTTTCTCCCTGCACCTCTCTTGCTTCTTTCTGTCCCCTTTTGCCTCTTTATGCACCATTCTTCCTTCTTTGTGCACCTATCTTGATTCTTTCTGTACCCCTCTTGCCTCTTTCTGTACCCTTCTTACCTCTCTGTGCACCTCTCTTGCCTCTTTCTGCACCTCTCCTGCCTGTTTCTGCACCCCTGTTCCCTCTTTCTGCACCTCTTTTGCCTGTTTCTGCAAATCCCTTGCCTCTTTCTGCACCCCTCTTCCCTGTTTCTGCACCTCTCTTGCCTCTGTCTGCACCCCTGTTCCCTCTTTCAGCACCTCTTTTGCCTGATTCTGCAACTCTCTTGCCTCTTTCTGCACTTCTCTTGACTCGTTCTGTACCTTTTTGCTTTTTTCTGCAATTCTCTTGTTTCTTTCTGCACATCTTGCTTCTTTCTGCATCCCTCTTGCCTCTTTCTGCACCCGTCTTCCCTGTTTCTGCACCTCTCTTGCCTCTGTCTGCACCCCTGTTCCCTCTTTCAGCACCTCTTTTGCCTGATTCTGCAACTCTCTTGCCTCTTTCTGCACTTCTCTTGACTCGTTCTGTACCTTTTTGCTTTTTTCTGCACTTCTCTTGTTTCTTTCTGCACATCTTGCTTCTTTCTGCATCCCTCTTGCCTCTTTTTGCACCCTTCCTCCCTCTTTGTGCACCTCTCTTGCCTTTTTCTGCACCTTTTTTGCCTCTTTCTGCATCACTCTTGCCTCTTTCTGTACCCCTCTTTCCTCTGTCTGCACCCCTGTTCCCTCTTTCGGCACCTCTTTTGCCTATTTTCACAACTCTCTTGCCTCTTTCTGTACTTCTCTTGCCTCTTTCCGCACCCCTGATCCATCTTTCTGCACCTCTTTTGCCTCTTTCTGCACACCTCTTGCCTCTTTCTGCACCCGTCCTGACTCTTTCTGCAACTCTGTAGCTTGTTTCTGTACTTCTCTTGTTTCTCCCTGCACCTCTCTTTCTTCTTTCTGTACCCCTTTTGCCTCTTTATGCACCATTCTTCCTTCTTTGTGCACCTATCTTGATTCTTTCTGTACCCCTCTTGCCTCTTTCTGTACCCTTCTTACCTCTCTGTGCACCTCTCTTGCCTCTTTCTGCGCCTCTCCTGCCTGTTTCTGCAAATCCCTTGCCTCTTTCTGCACCCCTCTTCCCTGTTTCTGCACCTCTCTTGCCTCTGTCTGCACCCCTGTTCCCTCTTTCAGCACATCTTTTGCCTGATTCTGCAACTCTCTTGCCTCTTTCTGCACTTTTCTTGAGTCGTTCTGTACCTTTTTGCTTTTTTCTGCACTTCTCTTGTTTCTTTCTGCACATCTTGCTTCTTTCTGCATCCCTCTTGCCTCTTTTTGCACCCTTCCTCCCTCTTTGTGCACCTCTCTTGCCTTTTTCTGCACCTTTTTTGCCTCTTTCTGCATCACTCTTGCCTCTTTCTGTACCCCTCTTGCCGCCTTCTGCACCTCTTTTGCTTCTTTCTGCACTTCTCTTGCCTCTTTCTGCACCGCTCTAGCATCTTTCTGCATCTCTGTTGGTTCTATCTGCACTTCTCTTGCCTCTTTCTGCACCCCTTTTCCCTCTTTTTGCACCTCTCTTGCCTCTGTCTGCACCCCTGTTCCCTCTTTCGGCACCTCTTTTGCCTATTTTCACAACTCTCTTGCCTCTTTCTGTACTTCTCTTGCCTCTTTCCGCACCCCTGATCCATCTTTCTGCACCTCTTTTGCCTCTTTCTGCACACCTCTTGCCTCTTTCTGCACCCGTCCTGACTCTTTCTGCAACTCTGTTGCTTGTTTCTGTACTTCTCTTGTTTCTCCCTGCACCTCTCTTGCTTCTTTCTGTACCCCTTTTGCCTCTTTATGCACCATTCTTCCTTCTTTGTGCACCTATCTTGATTCTTTCTGTACCCCTCTTGCCTCTTTCTGTACCCTTCTTACCTCTCTGTGCACCTCTCTTGCCTCTTTCTGCACCTCTCCTGCCTGTTTCTGCACCCCTGTTCCCTCTTTCTGCACCTCTTTTGCCTGTTTCTGCAAATCCCTTGCCTCTTTCTGCACCCCTCTTCCCTGTTTCTGCACCTCTCTTGCCTCTGTCTGCACCCCTGTTCCCTCTTTCAGCACCTCTTTTGCCTGATTCTGCAACTCTCTTGCCTCTTTCTGCACTTCTCTTGACTCGTTCTGTACCTTTTTGCTTTTTTCTGCAATTCTCTTGTTTCTTTCTGCACATCTTGCTTCTTTCTGCATCCCTCTTGCCTCTTTCTGCACCCGTCTTCCCTGTTTCTGCACCTCTCTTGCCTCTGTCTGCACCCCTGTTCCCTCTTTCAGCACCTCTTTTGCCTGATTCTGCAACTCTCTTGCCTCTTTCTGCACTTCTCTTGACTCGTTCTGTACCTTTTTGCTTTTTTCTGCACTTCTCTTGTTTCTTTCTGCACATCTTGCTTCTTTCTGCATCCCTCTTGCCTCTTTTTGCACCCTTCCTCCCTCTTTGTGCACCTCTCTTGCCTTTTTCTGCACCTTTTTTGCCTCTTTCTGCATCACTCTTGCCTCTTTCTGTACCCCTCTTTCCTCTGTCTGCACCCCTGTTCCCTCTTTCGGCACCTCTTTTGCCTATTTTCACAACTCTCTTGCCTCTTTCTGTACTTCTCTTGCCTCTTTCCGCACCCCTGATCCATCTTTCTGCACCTCTTTTGCCTCTTTCTGCACACCTCTTGCCTCTTTCTGCACCCGTCCTGACTCTTTCTGCAACTCTGTAGCTTGTTTCTGTACTTCTCTTGTTTCTCCCTGCACCTCTCTTTCTTCTTTCTGTACCCCTTTTGCCTCTTTATGCACCATTCTTCCTTCTTTGTGCACCTATCTTGATTCTTTCTGTACCCCTCTTGCCTCTTTCTGTACCCTTCTTACCTCTCTGTGCACCTCTCTTGCCTCTTTCTGCGCCTCTCCTGCCTGTTTCTGCAAATCCCTTGCCTCTTTCTGCACCCCTCTTCCCTGTTTCTGCACCTCTCTTGCCTCTGTCTGCACCCCTGTTCCCTCTTTCAGCACATCTTTTGCCTGATTCTGCAACTCTCTTGCCTCTTTCTGCACTTTTCTTGAGTCGTTCTGTACCTTTTTGCTTTTTTCTGCACTTCTCTTGTTTCTTTCTGCACATCTTGCTTCTTTCTGCATCCCTCTTGCCTCTTTTTGCACCCTTCCTCCCTCTTTGTGCACCTCTCTTGCCTTTTTCTGCACCTTTTTTGCCTCTTTCTGCATCACTCTTGCCTCTTTCTGTACCCCTCTTGCCGCCTTCTGCACCTCTTTTGCTTCTTTCTGCACTTCTCTTGCCTCTTTCTGCACCGCTCTAGCATCTTTCTGCATCTCTGTTGGTTCTTTCTGCACTGCTCTTGCTTCTTTCTGCACCTCTCCTGCAAATCTCTACACCCCTCTTGCCTCCTTCTGCACTATTCTTTCCTCTTTCTGCACTTCTCCTGCCTCTGTATGCACCCCTGTTCCCTCTTTCTGCACCTCTTTTGCCTGTTTCTGCAACTCTCTTGCCTCTTTCTGAACTTCTCTTGCCTCTTTCTGCACCTCTGTTGCTTGTTTCTGTATTTCTCTTGCTTCTTTCTGCACCTCTCTTGCACTGTCTGCACCCCTGTTCCCTCTTTCGGCACCTCTTTAGCCTGTTTCTGCAACTCTCTTGCCTCTTTTTGCACCTCTCCTGACTCTTTCTGCAACTCTGTTGCTTGTTTCTGCACTTCTCTTGTTTCTTTCTGCACATCTTGCTTCTTTCTGCATCCCTCTTGCCTCTTTTTGCACCCTTCTTCCCTCTTTGTGCACCTCTCTTGCCTTTTTCTGCACCTCTATTGCCTCTTTCTGTATCCCTGTTCCATCTTTCTGCACCTCTTTTGCCTGTTTCTGCAAATCCTGTGCCTCTTTCTGTACTTCCCTTGCCTCTTTCTTCACCTCTGTTGCTTTTTTCTGCACTTCTCTTGCCTCTTTTTGCACCACTCTTGCCTCTTTCTGCACCTCTGTTGCTTGTTTCTTCACTTCTCTTGTTTCTTTCTGCATCTC
The DNA here is from genome assembly GCA_963921515.1 of Calotriton arnoldi. Classification (NCBI taxonomy): domain Eukaryota; kingdom Metazoa; phylum Chordata; class Amphibia; order Caudata; family Salamandridae; genus Calotriton; species Calotriton arnoldi. The sequence goes on along the minus strand of CAWUFW010002467.1, from coordinate 22,932 downwards.
TTTTGCTTCTTTTTGCACCCCTCTTGCCTCTTTCTGTACTATTCTTCCATCTTTGTGCACCTCTCCTGCCTCTTTCTGCACCTTTTTTGCCTCTTTCTGCACCCCTCATGCCTCTTTCTGCACCTCTTTTGCCTGTCTGTGTACCTCTCTTTCCTCTTTCTGCACCCCTGTTCCCTCTTTCTGCACCTCTTTTGCCTGTTACTGCAACTCTCTTGCCTCTTTCTGTACTTCTCTTGACTCTTTATGCACATCTGTTTCTTTTTTTGTACTTCTCTTGCCTCTTTCTGCACCCCTCTTGCCACTTTCTGCACCTCTGTTGCTTGTTTCTATACTTCACTTGTTTCACAAGAGGACCTCATCGCCCCACCAGCAGTGCGCCATGAGGCGCGTTTGCAGAGTGGTGTAAAAAGGGGCGTGGCCTCAGACCACCTCTCAGCAATCCAGCTGTGTGGCGCTTACTGGAGGTACCTGGTGGGCTAGTTGGCCCCCAGGGACCCTCAGTATTCAAGGGGACTTAATTCCCCAACTTAGAATGCACCAGGGGGCACGTTTGCAGAGTGGTGCAGGAAGGGGGTGGCGCTTCCGGCAAGATGCCGGCTTTTATCAAAAAAATTGTTAGATGGGGCTGTGTGGCCCCCCTTCTTTCAATCTTTTTTGGGCCTTGGGGACCCCATCCCCCAGGGCCTGCCCCATTTAAAAAAACAAAAAAAAATGGGAAGGGGGACCCTCTCCCGAGGCATGGCCACATATTCATATGTTTTAATATTTAATGTGGCCCCCCTCCTGAGGCATGTTTCTGCTCCATGGACCCCATCCCCCGGGGCTTTGCCTCTTTTAAAAAAAATTATTCGGGAGGGGTGCCGCGTGACCCCCCTTCCCCGGGCCACTTTTGGCCCTTTGGACCCCATCCCCTCGGGCCTGGCCTCCTTGATGGGGACCGTGGGGGGAGCCCCAATGCCCCCACGGTCCCTGCCGGCTCCCCGCCTCCTGCGGGAGCCAGCATTGCTTTTGGACAAGGGGAGCTGCTAACATGCAGCTCCCCTTGTCCAAAAGCAATTCTGCTTTGCTTCTTGGAAGCGAGAGCAGGTTTCCTGCTCTCGCTTCCAAGAAGCAAAGCAGTGTTTGCTATGGCAGGGCGGGAGCAAACGGCAATGTCCCGGGAGTGGTCACACCAGGACATTGCAGGAGCCGGCACTTGGGGTGGCAGTCCCCAGGGTTATAGAGGGCTCCAGGAGGGGGGCCACACGGCCCCCCTCTCAACTGTTTAAAGCCCTGGGAGGATGTGGTCCCTGGGGCCCGGGGGTCTGCAACGGACCCCCGTATTTAAATAATTAGTGCCCCGGGGAGGTGGTGGTCCCTGGGGCAGTATGGGGGCCAGGAGCTTTTTTATTTTAATTTTAATTTAAGCCCTGGGGAGGTAGCGGGAATGATGAATGCCCCGGGGAAGTGGCGGTCCCAGGGGCAGCATGGGGGGGAGGAGCCCCCCACACATTTTTTTACAAGCCCCAGGGAGGTGGTGGTCCATGGGGCTGCCGGGGGGTCTGCGTGCCCCCGCACATAATGGATAAAGCCCCGCAGAGGTGGCAGGTCTGCGGGGGCCCCTGTGGGCCCCCACTAATTTATTGCACATTGCCCCGGGACCTGGCCCACCCAGGGGCTTATAAAATACGAAGCACGGGAGCCCGCGCTTCGTTTTTAAAATTTTCTCGGCCACATTTGCGTACTCAGCTCAATTTCGGCCGATGTTTTTTTTTAATGCTTTTTGGGCCCTGGGGGTCCTTGTGGGACCGCCTGAGCAGGCCTAGGGGGGTCAGGGTGTTTCTACCCTGCCCACTTTTCTTGTTTTTCATCTTTGTTTTACTGTTTTCTTGTGACTCATTTTTTTTAATAGAAACAAGGTCCTAACTATAACTACCTACTGGTGTATATGTATATATATGTCCCGGTACATAGACTATTTCTTACAGGAGCATGTTGTGCATTTAAAATCGTATGTGCAAGACACCAGTGATTTCTTGAGAAAAGTTAAAGATATAAACTGGAATGGCAATTATTTACTTATAGCCCTAGATGTTTCGTCCCTTTACACGTGCATTAGAAACAGGGATGGAGTCAGGGCTGTGGAATTTTTCCTCTCCAATAGACCCATACGATATGCACAACACAACAAAATGCTTTTAAATATGTTGCTGTTCTGTTTGGAAAACAATCTTTTTACCTTTAATAATCAAATGTACCAACAAACACAAGGAGTTGCCATGGGGGCCAGCTTCTCCCCCAGTTATGCCTGTTTGTTTATGGGATGGTGGGAGGAGTTGGTCCTAATGAGAAAATATGAACAAACATTCCTAACTCAGATCATAAGCTGGTTAAGATTCATAGATGATTTGTTTATTATATGGAATGGAACTCAACAAAGTGCTATGGACTTTATAGATCAGTTGAATTTGAATGATGTCAATCTTAAATTTACATATTCCATCAGTAAAACAGAAATTACATTTTTAGATGTGCAAATCAAAATAGTGAACAACTGCCTTACGACCACTTTATTTAGGAAACCTACGGCAGGCAACACGTTATTACATGCATCTAGTGCACATCCTATTCACCTTATTAACAGCATCCCATATGGTGAAATGCTACGGATAAGACGCATATGTAGCAACGAGGATGATGCAGACATTATACAAGCACAATGTCGCAACCGCTTCTTAGCAAGGGGATATAAAACCAAGGTAATTGAAGCGGCTATAATAAAATCTAAGCAAAAGGCGAGGTCAGACCTGCTAAAGTATAACAATAAGTCTGAAGATAAAAGTAAAACTATGGAACCGATCAGACTTATATTAGGTTTCTCAAAACAGGAAAAACAACTTCAAAATATCATTAGACGGAATTGGCCAATTGTGCGTGATGATCCGATCATAGGCAAATTATTACCTATTAATCCTTCCATTACTTTTAGAAAAACTACCAGTATGGGAAATGCATTGGTAAGAAGCAGCCCAGAAGATCAGGGAAGAACCACATGGTTATCAGCAAGGAAAGGATTTTTTAGATGCACTACATGTAAAGCATGCCAGCAGGATGTCAATACTAGTACTTATCGCACTGCATTCGATGATAAAATACGCAATATTACCCAACACCTTACATGTAAGACTGAATTTTCAGTATATGTGTTGGAATGTAGTTGTAAATTAAAATATATAGGTAGCACTAAGCTGGCAGTGCACAAAAGAATTTTGCAGCACATGAGGGCCATCACAAATAAGGATGCTAGTTACCCGGTCGCTAGACATTTTAAGGAGTTTCACGACAGTGACCTCAAACATCTTAAATACTATGCTATAGAGTCGGTTCCGCCCCATAAGAGAGGTGGCGATCGGGAAGGCAAATTAAGACGCCTAGAAACAAGATACATTTTAGAATTCGACTCTAAGCACCCAGGAGGTCTGAATAATACAGAAGATTTGCACACCTATTTATGAATGTGAGACCCTATAATAATTACACAAATATTACACAAAACTTATAATGTTTCATACAAAATATTAATGTGATTTTAGGAGGTTTTATCATCATCATCATCATTTTTTATGGGTATTTATATGATTTTATTATTGTATGGATTCCTATGATATTTAGATGTAACTTTCCCATTGTGTTTTAGGATGATAGCACTTGCACTTTATAAATTCTGATGAGTCAATAATATGTAATAAGATCTGTGCCACAATTAGACATCTATAGGTTTGGCAATTGTATATAGGTTCTGGTTAGAGGTAATACCTCTCATCATTTGCATTTATGAGATCTGATTTTGCACATATTTATATTTATTTATATTTATCTACAGTATTTTATGAATATATTTATTGTGAATGTATATGAATTTTATGAATTTTTTGAAATTTTTGAAAAATATTTTCTTTGTATATCGTATTTTATGTATTTTAACAGTAGGAGGTTGAATCAGTATCGTAATTTAAATATAGATGTTTAAAAATCTCACACACCCTATAAAATCAGGTTTTTACAGCTGCTTGATCCCACCTACTGATATTGATTGCATTGATTTCCCCTGGCCTCATTGAATCTGCATCCGTAAGCATATGTCATTAAGACAATACCCATAGCCCATTATTAATGGGAATATATGGATGTGCTTAAAGATTTAATTGATTAGATCAATTTATGTATTTATACATTTATAATGAATATTATATTGTCGTCCCAGAAAATATCATACAGGTTGTACGGCAATATATGGTATACAGCACATCCTTTCTTTCTTATTTTTATCTTATTTATGCACTTCATTTATAGGGTTTCAATACACTTATCTACTACACATATGCACTTTAGAAACTTTTTGCGGACATTAGATAGATAGACTCCGCCTGTTTGGCAGTAAAGCATTCAAGCATATATTAGGCGGACCAATTTGCTTTGTAAAGTTGAGGCAACTTTACATATTTCAGCATTTCAGGGATCTGTATGCAGAAAATGTTAAACAGGGAGGTTTATTGTAAATATATACATATAAGAATTTTAAAATATATACAGATTATTGTAAATATATATACACAAGAATTTTACTTATTTATAATGTATAATTCCAGAGTATAATGTATATAGTATGTTGTCCATGTCCTTTTATGCAAATTGAGCACTAGCACTTTAAATTAGTTACTCACAGTTTGAGCTGTGTCATGTGATCAAGGCCGAGGTACGGCCGAAACGCGTCATGGCGGACTAGCTTGGTGGCAATAAAGAATATCTTGCACTGATTTGGGACTACGCTCGTTTTTTCTTTGAGGAGACTTCAAGCGAGAATCAGCAATGTATATATATATATATAACCATAAGGTCACCGCTTTCCGCAAAAACTATCCAGCACTCCAAGGAGTATAAATCACTCAGTTTTTATTCTTGTAACGACAACATCTACGCGTTTCGGCAGTTTCACACTGCCTTGTTCACGATGTAAGTGTGCCATTGTTTCCAAATTAAAATAACAGTCATGACTGAGGACACAAACGAAGGACTAAACTTTCATTTGGCAGCATAGAGTTTCGTTTTACGCAGAAAAGGGCGCCATCTTTAAACATGTTTCTTGTCATTATGTTATAAGCAGGATATTACTTATTCACATATTAATTTCAACAAATGTACTTTTTATATTACATTTATAAGCAATCATCATTAAAAAAGGGCTATTGCTTTTATACTCTGCAATTCATTATTTTTGTAATAAAATAAATTATTTGCTAAAATGAATCCTGTGACTGCCCATTTTTTGCTAAAGCAATAATCCATTTCTTTCTTTTATAGCACCAAGACTATAAAATTAAAAGAGCAAGTGCTCAATTTCAATACCTTATACAGCAAAGTGCTAATGCTCAATTATACAGTACTCTCTTTTCTTAGAAAAAAGTGCTAGTGCTTCACTTGTGCAATATAGCTCCCTTATAAAGTGCTAGTGCTTTGGTATACATTAATCATTTTCATTTCAACTCACATTTATATACTCTTCTACAGTACTAGATAATTATAAAGTGCTAGTGCTTCACTTGTGGAATATTACTTTCTCATAAAGTGCTAGTGCTTTAATATACATTATGTTCATTTTAACTCACATTTGTATACTAATCTACAGTACTAGACAATTTTAAAGTGCAAATACTTCTATCAACAGTTCTAAAGTGCAAGTGCTTTTCAGTATATTTAATTCCCTCACAATCCATCATATACTTCACAGTACACTTTCTTTTAAAAAAAACACACAAACCATAAAAACACTATTATAAAAACAATTATAAGTACTGTATACTAATAAATATAAAAGCACTCTGTAAAAATATTAACTTTACGTCAAATCGAAATCTGCCAATGTCTTATCAAATCTCCTACCCTCAGTTCTCCTACTTTAAAAAACATTTCATGGTACTAACTTGTGCTGGCTCAGCTCTTTTCCCTCAATACATCATTAATTCAGTATATGCAGGTATATAAATCCTCATCCACGTTCAAACCGTGAGGTTCCTTGCTATCGAACTCTAATATGTAATATGTCTCTAGCTTACGAAGTTCTTTTTCCCTATCTCCTCCTCTCCTTTTTCTGGGGATTTCAGCTATGCAGCTATATTGCATTCCTAGAGGGTTACTTTAATGATGTGTTTCGAACTGTCTTGCTATCGGATATGTCCTATCCTGATTAGCAATATCTCTCCGATGCTGCAAGATTCTTTTATATACAGGCAGAGTAGTACTCCCTATATATATTTTCAAACACGGACATTGTAACATGTAGACCACGAAGCTTGATCTACAGGTTAAAAGCCTTTAATAAAAATAGTTTTATTAAAACAAATTCTAAAATATGTCCAATTTGTTCCATGATGGCACGCCTTGCACTTTGAACACTTCCTGAAACCCATTTTCTGGTGAAGCCACAACGGAGCCACCACCTTCCTGTCTCTAAATTCACTATTCACAATTCGATCCTTCAATGAATTTGATCTCCTGTATGTTACCTCTGGGTGTCTGTTTACCGTAGGGCCCAATATTGGATCATCTTTCACAAGGTGCCAATGTCTATTTAAAATGGACCTTACCTCCCTGTGTTTGTTGTTAAAAGTTGTTATGAACCTATGATTTTTCAGCCCCATTAGTTTATTTTTCAGTTTTCTTTGTTGGGTCCTAGACGGTTCGAATAATATCTTTTGCCTTTCTAAATTCCTAGCTTTTCTAGCTGCTCCATTTATAGCTTCTGGTGAGTACCCTCTTTGAACAAACCTATTAATCATGTCTTGCTCTATTCTACAGTACTCCTCCGGGTCACTACACGCTCTCCGTGCCCTGTGAAATTCCCCAAAGGGTATACTTCTAATCAATGGGGCAGGATGGTGACTCCCTGCGTGTAGAATAGTATTGCCAGCCATTGGCTTCCTAAAGATGGTGGGTTCCAATCTCCCTTCCACTGGTCTTACTCTGCTATCTAAGAAATCAATAGAGGTTTTGATATAATGGCCTACAAACTGTAAGTTCAGGGTATTCTGATTAATATCTTTAATAAACAGTTCTACGTCCGTTTCCGTGCCCTGCCACAACACGAAAACGTCGTCAATGAACCTAACCCATAGGAATATATGTTCTGACCATTGTTCCATGGGCGGCCCGCTGAGTACCTGCTCCTCCCACCAGCCTAGATGTAAATTAGCATAGCTGGGGGCGAAGCAGGTACCCATCGCCGACCCTTGTTCTTGTTGGAAGAGTTCCTCACCAAATACATTTTTTTTTTTGTTAAACCTCATTTCATCAGTTCTAAAATCATTTGATTGTGTTTTAAAAATCTCATGGGTCTTCTATTAAGAAAGTATTCAGTGGCTTTCAGACCATCAACGTGTCTTATGCTCGTATATAAAGTAGCAATATCAAGGGTTACCAATAACAGTTATTTCATTCCAGCATACATCATATATGCCTTTTAAAAAATCCGTAGAATCCTTAATAAATGATGTTAGAGTCCTTACCATGGGATTTAAAAAATAGTCAATATATCTTGATGCATTCTCGAACAGGCTGCCACATGAGGATATTATAGGCCTTCCTGCCTTGGGGTCTGCGTGCCCCCGCACATAATGGATAAAGCCCCGCAGAGGTGGCAGGTCCCCGGGGCTGCGGGGGCCCCTGCGGGCCTCCACTAATTTATTGCATATTGCCCCGGGACCTGGCCCACCCAGGGGCTTATAGAAAACGAAGCACGGGAGCCTGCGCTTCGTTTTTTTTAATTTTCTCGGCCAGATTTGCGCACTCAGTGCGAATTCGGCCGATGTTTTTATTTTAAATGCTTTTTTTGGCCCTGGGGGTCCTTGTGGGACCGCCTGAGCAGGCCTAGGGGGTCAGGGTGTTTCTACCCTGCCCCCTTTTCTTGTTTTTAATCTTTGTTTTACTGTTTTCTTGTGACTCATTTTTTTTTTATAGAAACAAGGTCCTAACTATAACTACCTACTGGTGTATATGTATATATATATATATATATTCACTGAAAAAACCATAGGTTTCAGACACGTTATAGTTAGAAATTAGCATTTAAAAAACCTTTGAAATTCACTGAAAAAACCATAGGTTTTAGGGACAGTTATAGTTAGTTGGACATTTCACTCGTACAAAACCCGTGAAATTCCCCCGTTATAGTTAGTTCAGCTAACTATAACTCGCGCCCCCGCAATGCACTGCTGATGACGTCACATATTACATCACTCATGACATGGTCAGTGACATCACTAATGACATCACTGATGACATCTCAAATGACATCACTGATGACATCATCCAGTGACTGTGTGTTTCTGTAAAGTTTAAATATGTTTAATATATATGCCAAGGTGTATTGAATAATGAGTGGGTGTATAAGTGTCTGGATGGATGATATAGTAGGTGCATGACTGGCTATTAGTGAGTGATTAAACGTATCTTACTAAATGCATGGGTTAGTTACTAAACTGTGTGAATGTCTTTATCATTCTGTCTGTTGGTGTGTAAGTGGCTGCATGGGTTTGTAAATAGCTACATGAGTGTCTATATGAGTTATTGATTGGTTGTCTGAGTATCTGTATGGGTGCCTGAGTGTTTGTGTGGATGGGGTGTGTGTGACTGCACATAGATGTATCAGTGGGTGATTCACTGGGTGCATGGTTTCAAGAGTGCATCTGTGATGGACTGTATGGGTGGGTGAGTGTGTGTATGGGTGTGTTAGTGAGTGAATGTATATCTCAGTGGTACATGTGTGAGTAACTACATATGTGAAAGGCAGTATATATGTGTGTTGTAGTATATAAATGGGTATAAGTGAGAGTGTGTGATTGTGAGAGTGGCTGTATGGATTAGTGTGTACTTGTATTAGTGATTGTATAAGAGCGTAAGAATGTGCTAGTATTTGTATGAGTAAGTGAGCTGGTGTGCGTATAACTGTATAGGTGAGTAAATGGCAGTGTGATTAATTATTTCCATGACTGACTAGGTGTGTGAGTACCTCTATGGATGAGTGGCGGTGTGTGAGTGTCTATGTAGGTGTATTAGTGCATATGATAGTCCTGTACTGAGTGACCGTAAGTATGAGTGACTGTACAGGTGAGTGAGTGGATGTGTGTGTAGACCTAAGAATCAGTGAGTGGGTATGTAGTTATTGGTGTTGGAGTGTCTATGGTTTTGAGAATGGCAGTCTGTAATTTAGAGTGGGTGTATCAAAGGTTATATTAGGGTGTGAGAGGATGCATGAAATTATCACATGGATGATGTCATCAGTGATGTCATTTGAGATGTCATCAGTGATGTCATCAGTGATGTCACTGACCATGTCATGAGTGATGTAATATGTGACGTCATCAGCAGTGCATTGCGGGGCGCGAGTTATAGTTAGCTGAGCTAACTATAACGGGGGAATTTCACGGGTTTTGTACGAGTGAAATGTCCAACTAACTATAACTGTCCCTAAAACCTATGGTTTTTTCAGTGAATTTCAAAGGTTTTTTAAATGCTAATTTCTAACTATAACGTGTCTGAAACCTATGGTTTTTTAGTGAATTTCAAAGGTTTTTTAAATGCTAATTTCTAACTATAAAGTACCTGAAACCTATGGTTTTTTCAGTGAATTTCAAAGGTTTTTTAAATGCTAATTTCTAACTATAACGCCCCTAAAACCTATGTTTTTTTCTGTGAATTTCAAAGGTTTTGTAAATGTCAATTTTTAAATGTATTAATTGTTATATTTATTTTTTTGATACTGATTTACTACATTTTTTAAAACTTTATTTTTAGATATTTTATTTATTAAATTACATTGTAATTACATTATACATTACATTACAAAATATACTTTCTCAGAATGAATTACTTTAGTTTAAATAGTTTGCAAATAGGCAATAGAGTTTTAAGTACAGTAGTTACAGTTGTTGCAATGGGCAACACAATTTCAAACACAATGCAACATTGAGCTCAATGTGATTTTCTAGTTAAATGCAATTAGTTACTTTATGGATTACTTTTCTAACCACAGGACTGGATCCTAGATTCAGTCCTGGGACATCTCCTGTAAACAGTTGAGTAAAAGCGTTTTGGTTACAGTAGTGATTTTTAAGGAATATTATTGTATTTTAAAAGTTGACACTTAGAAACTTTTTCACATAGAATCACCAATGTTATCCTATGGGAGGAAATTCACTTAGCAGGTAAGTAGTGTTATCGTTACTTTTTCTTACTCAGTGTTGGATCCTGGATCCAGCACTGGTGCATCTCCTGTAAAGAGTTGAAAGAATGCATTTAAGTCATACAGGCGATTTTTAAGGAATATTTGTAATTTGTGAAAATTGACACTTTGAAACTTTTCTGCTGAAAACCAGACAATGGATTCCTATGGAAGGAAATATAAGTTACTGGTAAGTACGGTTAGAATTACTTTTCAGGGTCAGTGCTGGGCTAAAAGATGCAGCACTGGGTTCTCTCCTGATAACAGGTGAGTAAATCGGAATTCGTAGTTCGGTTGATTTTAGAGGAATATTATAAAGTTCCAAAACTCCACACTTAGAATAATTTCCAAGTGAAACCAGTCAATGTTAGCCTATGGAAGGAAATTCAAGTTACTGGTAAGTATGGTTAAAATTACTTTTCAGGATCAGTACTGGGATGAAAGATGCAGCACTGGGTTCTCTCCTGATAACAGGTGGGTAAATCGGAATTCGTAGTTCGGTTGATTTTAGAGGAATATTATAAAGTTCCAAAACTCCACACTTAGAAGAATTTCCAAGTGAAACCAGTCAATGTTAGCCTATGGAAGGAAATTCAAGTTGCTGGTAAGTACGGTTAAAATTACTTTTCAGGATCAGTACTGGGCTGAAAGATGCAGCACTGAGGTCTCTCCTGATAACAGGTGAATAAATCGGAATTCGTATTTCGGCCGATTTTAGAGGAATATTTGTATGTTTCAAAAATCGACACTTAGAAACTTTTTCAGCAAAAAGCAGGCAATGATATCCTATGGAAGGAAATTCAAGTTACTGGTAAGTGCGGTTAAAATTACTTTTCAGGATCAGTACTGGGCTGAAAGATGCAGCACTGAGGTCTCTCCTGATAACAGGTGAGTAAATTGGAATTCGTATTTCGGCTGATTTTAGATGAACATTTGTATGTTTCAAAAATCGACACTTAGAAACTTTTTCAGCAAAAAGCAGGCAATGATATCCTATGGAAGGAAATTCAAGTTACTGGTAAGTACGGTTAAAATTACTTTTCAGGATCAGTACTGGGCTGAAAGATGCAGCACTGAGGTCTCTCCTGATAACAGGTGAGTAAATTGGAATTCGTATTTCGGCTGATTTTAGATGAATATTTGTATGTTTCAAAAATCGACACTTAGAAACTTTTTCAGCAAAAAGCAGGCAATGATATCCTATGGAAGGAAATTCAAGTTACTGGTAAGTACGGTTAAAATTACTTTTCAGGATCAGTACTGGGCTGAAAGATGCAGCACTGAGGTCTCTCCTGATAACAGGTGAGTAAATCGGAATTCGTATTTCGTCAGATTTTAGAGGAATATTTGCACAATGGTGAAGGGAGGGGCGGGGCCTGAGGTGACATCTGTGCAAACGCACCCCGTGGCGCGTTTTAAGTTGGGGGATTAAGTTCCCTTGAATCATGAGGGTCCCTGGGGGCCAACTAGCCCACCAGGAACCTCCAGTATGCGCCAGGGGGCTGCGTTGCAGAGACGTGTACAGAGGCCACGCCCCTTTTTACACCTCTCTGCAACGCAGCTCTGTGGCGCTTTTTAGAAGTACATGGTGGGCTAGTTGGCCCCCAGGGACCCTCAGGATTGAAGGGGATTTAATTCCCCATCTTAAAACGCGCCACGGGGCCTGTTTGCACACATGTCACCTGAAGCCCCGCCCCCTCCCTTCACCACTGTGCAAACGCGCCCCGTGGCGCGTTTTAAGTTGGGGGATTAAGTCCCCTTGAATCCTGAGGGTCCCTGGAGTCCAACTAGCCCACCATGTACTTCTAAAAGCGCCACAGAGCTGCGTTGCAGAGAGGTGTAAAAGGGGCGTGGCCTCTGTACACCTCTCTGCAACGCAGCCCCTGGTGCATACTGGAGGTTCCTGGTGGGCTAGTTGGCCCCAGGGACCCCCAGTATTCAAGGGGAATTACTTCCCTTCTTAAAACGCGCCAGGGGCGCGTTTGCAGAGTACTGCAGGGAGGGGGCAGGGCCTCCGGCACGATGCCGGTCGTTTTTTTTTTTTTTTTTTTTTTAATGGGAGGGGGGCTGCGTGGCCCCCCTTCCCTTGCCCACTTTTGGCCCCGGGGACCCCATCCCCCGGGGCCTGAGCATTTTATTTTATTTTTTAAATTTAAAAAAAAAAAACGGGAAGGGGGCCGCGTGGCCCCCCTTCCCTGGGCCTGTATTGGCCCCGGGGACCCCATCCCCCGGGGCATGGCCTCGATTTTTTGATTTTTTTTATTTGGAGGGGGGCTGCGTGGCTTCCCTCCTCAGGCCATTTAAGGCCCCGGGGACCCCATCCCCCGGGCCGGCCTTGCCCATTTTATTTATTTTTTTAAATTTGGGGAGGGGGGATGTGTGGCCCCCCTCCCTGGCCACTTATGGCCCCGGGGACCCCATCCCCCGGGGCCTGGCCTCTCGTTGGGGACTGTGGGGGGTCCCCAAACCCCCCACAGTCCCGCCGGCTCCCCGTGTCCTATGGGAGCCGGCATTGCTTTTCCACATGGGGAGCAGCTAACATGCTGCTCCCCATGTGGAAAAGCAATCAGCTTTGGATATTGGAAGCGAGAGCAGGTTTCCTGCTCTCTCTTCCAATATCCAAAGCAAGTTTGCAATGACAGGACAGGAGCCACGAGAATCCCGTCCTGTCATTGCAAACAGCAAACAGCAGTGTCCCGGTAGGCACCCCGGGACACTGCAGGAGCCGGCCCTGGGGGGTGGCGGTCCCCAGGGCCATCAAGGGCTCCAGGAGGGGGGCTGCGCGGCCCCCCTCCCAACTATTTCACAGCCCCGGGGAGGTGGTGGTCCCCGGGGCTTTGGGGGTCTGTAACGGACCCCCATATTCAAATGTTTAGTGCCCCGGGGAGGTGGCGGTCCCCGGGGCGTGTGGGGGGGCTGGAGCCCCCCCACACAGGTTAAATTAACAAATAAAGAAGCCCCGGGGGGTGGCGGTCCCCGGGGCTGCGGGAGGGCCAAGAGCCCTCCCGCACCCTTTTTTTTCTAAAGCCCCGGGGGGTGGCGGTCCGCGGGGCTTGGGGGGCCTTAGAGGCCTTTTTTTTTGGCAGGATCCGCGCTCCCTGAGCGCATCCTGCCGATTTAAAAAAAAATGCTTTTTTCTACCCAGGGGGTCCTTGTGGGACCCCCTGAGCAGACCTAGGGGGTCAGGGTGTTTCTACCCTGCCCCCTTTGTGCGTTTTGCACACTTTTTTTTACTGCTTTCTTGTTCCTCGGTTCTACCAAGGAACAAGATGGCTGCCAACACTTCCTGGTTTGGAGTGTTGACAGCCAATTAGCAGACAGCTCGTGATCGGGAGTGTGCGCGAATCCGACGCGGCCATAGATATATATATGATTTTCCTTTTGATTTTCTCAGGAACTACTGAACGGATTTACACCATTTAACAAAAAGGGTTCTTTCTGAACCAAGAACTACCTCTTTGCCAAATTTGGTGTAATTCCGTTCAGCAGTTCGGGCTGTAGCCGTGTCTAAAGTTTCCTATGGGAAAATGAATGGGGAAAACACGTTTTGGGACCCCCTTTTTTCTCGGCCCCGCTTGACGAATCACCCGAGACTTTCAGGGTAGGAGCGGAGCGGAGCGGGCCATAAAGTTTGAAAATTTCGCGAAGATTCGTCAACCGGCAAGAGAGTTATTTCAAATAGAATGTCGCGGATTTCCTATGGAAAATAGGTCCTAACTATAACTATCTACTGGCGACCGCCAGTAGACTTTGCTCCCAGCTTTGCCAACCTGTTCCTAGGGCTCTGAGAGGAGGAGATCCGGGGAGACCACCATGAGCTTTGATTTCTAAAGTGAAATTGTGGCTACGCTACATTGATTTCGATCTCCTCATAATTTGGAACGGCACCGAAGACAAGGCCACCAAATTCATTAACAAACCGAATAGCAACAACTATAACATCAAACTTACCCAAAACATAAGTAGAGAGTACATCGAATTCTTAGACGTTAAAGTTACAGCACATCAGGGAACCTTGAAACCAGCCTTTTCCGCAAAACAACTGCAGGTAACACTTCTTCATGCCCTCAGCAGCCACCCGGACAATCTTAAATGGAGTATTCCTTATGGTGAGCTGCTGAGTGCAAGAAGAAATTGCAGCACAGAAACAGCTTTCATTGCTGAGCGTGACAACATGATTAACAGATTCCTGATTAGAGGTGACCCCAAGTGGGTATTAGAACGTGCCCTGAAAAATCAATAAGGTCAGTAGATTCAAACCCTTGAGGTTTCTACCACGGGAAACCACAATACTGATACCACTGACATAGAAGATACTAGAGTGATTATGACGTACAACAGTAACTCTCAACAGATACATAGGATCCTAACACACAATTGGGACATCCTTACCAGCGACCCGGTTATAGGTCATGCATTCCAGACTAGACCCAAAGTCACATATAAGAAAGGCCGCAGCCTGAGAGATATCATGGCACACAACGACATAACCCCAACACACCCCAAGGGGATCATAACCTGAAAGGCTTTTTCCCATGTGGACATTGTAAGGCGTGCCGCAATAGCCACATGACCAAAGAATTCACCATACCTGGGAGAAACCAAACCAAACCCATAACACAGTTCCTAACATGCAGCACGCCTTTCGTCATATATATTCTGGAATGTCCATGTAAACTCAGATACGTGGGGAGCACTACCTTATGGCCAAAAAGAGGGTGCTTGAGCATATGCGCGCTGTAAAGAATAGGGATGTTAACTACCCGGTGGCTCGACACTTCCAAGAATACCACCTTCCAATAGCTCTCTTTGAGTTTTTATGCGACTGAACAAGTACACAGGTCCCAGAGGTGGTAACAGAGTTCTGAAGCTCCGTAAACGGGAATCCAAATGGATATTAGAACTCGAGACCAAGTATCCTGGGGGACACAATCTGGACGGGGAACTTAGTACACATCTTCATGAAGGCTAATGTCTTACACACGTCCTATCTGCCCAGATCAGGATTCCCTTAGACATTATATAATATGTATTGCTTTGTTTTTCCAGTGAAAACTGACCCTTTTTCGCAATGTGCCTAGCTGTGGATTTTGGACCCTAGCTCTGCCGGCACCTAAGGAAACCTAGCAAACCTATACATTTCTGAAAACTAGACATCCAGGGGAATCTAGGATGGTGTGACTTGTGTGGCTCCATTACGCAAGTAATGACAGATATGTCTGGAATCCTGACGTATCTGTCAGCGCTAAAGTCACGCATTGCTGCAGTTAAAATATATATGAAAAACATATATATACAGCTTTATTTATATATACATATATCATTTTTTCTCATACCAATGCAGCCCCCCAAATAGGCAGGCTAAACAATGCCATAATAAATAACTGCTTTTGTAAACACACAATGAATATATATAGACCACAGGAGGGCAAGTATCACTTGAACTCTTTTTAATGAGTAGAACTCATGAAAACTGCAAAAGAGCAGGCATTGTTAGCCTACAGGCTGCATTGTACACCAATAGCATAGAAAATGAAAGCAATTGTACAAAAAACTGGCACTGTGCCTTTAAGGCAGCCATGACCCCTAGCTTCCATCATGCCTCAGGGAAGACAGTTAGGTCAGTTGTTCTTTGCGGAGACCCGAAGGTCAGGGCACAAAGATATACTTTTAACATAACAGACATTCTCATTTGCCTGGGGAGGCGGTTGGGTTGCTTATGACTTTGATGAGGATAACCCTGGAAGAGAACTAGGATTACAGGTAAGTAACTTATCCTTCTCTTCCAGGGGATCCTCATCAATAGTCATAAGCACTGAATAGAATAGCAAGCCCATCCTCCACCTGCGGGCAAATGAGAGAGAATGACCCAATCAACAAGTAGAGTAAATCAGTGATGGAAGAGATTCCTCAAGGAGGCTTGGCCTACTTGGGTGTCTGCTCTTCTATCTGAATCAAGACAAAAATGTCTTGTAAATGTATGTATAGATCTCCAAGTAGCTGCTTTACAGATCTCGGAAATCAGTACATTGTAAAGGAAAACAGCAGTCGCCGCTTTTCCCTAGTGGAATGTGCTTTTGGTCTAGACCAAAGTGGCTTCTGTGCTAGCTGATAAGCCAGTTTGATGCACGAAACTATCCACCTGGAGATGGACCGTTTAGAGGCTGGAAAACCTGTTCTGATCGAACCGTAATTAATGAACAGTTGATCAGCTTTCCTAATTGATTTAGACCTGTCCAAGTAACATTTTAAAACTCTCTTCAGGTCTAAGGAATGCAGAGCCCTCTCAGCTGGAGTAGAGGGATTTGGAAAAAAGGTTGGAAGCGAAATGGTCTGGTTCACATGAAAATCCGACACCACCTTCGGGAGAAAAGAGGGGTGGGTTCTCATAACATCCCTATTGAGCTGAAAAACAGTGTAAGGTTCTTTTGAGCAGAGGGCCTGGATCTCGCTCACCCTGCGAGCTGAGGTAATCGCCACAAGGAACGCCACCTTCCATGAAAGGTGTTGTAGCGTTGCTTTGTGGATTGGCTCAAAAGGGGGACCCATCAATTTAGAAAGAACCAGGTTCAGTTCCCAGGGAGGTGAAGGAGGCCGAATAGGAGGATAGACCTTCTTCAGACCCTGTAAGAAGTCCTTTACTACCTGCAGTTGGAAAAAAGAAGGTTGAGAAGGTGAACGCCTATACGCTGTTATGGCAGCTAGGTGTACCTTAATGGAAGAGAATTTCAGGGCTGCCATAGCTAAATGAAGCAGGTAGGGTATGATCACTTCTTCCTATCCCTTGGTAGGACTACAATTATTCTGAACACACCAAATATAAAAACGTTTCCATTTACAAGAATAGGAATGTCTTGTGGATGGTCTTCTAGCCTCTTTCAGGATGGTCATGCAGTCTTGAGGGAGCCCTAAATGACCATACTGGAGGACCTCAGGAGCCATGCTGCCACGTTCAGTGAGGGAAGGTTGGGGTGATAAATGCTCCCGTTCATCTTGGACAGCAGGTCCGGCCTGCACGGCAGTCTCCTGTGTGGACGCTCTGACAGGTGTAGAAGGTCCGGGTACCACCACTGCCTTGGCCAGGTCGGAGCAATCAGTATCATTCTCGCCTCTGAGTGGGAGAGCTTGGTCACGACCTTCGGGATGAGTGGAAGGGGAGGAAAGGCGTACACAAATGCCCCTGACCAGCTGATCAAAAGGGCATTCCCTTTCGACCCTGGTCGGTAGTACCTCGAGGCGAAGTCTCTGCTTTTTTTGTTTGCGTCGTCTGCGAACAGGTCGATGGTTGGACGACCCCATTCTTGGAAGATGCTTTAGACGACCTCGTCGTTTAGAACCCAGTCCTGCTGGTCCTCGAAGTAACGGCTGAGAGCGTCTGCTTGTGAATTCTGCTCTCCTGGAAGGTGAATTGCCGTTATGGAGAGATTCCTCCCCAGGAGCCAATGCCAGAGAGCTTGCGCTTCCAGAAATAGGGACCTCGATCGAGTTTCTCCCTGCTTGTTCAGGTAGTACATGGACGTTGTGTTGTCCGTCTGAACCAGGATGGAGTTGGTCTGAATTGAAGGAAGGAAGGCTTTGAGAGCGAGATGCACCGCTCTCAGCTCCAGCATGTTGATGTGGTACAACTGTTCTTTTGCTGACCAACGACCCTGAGTCTGAAGCGGCCCCATGTGGGCTCCCCAACCCTGTAGGGAGGCATCCGTGATCAATGACTGAGAGGGAGGAGTCTGATGGAACGGGATCCCTACCAGCAGATTCTCCTTTCGCATCCACCATGGAATTGAAGCTCTGGCTGCTTTTGACAGTTGTATCCTGTCGTCCCACCGAGCAGACCGTTGATCCCACTTGTCCTCCAGGTCTTGCTGCAGAGGACGCATTCTGAGTCTGGCATTGGGGACCAGAAAAATGCAGGAGGCCATCGACCCCAGGAGAGAGGCAACCTGACGCACCGAAGGCAAAACGTTGTGTAGAATCTGTTTGCCCTTCAGAATGATAGATAACAGTCTCTCCTCCGAAGGAAACACTTTTCCTACTGCGGAGTCTATTGTCTCCCCCAGATACTGTATTCTTTGCGTGGGCTGCTGCGGCGATTTCTCGAAGTTGACTTGGAGACCTAGCTGCGGGCATAGGCTCAGACATTGCTGAAAATGGTTCCCCACGCTCTGGGGAGAGGGACCCTTCAGAAGCCAGTCATCGAGATAGGGGTACACAAAGATGCCTCTGCAACGTAGAGCGGCTGCCACCACTGCCATGCACTTCGTGAACACCTGAGGAGCTGACTTCAACCCGAAGGGCAAGACTTTGAACTGGTAATGGGTCGATCCCACTAGAAAACGTAGGAACTTCCTGTGCAGTGGACTGACCGGGACATGGAAGTATGCATCTTGCAGGTCCAACGAACACATCCAATCTCCCTTTCGCAGATGCGGATATATTTGATGGAGAGCCAGCATGCGAAACTTTTCTTTTTTGATGGATTTGTTGAGGGCCCGAAGATCTAGAATGGGCCTGTATTCTGCCTTCCGCCCTTTTTCCTCACCAGGAAGTATCTTGAATATACTCCTCGACCTCGTTGCGACATAGGAACCTCCTTGATAGCTGATTTTCGCAGGAGGGTGGCAACTTCCCTTCGCAGTATCTTCATTTGATGACACGTTGATTTTACTGGAGGGATCGCAGGAGGTCGATGCCGGAAACGAAGCGAGTACCCATTCTGTAGCGTAGTCAACACCCACTGATCTTTTGTGATCGCACCCCACTCTTCTAGATGATTTGCAACACTTCCCCCACTGTAGTGGATAACGGCGATGGGGGAAGTAGACACTCATTGTTTGGAAGGTGTTTTTGCCGCGGTAGAAGACTGCCGAGGGGTTCTTCTTCCTCTGGGGGTGCGACGACCCTGATAGTGCGACCTTGACTGGGTCTGTTG
Organism: Calotriton arnoldi; assembly: GCA_963921515.1. Taxonomy (NCBI): domain Eukaryota; kingdom Metazoa; phylum Chordata; class Amphibia; order Caudata; family Salamandridae; genus Calotriton; species Calotriton arnoldi. The sequence goes on along the minus strand of CAWUFW010002467.1, from coordinate 3,748 downwards.
ATGTTGCTGCCTCTGCCAATGAGGGGTTTGAACCCTCTGGTGAAAGGGCCGCCTATCATACGGCCTGTAACGGGGTTTGAATTATTTTCTTTTCTCAAGGCCCACTGCCTTCAAGGTATCCAGTTCTGTCTTCATCCGTGACATCTCCTCATCAGTGTGTGTTCCAAATAAGGATGTCTCTGAGAATGGCAAATTGAGGATGCGAGATTGCGCTTCCGGCTTTAACGCAGTTAACCGGAGCCAGGATGATCTTCTGGCACATATTCCATGTGCATAGGCATGAGCCGACAGCGTAGCTCCATCAGCTGCGGCGCTGATCACCTGATTTGCCACCAGGCTTCCCTCTTGTAATACCTCCTCAAAGTCCCTGTGGTCTTCCTTTGGGAGTTTTTCTGTAAATCTCTGAAGCGAGTCCCACAGAGATCTATCGTAGCGCCCTAAAAGCGCTGAGGTGCTGGAGACCTTAAGCATGGAGGCTGACGTGCCACAGACCTTCCTGCCCCATGAATCCTGTGTTCTGCTCTCCTTATCCGGAGGAACGGATGATGAAGAGGCCACCGCATGAGGCTTTTTAGCAGCCGCTATAATCACAGAATCAGGTGGCGGATCAGACCTGAGGAATAAAGGATCCTCCTGCGGAGGTCTATATTTCTTTAAGATCCTCGCTGGCGCAGTCTTCAGTGTTGCAGGCGTCAGAAACACATCCATGACTGGCTGAAGGAGGCCCAGCACCAAAGGCAACAATGGTCTGGATGTTGACCTCTGATGTAGCGTTTCGAATATCACAGAGGATGAAGCCTGTTGAGTGGGCATAACAATGTTTAATTTATTTGCCCCTCTGGCCAGAACGTCCTGAAAAGTACTGACGTCATCCACCGGAGAGATCCTCGACGGTGGGCTGTCGGTCAGAGTCGGTGAGTAATCCCTCTTTGAAGAGCGAGTGGAAGAGGGCGAGATTGTCGGAGATCTGTGCCTTCTCCTGCGCTGTCTAGACCTGGATCTTCTTCTTGAGGAGGATGCAGGAGTATGAGTTCGCTCCCGACCCCTTGGTGGAGCAGTAGGGGAGCGATCCACCTTCAAAGGACTGGAATAGTCCGGATTGTCTCCTGCTTGCAACGTACCAGACTTCTGCCAGTGATGCAGAGGTAACATGCATCTAGGAGATAGGTGAATAGACGGAGTTCCCTGCCTTTCCTCCCGTGCAGGAGATACAGGTGGCCGAGGTCGTACTGGAGAAGGAGCTGGACTGCTCGACGTTGAGATAGCCACCTCCGGTGAGCCTGAGTGTGACGACGACGAGTGTCTTGAGACAGTACGATGGGTTGACGCCGACTGGCGAGAGTGTCTCGACGTCGAACGAGGAGTCTCTGCATGACCCAGCGCTGGAGATTCTGCCCTCGGCGCTGTTGATGGAGATGACGAAATGGTCATCGACAGAGATCTGTGTCTCGACGTCGAACGATCCCTGCATCTCGACGTCGATCGTTTCTTGCCTGAAGGCGGAGGAGATAGCCTCGACATCGAACGTCTATGTGGTGACGCCGACGGAGTCCTGTGCCTCGACGCTGGTTGACTAGAAGAAGAGGCCGGCGGGGACCTCTGCCTCGACGCTGAGTGCCTCCTTGCCAGCGACCCATGTCTCGACGTCGACTTAGGAGAAGTAGCCGATGGAGTCTTCTGCTTCGACGTCGATCTCCTGGGCGACGACTGTAGAGTCTTTTGCCTCGACGTCGATCGTCTCTGGGCATACGACGACGGAGACCTTTGTTTGGGCGTTGAAGGTTGAACCTGATGCTTCGACGTCGACCCCCTTCTCGACGACGGAGGCGGAGTCTTATGCCTCGACGTCGACCGTCTAGGAGTAGACGGAGACCTGTGCCTCGACGTCGATCGCCTGCGAGAGGGCGGCGACGTAGCATCATGTCTCGACGCCGAACGTTCAGCCAACACTGGTGGAGACCTATTCCTTGACGTTGATCGTCGCCGGGTTGACACCAACGGAGGCTCCGATATCTGACTCAACGTTGGAACGGTCTTCGGTCTTGGCGTTGATCGGTGCACCTGCACCGTCGAAGACTTCGACGTCGCCTGCTTCTTCACCGCTGGAAGGTTTGACGCCGATCCCGATGGCGAACATATTGGAATCTTGCTTCTTGACGTCGATCTTGCTCTCTTCTTCTTTTGTCTCACTGGAGACCTACCTCTTTCAGAGAGCCCATACAACCGGATTCTCTCCCTTTCCTTGATGGTTCTCCTGGACAGCTTCTTACAATGCTGACAGGTCTCTGGAGAGTGAGAATCAGGGAGGCAGAGAATACACACTGAATGTGTGTCAGTCCTAGCCTTCTTTTTGCCACAGGAAGGGTAGGTGTCAAAAAGGGAAGGCATTCTGACAGAAAAAAAAGCTTTTTCTGTCTAAAAAATGGAAGTGCTTCACTCTAAAGGCCAAAAGACGTCGAGTGAAGAGTAGAAAACTAGAATTAGAGATGATTTTTCTGACTAAAAAGTCAGAGCTGTGTATTCCAGGGTCCTGACTGAAGGAGCCGGAAAGAACAACTGACCTAACTGTCACCCCTGAGGCATGATGGGAAGCTAGGGGTCATGGCTGCCTTAAAGGCACATTGCCAGTTTTTTGTACAACTGCTTTCATTTTCTATGCTATTGGTTTACAATGCAGCTTGTAGGCTAACAATGCCTGATCTTTTGCAGTTTTCATGAGTTCTACTCATTAAAAAGAGTTCAAGTGATACTTGCCCTCCTGTGGTCTATATATATTCATTGTGTGTTTACAAAAGCAGTTATTTATTATGGCATTGTTTAGCCTCCTATTTGGGGGGCTGCATTGGTATGAGAAAAAATGATATATGTATATATATATATAAAGCTGTATATATATGATTTTCATATATATTTTTTATTATTTCCGGGGTCCCCGCACATGGGCGGGAATATTCAGTGCTTATGACTATTGATGAGGATCCCCTGGAAGAGAACCGGGTGCTCATGCTTCGTAAACGTGAATCAAAATATATAATGGAACTCAAGACCAAGTACCCTGGGGGCCATAATTTGGATGAGAAGCTTGGAATTCACCTTCATGAGGACTAAGGGGCCGATTCCGATCTCGGTCGGAGGCGCACCTAACACCATTCGGCCGGGAAAAAAGCCAGGCGAATGCCTGTTTCCCGACCGATCCGCACATAATTCCGAACGAGCAAGTACGATGCGCACAACTGCATACATTCCGACCCAGTCATACTCACCCAATTCAGGTCCTGTTTTCCGACCGAGCTGGATCCGGAAACGCAAAATCGAGTCGCACGGAAGCCAAAATGCAGCCCCGTCCGGCCGGACAAGTACGATGCGCTTTCCGTACGCGCCGAACCCGTCGCTACGCACGGCACGTCAAAGCATCCGGGAGAGGCGCACATAAGCTCCGATTCGCGCCACAACACGATCCACGGCTACGAGACGAACACGCCAGCGACGAGGACGAGGCGAAGCAAAGAAAAAGACGAACGATACGAACCAACCATGAATCCCATCGTGCCGATCCTACCAATATTCTACATCTACTACCGGAACAGGCACGGACGTGTACGGCGCAGAAGGTAAGTCAGACACCAACCACAAAAACAAACTACACGTACCCGACATATCACACACACACAGAGGGATGCAGAAATTACTTACACCAGCAACAGCAGCACCATTGGGGGCGGGATGGCCATCAGCAATGCCACATATA